>MBPM02000044.1:0-641727 GCA_001695595.3 Plasmopara viticola | reverse complement strand
GAAAAAATAATTGATCAATATACCATTAACCCACATATTAGTAAAAGAAAATTTGATTCTAAATATTGGTACTCCAGATAAAGACGTGTATATTGGGACGGATGAAAAACTATTTAATGTTAATAACAGTAAGTTAGCAAACAAAGCACTAAATGACTATGATTGGGTTGCAACGTATGATTACATATTGAATCTCATTGACATTGAGACAAAAGAAACCGCCGTTCATTCGTCGCATCAATTTGGATTCAACATTGAGTCTGGAGCATACGAAGTGCTTCGCGACATTCTGATGAACAATACCTTTTCAGAAGTAACTAGATTACCATTCCATATAAGAAGGGATGAAACCAACAAGGTGGCTATATTCCAGTGAATGGCGGCTTTCGAGTAAAACTAGTTGATGACGACTTGAAAGTGTTTGATGGTGATCGAGTGAAAACCAAAGAGTGGTCTCATGGGAGTCGACAATGAAAATGTACATCAAATGTTTGAAGCATAATAACATCTCATCCAAGCAATCACCGATGTTCAAAAATCCTGATTCGAATACATATGCGAACGGTAATACCAATCCTTAACAAGTAGATCTAAATGACAAGGTTATATCAGATGGCAATAATCAAGTGAAAGCTTATCAGATTATCAATGATAATTCTTGGTTGGCGGATGAGAAGATATTTCTTGAAGGATTAAAGATAGGAAAGAAAACATATTACTTTGGTGAATATGATCAATCATGAGAAAGAAACAGAAGGAAATCAGTCCGTCTATTACGAGTCGTGTTGATGAAAATGCTCATTGGCTTGGAGCCCTTAACTATATTGCGGACAGGTATGGAGATCGACTTGTATCTGCGGACATTACACTCAAGTCCGTTAATCCAAAACGATTCCAAAGAGCTCTCTCATTTGACTCCATGAGTTGTTTAGGTGTTGCAGAAGTTAAAGGACGTCAAAGCATTTTAAACACAAATTCGATAAATTTCAAGGTGCCCGTGGTTTAAGTAATGATAATCGTCGCTTGGAAAGAGAATTAGAATTGATTCGACGAGCTTTTTAATCATTGCTAGTATAGATGATGCATTCGAGAAGTGCGATATCCGAATCTTAGGAGCAGCTCTATTAAATCAGCTGCTCATATTGATCAAGAAAGATTATTGAAATCTCTCAATAGTCTACTGCTAAAAGAAAATCTCGTGAATGGACGCCCAGAGGGCTCTAGGGGACCTTCAGTCCTTCACTCTGAAGACAAGAATGGAAACTCAAAGGGATCAGGAATAGATGCTCCGAGGGCTTCCACAAAGAATAAAAACCCAAGACATTTGCATTATATAGCTGATCGCTCTGACTGCGAGCCCTTCGAGTAAAAAATCAACATTTATTTAATTTTTTTGAGATTCTATTTAATGTCAGGAGATATAGATAATATAAACTCTTACGTTTCGGTCAGTTGTGATGAGCTCACGGAAGCTCAATAAAGTTCCTAAAGACATTGAAGGTAACATTTTCTGCTAGCCAAACTAAAGGAACTTCGAAGAAGTTAGCTCTTCATCCAGAAAACGCTAAGAAATGGAAAAGACTGTCCAAGCTGGTAAAGGGGTATCCATTGTTTTCTCACCTGGTGAAATCGCTGCTTCATTAAATATAGACGGAGACGCTCTTACGGGGTCTGGAATGAGTGGACGGTCGCTATGGAGTTGGAATAAGGATAAAGCGTGGCCATGGCTAAAGAAAATGTTTGGCCTGTAGTTAAACCACTGGTATCTGGTGTTGTAGATCAAAGCGCTCAAGCTCTTGGAACGTATACAGGCCAGCCAGGATCGGCTAATGCTGTTCGAGGTGAAGTAAAGAATCTTACTGGTGTGGATGTTTGTAAAAAAAGATCGCCTGAGATGAAAGCTAAGACGGGTAAACTACGCTCAATGCGAAGTACTGGGGGAAGCTTCAGACTCTGAGCGATCACCAGTATCTACTCGTATATGGATGGCACAAATCATTTCTTTTCATAGAGAAGTTTCCTATATTTTTTTCGATCTGATCAAACAGAACATTAGATACGTCTTCTAAGCGAAATTTGTATCGTCTATCGACAATTAAATACTTAAATTTCATATAAGGATTAATCTGAATCAATTGCTGTTTGATGAGGTCGAATTCGTTTATTGTGTTGATCTGACTTTTAAGTTTTTGTAGCTCCTTATTCTCTTCGGATAGTATTCTGTTTTTCTTGTGAATCACGGATAGTTCCTTCTTATACATTATATATGAATCATATTATTTTGCTTCTCTGGTGCATTGCGTGTCTTTTTGGTGATGTATTCACACATCATGTTCATCTATATTTAGACCAATATTGTTTCTCTACTGTCGACACTCTGTTCTTATTAATCAAACAGAGGTTATTTTCTCGCTCCCAAGTGCTGGAGCTATCGTCATATTCAACCCATTTGACTAAATATTTGTGCTTACCATTCTTCAATGTATTATGATCAACAACTCCCGGATTTGATTATTTTCAATTGGTGCATCAGTTTTCTCTGCTTTACAATTTTCAGGTCATTCGCAGATGTGTACAGTGTGTGATTATTTTTGGATTTGATTTGAATTTTTTATCCATCCATGCCTTCAATTTCATAAACGGTTTTTGTTGAGTTGTTGTGCGCAGGAGAAGGCAAAAAGTAAAGTGAATATATTTAGGTCCCTTGTTCTCTACCCTGTGCTACCTCTAAGCCTATTCATTTAGATCCTCTTAGAAGGTTCGTCGTGACGTCATCTAATGACGTCATCATCACACCAATACCAATTGGTATTTGCCATAATCCCTAGAAGCAATACGTGTCGTCACATCAACAGCGGCGTCATATTAATAACACTCCCACTTGCCGCTTGTGCTGTACGCGCTTGGGTCCAATACCACTATCCTGCAGCAGGTACCTGAGTCGCTTTGTGCCTAGAGACTTAGTCAGCATGTCTGCTTTTTGGTCCTCCGTTGACATGTACTTGACCACGATTATGTCCCGTGCCACGGTCTCCCGGATGAAGTGGTGCCGAATGTCGACATGCTTGGTCCTGGCATTGTAACCAGCGTTGCTAGCAAGTCCTATTGCGCCTAGATTATCTTTCCAAACCAAAGTAGCTCCCACTTGCTGATGACCGAGATCCTTGAGAATCGCACGGACCCACAGTACTTCTTGTGTGCATAGGCTTAGAGCCATATATTCTGCCTCCACTGAGCTTAGCGCCACTGTCCGCTGGTATCTCGACTTGAATACCCTTGGTGCGCTTCCAGTCATGACCATTATTCCTGACACCGAACACCGAACATCAATATTACTGCCCCAGTCCGCATTTGTGTACGCTGTAGCTTGAACCTCGTTGGCGCTGACGTCGTAGGTGATCCCAAACTCCCTCGTCGTCTTGAGATAACGAAGTACGCGAATCGCGGCCTTCCAATGCTGCTGACCCGGGTTCTCCAAGAAACGCGATAGCTGCTTTACCACATACGCGATATCAGGACGCGCACCTGTCGTGATGTACAGCAAACATCCGATTAGGGACCTGTACGGCTTCGACTGCATTTCTGCTTTCTCAACGTCCGTCGTTGGGGATTGCATCTTTGACAACTTTTAACCCGCTTCTGATGGGTTCATAACTGCCTTCGCGTCTTGCTGGTTGTACCTGTTCACCACATCGTCAATGTACCGTGTCTGACGGATCATGAGCGTGCTGCAGTTGCGATCATGGTCGATTTCTATTCCAAGAATAAACTTGACCTCGCCCAATTCCTTTAGTTTGAATGAGTTCTTGAGTGCAGCTTTAACATCTTCAATCTCCTTGCTCGTCTTGGCAGCGATAATCATGTCGTCCACGTACAAGCAACCATAGCCATAGTTGCCGTTCTTGCCCTCGACGTAGACGCACTGATCTGCTCCGCTGCTCCGAAAGCCCATTTGTAGGAAGACAACATGAATCGTCTTGTACCATGCATTCGAAGCTTGCTTGAGACCGTAAATCGCCTTATCCAGCTTGCACACCATGTTTTCAGCATTGGCGATACCGTAAGGCACTTCCATGTATACCTCTTCCTTGAGATCACTGTTTAGGAATGCTGTGTCGACATCCAGTTGCTCTGTCACGTATCCCATCGTAACCACCACCGACAATACAACTCTGATAGAGTTCATGTTCGCTACCGGCGAGTATGTCTTGAAGAAGTCAGAACCAAATTTCTGCTTGAAGCCTTTGGCGACGAGTCGAGCTTTGTAGCGCACCACTTGTCCCAATACGTTGCGCCTCTTTGCAAAGACCCATCGGTATACCGATTTGCCGTACGCTCTCCTTCTTCGGCACAAGTGTCCATGAGCTGTTCTCTTCATGAGCCTTGAGCTCTGCGTTTATTGCCTTCTGCCAGGCATGAGCGTCGTCGCTATTCATCGCTTGCCGATATGTAGTTGGAGCGTCGTCCGCCTCGCCAACACTAGCAGCATAAGCTAACACAGCTTCAGCAATTGGTCCTTCATCATCGATCCTGGCCCGCGTGGCACTTGGTGGATTGTTACTTTCTTTCACCTTATGCTCTTCATTACTTAAGCCATCTGTAAGAAGAAAGACAGGCTCTCGCGAACGTCTTGTCCGTCCTGGCTCCGCCTGAAAAACGTTACGATCCTTACCGTAAGCTTGCGGAGTAAGCTTGCGGAGGAGGGTGGTAAGGGGCCAGATCCAAGATCTGTGGCTCCGGACTAGGAGGAAGTTGTGGCATCTGGTACAGCTCCACTTCATGCTCTGACCCAACCTCATCCATTTCCACGTCGGGAGCATGATCCTCGACACCTTACATTGGTTTTTCTGTAAGAGGCTGTCGTGTGTCCTTGTCCTGGATATGTACACCATTCTCGTCCTTGGTAACGAAGGTGATTGTCTTAACTTGTGGTGAGCCCGTAGTGTATATTCCACCCACTTCGCGCTCGTCAAGTCGAACAGATCGTACCACCTTGAGCTTGAAATTCTCCAAATCAAACACACAATACCCTTTCGCACTCTCTGCATACCCAAGAAATATACATCGAAAACTCTTGGGATCGAGCTTTGTCCTCTTGGCATCATTGACGTGGGCGAAACCTTGGGAACCAAATACTCGTAGATGCCCCAGCCCCGGCTTTTGCTTGAACGCCAATTCATACGGCGTATTCCTCGAGTTCGCCGTGTTCGTTGAGCGATTAATCAAGTATACCGCTGTACTTACTGCTTCTGCCCACCATTCAGTAGGGACCACCCCTTGTAATGCACCATGCTTCGCGCCTTTTCCATTATTGTGCGGTTCATTCGTTCAGCGACACCGTTCTGTTGCGGGCTGTATGACACTGTGCGTTGATGCATAACTCCATTCCTGGCACACATTCCGGCAACTTTCTTGTCTACGAACTCCGTCCCGTTGTCCGATCGCAGACACTTCAAGCGTTGTCCCCATTGGTTTTCGTAGAACGCTTTGAACTCGCTCAGCTTACTTGCCACCTCACTCTTGTTCTTCATGAAGTACGCTTCCACAAACCGCGAGAAATCATCCACAAAAGTAAGCACATATCGCGCGCCACCCTTCGAGACCGTTTTCGTTGGACCCATCACGTCCGTGTGCACGAGCTCCAGGACACGTGATGTCTTAGTTAGCGACCGTGACGGGAATGAATCAACCGTCTGCTTACCCTTGAGGCATCCTTCACACAGCTTTTCAATGCCCTGCCTTACCGCCGGCACACCACTTGTCGCAAGCTTTGTCTTCACCATGCCGCTCTTCCCGGGATGTTCCAAGCGAGCATGCCAAAGCTCCCATCCAGTATCAATCCCTGCGTACTCCACTAATCGAGCCTCTTCTTGCTCGCAGTCCAGGATGTACGCCTTGCCGACTTTTTTGCCCTTAGCAATCGCTCGTTGCGTACTCCAAATGATACAGGAGGAGCTCTCAAACTCCACCTTCATACCACGCTCAGCTAGCTTGCCAACCGACAAAAGGCGTCTGTCGAGTCCTGGAATGTGTAGGACTTCGACCATCTTGATACGCAACCCGTCCAATCAAGTAAGCCTGACCGTACCCTTGCCAGTCACCCGAAGCTTCTTGCCGTCCGCAATGGTGACCTCTGGACCAGCGTCCAATGCCTCGTAATCGAAGAGATCACTCCGATGAGGTGTCATGTGCGAGGTAGCCCCGCTGTCGATAAGCCAGTCATCACAGTGCTGCTCACCAGCGGCAAAAAAGCATCATCAACCTCGAAGCCGTTCTTCTTCCAACAATCCCGCTTCAAATGTCCGACTTGGCCACACGTAAAACACTTGCCCGTGAATCCACCTCCGTTCTTCCGCGGATCGTTCCCTTTACGGCCATTGCCTTGGCCTCCCTTGAAAAGTCCTGCACTCACCTTGAGCGCGCGCTCCGTAGACTCTTTCTTCTCAAGTCGCTCGTACTCCTCCAGAAGCTTCTCTTTTACCTCGATCAAAGACACGTCCTTGGAGCTCAACACAATCGACGAGAGAATTTCGTACTCCTCTGGGTGACTGCTCAGAAGAATCACTAGTTGACGAGCATGGTCAAGTGGTTTTCCCAACGTCTGCAGCCCCACGATCAGCTCATCGAAGCTGTCAAGGTGCTTCGACATCGCCACCCCATCAGCCATCTTAAATTCGTGGAGGCGACGGGTCATTGTGCATCGTCGAGCGGTTGTAGAAGTCGTGCAGCGTATTTCACGCCATGATTGCCGTCGTGGCCGTCCGAATCTTCGTATGATGCTCAATTGCCACTCCCTGGGCGATAAGCCCAAGTGCCTTCATGTCGTTGAGCACCCACGCCTCGGTCATCTCCGCCTCAGGCTTGACCACTTGCACGTGCGCTAGCAGACCCTTCCTAGCCAGCGTCATGCGCATGGCAAACTCCCAGTGGAAGCAGTTTCCACTACCCAGGAGGACTTGACTTCTTGTCGTCGGCATTGGGATGGAGGGGAGGTTTGGCGAGAATCTTGTGCGGCTGTTAACCTGTTGAGTTGTTGTGCGCAGGAGAAGGCAAAAAGTAAAGTAAGTATATTTAGATCCTTTGTTCGCTACCCTGTGCTTCATCTAAGCCTATCCTTCAAGATCCTTCTAGAAGATTCGTCGTGACGTCATCTAATGACGTCATCATCACACCAGTACCCAACCGGTATTTGCCATAATCCCAGAGCAATACGTGTCGTCACATCAACAGCGGCGTCATATTAATAGCAGTTATACTCCATATTGCAGATTCTTTTTGAAATGTCCTTGTTGGGAGTTGATATCGTACATTATCGCCTATGTTGAATGAATCGATTAATTGATCGGGAACGCCACGATTGTACTTTATCTCTGATTCAATACGTGTCCTTCCATTTCATTTGGTGTTGCGTGAAATGCTTTATTCTCGGTACCATTGTAGTTGTGAACAATGTTCATGAGTAATGTCTGTGCTAGTTTTTTCGAATTTATTTTTATTAAACGTTGTTTTGGTGTTCGATTGAATCGCTCTATCTTACGCATAGAGATGTGATCACCCGCTTCATTGTTGTAGTGTTCGATACCCATCTTCTTGAAATAATTTATAAAGTACTTACTTATAAACTTTGAACCATGGTCAGTATTTATAATTTGACTTTGTGCTCTGTCACAAAATCATATAATGCGTTCAATACAGTCGTTGCGCGCTTATTAGACAAAACTTTTGCGTAACCAATACGGGAATTGATATTGATAACTATGAGATATAGTACTTTCTTAAAGAATGCCAAATCCATCTGCCAGCTATTGGGACTTTTAGAAGTAATCTCAAATTGGTCAGTACTCTTGCTTTGGTCCTGATGTTGTTGAATATCTAGTTGATCTAAAAACCATTCTCGAACAATCTTATGAGTGGTATGTCTGTTTAATGGTTTAGCCTTCTGATAGAGTTTCTGGGCACTAATATATTCAATTGTAGGATCATAATACAACTTATTTAATAATTTGGCCCATATCTACCCTATATTGGTTTAAATATCTAATAAAATCGTTGAAAATCCGTCATCCAAATCCTTTCGTTTATCATAATAATAGCTACAAGCATTCTTTAAAGTCTTGTATGGGATAACCGAGTTTGTTTCCCTGTCAATACGAAAGCCAGTAATACTCCCTTTAATAGTGATTTTGGATTTGATAATGTTTTCAAATGACTCCGGTTTTAATAACTCAGCATTTCAAGTCTTCTGAATACCTTTGGCAGATAGCTTGATTTTTGGAGTCACCATTTTATTATCTTTCTTAGACCAAACCTGATCAGGTATATAACAAATGTACTTTTTAGATGCTAGCGAGATCATTGCATTGCATCTGAACTCCTCTTTAAATACTCCAGCCTTGCGCTTATTGAACGCGGCATGCTCTTTGGTGTCTGTTCTTGGAAACCAATCAAATGTATGCTTATTAAAATGATCTATTTGTTCAGGTTAAATTAAATTTTCAAACGGATGTTCATCTGAAAATGCGATATATGCACTATCCGTGTTCATTTCTAAATACTCAAAGTCAGAGCGGTCAATATATTTATCAACACAATCGTAGTAGAATTCAAGCATGCGAAGCTTCGCAATCTGATAAATTGCAATACTTAGATGAATAGGATTGTTCATTTTGATACGACGTTTTAGTTTTGTCATCAGATCCATCTAGTTCAATAAGGTCATAGAATCGATTTGATTCAATAGTGGAATCTAATTTTAATTCTTCGGAAATATACTCAACCTCTTTGGGCTCACTTTTATCCATTCCACTACATCCAATTGCTGGATTTCCAATAAGTTTTATAATCTCTGCTTTAATCTACTTGTAATCCCAATCATTGCTTTCTTTCTGTTGCTTTTTCTCGTCTGGATCACCTTTTCGTCGTGCATTTGAAACTCGTTTTTCAAACTCTTTGAAAGGTTGAAATCTAGCAGCCTCAATAAAAGAGGTGGTATTTGTAATAATCATCCCATGCTTCAGATATCGCTACAATAACATCGTGTACACAAAAATTTTAGTACCAAAATAAGAACCGATTAACTTATTGCTTTTACCTTTTTTCTTCAAATCACCCAAACCCTGGTTATATTCATACATGTGTTCACCAATGATGTTTTTGTCATCTGAATCAATTTCAGCATTTTTGAAAATAGGGCACATCTCACCAAAGTAATCTTTAAGATGATCAGGAGATTCGATATCACGTTTTTTAGAAACCAAATAATTTATCACTCTGAATATCATCAATGATTAAATCGTTTGTATCGACAGTAGTTAAGCGACCGCAAGGCATATCGTTACCTAAAGCCCAAAGATACAAAGCGTTGGCATCGTCTCCAATAACCTTCTTACAAAGCTTGTTTGCATTCCGGATATATGTCTCATTACGCTTCGCGAATCGTTTGAAAATGATGGATGGACCTCCTGCAATGTTATTCTTCATCTTCTGGAAAACGTCTTTGTATTCCTCATCAATCTTATAAACCAATCTGACAGAATTGTATTCAATCTTTTTCATGTGTCGGAAACTAAAAATTGACATAATCTTTCGTGATACATTACACTGAATACAAGTGTTAGTGATATTACCATCAATATGACCTTCCTTGTTGTTGGTTTTGTCAGCAGAAACACTTTTTTCATTCAAAGTATATCTACACATTGAACATGAGGATTGCTGCTTTTCAAGCTCTTTATTAAGATGTGCAAGACTCAAATTTGTTTTACGACCAGCTTCCTTGTCTTTAATACTATAGCCACAGTATCGTTGCGCTGGGAAGTAAGACGAGTTGCCTTTTTGCTTTGAAATTGATTGGATATTTTTCATAGCCAGTTGATACATTACCTTTTCTGCTAATGATGGGAGAGATACACCATCAATTAGTATATCTAATCCAAATTGTCTGTATAATTCACGCTGAACTTCGACAGCTTCGACAAAAGGGATAACATCGAGATTATTGTACCATTCGAGGAGATCCATAATTGTCTTCACTTAATAATGATTCCAAACACATTGCATTCGCTCATATTTCGTTTTGTCCATAACCGTTTGTCTAAATTCAATGTTAAACGCTTCAATTAGTGGTAAGTCCTTTTTGAGATAGAATATCATAGCTATCGAGATACTCAAATGGAAAGAAGCCTTAAGCAAGCTGACAAGTACATTCGTTTTAAATAGCACACTTGCAACCCCCTAAATAAGTTTTTACATATTTATCAAACGAAGTGTCAGGTGGAAGATAGTTTTTGAAGTCAAACATCTTCAACTCATTCGTTGTGATGCACATATAGTTTGGGTTTTTGATAGCCATCTTTGGCTTGATTAGTGAAAACAATTCATTCTTGACAACGTTTAGATTATAGCGACCAGAATTGAATCCAAGTAATGGTGTTTGGTATAAGTTTTTATATAAGTCAGCAAGCTCTCTTTCTGCCAGACATTTGTTAGGGAGATAAGCAAATATTTCGTCATTAAAATTATGATAAAACTCACCAATACTATCACAATCCTCCCCATAATCCCTTTTATCTACGAGTTGCTTAGCTATTTCTTCCTTACCTTTTGCTGTAAAAGCATCATACTTGTTCTATATTCCGTAATCAATTTTTCAAATGTATTGAAGAGATAGCGTGAAATTTTGTTCGATACTTTATTGAGGTATTCAGACATCTACTAACAATTGCTTCAAATCTCTGTTTGCAATAAATTTTACTTGCTTAGTTAAACTGTCAAATCGATACTGAAACTAGTTTATGCCGATTAGTGTATTCAGTAGATTCTCCATGTTTCTTGGAAATCTTTTTCAGTATCGATTCAAAATCGTAGCAAATAATGTGGTCAATATAATGATCTACATCGTTAACATTGCTCTGTGTCAATAACTTTTTTTGTGTTTTGCTGAGGTTGAGAGACCTTAGGGTTTTTGGAGAAGGATTGAATTGTTTCATAACGACAATCTACATTTAGTCTATGGGATTTGAGAGTATCACTAGTTTTGAAAATCATATTGCAAACTGGGCAAGGATAATAACTATCTAGCTTACGAATATTTTTGATTAACAAAGCATGTCCTTTGTATGACAGAATATTAACGTTTCTAGACTATTGTCGATTTCACGTCCGTTCTGCATATAGGTTATCGACTTCTTATTATCTTCTCGAAAAGTGGTCTTTGAATTACGAATCGATAATAGTCGTTTGGTTCCCTTATCCCATTCGAACACACTAATACTGATCTTGAAATATTGCTTTAGTTGATCAATTTCCATTCAATCGATTGGATCTGTTTCTCTACGCTTTTTCAAAGTAAAGTCCTCGTGCTTAAAATCACAATACTCTCTTAAAAGGCCTTTGACTTCTGTTTTTTTTCTGCGCGAACTCTTTTCGTCGCATCAAGAGACTTCAGGTAGAAAGCCACGCAATAGAAAACGCATTTGTTTTCAGCATCTCCAAAAGCAGAAACAATATATTGATTATCTTTAATTTGTTGTGGGAATTCAATTTCAGCCCCAAGTATGAGAATGATTGTATAGCTTCATTTGAAACCCCGTGATCTTTCTTACCATCCATCGATGAACTGGGATATGACATTTTAAAAAGTAAATCCCCTTGATTGAAATAGTCAATCAAACGATCATTTATATCAGGATTAGAATTAATGTATACGGGTTTTTTTAATACATTGGTATTGAAGCCTACGTTTAAATGTATCTCCTCTTCAGTATGTCGATTGACTAATCATAATCAAGAAAGACGTTTGCTTTGAACGCCTTAGTCATTGATAAAGCAATGCTTTAATTTTGTCAATAACAGATTGCTGAGTGTCATTGTAAAAGAAATGAGTTTCGTAGCGCTTTTTAAAATAAACTTATTTCCAGGTCCTGGTTTTTGTAAGTGACGGTTTAGAAGCTCCATACGATAACCACTGGTGGTTTGTTTTGGAAATTTTTTCTTGTATTCCTTAACAATAGATCCTTTAGTAGCTTTGTTAGGTTTGGAAACATAAGTATAGCGTCCACATTTATTTTGAATTCTGACTCTGTAAGATCCACCCCATTTTTCCACCTGGATATTTAGTTTTCAGAGCATCAATTTCGTGATGCAACATTTTAGATAGTTTTTATAAATATACTCACCCAAACCTAACCACTCTCTAAACACACTTATTGGCCCCCATCCGTACACTATTAGGAACAGAAAAAAAATAAAAAATCTAAATTTGACAAGCCCCATCCTATGGTATTGATGGGTAGAAAACACTAAAACACACAACCACACAGAGCCTTCAATCAAACCTATCAGACGCCCTGAGAGTATCATTAGTATTACTCAAAAGCATCAAGGGTATCCTTAAGCTATATAAATGATCAATGATTGGCACCATTGAATTTTAATGTTCTGTCGGATATAGAACATTCGCAATGCAATACACCCTGAACGCAGATGATTTGATAACGATCGCGACAGATCTAAGAAGCAGCTTGAAATATTAGTTTGACATAAATGAGCTTTTACTTAAGTACTGGAATACCAAGCAGAGTCCCCTCGATCATTGACACTAACTAGAGCATCAAGGTTCTTTTTTTGAGAATTTGAAAAGCAACATAACGATTTTTGAGTAGTAACATATAGTGCCTATTTGCCCCTCTTTTTTCACCCCCTCTGTACCACAACCTCCAGCTCTTTTATACCCCTGAGACAAATAGAAAAACCTCACAAGAAACCCCTTTCACCGAAAACGTCATCTTCACCTCCACATGTAAGAAAAGTACACCTACTACCCAGAAGCGTCTATAACACTTATAAGGCCCTGAGCACTTTTTCGAATAAACAGCAAGGGGGTAGGTACCCTGTAAGAAAATCAGAAAGTTACAATAAATGCAAATCTAAGTTATCTTAAATTATCTTTCTATACAATATACATATAACAAGAAATCAAAACTTATTAAAGACAATGAGTGGTCATTTCAGGATCGTAAAGATGATCAGGGTTATGATTATAGAAGTTGTGATTGTACCGGAGAAACTAATACCACTTAAAAACCAAAAGTGCAATATGTCTCTTGCGACAGAGTGCATTGCACTACTACGGGACCCTGTTGTTATAAAATGGTTGATACCCCTTGTTGTGAAATATGTGGGCATGACGTATCCTATTATACTTGTATCAGCTGTCATTTGAGATCAAAAACTAAAAGGGTTGGAATTACATGCGATCCTTGTCTTGTGGAGTATGCAGAACAGAAAAGATTAGAGCGTATAAAGCAAACTAAGCATAATGGTGAGAAAATATTTGGATTCGGAAAGAAATTTCGCGACCATAAAATCAAAGATGTCCCACAATACTATGTCAGATGGCTTACATATATAGGCATTTACAATTCCAAGGTAAAGCTATTGTATGATAATTATAAAAGCCTTCAATGTAAGGTTTAAATTAGATATTTTTTTGAGTTATTCTGAGACAATTTCTTTTTAAGATATATAACAAGAGATAAAACGGTGTACACAAAAGAATATTATGAGCGCCATAAAGAATCTATTATTGCCGCCAAGAAGCGATACTATCAAAAGGACAAGGAGCGCATTCTACAAAAGCAAAAATGATATAATTAGGGGCGTAGCGAGATGAGGAAAGAGAGATATCGAGCTAAGAAACAACTCAACGAAGCCGCTATCCAACAGTAAAGATATTATTATTTTTTGTTCTGAAACAACATTTGTCAGAATATACGAAGACATTGTTATTCTGATTTTCATTTTTCCTTGGTGCCTTTATTATGAATAGCTATATATATAAGCATCAGATAATGATTTTGAGATTAAATAATCTCGGTGAATCTACTGCCAATGAATACAACAACTTGCGATTCAGCTGAATGTTCAAATCGACAACATACTAGATTTCAGAAACATTAGAGCTCCACCAGGTGATGGAAAGTACATTATATTACTCCGATTGAATCCAGAAGTTGGACATTGGGTTTGTATGTGCAACAATGAATACTTTGATTCGATGGGTATTGGGCCACCGAGAATTCTTGGCGCTACGAAATATAATGACAAACAGTACCAAGGGAGCTATGATAATTATTGCGGTTTATGGAGTATGCTGTACCTTTATAGTAAACAACACAATCGACCTGATTTACTCAAAAAATTTTACGATTTAAATACAGAAGTTTCATTATCTTAATATACCATCATGAATAGAATCAGACGTTATAGAGGAACAGGAGTTGACGAGGTTACTCCAAAAGATAATAGAATCGATTTGATAATGAAAGAATTGGAGTTTTTGCGCTCCGAACTAGCTCAAAAAAAAGTTGAATCATCCATTTCAAAATATTTCAAAGAGGAAATTTTCACAAAAGATAGAGAAACCCTACTCAAGGATGGATTTGTTAGTAAAGGAGAATATCTCGAAATTCCATTAACGATACTGAATGTCAGATACAAACAATGGTGCATTGATACTGGACATAAACGTATGTTGCGTAAAGCAATCATTGAGAACATCCGAAACGACAAAGTCGATGGAGTTGTGTTTAAATATTACGATGGATACGACAAAATACGCGTTTTTCCTAGTTAGTGTATTTATAGTTGATATTCTGACACTGATAGATACTTGCACAAATCAAGTCAATTTCTTCGCAAATTTTTATTATGTCTGATCCTGTATGCTTATTTATTTTTGAACAATTTAGTCTAATATCTTCAAAATCAATATTATCGGTATCATCGGTACTATCGGTATCTATAGGTTCATGAAGCTTAACATCTTCAACATAACCAGTATTATCGGTATCGGATAGATATTTATATAGACACAAAGAGCATGGATATTACATAAATATATTTGTATCTGCAGTTGTTCAATCACCCAGTTGGGTGATGTCAAAAAACCAACAGTGGGTTATATCATTTGATTGGCTGAAATATGGATAGAGTGAACGTCCCTCACTCACAGAAAGCAATTGGAAACATGGTGACGCTGTATTGCGCGCTCGTCGGTGTGAAGGGGAACGCGTTCTCCATCGACATCGATGCGAGCAAGTCTGTGGACCACTTGAAACGCGATCAGAAGAAGAAACCGAACAAGATCAAGTGCGATGCAGATGAGCTGCAATTGTTCCTCGCCAGGAAGGGCGACAATACATGGCTCGATAGAAGCGGCGCAGAAGCTTTGACGCTCGATGAGAATGGACACCCGGAAGGGTTTGCACACATGGACGAGTTAAACTGGATTGTGGATTACTACGGCGAGGAATTTCAACCAAAACGAGGGGAAATCCACGTGTTGGTGGTGCTTCCTCCGCAATCGTTTGCCACTACTGTGGTTGGCGCTGTTGTCAAGAAAAGAAAACTCGCTCAAGTGAGGGAATTAATCACGCCGTCTTCTTTTGCAAAGTGCAAGGGAGGCGGTAGCTGGGTGAAATGGCTGAAAAAACTCGATGGTCAGATTGAGTGTCATCGCATCGAACGTTCAGTCGACGAGACGCCGATTCCACTTGTGCTGTTGAACAAAACGTTCGCGCGGTTTGAGGAGAATTGCAAGCAGATCGAGTTTGGTAACGAAGATTGTGAGTTTGTGAGAAACCTTTGCCACGGCATGTCCACTCCTTACGAGAGCGAAGCAGCCCTTGCCGAAAAGGCACGGGAATTGCTGAAAGACTATCTGCTTGCTGATTTTCCAGCTTCGACGATCACGCCTGTGACGGTCAATGGATCAGTATCAGATGGTTCGTATCGCTACGGAGAAACGCTGCTGTTGAACTTGGAATGCAAACTCCAGAAAGGAGATGGTGGTGGAGATCCGACAATGCAAAACGTTGCTTACTACATCAAGAACTTGCCAGACCAGATCGACCGCCAGTTCCCATGTTTTTTGGTGGATATCTGTGGACCACTCATGAGCGTGTTTGGAATTGTGAACACGGACGACGAAAATGCGATTTGCGAGCCTCTAGTCTTGAGCTTTCCGCTTCTTTTCTTCGACAACGAGTGGTTAATGGTGTCACTGACTCGTGCGTGTGCGTCTCTAAAAGCTGCACTAAGGGAACTCACCGAGGAATGCCAGCAGCTCGTTGCCAACCGTCGTAATCTCGCGCGATGTCAGTATGCAATCGATCTCGATCGATTGAGTTTCCCTTACAAAGATTCTGCCGAAGTTAATGGGGTAACTATCTCGCTGCAATATGTTGAAGCTGTGCAGCGGTACGTTTTTGTCGCGAAAGCTCAAGATGGAAATGAAGTTATTGTCAAGTTTGCCAAGCGATATGGTGTGGAAGTCCATCAGTATTGTTCGAGTGCAGGGTTTGCTCCAGCGCTGATCTGCTGTGAATCCTTGCCCAATGGTTGGGTTTTCATCGTCATGGAAAGACTTCCGTTGATACCGCTTTCGCGAGCAAAAGGTTATGATACGATGGTTCATCACCAACTGCTCGAAATAAAGAGGGTTTTGGCAGCTGCTTCGTTCGTCCATGGAGATCTTCGAGAGAACAATGTGATGTGGAATCCTGTCAAGCATCGAGTCGCACTGGTTGATTTCGATTGGTCTGGAAAAGATGGCGCTGACACTTACCCGCCATTTATGAACACTGAGATAGCGTGGCCACCAGGAGCGGAGTCTGGGAAGCCTCTTCGAGTTGCCCATGATGCGTATTGGTTTGAGTCGATGTGGTCCCGCTGGCATTGCGATTGAGTGTCAGTTTTTAAAAGAGAATGTATTCTCATTTGGCTTGGCGCGCCCTGTGATTTTTGTTGACCACACGTGATCAGGAGCAACATCCTGGAAGATCAGCATCTCTCTGATAGCTGTCTAAACCGATAGTGGTGAGGTGGTAGCGATTTGCCACCTATCGTGAGCTACTTCTTGAACAATGTATTTATCCGCAAAAGCTCGTTGGTTTTGACCACCTGTATGATCTAATAACCTGTAGAGAAAGATTGTCACTCTAATACCACGACCTCGACAACCAGTTGATAGGGTTCCAGTTTCAGATACCGATAATGGAGTTAAAAAAAATGTAGCTAATTCTTATTTAATTCTGTGTCTTAATTTCGTTCAAGTTTTCTTTCAATGATGGACATTTATTCTTGATATATTCATTTTTACACATCCAACTGAAATATTGCTTATCGTTCTCAACAATCCACTTTACGGACTTGTTCTTGTGTTTGCCCCACCGCATGATATAGCTATCATCTCCATCTTGGAACTTACCTTGTAAAAACCGTTTGATATCAGAGTCTTCTGCTTGCTGGTTGTATAACCATCGACAGTATGACGCATCTTGCTCATGGACTTCCTCAAGAGATTTTCCTTTATATTTTCCGAACTCTAAAATGACGGACATGGTTTTGAATTTATGTATGGTGTATGGGGAATAACTATATACTTGTTAATATTTAAAATTCAGAATAAAAATAATTATACGTGCAACTTTCTGAATTTTCTTACAGGGGGTACTGAATTGGAGAGGGGATGGGGCTAGCAAGAAAGGGGGGGGCTGGTTCGCAGCCCCCTTATTATAATCGCACGATTGGCGCAACCACTGAGACCACTGGAGTCTGTTCTGCCCGAGCCTTCACGCATCGACTTTACTCGTAGAGATCGAACTTCGTGACGCATTGTCAAAAGGTGGGGTTACGAATGCATTCTAATTTCTAGGCCCATCGAAGCTTACGAGGCTATGAGAAGCGCAAAGTGCGCGTTCGACATATGCAAAATACGGTTTGGTCCGTTCCGCAATATTTTTTTGGGGCACGGGTGGGTTATCTATCCAATTAGGCGCAGAATTGGCAACAAAGTACAAGCCGATGTAAGGGGTTCGCACAGCGCCTTGCACACGAAAGCGCGCAGAAAAAAATACATTTTTTTCACTACAATGTATATTCGATCCTACCTCTAGTTTTCGATAAGCGACTAAATTTACTTCTGCAATTAAGCTTGTTTATTCCCTTTGTATTACTGTGTGCAAACCGGAAAGAGTACCTGTGGGTGCTCAATGTGCACCAGATCTTTCTTGACCAAAATTTTTAGCTTCGGCTTGGGTATGTGCGTCTGAGCTTTGTAAATTGCAGCCGAAGTTTTAACTATACTAGTACTATACGTGGATCACCTTTGGGTTATATTCTATAAACTAATAATCACTTGTAGGTTTTGTGCGAATTATTCCAGGGCTCTATTCTCAACTATTTCAGTACCTTCAATTTCTACATGTAAGAAAGCAAATTTAAACCAATCGACGACATAGGGAAACCAGCAATCTCGTCTCTCGCTTGTTTTGATGGCGAAAGAGGTCGCTCGCTCGCGACAATATGCGAATCAGCAAAACTCCAACTTAGTGCTACAGAAAGATAAAGAGTCGCTTGCCGGCAAAATAAATTCGACTGCGCCCAGATAGCTACACTTCACAGCAGCCGCAAGCGCCCAAAGAAAAAGAGAGGTGGAGATGCGAAGGATGATGGAAGTGGTGTCCTATTTACGGCAATGGATTGTTGGGCCGTTACCAAGAGCAGTATATTCTAGAAGAGTTCGACTTTTGATTCGAGCCTGAGAACCCTGCGAGCCAAGACGCTTATGAGCAGATTTTGAGCGTCGTGGCTCAGCAACTTGGGGTCCAACCAGGCAAAATATTGGCTGGCACTACCGAAATAGTACTATTTATACTATAAAGACAACCAAGACGCAAAGTATCGACTGGAGGGGCAGGCTATCGATGCGGTTTGGCTTCAGTCGATGCGGTTTGGCTCCAGCGTGAGTTGTCTAAATTCTACAAGGAAGCAGGCGCAGCTTCGTGCGATTGTTTTGATCGCGTTTGCGCTGGCTGAGAATGACCCGCAAAAGTTTGCACCGCAATCTATTAAAAATACAGTTGCGTTGCCGTCGGAAGACGCAGCATTTCGACATACGATGGAGAATGGCGTGGGATTCTGTGCGAGGACAGTGTCGTCTCGAAATTGCGACTATGTGTTCGATTGCTTTGCAGCGGGCAAAATTCAAGTGTTGATTGTTTGCAGTCGATGGCTTGGGACCTTCGAAGCGCGCAAATCAGTGCATTCACGGCAGTGATTGCAGGCACACAATACTATGACGGTCGAGAGCACCGGTATGTGGACTACCAGCTCGCTGATGTGTTGCAGATGACGAAATTTGCAAAGCACGCCGCTTCGGCTGCTGTCAAGTGCGTCCTTTGTTGTCATGCTACGAAAAAAAAGTTTTACGCCAAGTTCCTGTACGATCCGCTACCTGTAGAGTCGCAATTGGAACATTTTTTGAGCGATCACATCAACGCTGAGATTGTCACGAAGACGATTGAGAGCAAGCAGGATGCAGTGGATTACCTTACGTGGACCTTCATGTACCGCCGCATTATGAAGAATCCCAATTACTACAACTTATAGGGCGCAACGAATGTGCATTTGTCCGATCACTTATCTGAGCTCGTTGAGACAAGTGTCAATGCGTTAGAGGAGTCGCGTTGTATTCAAGTCGTGGAGGAAGAAGAGGACGGAGAGAACGAAGGCGAAGAGCGTCTTGTGCCCTTGAATTTAGGCATGATCGCCGCGTATTACTATATCAAGTACACAACGATCGAGCTGTTCGCATGCAGCTTGAAGGCGGACTCAAAGATGCGCGCACTACTAACAATACTTTCGTCTGCTACGGAGTTTAGCAACTTGCTCAGTCGATACGGCGAAGACAAAAAGCTGGAAATTCTCGCTAAGCATCTCAAGTTCCCGGTGGCTGCAGGTGGTGACTATGGACAAGCTCATGTGAAGACAAATGTCTTGTTGCAGGTGCACTTTAGTAAGCAGCACGACCGGCTAAGTGCCGCGCTACGTCAAGATCTCGACTTTATTCTACGGCATGCCATCCGTCTGTTGCACGCCATGATTTACGTCATTAGCTCGAATGGTTGGCTTAAACCTGCACTGGCAGCAATGGACCTTGCGCAAATGGTTGTGCAGGCCCAATGGAGTAGTGAGTCGCCACTGCTGCAGATCCCATACTTTACAAAGGAAACACTACAGAAGTTGGATGAATTGAATCTGGAAGAGGAGGTCGAGACTCCTGTCGACATCTTGGGCAAGGAAGATGATGTCCGCACCAAGTCATTGCCCTTGGACACACAGAAAATGTCGGCCGTTGCCAAGCTTTGTGATGCTTTTCCAGATGTGACAGTGCAGGTGAAAGTGAAGCAGGACGACAAAAGGGTGCTCCAGGATTCGGCTGTGAGCGTCATGGTACAGCTAGATCGTGAAGGGGCTGATGATGAAGACAATGACGAAAACGATGAGGCAAAGGAATTGGGACTCGTGAATGCGTGTCACTTTCCTGTGAAAAAAGCCGAAAATTGGTGGGTAGTGCTGGGCGACTCAATGAAAAACACGCTGCTAGGCATCAAGCGAGTGCCGTTTGCGAGTTCTCGAGCTAATGTGGCGCTTCAATTTGCTGCTCCTCATGAGATTGGTGTCCATACTTTTCAGCTGTACGTTATCTGCGATAGCTACGCTGGCTGTGATCTGGAGAATGAGGTAAAAATTACCGTTGTTGAGGGTGAGGAGACTGATGAAGAGAAAGAAGGCGACGAGGAAAAATAAGGTGCAGTCGTGGAAATAAAGTACTTCGAGATATTGTCTTACTACTCATTCATATACATCCTCCTGCCTTTTTTCTCTCTTAAGTGTCTTGCTGGAACAGGAGTGAAAAGTGCACCATTGAATAGCTTCATTCTCCATCCGTCTCACTGGCAGGGTTTAACCTTGTCATGTGCGATGTACGGAAGCCTCGCGATCTAAGCTTGCGTGCAGCCTCCGCCGATGCACCATTGACTAGCCTTGCAGCCTTAAGAACACTAGCACGCAGGTGCTGGTTGCGTGCAGGAGGCAGCGTCGTAGTGACATTGTCCACGCTACAAGTCCTAACGGTGTTAGGCTCATGATGCTGGCCACTCAGAATGCTCTTGATGCCTTTCAAAGCAGGACTATCGAGGCCGCTTTTATCACTCGTAACAGTAGATCCAATTGAACACGAGCGTGTAAGGGAAAACCCACTGTTAACCTTGCATTTTGCCTCCTGCAATCGCTTCGACATCATTGATGAACTCTTCATCATGCGCACGTTTAGTCGATGCTTCGTTGACATACTATTCCTAGCTTGTCGCCATTGACTAGCCCTAGAAGTGTCAGAAGCGCGATGACAATGCAGCTCTGGTGTGTAGCCCTCGTCATCACTCGAAAAGTCGCCATTGTTCTCATTGTCAACGCTTTGATTTCGAAGCCTTGATAATGAGCACGCACGGGCTCTTAGTGTAGCAATTGACAGCCCAATTGGTCTCCCAGCACATCTTGCACCTGAATACGTTCGAGCTTTCTGCCGTCTCAAGCTTGAAAGGATTGAATTTTTAGAAAGAGGACTCGATCGAGGTGTTGAGGTGGTACAAGACCGCAAATCCTCTTTATCACATATACTATCGTTTGCTGGCATAGCGTTGATGTCTATTTCCTCAGCTCGATCATTGGCCGAAAGCGGACTTTCAAGTACTTGATTTGCAGGTGATGACAACACAAAGTGCCGATTATTGACGTCACACTGAACCCATTGTCCTTTTCTTCCTTCTGCGTCATCCTTGTCAGTCGCTTGTTCACTCGCAGTCTCTTGTGCTGTTAAAAAAACCTGCTCATCCCTCAATTCGTCCTCGTGCTCGAAATGCCATAAGTGGTTCACAGTAGGTGATACTGATACACGAGTAAACGGAGACAGCGTCTCTGGCCCTGAAGGACACGGCGATAAAGGCTCAGAGCAAGGCGAAATGAACGTCGACGGTAGACTGGTATTAAAAAAACCATCAATCTGAATAGGCGGCAACATGAGCTGCGGCACAATCACATTCTCCACCTGATCGGCTTTGCTCGCGGCCTCCCACAAGAGCTTTCGTGCCAAGTCCTGCTGCGACTCCATAGAAAGTAAAGTGGCCAGCTTGGTTTGGTTGGTTGTCTTATACAATGGATCCTTCTCGTCCACTTCAGCGGCCCACCTGTCGCTCCATCAGCCCTTGGCGGCGTCTCTCCCGACAAAAATTGCCATCCGCTTCGACAAGGAAATCAGAAATGGATTTTGATGGCAATGCTGGATGGGAAAAAGTCTACATTCCTGAGTGCGAAAATAACCGCTGCACTCAAATTCCTCCACTTTTTTAATTGAGTCTTTAGGTTATTTTTCTACTGTACCCATCCGACTTGAGGAAGACCCAACAGATGGTACTTCTCACCTCACTACTCGAAGGATAGCGACTATTTTGGATTAGCAGTGTAGCCGTGGTGGTCGACGCTGCCGCCGCGGTCCGCTTTGCTCGATCTTACATTGCCAAGTATTTGGAGATTTAAGTGAGCGAATCACTTGTGAACTCATTGACACACATGGTATCTGAAGCAGCCTCTCGGGCGACCACAGCCGATCTCTTGGGCAACAACTTATTACTCACTCGTATATTTGAAATCAATTCGGTATGTGGTTGTTTAATGGTAACACGAAAGAGTAACCTTTAGAAACTTCATTAGTCACGAAAAGAAATCAGAAAACGCCTCGAGTGCACAACGGAATGGAGCTTGTAGACAAAGACTAAGAAAAAGCGTACTGTCTCTGCAGGCAAAAAACCATTGCATGGAAAAGCTCGAAGTTTGTTGCCCTACAAAAGCGCTTGTAGGTCAAAGCGGTAAGAAAGACAATACTTCAGAAATCGTCACGAATACGCATTATACGAGTGTAACACCGTAACCGAGCACGATTTCAATCCGAGACCTACGCTTGAATAATCCCCAAATTCTCCGCAAATTTGGGCGACATGGGTACGCTCCTATCGACAAGGCAAAGAGAACAAAGCTGAAGCACAAAAGCTTCGAGGGCATACTTCTTGGGAATGCTGAAAATGTTTATGGATTCCGCGTGCTTATTTTGGCGTTTTTAAGGCAAGTTCAAATTGGACAAGCGTGAAGTACATGTCATCGACAGAGCCAGCTTGGTCATCCACATCAGCGAGAATACCGTCACATACGCATCGTACCGTCACGCCCTGTAGTGAATGAAGATATGGAGAATGTCGAAAATGAAGTTCCAGACGTTATACGGAGAGCGTCGACCCGGCGCAGGATCCAGCTTCGACTCAGCTATTGGCACAAGACGGACCGCAACTACTGTACTAGAGTTGGCTTGGCGCCGTGCACCGTCGACAGCGTTCTATCGATTTGTTCAGACAAGCTCATGAACCATTTTTACTATTAATGTATAGAACGAAGGTCGAGGAAGATCAAAAGTCACAGTGGCGAAATGTCATCTACGAAACTTGCCGAAACAGATACGGACGGTCTTTTGGTGATGCCCTTCTTGCACCGCTGCATGCATCAATGATCATTTCTGATACGAAAAAAAAACATATACTGTATTTAAATGTGGTAGCAAGTCAAAAGGATTATCCTTGAGTTGATAAAACAGCGTGCGGTGTTTAAAAAGAATACCCCATTTTACATGCCGTTTAGATCTAATTCAATGGGTTTGCTACGTGATTATCATGGAAGTTTGAAAAATAGCAAAAAAACGTACCGAGAAAATTATCTGCTTGCTATTGTACTGGATCCATCGTAGAAGACACAAGGTAGAATCAGCGTATGGATAGAACGAATTTGAGCGAAATATCTTTTTCAAGCAAAGTGTGCTTTGACATTACACGCGAGCTATACATATGCAGATAGCCACGTAGTTTCTCCTCCAATAGCATTGCCTGTTTGTGTTGCAAACGACAGCCCTGTATCGTACTTGGGTGCTGTCCATCCGAGATCAATAGTTGAGCGATGGTGCGACTGCTTGGCTTATCACCGACACGTAAGAGGATTTGTGTCTGACTAGACGATTAGATGACGAAGTTTCATTTTCAAAGCCAATTTGTCAGAATGACAACGTATTAATGCCTACGTCTCTGACCAAAGAACTTTGAGAGGATCCAAAACACCTGGAAGGCATGCAGATAAGTCTTTAGCCTCGATGACGTTGTCAGTACGATAAAGTTCATATTTAGTATTTAGCTTTCCAGCGGACATTAAACAAATGGGTGAGCAGCAAAAACGCATTAAAATTGGCGTAGGCCACAGTTCATGTCGCTAAGCGAATCAAAGTTGTGCAGCCAGCTGAAAAGGGATCAATAAGGAGTCGAAGTTTCAACGCGCAGGTCTGGAATAGTTAAGTTCAATCACGTGCGTTTTAATGTGCAATTGAGTGGAAATGCTTGTATACAGACCGAAGATACCAATGGGTAACCTTCATGCTACGCGAACGTTGCAGCATCAAGCTTGAGGTTAAGGCTGTACAAAAGCTGAATGACGAGGAAACGTAGAAACTACACTTTGGGGCTCTGTCAATCTTCAAAGCGGTAGTCATCGCATATCAACCAAAATGTCTATACGACCAATGAACGAGTCTCTCCCCTGTTAGAGCAATGTAAAAGAGGCCAAGAAGCTGGGTACGACTCTACTACATCTGTTCAAGTTGAGTCGTTTGGCAGTACCGTAACCTACACGTTCCCGAAACAGCTGTCTACGTGAAGGAAGCCAGTCAGTCCCACAGCCATATCCCCCACACCCCTGCCCTGTGGGCTTTAGCAGAGCCTATTGGCACTTCCTGTGTTGGCTGGAATAAAAGGACCGGACGTTGCCTTCAAACGCACGAAATGCGTGCATCGCAATCGGACGCGACTTTCGATACGACAGCCGTGGTCGTCGGCTTTGTCGTGGCGGGAACCGTGCTCCTCGCGCTTGGCGGCTGGTTTATGTGTTGGTGCAGACGTCGCAAACGGGTCACGCGACACCGAGGTAGCCACAGTCAGAGCACCGAGTACATGGATTTCGCCCTGACCCCTGATTTGATGGCTATCGTCGCCGACAGCAGTCGTCGACGGCCTTCGACTTCGACAACGTTTAGCGGCAAATGGCTGAACCATTTCCCACGGATTGCCAGTGTCTCATCCATAGACTTTTTTGAAAACCTGAGCTCACGCGTTGGCCGAAATTCGAGCAATACGGCAACGACCGTGCCTCCTGTGACCTCACCGCACGTCTTGGACAAGTGTGATTTAAACGACGCGTTGGCGTCCAATGCATTGGCACTCGAGCAGACTCGGCTTCCGCCAAACTGCGTCGTGGATGGCGAGTTGCTCCACGAAGGCACGTTTACCTTGGCGTTCCGTGCTACGCTTGTGATTGAAGGCCAAGCGACTCGTCAAGTCGTCGTTAGGCGACTGCTTCCAGAGCTCGCAGAGCAGCAATCGTACCGCCAGGCCTTCTTGGCCGATATTTCCCTCAGTATCATGCTTTTGCATCCACGCATTGTAGCCTTCATTGGCTTTTACGACCCGACGCAGCGCGTGTACGACCTCGATTCGCCAACTTCCCCATCTCACCTCGTGGAATTGGTGGCCCAACCGTCAGCAGTGACCGAATACATGCCGAATGGAAATCTCCGCGCGCTACTGACCCTTCGACCTCGCAACGCACAAGAATTCGGATGGTTTCACGCGACCTCGGTGCCCAAGACGAAAGCACAGCTTGCACTCGATATCGTCGATGCACTCGTGTACTTGCACTCTCGACCAGCTGGCGGCCCGACGTCGCTTCATCCTCGACAGCTCAAGGCACAGAGCGTCTTATTGTCCGAGCATTGCGATGCCAACCTCTGCGCTTTTGGAGTCAAACGCGCAGTGGGGATGCAGGCCATGTACACGCAAAGGGACTTTTCCGTCGCCTGGTTAGCGCCCGAGTTGCTTCGGGGCGAACCTCGAAGTGAACAAGCTGACGTCTACTCCCTCGGTGTGTTGCTCACGGAACTTGACACGTGCGAGCTCCCGTTTGCTGCTGGCATCGACGTGGATGATGGCGTCGACGAACAAAGTCAATTGGCATTACTTGTGAGCTCTGGGTGCATTCGGCCTGCTCTGTCATTGGATTGCCCTGTCCCCATTCAGGAGCTCGTCATGCGATGTTTGAGCTTCTCCCCACTTCAACGCCCTCCAGTCATTGAAGTACAACACACGCTACGAAAGTTAATTAATGGCACCAGTATCTGTGACGCGTCTCTGGCTTCGCTTCCATCCAATGTCTCGTCACTTCAAAGTACACCACGGAGCGACAAGACGACTCTCCATTCCCTTTAAACGCCGTGATGAAAGACGTCATTCGGCTCCTGTAATAATAAATAGTCAACCTGTACATTATCAAAGACACTTGGCTCTCTTTCTTTTACCACTAGGTGGAGTCGGGACGGAGATCGTATTCCAGAAAAAGGTTTAAAAGGGATTTCGATGAAGGGGCACAGCGATTCCACGCGTCAGACGACAGCACCAAACACGACGAGCTCAGAGTGATTTTTTTTTCAGGTCGCTGAGATTACCTTTGACGGAATCGTGCGTGGGTGAAAGCCCCAAGCCTCTTGCGTTACTGGCACGAAGGTCAACTGTACATTTGATTTTTTTCAGGTCTAGCATGGATGGGCTTCCAAAGGCAACAGACTCAAGCACAACTTTAATTGACGTAAGGGGTTAAAAGTTGCCACCCACGCAAAATCCTACGCCTGAAAACAAGACATTGATCAAGCGGAACTTTTTCAACTGAATTGATGGCACAAGCGTTGCCACGTGACCATTCCCACCCAAAGTCGAATCGGACGCTGCTAGCCAAATGCGAAGACATTGCAGCAAACAGAATGCGAACGTTAGTGCGAAGATACGGTATTGGTTCTCAGCGACGGCATCGTGCAAACTTTTCAAATTTGTGATACTTCTTTCATCACAATGCAGAAAGGGTGTTTTGCTTGCCTTTATAGTGTCATCTCGAGATGATGTAGTTGTACGATAGGCAGCATTTCGAAAACATGACCCAGTTACACAGCCAAATCCACCTAAATACTCTTCACTTTTTAAAAAGAAAGCCTCCGTTGATGCCACCTTTAAAAATTTTAGTAACACTATCAGTGACACACTTGCAATAAGAGTTTTTTTGTCATAAATGACCCGCACGGCACGGTCATAGGTACCGGAGACTAATTTTCAATTGAAAAGCTTAGTGCTGTGACGAAAGGAAAGAAATAAGGCTCCTATTGCTACTTTTCCACAATCGAAATACTCTATAAAACCAGCATGACTAATACCGGTACTCACTTTGATTCCTGCTCTTTATTGGCTAAAATGGATGAGCACCTCACCGCCATTTAAATCGACCCTCAACTCCTATCTCTCTATTCATTCCCGAAAGACTCCCTTCAGCCCAACAATGCCGGTATGTCTAGGCTCGCATTCGTGACAATTCAATAGCTGGAATACGAAAGAGCTGTGACTGATTCATACAATGCGATTGTCCTATGACTATGCAAAATAGATCCGTCAATTTCAAGTCGTTGGTCGCAAGGCGCCGACTGAAAAAGAGCCGAACCCACCGGCGTACCGCATGAAGCTCTTTGCACCCAACCCGGTATTGGCTCAGTCGCGCTTTTGGTATTTTCTGCACCAGATGAAGAAGATGAAGAAGACTACAGGCGAGATCCTGGACATTAACGAGGTGCGCAAGCAAGTGAATGTCTTCTCAATAGTAATGGGATGTTACTATTGAGAGGTGGGATTGGCCGAGCCACTCTCGCCTCGTCCTACGTACGCACAACTGCGCCTAGTGTGCTGTACTGTCCTCCTAGCGACCTTGTCAAAAGCGCTTGCTTGCCACGAGAGTGGAGATGCGATCGGTTTCCCCTCATGCCACTCTCCACTCCAGCTTGCAAACCGCTTTGTCGTCTAGTGAGATCGCGGTGTGATCCGTTGTTTCGCTTTTTGGATCAATTCTAAAATGAGGGGTTTTTCTCTGTAAGCCGAATGCCAAAACAACCCACTGCAAGAGGACGAGGCTTTTCTCTTATCCCTGCTATAGTGGTAATGCTAACCTTTATCTTATCATGTTTGTAGTTGACTGAAAAAAATCGTCGCGTGATCAACAACTATGGCATCTGGATCCGCTACAACTCCCGAAGTGGCACCCACAACATGTACAAGGAATACCGTGACGTGACTCTGTGCAAAGCCGTCGAGCAAATGTACTCGGAGCTTGCTGGTCGCCACCGCGCCCGCCCACGTTCGATCCAGATCATGCGCACTGCCATCGTCGCTGCCAAGGACTCGAAGAAGCTTAATGTGCAGCAGTTTCACGACTCGAAGATCTCGTTCCCACTGTCGCATCGTCTCCCGCGTGCGGCCCAGAAGCACCACAACACGGTCTTCAAGGCCTCGCGTCCTTGCACCTTCCGTGGTTAATTTTACCATGTTGCACATCGTGGAGGGTACTCGTGAGATGTTGCTTGGTTCATGCAAACTATAATGGGAGTTTTTTTACTTTGTCTATTTGCATTTAATTGTTGCAACTTTTGCATCCAACGTTTGCTAAGGCTTGCAGGGTAGTGCGTAGAGTTGCCAAAAGTAGTACTTGCTGCTGACGATACTTCTTGATCGATTGAGTCCTGAACTCTGCTCCCGCCAACAATGTTCGTTCCACTAGTTGTAAGCGGCGTAAGCGTTCGTCAACAAACTCAAAAGCTGCTGCGATTGCTTGTGGTGGTTCCTCTGTATCCAGTGTTGCCTTGTTCGCAGCAAATTTCAGTGCGTCGTAGGGTTTTGACACTAGAAGCGCCATTTTCACAAATTAAGAAACACTTTGCGTGTCTGTTGGGGCGACACATACATCAAAAGTCCGAGAGTGCATGCCAAGACGTTGACGCAAATCCCTAAACTCAGGGTGTCGAGTCACTGGTGGCAACTCGAGATGAAAATGGGCGCAATCATAGCTATTAGAATCCAGTACAAAGCCGTGGAAAAGCAGATAAACGTAATTGGGCTGCGCATAGTTCTCAACGACTTGTTGTCCTGCTTGAAAGTCCCACGAAGCTTTCGTAATGGCGTAGTCCCCAGACGGATCAAGGGTCGTAAAGTGTGGCAAGTGAGTTCGAGTCACTTCGTGGCAATTGACCATATCAAGAAGGGGCACGAGATGTCGTTGGCCGTGCCACCAAATGGTGCGCGAGTCAAGAATGGCGGTGGCCCAGCGGAAGCGGCTTTTGGTGAGCCAGTGGTACGTTCCATCGGGTTTGACGCGCGTACAGTGATTCAAGACAAGAGTAGATACCTCATCGACTTGGTGGCGGTACTTGGACACCAGTGCCAGTAAATCAGTACCTTCCAGTGCCTTCAGTTGCTCGCCGTCTTGCTCGTAGAAAAGAGGCGAGCTGAGAACTTGGGGCAGACTACGTTCAGCTGGTAACATGTCGAGATACGGTCTCCACTTTGAATCGAGCGAAGTGGGTCCAAACTTTTCCTCTAAAAGATGGAGGAGCAGCACCAAGTCTTCGCTTGGAAGATTTACACGTTGCGTTTGAAGCGCTTGCATTGTCTGGCTTACCCACCGCGACTTTCCACCTGATTGCACATTCATGACAAGGTGCACCGGTACTTGCAAATACACGTCTCCGGTCGCCAAGGACTTGGCCGCAAAAGCGCCGTACCCGACGGATGCGTTCACATATCGCAACTCGAGCTCATTTACTGGAAAGTCATGGCGAAGGAGCCATTGCTGGTATCGTTCGAGCTTGTCATCGTGTGGGTTCTTATGAAGAACAACATCAGCGGTCGAAACAACGTGATGGTCGGATTCTAGCTGAAAACTCGTCAACTCTTGCTCCAACGTGATTTGAGCGCTCTGTAGAATTTGTTTTCTGCTCACACGAAAAGTTACTGCGTGGCTGAAACTTGTAGATTTTGCAGGACTTTTGTCGAGGATATCAAGGTCTTTCTCTAAAGAAGTTGCGTAGCTGTTAATCTGCTGCTTGACGAAGCCCAACAGGAGCGATTTTTCGTTTTGCCCCGACTTGGCATCAAAGTTCGGCATGAGATCAGGTGGAAAACACTCGCTGAACGCTCTGGCATTGATACAAGCGGTGACGTGGTCGTCACTCATGTTGTACAAGGCCATGTAAAGACGCACTGAATCAGAGTCTTCTAGCTTCCCAGTACGAGAGATACACGCGTGGGGACCATCCTCGATTCCAAGGCGTGAGAGAATATGCGACTTGGACACTAAAACGTGCCTTTGCTCCGGGTAATCTTTAACCTGCGCGTAAGCTTCTGCAAGTCGTGGAAGCCGAATCGTTGCGCAATCAAACCCATTGTCTTGCATGAGAAAACCATGGTACAAGAAATAGATGTAATTGCTATTGTCTCCATAATCTTCAAACACTTGCTGTCCGCGAAAAGTGTCGCGACCAGCTCGTATGCTCATGCCATCAGCTTGCAATTGATGATGGTGGAGGAAATGCTGTCCGTTGTCGTGTTGGCGATCTTTGTCATCTGGTTTGCCATTAAACATATCCCCAAACGGCACTAGAACGCGCTGGCCTTGGATTGAAAATGCCCTGGAATTCACTAGAAAGCGTGCCCATTTATAATGCAATAATGTCATGGTTTCCTCTGGAAAAAAAGAGTGAAAGAGTTGCCAAAACTGATTATACGCATTAGTTGCGTGGCGTATCTCCTCTTTTGCAGCTATTATCATATGTTCATCCTGTAAAGCATCAATATCCTCGATGGCAAAAAATAATGGTGTTGCCACATCACTTTGCGTTGGAAGTAGCTGCAAGTACGGAGCCCATCGTGACGCATGTCCCTTTGCTTGCTCTACCAACAAAAACGCCGTCAGCAGTTCGTCTTGTGCGCTCTTTAATATCGCCAGATTGCTCAACAGCTTTGAATTTGAGCTCCAATTCTCGGCGATTGTATCGTAGCAGCTAAAAGAGGATGATATCAGCTACTTCATGTCTCTAAAAATAAGGATATATTGCTTACATGATAAGGCGCTTTGGCACAAAAAGAAGCTCATCGTTTGACTTTAGCAATTGCAGTGCAAGAACGCCTTCACAGTATTTGCATATTAGGTAAAGTGTGACAAAGTTTCATGAAAAATGAAGCAACTTACCTCTGCCCAATATGGGGAATGGTTGAATTGCAATTTTATTGCTCACTTTGCCACCTCCGTCTTGGAACCAATTGAAAAAAGCAGAAATTGTTTCTTCCTCTTGCGATTGATGCACGACAGCGCTAAGTCGTGGCGACGGCACGAAAAGCACGCCTGCCAACAGGACGAAGAAGGCCGACAGGATATTGAAAACGTTGCTTCTCGAGAATCTGATTTGGCCGACCGATGGTTTTTTCTTGAAATAAAGTGCTTTGTGCTGTCTAGTGGCAGCGACATCGGTAGTGTTGATGGACGAAGGTTCGTGCATGGATCAGATCCGAGAGTGACGTTTCAGAAAAATCTTCTGCTTTTATTCATATTAATGGCACTTTTTACATCTTAAGCTATGATAATGTATACTTATCGTAAATATAGGATGCTTTGGATTTGCCTACAAATGGTTTCTCTAACAATCCAGAAGTGAAAATAATTTAAGTCGACTATGAGATTTTGAATCTAATGACTTCTTCATTACCAAGAAGTCAACAAAAGTATTGTGCAAGTGAGGTTTTACCAATTATACTTATAAGCTCAATACAATTGTTCTTCTCTCGAGAAATCACCTTAATTGTCGAGGTGGAGCAATCGTCTTTGAGCATGTAAAACTTAAGTTCAGAAAACCTGTGAGCGCCTTAAAACGTGATATGAAAGTCGATTGACTGATGCAAGTACCAAATAATAGCGAGGTATACATGTACACTTTGACAAATCAATAAGAGCAAGCCTTCGAAATTGCAGAGCCACGAACCGAGACCACGGCGACATTGATGCTTGTATAGTATGCGTTCATCGAGGCAGCTCCTCTGCCTCACGTGCTTTTCTCCATTCACTCGGCACCTTTCTCTTCAAACGAAGCAAGCAGCCAAAGTACGTGTCGAATTCAAAGCGGCTGCAGAGAGCGAGACCGCCGCTTAAAGTCTTGCCGAGCAAGCGTTTCGTTTCAGCCACTTGGTCTCCAGAGCTTCGCGCACAGTGAAGCGCATGCTCGGATTCAATTGCAAAAGTCCTTCTGCAAACTCCACCAACTCCCCCGAGAGTGGACAGATGGCCGATTGCTCTAGATACATGACTTTCAAATACGAGCGCAGCCCGACGCGGCAAAACATTTGAAACCCATGGTCCGTCGGTCGCGCAGCGTCAAACAGAGGTTTTTTCGTCAAGAGCAAGATAAACATGATGCCGAGGGACCAGACGTCGGCTTTTTGCAGATCCAAGACTTCGCCGGGTTTCGAGACATTGATTTCGGGCGCAAGGTACGTTTGAAGCGGAGGCGACGGCAGCTTGGAGACGGGCTGGAGCTGATTCTCCGATCCTACAAACATGGCATGTTCAAAATCGCCAATTTTCAAAAGATTTTCACTCGTCACAAAGACATTTTCCAGTCCAAGGTTGCCATGGACCACACCGTGGCCATGTAAAAAGTGCACGCCAGAGCAAATTTGAAACATCACGTGACGAATTTCTCGCTCGGTCGGGGAGCTCGTAAGCCCTAAAGCATCTTGAGGGCTTTGGATGTACGCATTCATGAGACTCCCAAGCTCGCAAAATTCAATAATCTGGTGCAGTCTCTCATTCACACAATAGTAGCCGAGCAAATGGACAATATTCTCGTGCAGCGGGTGCTTGAACAGTTCGCAATAATTGGCAAAATAACACATGATTTCGAGTTCATTCTGCGCCAACGTGCGCGTATCGCCATGGACGTGGAGTTGCGTGTTTTTATCCACAAAGAGCCCTTTCATCCGCTTGCGAAGCAGTTTGTGGTCACTCACAACATCCACGCGTCGGGCAGGATCGACGAGGTCGCACAAGTTCCACTCGACATTTAACGACCGACTCGCTGTCGTAAATATATGCGGCACACTTTTCGGACCGGAAAATTGAGCGCTCTTGGCGTGCACAATGGCCTTGTGACGAAGGGCAGGCGACTCGAGCGTGAGGGGCTTTTTCCGTCGAAGGCGCTGGAAAAGCCAAGAGTGGGACGCGACAAGAGCCTTCAAGGCGTCTACGACCGAGCTAATCCACGTGCCCATGGGCGAGATCGAGACCATTCGACGCGTCCTTCAACAAGTGAATCATTTTTAGAACATGCTATTCATACTCTCACTTTACACGCACTTTACGCGCGCCTCTCTACTCGTTTCTCACAATATCCTCGTTCGCAAGGACCGAACGGCCGTCTTCCAGAGCAACCGACTCGGTCGCGACGGTGACTGGCGCTGTCTCTGTGCCAAGCTCTCGCGTCACCGTGTCGACCACTTGGACCGGCACTCCTTTTTCTTCGACCGAGACTGACGATATCGACGATCTTTTCGACGTGCGAGACGTCAAACCATTCGATGAAGCCCCGGCGCTCGAAGTTGCAGACGACGTGCGAGGAAGCTGTTGGACTGAGCGCTGGTGGGGCTTCCTTGCCATCTTTTGCGCTCGTCGTTCGGCCTCCTTTGCCGATTGAATGAATTCGTGCGCTTCTAAGCCACGACGCACTTCGTCGGCACTGGCCAGCAACGCTTTGTGTTGCTGTTCCGTGAAAAACAAGTGCAACTCGCGTTGACGCTTTTCCGACTTGAGAGCATTCGCTTCTTCCAGACGCTTGCGACGCTCGTACTGCACTTGGGCACGCTCGGCATAGCTTCGCGTGTTCTCGTAATTCATGTACCGAGGAGCGGTCGAGTCTAATTTCTTACGCGACGTTGCCGACCGGATAAACTGGTGCGGTGATCCACTGATTGACGTTCGAGCAGTCAGCGAAGCCCGTCGATTCACCGTCTCGAACACTGAACGCACGTTAGCAGAGCCCAAGCTCTTTCGACGTTCAGCAGCGATAAAGTCTTCCTTTGTGATTGTCTTGTGGGACACGATGTGGTTGAGACCAGACTGGATGCCATCTAAGACCCTGCTCTTCACGCTGGCGAATTGTCTCGATCGCCGGACAGGTGAAGCAGAAGGTACTTCCTTGGCTGCTTCGGTTGTTTTCTTGGCCTTAAAGGAGGCAGTGGGAGCCACGATCGACGCACGTTTCGGCGCAGTAAACACCGTTGGCTTTGGCTTTACAACAGTCGTCGAAAGCTTTGGCTTTGCTGCCTTCACCGTGTTTCGAGCTTGCGATGAAGCAGTAGACGCTGCAGTGGGAGCGGGCGGTGCAGCGTTAACAAAGCCAGTCGCGCTTTTTGAGCCTGTATGCTTAACCATTGATTGCTGTGGCCTCGTCTTGCCAACTGTTGACTTGATGTTTTTCGATGCCGAGCTTTCATTCTTCAGCGGCGCTCTCACCTTTCTGGCTACAGTAGACGCTCCTTGCGCCGAGCTTGAGACACATTGCTTTGGGACAGTTACTGCTGTCGCTTTCTTCTTCTCTGGTTCTGGTCTTGTCGACCGAGACAACGTACTATCGGCATAAATCTCGTGCGCTGGACGTAACCTCGCCGAGGGCACAGGATCAAACTCGTCTTCACCATCTGTCATGGGTCTCTCTCCCACAACAACAGTGTCTTCGGTCTCAATCGTATTATCCTTGTCAATCACAAACGATCGTTCCGTAGTCAGCATCGAACGACGAGATGTTATGTCTCCGTTAGAGGACGTCGGCGGTTCAGCTACAGGCTCATGCTGGTCCATTGCAACAAGTCCATCGTCAGCACTCGTACCAATCAGCTCGATCTCCGTCTTCACTGCTTCTTGAACTTCTCTCAGTTGCTCATTGTCGCAGTCGTTGACCTCAATGCTGAGGGAAGCAGCACCGTCTGTAGTAATGACCGGGGACTCGACAGGATGCTCGATTACAACCTGGTCGTCAAGATCCACCTGCGCCACTTCACTGGTCTCAATCTGCTGCTCCTCATCCACCTCGCCACGTTCCTGAGAGGTATCACCATTGTTCTCGCTTAATACCACTTGATCCCTCGTGACAGTCTCGACTACAGGGACATCATATAATCCAACACCGTCCTTTTCATCGGCTTGTTCGACTTCAGCGCTCGTCTGATCGCCACTATCAGGCTCTTCAGAAATACTACCATCCGCTTCGTGGCGTTGCTGGTCCACAATATCTTCGCTCTCGTTCGTGGTCAACGAGTCAATCTCCGTATTTTCACAACCATTGACATCGACGTGCTTTACTTCATTAGTTTCTCCACGTTTCTTTTCCTCGCTACTTGCGGCAACCTTATCAGCTTGTCCAGTAAAGCTCTCTGCTTCTTCTTTCTTTACAAAGGCGACTGCATCACTGTCATTTATTGCTGCGACGCTCTCATCCCTTTCAGCCTCGCTTGCGACCGTCTTCTCTCTCAGCAGAACATTTTCTTTTTTCACCACACCTGTCTTGGCAACACCACTTGACGTCGTTTCATCTTGGACCTCATCAAGAGTCAACGAAGACGCCTCGGCCGACGCATCGACACATGCTAAAGGCTCAGCGCTGCCCTTCTTTTCAGGTAAAGAAGTCGCGTGCTTCCCCTTCAGCTGGACACTGTCCGCTGCTCCCTCGTGTTGTTTCCGAAGAGCTTCAAATTTGGCCTTCTCAGCACCAACACAAATACTTCGCTGGTCTTCATTGGGAAAAAATTCACGCACAGTGCGAAATTTCAAATTATCTAGCGACTGTTCACTTTTCCCTTCAAATTGACTGGCAATGCTTTTGACCGGAGTTGGTGCTTCGTCACTAAACTTGCTAGGCGACTGAGAAGGCATTGGAACTTCGTCAACGCTCATAGTCTCTCGTAAAGAAGCAGCATCAGGCGTTCTCATTTCGTCGAAAGACTCAACTTTGTACTTGGTCTTGGCTTCGTCTTCTGATTTGGCCTTTAATTGCTGCTGTTGTGCCTGTGCTTCGTATTTTTCTTTCTCTGCACCTACACGAATGCTTCGCTCTGTGGGGAAAAACTCACGCACTGTACGAAACTTGAGACTGTCGAGTGACTGTTCTCGTTTGCCTTCAAAGCGACTGGCAAGTTTCTTAACAGGTGACGATTTTTTAGGCTCGACACGTGGTGCAGATGCAGCGGAAAGCTCCTCAGTTGATGAAACGACTGCGACCGACAGCAACTCACTCGAATTGATCGACACGGTTCCTTCTTGACCACTTGCAGTCGACGAAAGAGCCTCGTCTTGAGCACTCTCAATTGACAAAATAGCCTCGTGTGGCGTACTTTCCGTCAACAGTACAGTCTCCTTTAGCGAGCAATCAGTCGATGGAGCCGCCTCGTCTTGAGTACTTTCTCGCGACGGTACATGTTCAGAGTCAGCACTTTCAGTCAACGACACTGTCTCAAGTTTAGCTCCTTCAGTTGACGAAAGGGCCTCAACTTCAGCACTTTCCGTCCGCACAGCGGCTTCGTTCTCAGCTCTTTCAATCAAGACCGCCTCGTTCTCAGCTGTTTCTGTCGAGGAAACAAGCTCACTTTCGACTCTTTCCGACACAATAGCTTCAATTTCAGTATTTCTCGTCGACTCGACAGCCTCAGATTCAGCACATTCAGTCAAAGAACCAATCTCGGCGGACGATGCGATTGTTGTATCACTCAATGGCTCGAAATTTGGCATAACACATTGACTTTCGCTTACCTCTTGGTCGTCCTGCTGCAGGACAGTGCCACACTCAACCTTAGACGTGCGCTTACTCACACTCACAGACGTAGTCACGGTGCGATTCGTCGTGACTTTTTGATCGACATCTACAGCCATCGATAAGTCGCCTCCTTCGGTAAAGTCGCCGCTCTCCCCGATACTTCCTGCCTTTGCAGTCTCAATTGCCGTCTCCTCCACCTCCACCTCCACACTCGCTAATGCTTCCACTTTCTCTTCGGAAGCTTCCGACGGAGCTTCTGTCGCTGCATTGGCGTCCATTGTTGACACTAAAGCAGCACTTGCAGCCTCGTCAGCGCTAGTCGCGTCCGCTTCAAACGTCACGCCAACGCTCTGCTGCTCCTTCTTGCCCCACTCCTCTTCTAAAAGCACTGACGTTTCGTCTAGCTTGCTTCCATCCGGCACGTCCCCCTGCTTGGCTACAGCCGTGACTACAGCCTCCGTGGGGCTTGGCTGTGGCTTCTTAAGACCCACTTTCAACCTCGAGAACAACGAACCCACTGCCTTGGTCCCAGTCGCCTTGAGCGCATCAAGGGACGACGTGCGCTCGAGAGTTAACGAAGTGAGCTCGTCACGAGGCACGGCAACTTCGTGGTGCCGACTCACATCCACGGAAGGCTCGACACCTTCCTCATCAGGCTCGACAATGTCTCGCTGCAGTCCCTGATGCTCTGCTTCGACACTTTTTCGACGATTCTTCTTCTTCTTCTTCTTCTTCTTCTTGCTCTTTGTGGCGTCGTCGATGAGACTCCCGACTGCCGCGTCCACTTGCGGCTCGGGTTCCACTTGCGCTTCGTCCCCTCGTCCGTCCACGGTGAGAGGCATCGATGGCTCGGCGATCAGCGGCTCCATCGCAGTGGCAACAAAGAAAGTTGACTTGTGTGGCGTTGCACGTGCAAATATCGCCACGTGCGTTGTCGGACCGTGAGCTCAGTGAAAAAAGATGTAGGCGTTACGACGGGATTATGCGCGAGCACAGGTTAGCATGCAAATCGTGGGCAAAAGAGCGAGCAACGGGCTGGCTAGACGCCAGATGATTGGGCGGTAGAGAGAGGGCGAAAAGTGATGTGCCCGGATTGTTGTCAAGCGTCAATTTTTATGACTAGAAAAATTGCCAGGATCAACATTCTTGGCCTTAATGTCCAGGTCATGCATGATCTGTAACGGGCTGGGGGTATTTTTTCTGAGTTATACCGGTTTGCATATGTGACAAAGCCAGTTTCAGTCCAGCAAATATTGCAAATAAATGAGTCATTAAATTGCAGTTTATTGCACACTTCGATAAGTTTAGACCACGCTCTGGCGGTAGCACCTAGTGAGGAATACCAATCTCGATCAAAGAGAGTAGAGATGGCGGGCAATCTAGGTGTGCTTAGCCTTCGCCCTTTCTCCTTTAGAAGATTTAGTTTAGGGCTGGTTACTCCCTCGTACATCTTTCGCCTAAGTGTTTTGTGTCCTGCGAGCACATGGAGAAGCAGTTCAAAGCAGTGTTCATTCCTTCAAACTTTAATCGCCAGCACTCACGCATTTTTGCCTTTAAGATGGGCGTGAACTACTTTGGAGAAATGGTACAAATGTGCCATCGAGTGAACAGGGTGATTTGTGGCTTGGTCTTAGCACTTTATACTATTAAGTGCAGACAGTGACCCTTTTCTTTAGTCAAAGGCCAACTAAAACAGATTTGCTTCTTCGGAATGCTGTTGACATAGCTTAATATGCAGAATCTTTAGTTGTTGTGTCCGTGGGTGGACTTGCTTGAATCCAGTCCTAACGAATGTACGCATTGCCGAGTATTAAAATCATGTGCTGCTTTGGTTTTCGCAATCAGAAGCGCTTTGTTCCGACGAAGGTCGACGAAGTAAACATGTATTTGCCCAAGGGTCAAAGGGTCGCTGGAAGAAGGTGCAATATTAACGCTAGCGATATACGTACGCGGGTAGCTACCGCAGAAAAAAACACCATCTCCCATAATGGGTGTGTGGCTACTGCATTTAGCCATTAAAAGTCTTACAGATTTGGAATATCAGCAAAAAGCGACAGACTTTTAATTGTACACGTATGTGTACGAGGTAACCATATACATTTTGTAAACCGACGCATCGGAAAGTGTGCAAGCCGACAAACGATTGCGGCCAGCCAACATTGTTAATTGAGAGAAGTGAGAAAGTATTTTTCAGATCAACTGATCAATGGCCCGATACAAGATGTCCGATAGAGGCCTGATTGTAAACTGTAAAAAAAATTGATAGCACACATTATTTATTGTATTTAACAAAAAGAAGTGTGATTCCACCTAGGGTAGAAACAAAGTAACCCTAGATTGTTTGGTGGGTCAAGTGTCAATCGCCTATGGAGCTCTAGTGAGCCATTTTTCCGCTCTCTATTAGCAATTGGCCCTTCAAAAAGAAGCCAAGGCAAATACGCGGCTTGAAAATTAAAGGTGTTGAACGTACGAATAGTGCCACTGGTTGTGAAGAACGTAGCGCCGTCAACGGCGAACATAACATCCTTGCAAACAGGCAAAACAGGTCTGCAAAGCAGTGAGATCCACACAACAGTGTATATCTAAATATGCTTGAATTTACTACAAGCGGGTGCCTGAACTCCACAAAATCGTAAGACATATACGGTTTCTGGATATCGCAAATAACTTCATGTTTGACGAAGAAATATATTCGCAGGTGTAACAAACAATTAATAACTGTTGAAACTTTTAATCCAAGCAAACTTAGATATGGTGTCCAGAGACCCACTATTAAAACTCCTATCAAATCGAGTGGTGGGGCATGAGACTAAACTTTGTATACCAGGGATGATGAAGGCAACGACCGCTGCTTCAAGAGAATTGTGAGCTCACCTTCTTTACAAAAATGGCGAATCCGAACATGCAGTATAACAATATGTCCTGGTGCACGTTCTATATATGTTTAATCTTGTATATAGCTATTATCAACTTTTACGAGAAGTTTGATTTGCGTACCACAGACAACTAAGCCTCAAAAATATCTAGTAGGAAAGTGATGTGTTTTATCTATCGATCTTTTGACTTCCTGTACGCGGAGCCGGCTTCTTAATGATTATTATTAGACAAGCACATAAAATGATTACTAGTCGGCAGAACTTTGCAGCGATGTCACATTAGAGCTTTCACACTGTCTTGTCATTATAACCGACTGTTCTAAGAGCTGCGGCTATAAGAAAGGCTGAGCCTGCGCCGTGGGTGGAGGACAAGAAGTGGCTCAAACATATGTGAGGCTTTGAGATAAGAGAAAGCTTGTAAATCGTTTTCCCTCGCCCAGTACTTCGGTGACACTTCTACTTAAGGCCCAACAATATGGCAAGGGGGTTGCAAGAGCTTAAGTAAACATTCGTTTCCAGTAAGGCTGTGTAGATGCCTCAGGTTAATAACACCACTGTCAAAATCATCAAATACCACGAACGTTTCTGAATAAGAAGAGGAAGTGGCTAAAAGGCAAATCCTTTAAAGGTTTTATCTAGATCGATTTTCTTACAAAACAACTCGCCGATTGTGCATAAAGCTGAACTATTATACTTCCAACTAGTCAAGGAATGCGGTTGCAATTTCCATATTTTAAGAAGATACAATTCTTACTAGGTACTATAGACGTGGTGCTAACGAATAAGATGGAATATCGCTTCATCTGAGCTCTCACAGTATTAAATAAGCATGTACCAGCAGAAAATCACGACTTTCAAAACTAATTTATGATATTATGGTCCTCTGCACTCCAAGTACTATGTAAATCCTGAGAAATCCCACGAGCATTGTTAAAGATTGCGTTCTTAATCTTGCTGGTGAGATGGATAGCGAAATTTAATTGATTTGATGGTAGTACCCGTAACCACCATCGTATTGAACATGAGATTAAGGATGCACCATAAGGGGCCGGACAAATTTGGACTTTACGTCGAAGTAAAGCGACTTCCTGACGTAGCTTAACACCCCGTGCTAAGACGTGCAGCGGATAAATCAACTGTGACGGTCAGGAGCTACATGTTAAGCGCCCTCAAAACAATCAAGTGCATGACTGCTTAAGATAAGTAGAAGGGTTCTGGCAATCGGTGCTGTCTGAAATTAGGCGAATGTTACGTTACACTGCGTTTTCGCGTATTCAATATCACAACTGCCCGCGCTGACAATCAGCCTCCGTGCACGAATTCAAAGCTGCAATTGCTATAAATAATGTGTAAGAAGTTTTGTTCGGAACAAGACGGTAAACTTTTTACAAGAATAAATAGACAATGGCTTGAGCTGTAATTTGCGATAATAACCTCCATCCGGGCGAAAAGTTCATGTGACTCGAATCGTCTTTTCCATTAGTGGCCTGCATTTTGAGAGCGTACCTTGTCGCCGGCATGCGGCTGTGCCCCACGCGGTGACCGGGCTTCCTGCTTCGAAAGCAAGACATCGGACAGCCGGGTCGGAAACAACCCTTTCAATTTATATCGGCTTAGAGATGGAGGATTGAGCATCTCGTGTCAACTTTCGGGCTTATAAATACGCTGCAACGTACATCTAGCAGAACGCACTTCTGTAGGCTTAAAGATTTGGCACGCGTAAGGCAATTTTGAGTCATGCCTTCATAGTGGTCCAACCTACATATTGATTAGTTAGTATTGGGCTGGATAAAAAACATTAATTGGAAGATATCTTATAGCAGGTCTTTTTAATTCAGCCCAATCAAATTAGGCAATGAGTTGACAAAGTGATAAGTGCAGATTTACTTTTGACCAATACCAAGGTTTGACAAGCATCATGAAGGCGGTAATGGTGCGTCGAAAGAAGTCCGCGGCTTTTTTGCCTATCGACTCACACTTTCAGCAGGAGTCCACTCCAGTGCATCAGCAAAGACAAGATGGAGTACGAGTGAGAAATGATGCTATTGACCTGACGCTGGATGACGCACCGCTGAGTACATCCATCCGACAAAAGCGCCAGCGCTCGTTCTTCGAAGATACAGACGACGAAACGGAAACCAGAGAGTCTAATACAGCGCTTGACCTGATTCAACAAAGTCGACGACGTTCATCATCTATTCGCAATGCTTCAAACGCTAAGAAACGAGCGGTAGAGACGTCGGGCGTACCTTTTGATCTGCTGGCCCGAGCCAATCGAATAGTCTTTGGCAACGACGAGTTTAGAAAGAATCAGCGAGAAGTGATAGAAGCCACAATGCGAGGAGACGACTGCTTTGTACTTATGCCGACTGGTGGCGGTAAGAGTCTATGCTACCAGCTGCCAGCCGTGCTAAGCAAAGGCGTCACCATTGTCGTGTCTCCGCTCTTGTCACTGATTCAGGATCAAGTAACGGCGTTGCTTCAAAATCCCGGATGCGGCATTCCTGCCGCTTTTTTGACGAGTCAGACGTCGCTGACACTCAAGAGATCAATCACGGCCGAGCTAAGGAGAACGGTGCCAAGTGTCAAGCTCTTATACCTGACACCAGAGAAGGTGATCAAGTCGCCAGAGATGATGGACTTGCTGCAAGAGTTGAATCGTAATCAGATGCTTGCCAGGATTGTGATCGATGAAGCGCATTGTGTCAGCCAGTGGGGACACGACTTTCGACCCGAATACAACCAGCTTGGCTTGCTGAAAAGAACATTTCCGAATGTTCCCTTACTGGCACTGACGGCGACTGCGCCACCTAAAGTGATCGACCACGTCCGAAAGTCTTTGATGATCCCCAAAGGACGCGTGTTCTCCATGAGCTTTAACCGACAGAACCTCACGTTTGAAGTGATGAACAAACCTCGCAGCGGTGACAAGAAAGCAATGGACGCGCTGTACCAGCTCATTGCCAAAACGTATCAACCTGACGCGGTGGGAATTGTCTATTGCATGACCAAGCAAGATTGTGAAGATGTAGCCGACTACCTTTTTGACCGCGGACTCAGTGCCGACTTTTACCATGCGGGACAATCCGCGACGGATCGACACATGGTGCAACAGGCGTGGCAAAATGGTCAATTGAGTATTGTGTGTGCTACGATCGCGTATGGTATGGGCATTGACAAGGCCAACGTTCGCTTCGTGATCCATTTTTCCGTGGCCAAGTCGATTGAAGGGTATTACCAAGAAGCTGGTCGTGCAGGACGAGACGGGAAACCGTCGCAATGCATCCTCTTTTACAGTCCAACGGACGTCTCGAGGATGCGTCACATCCTTACCATGCCTCAGAAGGGCATGACACGAAAAACGCGTGCTGTTCACCTTGAGAAGCTCCGGTCCATGGCTGAGTATTGTGAGGACGACACGACGTGCCGTCGACAATTGCTGATCTCGTACTTTGGCCAGCAATTCCAGCGCTCGGAATGCAATCGGACATGCGACAATTGTCGACGCACCCAACGCGCAGCTCGCATGATTTCGTGATTTTTTCTCCATTCTAGAGCTACGATTTAATTATTAAATCTTGAAGATTTATGAGTATTGTACGATTATCAAATGTTTCAGAGACCAGGGGAAGTCTGCAATGATCAGCAGCAGCACAGTCCATGAGGGATCAACGACACGTTACTCTGTTATGGCGGCATTGCGTGTGTACGCGATTCCTCGTAATAGTTCAATTCACAGCCGAACGTCGACCCATGTCGACTTGAAGGTGAGGATTGTAGATTGTTCAAATTTGATGATTTTGCATTCCTCTTTTGAAGCGTTCAAATGATAATGGAGAGCGCTTAGCGTTATGATGAATACAAATGGCATAGGTGTCGTTGTTGGATGAAATTCTAAAAGTCTATTGAGACGTCAGCAGCTCAGATGTTGTAGCTGTTAGCTACAAAGTTGACGGTAGACGTGCTGGTGCCTGATTGCAGCTGCCAACATTAGTTTATTTTTTGACAATTTTTAAAGGCAGCTTTCCAAGCTGCAATATGGAATGAAATAGAGAGACGTTTGAAATCAGTACTGTTCTTTATATGCGGCGACCAAGCTGTAGTGACAGAAAGTGAAAGTCAAGTATGTATACAGAATCGTCGATCCTCGCCTGTGACGATTCCTTGTCGCGTCCGACACCGATTTATACGCTGATGTTGCATGGCGTAAAACTTTGAGGTGCCTGCCAGATATCACGGTTTGATAGGAAGGATTCGTGGTCGAAATCCATCAAAGGACCGGCTCGTTATTCAAACACGGACATAAATGCAGCAAAGTCCGAAATGTTGCAACTGAGCGCGTCAATTTGTGGCAGAGGCCGGTGTTCCTATTTCGGTATTAATTTGAAAATAACAGCCTCGCTCACTTCTCCAACACATTGAACAGCAATTAAACGTGATGTTGCTTCTGCAAGCTATGAGTTCTACCGATGCTCACGCTATCTGCCAGCGTGGGAGGCGCAAGCTCTGTGAATATGTTAGCGATTTGGCGGACCCGACAGTCTCCTTTAGTGAGGTACCATTCCCCGAACAAACAAAGGTCCTGTCTGATCCTGTCATAACTTAGCTGTAGGTTCTACCACCGAAGTTGTTCCTAGATTCGCAGTATGGAAACTGATACATTTTGTACAATAATCATAGCCTTTCGGTACTAACTGTAATTCTCAATATGCACTAAATGCAGCTCGGTAATTAAACAGAGCCTATATCCATTCCGATACCCTTTATAAAATCTCAGTATACAAACCAATGTAAGTACTTATATGTCGCGTGGTGCGCACCAGGAGCCGCCATTTCTTTCTCGGCCTTCGTTAACGAAAGCCACTTTGTTCGCAAAAACTCGGCTTTATACCTTATTAAGCCAATGAATATTGATAAAAAGCGAAACCTTTCCTTTATATCAAGAAGCGTGATACGTCCGGAAAATCAGCATTAAATAGATACGTCTTCCATTAGCGGTGACTTACTTCGAAAACCCGAACAAGTCAAGTAGCTACGTTTATAGGTCGATAAGAGGCAGACCATCTTTGTCCGCGAAACTTCCGAATGCAAGCAGCAACGATTAGCGAATCGATCGAGACCGCTCTTATAGTCGCCGTTTACAAGTTTGATGCTCTTTTTGTCGAGGATGGACAGCTCCTTGGCGTTCAACACTCATAAGAGTATATTCAAGCGCAAGCCATTTAAAGAGCAAGAGAAACAAGTTTTAAACGTGAAGTAGCCATCATAACGGCCAAAAACATGAATTTCTGAACATCAAAGCAGTTGGATAACTTTTTTTAAAGAGCTAAGCCGTCGTACAACCACACACCTGCACAATTTGTCTTTGTAAACGTGCACAGATGGATTAGAGCCACAACATTGAATACTTTTTTTGGTGTGCGTAGAATCATTTTTGGGTCCAGTTCCAGTTTGGATTTGCGCTGTCGAGCATAGCAAGAAATTCTATCATGGCTGCTGTAAGAAAGAGCCTTCGATTGGTGCTTGTCTCAAAGGGCAGCGAAGTAATGAATATAGGTACCACGAAAGGTTTGCTCACGATACGCCGCGCTCTCGGAGCTGTTCAAAAAAAAAACTGTGAAAATTTTAGTTGGTACCAACTACATGAGCTTAGCTTTGAAGCACGACAGCTATCAGACGGAACTCGCAGTGGTGATCTAATGGTTGTACACGTGTTAAAAGCATTTCGCGTCTTTGTACACTCAAGCATGCCTATGCAGCTTTTTCAATTGTGGACGTTGCAAGATATTGTGAAAAATGGCTGATTGAATGTACTTTTTAATATTTGATTGTTATTGCACAAACTTATTATGGCTTTGACCCATGCCAGTATAGCTCGGTCATAGAATTGCCGGCTATAAAGGCATAATTCCTAAAGGAATGGTTAGCAAGAGATCACCAATTACTCGTACTAGGACCTTGGTTTTGATGACTTGCCACCATTGCTGCACGTACGGCTCATAATAAGGTTGCTCAAAATTGTAAGAGTGATGGGGCATCAAAGTACCGAAATTTCTACAAAGAAAAGAGTGACCTATCTGTGGGTAGCATAGATTCACGGGTGGGCCAGATAGACGCACTAACAGCACTGCAGACAGCAATATAGATGTGCAAGTCGAAGTGGCTGACATATCTCTACTGGTTGCTATCTTAAGCGGGAAACATAGTTTCCGAAAAAGGGAATGGGAAGCGATACAAAATTGATATATGCAAATGCGTCGGTGTCGACGACCCTTATTTATAGAGGTAAGGAACTGCCCAATCGCTCATTGAGTCAAAGCAGGTGCGCCCTAAGCGAAGCACACCACACTGTGTCTTTAGTTGCAAGTAGCTTGACCCGGAATTCGGGGGTATTTGGTTCGACACCTCACTTCTCTACCCAATAAATGTTTTGACTGAACAACACATTTGCGTGGAATCTTCAAATCGTTAAGATCTTTGGAATCGTTCAGGACTTTTAACGTTGTACGCTGTTTATAAGGCTGATTCACTCCATTTTTTCAAAACACAACATACATACACATCCTCTGGAGGGATTACGCCGCTACGAGCATCATCTATGATTTGTCTTTATTTTACCCGACTATCAGATATGCGGCAGTCACGCATCTTAGGCATGATTGCTTGTCTACTTTAGTGACCTAAGTTTAGCTGCCCTGATATAGATCTTGTGGGCATCGAGCCAGATGTCTCCAGGTCCCGGGTCGAGCGACTAATCACTCGATCCACAAAAAAGGTTGTCCACTCTTGGTTTCGATACCCACCTAAAAATTAAGGCTATAATTCCTGGCCTGTGAATCGATGCTACCTTTTTGCAGATTTGTGCTTTGCCCTGACAATGTTGACCTCGTGTGAAACTATGTTATCCACGGTAAGGCTGTTCTTTTTGACAGCCGTTTTTTTAACTTTGAAGCGAATCGTGCACTGCTCTGACAAGTTGCTACATAAGGTGAAGACTGTATCTGCAGTCCTCCCTGCTGCCAAGCATTTAATGTGTGTCACGGTGTCTAAACTTTAAAAACGTCGTTGCTCTACACCTTGTGCACCACAAATTTCGGAAGCCCCCATATCGCTACCTTAAGTAGGTACTTCTTTGGTTTTTCTTTGACCTTTAGTAGGGATAACAGAGCATTTCTATTTGGAAGCCTTGAACGCTAAGTGTTTCGTACCCTATGAACAGATAGGGTGCACTTGGGAGAATTATTCTTCCTGGCAAGCTCGACTTCTTCCAATGTTCACGCTTTCTTGCATGCAAGAAAGGTTGGCGAACGAAAAACTTATGACTATATTAATTGGAAAAAGAGGTTGACGGCTTTACTTACCGGGGCGCCACTTCTCGAACTAGCTAAGGTGACTGTGCTGATTGACGAAGCCTCAACCTTATATAATGCAGACAGCAATGATTGGAAAGGCAAATAAAATCGGTCTTCAAAAAATTTACTTTAAAAACGCAAGATCGCTTTTTCGAGATATCATTGATAAGCACTTTATCGTCGTACAGGGTCCGAGTAGTACTGGCCATAGGGGCAAGTGTCGAAAGGGGAAGAATTCAGTCCTTTTGGTAATTCAGTACCTCATACACCATGTGAACTAAGGCAAATAGATCTCGGAGGAGAATCCAGCAGCGGAAAACTTTAGACGCACACACAAGTATCCGAGATTACGATTACTATATAAAGTCTTGGTAGACTTTAACGTGTCGATAACATTTAACTTCGACAAAGAACCGCGGTTAATTAAACGGGTTGATTGATGAAACATCGAGAGCCGTTCCGTAAGCAATTTATTTTCGAGTCAAATTGCTTTCGGAACGGCTCTCGATGTTCCGAGGTTCGAAATAATGCTAGCTGAAGATTTTTAAAACCAATTGACATTACAATGTTATTTCTCCTCTCAGACATGTTATATCATTGCTCGATTCGAAGCATGCCGCTGCTAGACAAGCACGATCCCCGGATCCAATAACGGGACAAAGTCGTAGATCCCAACCACCCGATCTCGCGCAACAGGCTCTTTTTGACTTTTGCTTCCACCCCTAGAATTTATTGGATTGTAAAAAGTAAGTCTGATCAAGGTTACGCCTGAATACAATGAGGAAAGTAATGAGGGCACTAGTATATCAACGAAGAAAAACATGGAGATGTTTGAAGCCTCTTTTTTCGGTAGCAACACTCAATTGGTAGTGAATCAGCGTACAAGTACTCAAACGGCAAAAAATGGACGGGCGTCACTTGGTTGTGGATGCTGAAAGAGGTCGTGCAGTTTGAGGTTGGCTGCCAATAAAGTCTGGTAATGACTTTGATGAGAAAGCGAAAGAGAAACGGGTGTAAGCGTCAAGTACTTCAACAGATAGAGCCACACAAACGCGATTCAACCCGTCTCATAACGTTTGCAAGGGTTCAGGTTGACAAATCATTCGCGTAGGCTTAAACAGTCTATACAATTCTACCAGGCGGAACGGCATCACACAAACTTCTAGTACAGAGGCGGCATGCAGAAATTATACACTTCTCGTAATCGACAATTGCTTGTCATTCCCAATTGATATGTGCTGTAATTAATACGAATAAAGAATATCGAGTTTTATATATATATCGTTAGTGAAAAAAGATATGAGGCAGGGACTTTGTCCGATCTAGAATACACCAATATGCAATGTGCCAAGAGGCAGGTCACTTAAATGAAAATTGCAGCTCGAGAAAAGCAAACTTGAAAAGTGAAATACTATGAACGCCACCGAGGCTAAAGTTTTCTATCGCGCTAAAGTCGGCTTTGATTAGGCATGTCCGAAGAAAAAGACTCCCTAGGGTTCTTATGCATCTCTTAAAAAACATCGGGAAAAGGAGAGAGGATACAGTATATGTATACTAAGCGTTATTGTTGCGTCTTTTGGCAGTGCTTAACAATAATACGCCTTCATTTACAGCGGCTTTGAGTGTTCTTACGTCCTCCCAGCCTGCAGACTCGCACTGCGACAAGTTTTGGCTGAACTTATCTGAACATTAATGATATCGAGACCTTTTTAAAAATCCATTTAGCATGTTCACAGGCGCCTAACGTTTGGCTGTATTTCACTCGATATTACAAAATGTCGAGCACTTTGCTATCAATATTGTACGAAAAAAATTTGAATTGGAAAAGTGAAACTAAGTCAAGTTAACTTTACCGGATATTGTTTGCGAAATTTGCCATGAGTCACGAAACACGGTTTAAGCACTATAAGCTTTTCTGCGCTTCTCCGCTTTGTAAGCCTTATGGACTTTACTGCGCTTAACGCTACATGAGCTTTACACGCTTTATTGCGCTTGAAGCTTTCAACTGCTTGGTTGAAATGCGGAAATAATTTCGTCCAATTCTCGCGCGGTCGCAACGTTACTTGTATTTGGGGGGTGACCGCTTCCGCAATCCATGCCTGTCTTCTTGCAAGATTGGCGAGTAATTAACGCTTACGTTTTATAAGCCTTCGAAATTCCAATGTGCTTTACGTTTTTGCGCTTTACACGCTTGGTTGCGCTTAAAGATTTTTAATATGCGGAACTGATTTAGCTCTTTCCTCGCGCGGCCGCAAGATTACTTATATTTTGGGGTGATCGCATTCGCGATGCATGCTTGGCGATGCATGCTTGTCGTCTCTCGAGACCGGCGGTCGCACTAAGCTATCGTCTTCTGCTCTTTTGAGTCACCACAAATCTGTCCCGACTTTTTCTGCCGAAACACAGTGTTTAGACCTAAGGAAAATTCGTCTTCGTCATATCCAATCGATTCAGATTGTCGCCAGGAAGTCACTGTGTTTGTTTGAGAGAAGAATACTTTTTACGTAAATAGTGGAAACACGTAAAGCGGTCAGTATTAACGGCTTTCTACCACGCAGAACGCCACTTCTTTGTTTTTTGTCCCTCAATTTAAAAGTTTAACGCTTTTCGCATAAATTCAGACTTTCGAAGACTTTGCACTCCATGCACATCTCAATTACCCTTCAGAAGGTAGCTTAGTTATCTTTTAGCTCATCTAGTTTAGACTAGAAGTACAATTACACGTATTTCAAGTAGACATTGTTGTTGCAACTACTCTTTAAAGCGATGCAAGGCGAAATCGAGATCAAGTATATACAAGCATCAGAATTCTCTTCCTGAGCGCGATTACAGTTCATAACCTAATAACATCAATTACACACGGAAGTATGGTAGCCGTACAACGTCTCAGCTCTCCAACAGAATGATTATACACTTCGTCGTGGCTCTCTTGCATCTGTGCATGTGTACAGCGATAGAAAGGACGTATCTGTGGCCGTACAACGTCTCAGCGGTCCAACAGAATGATTATACACTTCGTTGTGGCTTTATTGCATCTGTGCAAGTCTAGAGCGATGGAAAGGACTGACCTGCTTTCGCATTTGAAGAATTTGCGCGTCAAAAGTTTTGCCAGAACGGTGTGATATGATGCAAGCCCAGACTCAAGGTAAGATCAATAACAATGATCGTTAAATTCCCGTGCTAAGGCGACTTTTCCATTGATCGCAAGGCTGGAGTGCATAGCTTAAAAGGGGATCAGGAGTACGAATAATAAGTGTATTTGACCAGGCTCGTAAGTGTATTTATCAGCAAGACTTGTCAGTCACTCTTGGACAAGATTGGGATGATGCCCTCCTTCCAAGCGCGGGGGCTAAATGCTCGCGCGCTTCGGGCAGGTGCTCTCGGGCATCTGCAGGTCTCTAACGAGTCTCACCCTCGACGCGACGGTCTCCAGCACCGGGCGCCACCTGGGCTCTTACCAAGGCAGAGCGAAGCAGAATAATGGAAGACCTTCACGACCTCGGTGCTGGCTGCACTGCCCGCCGAACGAGACCCAACGGATGCGGACACCACTCTATGCCGTGGACTAGCCAGACTGAGCCTAGGCAACGCGATAAAGTAATACTTACATTACTTTACTTGCCAGTCAGGCTCCTAATCTTCTATCTTTTATCGCGTTTAATTTACAAATGATCAAGTACGTGGTAATTAATGTTTTCATTACGCTTAACTCGTCCTTGTTGTCACAGCAACATTGTGCTCTGAATAACCAGGCAATAGTCTGCAACGGTGTTCGAGAGAGCAAAGGCGTGCATGAGCATCTTTGTAATCCGGATTGAGCGCCACCAACTCCCGAATGTCTTGCAGCGCCATATGAAAGTCGCGCTGGTGCTCATACGCGTCGGCTCGTCGAAGCCGAGCAAACACATTCCGAGGACGACGGTCCAGCACGTACGTGCAGTCAGCGATCACAGCAGTAAACTCGCCTCGTGTCTGGTATGCTCGCGACCGGTACAAGTAACAGTGCATCACGATTTCGTCGTCATCGGATGGGGATGCGTCGATCGCCTTGGTGTAGAACTTGATGGCCTCTTCATACGAACGAAGCTGGAATGCTCGATATCCTTTCACTTTAAACCACTCAGCAAGGGGCAATTCTGCCGCCTTTGCTTCTTCACTTTCAAGTTGGCTAATGAAACGAGTAATGCCAATGTGTCGGGAATCCACTTCATGTCCACGATACAAAGCACCTAGCGCCTGGTCGTGCTGTCCAGCAGCGTGCAACGCCAACGCTAGACGGTAGTAGCCCTCTACCTGCCGGTAGTTGATCCGAATACACTTTGATGCATCATCTATCGCCTTAACATGTTCCCCACAGGCCGCGTAAGCGATACTTCGATGAAGGTAGATACAGTCATTCTTTGGGTTGAGCTCAAGTGCTTCAGTGTAAATTTGAATCGCTAATGCGAAATCTTTCTTCCGAAGTGCATCATCGCCATCTTTCTTCTTGAGCTTTGCAGACTCGGTAGCCGTCATGTGGCGAAGCACCGTCGTATTTCCTTCACCTTTAGGACCAGCATTTAAAAGTTTTTCGGTCTCAACTAAAACGTCACAAATCTTGGAAAAATTGGGATCAACCTCCGCTCCCTTTTGCAGCGACACAATCGCTTCCTTGTACTTGCCCATCGCCTTCAGTGCCAATCCATGACGTAAGTATCCCGTAACATCATACGGATTGTAGCGTATGCAGCGGTAGGCGTCGTCTGCTGCCTTTTTAAACATTAATACTTCCATGTACGCCAAACTGTAAATTTGCAAGAAAAACAACATCAGCTTCCTTCCATTCTTGACGTATCAAGCAGCCTATCAACCCAATTGTACACATACCTCCGGTCTGCGTAGTATCCTGCGCGTTTGCGGTCCAATGCGATCGCTTCTGTAAATTTATCGATTGCAAGGTGGAACTCGCTATTCTCCAGACACTTGTATCCTTCGCTTCGCTTAAATTTGGCCATTAAACCCTTTACTTCCTGCACCAGTCGTCGATCAATTACGGCACTAGTCTCCATCACGCTAGCCCCTCGACATGTCCACAGCTGCCTCTTTGCCTCATCATTCTCGTTGATTAATTCAAGAATAAACGATGCAGCAAAGTTCACCTGCTGGGGAGAAGTCCGGTGTTTGACCACAGCAAGAAGAATCTTGACGACTTTCGACTGAACGAGTATGGTCACGAATTCAAGACTAAGACCAGCAATGACTTTCAAAAGCTCTAAAGCGCGCATCGTGCAATCTTCAGAGTAATTTCTCCACACTAGCTCCATCAGCGTCAGTAGACCCTCACGCTCTACGACAATCGTCGCGGTCGTGAGCTCAAGGTCATCCTTTATAGCAACCAACGCTTCAACAAAGCTAGCTTCATCCGATTCCTTGGACCGAAGACGCTCAAGGAGAACGATGACAGGGTAATGTGGAGACGCTGGGTCGGTCGCTTCGTCATAGCTTAAAGCGGTCTGAAATTCGGCAGGAACAATCAACAAAGCTTCTTCATGTAAAGTGGTTTCACATGGTGTCTCACTGTCAACGTTTGCCCCGTCACTGCCCAACAAAGCTATACTGTCCTCACTGTCATCGTCTGTTTTCAAACTTCCAAAGTCGTTGTCCATCTCTTGCTCAGGTTGTCCATCCATAGAGCGATTGCTGTTAACTTCAGCAGATGAAACTTCACCACTATCATTCGTGCGCTCTTTCCGCTTTGGTTCGTCATCACTCTCACTTCTTTCATCACTTTCAATGAGTGTACTAGGCAAAGAGCGCTCGACATCGTAAGAATGACACTCTTTTGTTTTTTCTGGTGACACACCCCAAATGTTGCTAAATTTCTCATCACCCACTGCATCAATTTTCCATTCATCGCTTAAATCCAAGCGATGGTCACTCAAAGTCGACACAGCTGTCTTTACCCGTCGACTAGTCTGCTCAATCGTGGGTGCATCACTGCAGGCTGACATTTCTTCTGTAGTCATCAGCTCTTTGACTGTCTCAGCTCGAACACAAGGTATACCGACAAGAAGCTTGGCAGTAGGCGATCCTGCTGTAGCCGACTGTGATTCTGTGCTTGCTTGCTCTGAGAGACCACTTGACCCATCACTAGACATCAAAGACAACTTGGCCAGAGCTTCTTGTGCTAAAGTTATCACCTTAGAGGTGCTGCTTTGGCGCGAGTCGCATCTTCGTTGATCCCCTGTACCCAATTGCTCAAGCTTTTGACACGCAATATGAAGTAGACTTGACACACGAACGAGCTGCTGGGAAGTCCGTTCCTTGAGCTCTTCCATGTCATCTCCACTTCCGCTACAAAAATGACCCAAAATGTCATTAAGCTCTTGTGATATTTCATCAAACGACGTGGTGACTTGCACCAGATTTACAGCGGCATCTATCTCCAACTCCCCTTTACTACTACCGCGCGATCGGCTCTCGCCGCGAAGGTGATGTAGTTCGTGAGATACTTTCTCTATTACGTCGGAAAGTCGATCCACTTTTACAGCTGCACAAACCTCCAAGTCATTTGAGCTGTTGTCCTGCAATTGATTTAAGACTCGATTTCCGTAGCCAAGTCGCTTGAGCTCTTGTGAAGCCTCGCTCATGGTGATTCGCTGCTTGGGATCGGCGGCACACATGCTTTCAATCAACGTCCACGCCTGAGCAGAAATATGCGTTGGTCGAGGGGGAAGGAGGCAGAGATTCCCTTTCAGTGTCCGAATCTTTGCAATATCCAAGCCTGACCATGGAGCTAACCGCGTCAGTGCCTCCAAAATGCACATGCCAAAGGCATAAACATCGGTGGCAAACGAAGTGGCAGAAGCACTTGCAGCGCTTCCATCTATTTCCGCGTCAAACTTCGAGAGCGATGGCAGCGACTCTCGATACGCCACATGCTCTCGTAAACATTCGGGAGCTTGCCATCGGATCAATTCCTCACATTCTGCATCGAAAACATCATGTTGAAAGAATTTCGTTAATCCCGAATCCCGCGCATCGCATGCCAACGTGTAGAGTCCAAAGTCAGCAATGACAGCTCGACCTCTCTTGTCAACAAGAATGTTGTTGCAACGTAGTCCACCATGCACAATCTTGTGCTCTTCGTGAAGATGTACGAGTCCACGACTGGCACCATAGAGGAGTTGCCACGTCAACGTTTCCATCTTCCCCGTGTCTTTTGCTCCAGCACATTCGCGGGCTCGTGTCTCCAATGCTGCAAGATACGACGTCAGGCCACCATAAGTTGTAAAGTCCCGTACTAGATATGGTGGATTTGCAGCGTGTGAAGCGCCTCGCATCGTCACCACATTCGGGTGTCGAACTCGCGTCCACTTGGCCACTCCACTTCGTGTAAAAAGGTGCTCGACAATGTGATGCTGGACATCAGGGAGTGCCCAAAAGCATTTGACTGCGACGGTGGACGTGGCACTGCTAGCCAAAATTCCGTCTTTCTTGTAATGGTATCGGTAGGCCTCCCCACGATGCAGTGTCGATCCAAAGGACCCACGGGAATGGCCAATAATGTGATCCAAAAGAGAGAAATCCACGTCACACCGTGGAAGGTACCACCTAGGTACTCGCCGAAGGTGTAAATCACACAAATTGGAGATCCGTCGATGGGTCATTTTCAAAGTTTCCAAAAGTTGGGACGAATGCCCTCTGGGTGGCTCAGTGGTGGCAAACTCTGCGACTAGCTCCAGCAACACCAGAGCTTGACGCCGTTCATCAGAAAACTCTTGATTGACAAATGTTGGGGTCGACAACAACCCCATCAGTGTATCGTGCAGCGACTTTTCGTCCTGCACGCGATCGGCCGCGAACTGCTGCTTCCACATGAGTAAGGGACTCGTCGCCCCCACTAAAACGTTGTCTACAAGTAGCACATTCAGCTCACGGTGTACTCTCGCCAAGCCGGACAAAAGCCGTCGACTCGCTACCATTTTGGCTACGAGATTCGAGAGTTTTAAATGTTGATCCAGGACTGCTTTCAACTGATGAAGGAGCGCAAAAAAGTGTGACAGGTGAAAGGTCTTGGGGAGCGAGTCGTGCTTGGTGACGCCTGCAATCCTCACAAAGGCTTGATGCAACCTCGCATGAGCGTGGAGACAGGCTCGTGGCCGGTCTTGGACTTGCTGGCAGAGCCCATAGATCGTGCGCAAACGAGCGAGTACCTTGTGAGCGTTCGGTAGTGCCTGAACGGCCGCTTGGTCCATGGAGTCAAGCGAAAATGGCAAAGTAATAGCCGCGGAGTGGACCAACACGGCAGTAGAAGCGGCGCGATCTAACAGTAGCGACGCCATGGCCTTGTCGTCCATCGCGGTAGTTTCTTTTGGAAACGCCAGAACCTCGTGACTTGGAGGCGTTTTCTCTACGTCTGGAGGGTGCGGTTGAAATTGGTAGCTACATTGAGGCAGAGAAGACGGGAGCTGAGCGTACAATTGCGCATAGGGCAGATTAGGCCTCCAGAGTCTCTGCCGCGCACTGGATAGTATGACTTTTGAGACAGCAACATGGTATTAAGAGGTAATTTACTATATTATACTCTTATTTCGGTAGTAATATTTGGCTATTGGGCAGCCCCTTGGCTCACTTCACTACAGCTGCTTGTCATTAAGTGCGAGATAAGGCCTTAAAGCTCGTCATCGAGTCTATTAAATGCATCGTCACGAGCAAGCAGCACTTGGCAGAAACAGTACCGATGCATCACAGAGGTGTCAAGACAATTTTCGTAATTTAAATGGCAAACCGTCATGTTAAGAAATAAAGTTTGTCGAAGATACGGCCAAGTTCGTACAAATTACATTGGGCCCCTTGTTATTGTTGTGAAAAGCTGTGCATTAACGCGTGAGAGCAGCTGAAACGCAAAACCCTGAATTACTACGATTGACCAGCATCATTAATATCGGATGTACAATCTGAATGTTCGTGGAACTCTGCTGGCGTTACCAGTTTTTAATGGAATTGAGCCACGGTCGGTACATTTTGTAACCTTCTGATTAGTTTGAGGCCATTTGTTCGAAACGACTGACACACCAAGTCAAATTGTACACTCTGTTATAATGGTCTATGCGTGGGCTTGATAATGTCGAGAAATTGATCTTCTGTAAAGGGCAACTTGCTAGTTCCTCTCCCTAATAGAATAATGAGCCCTTTCATGTGCGATAAAACCCGACTGTTTTAACCCTATGTATGAGCTTAGTTATTGTGGCTTGTTCGGGAATTGACTTCAAGATAATGAGAGCCGTCAATTTGTGCGACCCAAAAACGTATCTATTATAACTTGTTTGTAGGCAAGAACGCGCAAAGCTTTCTCGGTGAGTGCATAGCTGAAAGCTTAGTTGCTGGTCAGACCCTCCAGGTATGAGAGTGTAATCTTTACGCGCTCCAAATGATTCGTTATCATAAAGTTACCATCTCTGTCTCCTTCGTGTAAAAAAGATTCTGGTTTTAGTTCATTTCGTATGTCCCTCAACTGGCTTGCACCCCATATCGAGCGCTCAAGCCGGAAAGATATTTTGTACTGCCTGAGCCCTTAAATATAGATTTCACTAGTATTCTTAGAGCACTCTTACGCGTTTCAGCTACTTGGTAGCAGGAAGGGCTGCAAATCATATGTTCGTAGAAGCCAGTAAGTCGTGCAAGCAGCACAAACTGCTCGAACGACAGATGCGCGAAGCCGTATCACCCATTCAAAGGATCTACAGGATTTCAGGGGGTCAACCTACCATGTAGGCGTAGAATTGACCACAAGTGATATCAGATGTGACAGGTCACACCACATTTTGCACAAAGGGATGCGCAGGAAGATCTAAGATCTTCCGGAGCGACCGCTTACTATTCTTGGTCCAATGGTGACCAAAGTGTTCATTTAACTGCTTTTTGAGAAAACCATTTGTTTTATACATCGTTCATCTTATTGCGGTCCAACCTTTGATACAGTATATTCGGTAAGTTTAATTTTGGGATTTAGGCAGGGACATACTTGTTCCGATGTCCTTTTAAATACCTTTACAGGCAATACGCTTTTAATTTCAATAGAAAGTCTTTCGTGCAGCAAGATTTACCATTTCTGTTGCACTTCTATTTGCAGAAGCCAGCTTAACTCGATCATCTACAGTTGTAACATCTTCGATAAAAGATGACGGAGGCTTCTTTGCCAAAAGGCTGTAGCCAATCATCGAATCTCAGGTGTTTCGAAAAAAAAAAAACTGAAAGTCTCATGCCTTGTGTTTGAGAGGAGATACTGGTCATGATTGAAGAAGGTCAAGTGTGCACTAGTTGGTGAAATGCAAAGTGAATATATTTTAAAGGTCCCTAGTTCGCAACTACTTGCTACCTTTAAGCCAATGATTTATCTAAGCCAATCAGAACGACTCACCATCCGGGCGCATCATCTTCTCATCCGGGCGCAATAATCTTCCCATCCCAAAGTCAATCTTTTGCCCATTTTGAACCCGCTCCTCCAAGCAGTCATCAACTGATTGCAGATACCGGTACTTAACGATACGCAGTCGCTGGTCGAGGCGGTTCTTTGCCAGCATCTTATACAGCACTCCCGCTCGACTCGACAGCCTTTTGTACTTGAATGCCAAGCATGCTCTGAAGTTTGCAGAATTGTGTAGCTGGAATAGACTTCGTCATGATGTCGGCCAGCATATCTTGAGTTGGACAGTATTCGAGTACCACTTGGCCATCTTCCACTATTTCGCGTGTAAAGTGATAGCGAATTTGTGATGTGTTTGGTGCGCTTGTGGAATTCGGGATTCTTAGCCAGCGCGATGGAAATTTGGTTGTCTTCGTAGATCTTGATCGCTTGACTATTTGATTGTTCACCAAGCTCGCACAGGAAAGTTTTCAACCTAGTCGCCTCTTGAGCTGCTTCCGTCAAAGCCATGTACTCTGCTTCTGTTGAAGAAAGTGCAACTGTCCGTTGTTTCTTGCTTCTCCAGCTGACGCAACCTCCATTCATCATGAGCGCATAGCCGCTTGTGCTTCGTCGGGTCTTCAAATCGCCTGCCCAATCTGCATCTGAATAGCCTCGAATCCCTTCTTAATCTTGAGTTTGATACATGATGCCATGCGTCTTTGTTTCTTGCACCTATCGACGACCCTCTTGAGTGCCTGCCAGTGAGTTGGACATGGGTCCGAAGCAAATTGGCTGAGTATTCCCACTGAGGCTGCTAGGTCCGCCCGAATCCCAACCATCAAGTACATGAGGCAATCAGCGGCATTTCGATATGGGACTTCTGCCATTGTCTCTTCACGGCAACACCCTCGTTCGCACATGGCCTCGGTCAACTTGAGTCCTGGATCTTGAGGTGTCCTGACGGGATTCCTGTTTTCCATGCCAAAATTTTTCAAGATGTCACTCGCAAACTTAGTCTGGCGAATAGACACGTTACAAGTCAAAGTTTCTGATCAATCTCTATGCCCAAAAAAAACTTGAGTCGACCAAGATCCGTCATTTCAAATCGCTCGCTGAGTGCTTTCTTAGTCATATTTAGCAGCTTGTCGTTGTTACTTGCGAGCACCAGGTCATCAACGTAGAGCGCCACTCGGATCAAGTCATTGTCATTCCGCTAGACATAAATGCAATGGTCTGCATCACACTTCATGAACTTCATCCCCATCATAAATGCGTCAATTGTCTGATTCCATATTCGCGGTGACTGCTTCAAACCATAAAGGGAGCGCTTCAGCTGACAGACGTAGTTTAAGTACACGTCGTTGACAAATCCATCCGGTTGCACCATGTAAATGTCCTCGTCCAGAGTGCCGTTGAGAAAGGCTGTCTTGACGTCCGTCTGATGCAACGTCAAATTGTGCTTGGCCGACAGACTTTGTAAAATCCTGATTGAATTAAACTCGGCCACTGGTGCAAAAGTCTCTTCGTAGTCGACACCGTACTTCTGGGAAAAACCTTTGGCCACGAGTCGTACCTTAAACCGCTCGATCTCTCCAGCTTGATTTTCCTTGATCCGGAAGACCCATCTACAGCCGATAGCTTTACGACCTCTTGGCAGCGGTACCAAGTCACATGTCTTGTTCTTGCAAAGAGAACCCCCTTCAGCATCACACACCTCTTTCCACTTGGCCGCGTTGCTGAATTCCATTGCCGACTTGAAGCTTGTCGGCATTTCTCCCACTATATTCACAACAAATGCCGTTTCGAAATCTTGGGCCATTGCAGACATTTCCTCCAGCGATCGACAGCGACTTGGCCTCTTTGCTGCTGGAATTTGCGCCGCTTTTTCAAGTGATTGGTTTCTCTGGTGTCGTTCACCACAGGGCTCGAAATCCAAATCCACAATAGACTGCGTTTGAGAGTGCTGCTTGCTTTTAGGCTCTATGTCTTCATCATGCATAGCGTCTTCATATTCCGAGCGGTCAAAATCAGCTGTATTGGTCTCGTCAAATACAGCTTCTGATGACTTGGTACTCGGTATCTTGTCGTCAAAAGTTTCTTCCATGAATCTTGCGTCCCGACTCATCAGAACGCGACCGCAAGCATTTTCTTCAAACCTGTGCGCCTTTTCATGTTCCGAATAGCCAAGAAAACGGGACCGAGCCGAACGAGCATAAACTTGGATCGCTTCTCTTTTGGAACTAAGATGTAAGCATGGCAGCCAAATACCTTTAAATTTGCCAACAAAGGCTTCTTGCCAGTCCACAGTTGAAACGGCGACACATCATGATCAATGGCTCGTGTCGGACATCGGTTGCGAAGAAACGCAGCAGTGAAACAGCTTCACCCAAATACGCTTTTGGCAGATTAGCGTGCTCCAGCATGCACCGTCCACATTTAACAAGTGTACAATTCATGCGTTCTGCGACTTCATTCAGTTGTGGCGTGTGTGGTGGCGTAAACTTCTGTATAATGCCACGCTCTGCACAAAACTTTGCCATTGCTCCAAAACTGTACTCGCCACCATTATCACGACAAAGGATTTGACGCGCATGTTGGTCTGGTTTTCGGCCATCGCAACAAAAGCAGCGAACTTATCGGCCACCTCGGACTTGTTTCGTAACAAGTAAACAGCACAGTAATGCGACTTCTCGTCGATAAAAGTAGCAAAACAGCGCTTGCCACTGAATGTCGCCGTTTGCATTGGTCTACACACATCGCTGTGAATGACTTCAAGAACTTTCTTTACCCGATAAGGTGTAGACTCCATGAAGCTAACTCGCGTCTATTTGCCAAGAGGGCATCCTTTGCACAGCTCCCACTTGTTAACACTTCAGGTCAATACCTGCTCCACAGCCTTTTAAAACAATTGTGGAAAGACCACCGTGACCAATGTGACCAAGTCGAAGGTGCCAGAGGTACGACGCGGTGTCTTCATGGCATCCCAACGAGCCAGTCAAATTGGCCACAATAATTGGCTTCATGCAGAGCTTGAACAGCCCCTTTCCTTCACGAGCGTCCAACTTCCAGCGAAGACCTTTTGCTTCAGCAAAGCAGCCGTCGTGCTTAAACGTAACTGGACCAACATCCTTTGTAAAGCGTCCAACGGAAAATAAATTGCGCGAAAGTTTTGGAATGTGCCAAACCAAAGTGAGAACACCCTTTTTCATTCCGCGAGGCGTAAACATCGACATAACAATGTCACCCGTTCCCACAGAACCACGCCATTATCCGCGAGATGCACATCCGCTGGGTCGAATCTCTCGTAGTTTTTCATGTACTCTTTCGAGTATGTCATGTGTTGAGTGGCCCCCGAGTCAACTAGCCACACACAGCTCGGCTTGGTGGAATAGACAGCTTCTCCAACCGAGAAAAGATAGTCGATAGAGTCATCATCGCTTCTCTGCGCGACACTAGCACGCTGCGGTCGCTGTCGCTCGGCATTGTCATGAATTCGAGCCGGGCACTTGGCAATCCAATGCCCATGCTCTCCACAATAGTGACAAGTACTGCTAGCCTTTATTGACGCCTGTCGTCTCAAGCGTCGTCCATTGTCTGTCATCGCAAATGCTTCACCTTGGCCGTGCGCGGCTCCATCGACGCCGACATCTTGCTCTTTGCGCTTCAAGTCTTCGTGTAGCAGCCGAGACGTGACGAACTCTCACGATAAAGAGTCGGCTCTTGACTCGAGCGCCGTGATAAGGAACGCTTACGATTCGCTGAGACTTGCCAAAAGCGTAATCACCAGGTCGTCCTCGTTTTCCGGAGCACACACAGCGTCGAGCTGCTCCGCCAGCGTCTTTTCCCTGTTAATGTGCGAGAGCACATCCTCCCCTTCATCCATCTTGGCCGTGGAGATGCGACGACGAAGAGAGAGCTTATAAGCGAGACTCTCCTTCTCGAAGTGTCCCTCAAGCCGCGACCATGCATCGTGTGCCCCACTTGCCGAACGAACCAACAGCAACTGCGAGTCTTCCATCGCAAGACAGATGATCACAAGCGCCTTCCTCGACTTGCGCCTGAACGTGTTCTAGTCAAGCGCAGTATTTTGATGTTCCAGCTTGATCTCCCCGCTCACCACTTCCCACAAGTCACACTCCTCCAGCACCATCTGCATTTTAAAGTTCCACATGTTAAAGTTCGTTCCATCGAACTTGTTAATGCGGCTGGTGGTGGAGGCGTCCATGGCAAGGGCAAAGTCGGTGTCGGAGTTTGGGAAGACGAAACTTGGGCTCATAATCTGAAGAAGGTCAAGTGTGCACTAGTTGGTAAAATGCAAAGTGAAAATAATCTAAAGGTCCTTAGTTCGAAACTACATGCTACCTCTATGCCAATGATTCATCTTAGCCAATCAAAACGACTCACCATCCGAGCGCAATCATCTTCCCATTCAAGATCGATCTTTTGCCCATCTTGAACCGGCTCCTCCAAGCAGTCATCAACTGATTGCAGTTACCGGTACTTACCGATACGCAGTCGCTGGTCGAGGCGTTTCTTCGCCAGCATCTTATACAACAATGATGTCTGCATTGGTTTGGAAGGGTACTCTATTTTAGAAGCTTCGTGCAGGTGGACACTCGCGTGAAATATTTGAGTGTAGCGGCAATTTCTTTTACCTGAAATGTGCTGAAGCATCAGCCAACGCTTGCCTTTTAGCGGACACATTTTCTTGCAACTCGCCAGAGTGCGAAAAATATATAAATTAAACCAAAAGCCATGACGCCTGCTAGACGGAATGGCTCGTACATCTCCATCGAAGATTTTGCAGTCATCGTCTTGACAAATTGTCTTTGCAAGGGCGCGACCCCGACGAAGGATTGGCACAAAATGCCATGCATATCTTTCAGGCGAAACGATTCGAGGCTGACAAGGCCAAGGCCTTCCGACGGCTCCGACTCTCAAAGAAGGTGGACCAGTGAGCTGTGAATTATGTATGGGCATTTGTCGAAGCTTTTTTTGTGGCGCCCTCCGCCATCTGTGATTGAGATGTCCTCTCTGCCAAACGTGTCAAGATTAACAAAAAGAAGTCCCACGGCCAGCCAGTCGTGTGGCATGTCGCGGAAGACGAGCAACACCCAGCTGAAGCGGTATGGCTTTCTGCCAGAAAATAATTATTTGAGCCGCAGAGAAACACTGAACACCAAAAAGACTAACCTCAAGGAGCTCCGTGTTCAATTACACGGCTTGTGTTAGCTCGCTTGGTTTGATGGTGGCTGAGCCAGCCGCTCTAAACTATGGTCTGTTCTTCTTGTATCCGCTGTGTCGAAAAATTACGCTCGACGCTTCACTATCAAAAGCGTTAGGCCAAAACTTGAGGCTTTTCAAGCACTTTAGCGTAACTTCGTCACTAGTTGACTCGCTACACGAGCGAAGGCCAAATTCCGAAGATGTTAAGTTTGGCGACTACAATAGTGTCGTGCGCGATTACGTTTTATACCTGGATGCGCGGCATGACAACTTTATGGATATAACGTGATTAAAGCGTCACAAACCCCGAATTGCCTGAAAATCAAAAGTTTTGGGTGCCCTGCGCTTTGCTATAAGCAGAGCTTTGGTAATTTAGAAGCCCTCTATTACTAGGGAATAGAAGCGTTATTGGTTCGGACATTGGACCGAGTCAGTGAGCGTGCGGGACATTGAAATGCAGCAAATTACACACTGACTAACAGTCCAAATTGTGAAATGGCATGCAAGCCACAGAGTACTTTTAGTAAGACACATCACTTGCTGCATACCATGGCTGGCATTATAGGCTAAAGGCCAATGCAGGATACACATTTGCGCTTGAAGTGATAAATTTGATAATTAGCGGTGCTTGTAGGCCACATTACCTGCTGCGTGTCATGGATGACGTGGTTGGCTCCAAGCAAAATAGCATTTATTACTGCACTTTAGTGGCACTATAGCACCTAAGCAGTGGTCGAAGAAGACAGCACTTGCGGCATAACGTGAATGTAGTCTCGAAAGGCAAAAAGCTTTTAGAGGAAGAAGCCAAATTTCAATCTTGGTGAAGCCATACCGGGGTGTGGTTTCATGAAAAGCTCCTTCGGGGTTACCACCCGATAAAGATGTGCATCACCAACTAATGAATATGACACCCTTAGCAAAAGGCCTTCATTCAATGCTCGAGATGATACTTGTTTAAGAGAGTAAGACGCATCACTTTACGCTACCGTTCTGGGTAAAAAAACTTAGGATTTGTAGCGCATCGTGCACTTTACAGTAAACTTGGTGTGCTTGTCGTAAATGACTAGCACTGCGACACAATCTTTTTGCAGACTGTCAAGAACAATAATGAGACTCTGCTTGTACGGGAAATATAGTTTTGAGGTGAAGTGAAGCCAAAAGAGCTTCGCTTTACGCGCTACCGCATTTCTTAGACTATAAGCGGGCTCATATAACGATTGTGGCCATGGCTGTATCGGATCTAGCATGGTGCATATGCGCGATATAAAGGCTCTGGGGAGAGATAATCTTAAAAAGTGAATCAGAGAGACCAAATTGTAAATTTATGAAAGCCGGGCTGATGTATTACACGATGACCTACTGCGTGTGGTGAATTTACATGTTAATAAAGGTAGACATCCAACAATCTTTTTAGACTCAACAAACACCGCTTGACGATCATCTTGATCGAGAAACGACGTATGGCTTGAAAAAGCAGCCCCAAGCTCGCAGAAGTTGGTCAGAACATATGTACGCACGTGAGAAAGATTAAAATCATACAGAAGGCGGCCGCATGTTATTGCGCTGCTTGCAGTCCGTTAAACGGATTTTGTTCTCGGTCTGATCAGGTGGCACAGGTGATGTGGAGTTTTAGACCGATTGCACAAAATGGGATGTACCGACTTTGTCGATTGTGTTGAAACAGCAGTGCTGCTGCTTGATTATATCTTAGGACAACATGGACCTCCAGGGCCTCCGGAGCCTGTGCTACCTGAGCCCTTGAACATTAAATTTGGCTGAATGCCGTTACGCATTTAAGCCGCCTTCGCAGGCCCATAGAAGCCCATCCCGTCATTTGAGCAGCCCAAATTGCTCGTTCAACATGTTTTAATCCCTCCCAAAAACTTTACAAAATTCAGGTAGACAATTTGAGTGCGTAGGTTTGCAAACGCTGCGAGGGCTGACAATTTGCACAGCTCTTTGCATAGGAAAAGCGCGCAGGAAGATATAAGATCTACCGGAGAGCTAGTGTACCTCAAAGACTGATTTGCTTATATGTATGTGTTTTGGTCCTACCATTTTCATTCCCGCAATTTAATGTCGCCTCAGTACGCAAACCGATATGAATCCGGCAAGGTGCTTGTAGGATAACATAAAACATATGTTTCACTTACCCATTTTTAAATGGTGTCTGGCGTTGTTTTATTAGCAAAAAGCTTAACAACTTCCGTTACTTTTCTATGCCTGCACTAGCATCGGCCCTTTCGTCGACGCTGTATGTGATATTACCCCATGTAGTAAATTACACAACAAACGCCGAGTGGTCGTTTTATATAAAGATAAAATATGTGGTCAAGGCTATAAAGTCAGTGCTTGATCGGCTTTTTCTTCAAAATCTCACCAATAGGATTAGAGTTCGAAGTGCCTTCAACGCTGTTCGCATGGGCCATAAGTTTAAACAGCAAATCTTCCTCGGGTGACTTGCCATCGCTCGTTCCACCGTATTCAACAGGTATATTCTCTACTGGAATGCGTTCGGATAGTGCCTCCAGAATTTTCTTCTTTCCGCGAACAATAATCACCTTCTCACGAGTCACGTCGTCTACCATGCCCTTTACTGTATTCCAGATCATACTGAACCAGGACGGCACATTGATCACGAAGATGTACGCACATCGCTCTGGGTAATGCTTACCCGACACCGAAGCAGCCTTTCGAACGTACTCGACGGCTTCACCAGCAAAATCTGATATACCAATTCCGTCTACATCCAGTACCGAGATCCCTTTGCAGTTATCATCTTGTTCAATCACTTGCCACAAGAATTCCGTGATCATGAGGTAGTTATGCATCAGATCGTCCAGTGTGAGACCAGCACCTTTTAACGCTTTCAAGTTAATCTTACCCGGCTTTTCATAGTACACAGGTTCGCCATTTTTGCCGCGTTTGTGGTAGTAATGAGGGTAATTTTCCTTGATGATATTAAAATGCGGATTAGGCTTTTCAAGCAGAAAATCCACACCCTCAGCGCGTCGCCATTCCGTAGTTTCATTGTATCGCTCCAACGCTTTTGCTTCATCTCCCTTTTCGGCGAGAATAAACCGCATCGGGACTGAGCCCGTGGCCTCTAATGCAGTGATGGAATTTCCGTTCTTTGACGTTGTTGTTTGTGTTGGGTTTGAATGATCGACGCTTCCGTTGCTTTTTGGTGAATTTGAAGCAAAAAGATACTCAGCCACAATAAGTTTCAGCGTTCCACTAGCTGGAGGACTCAAATAGTCCCTCTCATCGACCGCTTCCACCTCAAAGACGGGTGGCTGGAAGAGTGCTGAAAGTGGGTGATCCATCTTCACCGAAACGTAAAATGCGGGGAGTACGACCAGGACAAGCACAACAAGTTCACGACGCAGACCTTCCTCCATCGTGCTAAAAGCGCCCCAAAAGTGATGGGTGATCACTGCATAAAATAGTGCAAAGATAGACACGGGCACCCGCCGCAAGAGACTTGACACATGGTAGAATAACATCAAACTGCGCTTAGTCTTCGGAACCGGGCGGTGTTTTAAATCCTTCATGGCAAGCCTTCTCAATATTGTTTGAGGTACATTACCCACTAGCCGCAAAACCAACAGGCCAGGTCCATTCCGAAGTGGCACCTCAAAAACAGACTCGGATTCGTCTCCATTCGATGCGCAAAGCTTGGCATGATCCAGCATTTTCTTTTGCAATGATGCACCAGGCACCACCGCCTCCGCTCCGTTTGACAATTGAAAAAACACATCGGTATCCTTGTCAGTATTGACATTTGCATTTTCCGACCTCTTGGCCATGCTCTCCAGCAGTGAAAAAGGCAAAGCAATTTTCTGGCCGTAATGATAGGGCGCAATAAGCTTGTTAAGCATCGAGATCTTTTCGATCTTGGGTTTGGTCGGCCAAATCGAAAACCTTAGCTCTGTGCCTTTGCCGTCGCAGCAAATGTATCCCCCGACGATGCGGCTTGTAGGTTTTTTAAAATTACTCAGTCTTTTGTTATACATTTGAGAATGGCGATTGGACTCAATCACCGTGATCGCTACATTCGTGTCTCCAAAGTACACTGGACTTGTCTCCGTCTCGAGATCCTCCGACACGGACAAACTGTCCGACGCCGACGCTGCCGAAAAGGACGCTCGAGATAGCAATTTATCCACCTTGTTGCCTCTGTCCTTCTTGTTGCTTTTAGTCACTCCAACATCGCCTGGCACCTTTGTGAAACACACGAAGATCTCACCAGGCACGCCGCGTGGTCTTGGTCCCACGTAGCCCGTAATGCCGCCCGTCTTGTTGTTCCAGACCATTCCATGCTGATTCATCAAAACCAGTGGCTCTCCATACAGCACTGTTTCCCCTTGCGACCGTTTGTTGCTCGGATGCAGCACAAGAAACTCGTCCTCTGTAAAAAGTTGCTGCAATTTGGGGCCGAGTGGCGGCACGCAGCTCAATATACCGTGGCGTCCATTCTTCTCGTAAAAGCCAATGCCTAACTCTAGTGCAGAGACAGTGCCACCCTCTATGTAAGCAGAGCGAGTTGCCAGCCGCACCTTCTGGCCATAGTGCAGAGCGTGGACGTCCATGCCGTTAACCAACTGAGCACACACACTCTATTGACAAATGCTATTCAGGGCGGTTAATCGTTACGCAGTGGGATTGGCTAAATAGAGTATCAAACTGCATCAGCGATTGGACGAAAAAGAAAGAGATTGCCAAGCTGTAGATTGACGAAAACACACTAGAGGCGCACGCAGCCGTGTACGGTCTCCTCCGGTCGATCAAGCACGAGTACGTTCATGAGGTCGTTGTAAAAGCTCGGAAAGTATTTGCAAGCACGTGTGCAATCGGGCTGAAAGTTCGTTTCCAGGATGATTGGACGCAACCGTTCCTCGCCAGTCTCCTCGTCAGCCTCCCACGAGAGCATGACATCCACACCGTAGAGCGCCCGCGACTTTGTACAGCGACCGAGACCAAGGGGTGGAGGATGGGCCGTGGCGAATTCAAACATCTTTTTGATACAATTGCAAATGTCAGTGTACACGGTGGACCACTCTTCGCTCGGGTACTCATTGTCGAATCGCTTGATAAATTCAGCATTGTCCATGATGCGAACGGCAAAGTCCGAGTAATTCATGACGGTGAAATGCTTTTCAAAGTCGTGGAAATTGTCCATAGTAAACTCCTTGTTTGCAACTCGTAGCCAGTACACACCGCTTAGGCTGAGTTCCAGCGGCTCCGTTGACTTGACCATCACTAAGAAGCGAATGTCAAACTTGCGTTGGTCGATTAACAATGGACGATGGATGTACTTGCATGCGACCTTAGGTCCCGTTTCGGTCAATCGCGCGAGGTGTGGCGCATTCTGCGCAATGCACGTGTCAATCGAGCGTGCCATGTTCCAGGGCTTGCAAATCCAATGATTCGCCTCGTCATCGTCGTCGCCGTTTTGGTGAGCGACCAGATCCCGGTGAATGAATTGACTTATAAGCTCAGGGAACTCGCTGGTCATGTTGTACGTCTCTGCGAGCCAGTCGGGCTGTACACCACCATTTTGTCTATACACCAAGCGACACGATCATGCATGTGGAAAGAGAAAATCTAAAAGCACGACGTACGTACAGCTTGCACATTTCGTAAAGCAAGTCCTTACACGTAAGAATCTTTTCGTTTGGAAACTGGTTTATAATCTGCACGCGTTCATTTGTCGTATACTTTGGAAAGTCTTTTAAATGGTGAGTCCACCACACCACTTGAGCTTCGTCTTCATTGTTCACGAGGACAAAGCGCGGGTGAGTCAAGTTGTCGTGCAGCAATTTTAAATCTGACGGGTGGAATTGTTGAAGTGTCAGACAAAGGCAGGCACAACAGAAGATATGAAACGTACCAGAACACACACGAAGCGGATCCGAGCTCGTCACAAGAGTAGAAAGCGGAATGGATGTGACAGTTGTCGCTGGATCCGGGGCCGTCTCCGAGTCACGGCTGACGATGGCGTTGAATCTCGCGCGAGCCTTTTCCAGTGCATAGTTCTGCTTGCGTGTAGCAACAATAGCCTCGAGCTCATCAAGATACGGACTTTCGGCCCGACCAGGCTCGTAGAACAAGGCAGCAAGCAGTGCAGTATGCATAGCGGGATTCGATGCAAACTCTGGAAAGTAGTCGCGCGATAGAAAGTCACCGCTTTTAATGGGATTTACAGTCCATACGAGCGAAAAAGCAGATCGCGATGGACCAAAAAAGAACGGCACCATGCGCACATTGGGTACGTCACTGTGCTCAATGGCCGACCCTACTTCGTCCATGACGTACCAGATCGGCGACGCGTCTTCAGGCTTGACGTTGCCAAGACGGTACGTGTTGGCATAACGCCACACACGGTCAGCAACAGCCGCCACACGTTCTTCCTCCACAGTATCTTTCACTTGCATCAGATTCCCCATGCGCTCCAGTAGTTTTGGCACAGCTTTGAGCTGCTCGCGCACCTTGTCAGCTGTGAACGTCCAAGCGTGGTCAACCAAAAACAATGCTTCGTCGGAATCCGGTTGCATGGTTGCTAAGTCCACATCGTCCCGCACGACAGCGTGAAGATCTTGATCCTCGTCACGAGCAAGATACAAGTAGCTGCCTGCATCAAAAACTTCGTGCCTGCAATCGAGTTGACACCATTCAAATAATTAGTCCGCACACTAGCTTCAATTGAGTATAATTACACTGGAGCTTCTACTTGAGTTTATAGTACGCCACTGGCCACAGCCGCTCAGGTACTTGCGCCGCCACTAGCTGCGCCTGGTGTTGGTAGAGAAACGTCTGCATCTCGTGCTCCATTATCGTGTGGCTTTCGCGTCTTAATTTTTAGTGACACTTAAAGATTAGAGGTAATTCATACAATCACTACACTATTTTTTTACCAAGAAACACCGTCTGCAGCATGGACGACGGGCGACTGCGTCGAATCCGTGAGGAACATAGCAACAAAATTTACACTATAAACTCAAGCTCTGCTTTTCAAGAAATGAGACGTTCATGCGCCGAGGAATCTTCGATTGAGGATGAGAGGAAGAGCAGTAGTTGTGAACCCAGTGTGGACTCTAGCAACTTGACATGGCGATTGCCGAAAGTTCAGACCCTGATAGAGAATCAAGCGTATTTAAATGAGCAGTTGCAGCACGTAGTGGCACTATCATCAATGTTGGAATTACGTTCTTGCGGTCCAGAGAATGGCACGAGGAAGTATCTCGCGAGAGAAAAAGACGCAGCGGATGACCTTGACCGAGTCTGTACCCTCGATTTAACAAAAGCGTGGAACCTAGTGACTGTGGAAACAATGCAACGTACAGAGGAGCAGAAGCAGGCCGAGTGTGAACTTAGAAATGTTATGGACTTGGTAAGCTATCTGCTTTATGTAAGGAATCGCGAGTTGGACCATCAGAACCGATTGAGTGAAAAGTTGAGCAAAGTCGAGAAGCAACTGGAGAGAAAAAGTTCTATCGTGCAGACACTGACTGCAGACATTGAGACGCTGAAACAAGATTTGGCACGAAAAGAGAATTTATTCTTAGCTAAAGAAAAGAATTTTAATGCAGAAAGAAGGTCGGCACAGACAGAGAAAAAAGCGCTGGAAATTCATTGCACAAGGTACGACATTTGTGCTGTAATGGGTCAATGATGGCACGAATTACTATGATCGTGGGTACAGGTTGCAAGGGGTAGAGGCAGCGTATAAAGCGCATTTAAGAAGGAAAGATGTGGAATATGCGCGCTTGAAGAAAACTTTGCAGGATGTTGTGGTGCGAGCTTCTAAAGAAAAACGGGTATGTTAAACGCCAAGATTCTGTTGAAGCTGTTTGTGTTTATGATTGAAGTCGTTTAGGGTATGGTAATAGCGAAGACTCTCAATGGGTTTCGTGAAAGAAAGGAAGCTTTAAGTGATAAAGCATCCCAAGAAAACAAGCTTACGAGGCAGATTTTGAATAACCTCGAAAGAAAGAAAGCCGAATTGTTACTGGACAACGAAGCCTTGGCAAAAAACTATGATTCGCTGCAGCACCATTTGGAATCGCTAACGTCGCAGTACAAGAAAGCTGTCCGACTCTTTCTTGCTCAGTAAGCTGAAAACTTTGCTTCGTACTGTCGTCAGATCAGTTGGTCGCTGTCCAAAAGCTAACGTGTATGAATAATATGTGCACAGAAAGAATCTAGAGGGTGACGCTGAAGAACTTGATAAATTGGCCAGTGCTCCTATTGACGACTTTGTCCCGACGCCATTTAACATGGCCACAAAGGATAGTATTCCCAACTTTATTTCAGCATCGATGAAGGCTTTGGACGAAAAGTTAAAGCAGCTTGAGCATGTCATTCGCAATGAGCTGCCATCTGTTGAGGCACGAAGCGACAAAGAAATTATCAAGCGATTGCGTGAAAAGCTGGACGACGCACATACCATTATCAATGACCAAGATCAGCTACTCCAAGCTTCGTTAGCACCACATGCATTGATGGGCAAAGCTAGCGAAAGGATAAGCCAATTTGAGGCAACACATACTGAATCGATGAATGCTAATGCAATCGGTGTCAGGAGCTCGCCTAATGAATATTTCGATGAAGAGCTAAAGCAGGAAAAGGCTGAACTTGAATCGATTCGCCAAAATTTGGCGAAGGAACGCCAACTTTTGCAAGAACAAGCACTTAAACTTGATAAAGACCGATTGGAATTCGAGGTAAGATGCAGTCATCGGTTTGCCTCGTGTATGCATTGATGTGCCACCTTTGTCTTTTTCGCAGATTACCAAACGTGATCGATATTTTGAGACTCCAGGTGAGGCCACTTTGCCTTCTCATTGTGAGCAGACAGCGCTGTCTCTAATTGAGTGTCCAGAATGCTCTACACCAAAGCGAAAGCGTCGAGCACAGCATTTTAATTCAGACGGTCCTGACTCGCCCTTCGACTTATCAGTTTCTGGTACGTACGTGCTGGTGTACTTGATAATGTTGCTGCCCAAAATATCTAACAATAGTCTCTCGCTTATATAGCCACACCGGACACAGCTGCTCTGCTTACAAAGATCGGAATCAATGTTCCGACGGAGAAGTAAAAATTCATTGTTTGCTGGGATTGCTACGTAGATATATTTAGTGCAAAAGCACCAAGATTTTCAATCAATATTGCTGCCTGCAATTATTGAAAGTTCACAAAAGTGCATATCAACTGTGACGGTGTCAAATAGCTGCAGGAAGATATGCGGTGATCAGGTGACCGGTTGTTCACTATCCCCAGATCTAAGAAGGATTTTAGACATCTTTCGAAATTTTTCATTATGCAAGCTTGTCTTTGCGTCACGGCCGCTCACCAAGACTTGGATTATGTTAGAAAGACGAGGAATGTTGTTCATCAGTCTTATGACCTATGCGTATTCGTCACGCGTACGTACGCCACGAGAGCCCTAAGAACGATCAGCAGTCTTATAGAGACCTTTTGCGTTCACAAAAGACGTAATTTCAGTATGAATGCAAAGAGTGCAAGCCGTGTAGATGAGTGAGCTTAAGGATGTACAACCTTCATGATATAGATTGTGATTGGACTACGGTACATCTATGGGGGAGGCCCCACGCAGATACCGAAAGAGTCGAGCCCGAACACAGTGAGCGACTGTCGGATAGCAAAAAGGAAAGGAAAATTACGCAAAGCACAAAATTTCACCACACCCAATTTCGGGCTGATCATTTGCGCATTTGACGCGATTAATACATTGCGAACCACCTGTCTTTTGTCTTGCCAAAAGCGACACCCAACTATCTCAGTAAGCACCACCAAAACAAGAGCAACCAGATAACGGGTAGTTGAGGTGAAACCCCTCATTGAAGCACTCTTTCTGTTTTTGGCAGCGTAAGTAACTGAATTGAGCATTGGTTGCTTAATGGCAGGCTAAACATTGAAAAAACAATGGGCGAAAGGGAACTCGCGTGGTGATGACGTTTCTGCCGGACGAAGAGTCTGCCAGACGAAGAGTAAAGCAAACACAATACAAATTTCAAAGAAAGTTGGGTGGTGATTGAAGCCTTTTTAGTTCTCTAAGAGCCACATTGTAATATATCAATTGGAAATACCGCGCGAGAAGTGACCTCTAAACAGCCTTCGTGGCGCTCGAAGCAACCAGTCGTCCGATCGACGCCGTGGACTGTATTAGTCGAGTGATACCCCTCCAAAAGTACCTCGTTTGATCCGTTTTGCGCAAGGGTGCATGCCTCGTGGTGCGGCGACCAGGGTGAGTACTCAGCGGTATCACTAAAGTCAAAAGAAAAATGTACCGTGAGTTGTTATTTCCGACGTAAACTCTTTCTGTTTTCAAGCGTTTGCGTTATTTTTTTCAAAGCATACTGTGTCGGAATTTATCCCTGAAAAAAGCGTAAGGCATTCTTGTTTATGGGTGATGCCTTTCGCACGGCTCTCAAGTTTAAAGATAAGACTAACCCTTTTACGGCTCATCCCTTACTGATGAGGCCGTCTTGACGACAATTACGCTGCGCGTAGCGTATGGTGCAGAGGCTATCTTCATTGCAAAGCTACGTTTTAGCAACGTTCTTGGTTGCTGGCATGGTCATCGCTGTACGACTTGACCGTCTGGCAGCCTTTGTTGCTGCCTGTTTAATCATCTATTCGCCTTATCAGATACACCCGGATCAGAGAGTGCAAACGCCACGCGTACCTGATCATCCCCTTCCTGGAGTCTCTACCTCCATACTCAATAAGAAAAGGTGTTGGCTTTAGTTTTGTTGCGAAAGGTTTTGCTTGTACTTGTCGGCGACCGAATTATTTTTCTTAAGCACTAAAAAATTAGTCCGCGTCCGCGGACTTTGGTACGGCTTGCGGTCGGTCCTTGTCGGAGCGAGACGCTTCCACTACGCTCAAATGCGGCAATGCGAGTGCCGACTCGGACTTGAAGTGCGCCATGGGCGAAAGTGCTGATGCATCTAGTTGCTGTACCGACTGGGAAGTATTGAACACCTGGCGCGTGACTGCCCGATTGGCAATATCTCGACAAATGGTTGTAATTTTGAAAAAAAGAACAAGAAAACTAAGTTTTTAAATGATGACGAGGATCAAGTTGACGATAGTGACATAACAGGTGACGCCCTCGACTCAAGATTATCCGGGTCGATTCCTGCCTTGACGTACTCAGCGTAGTGCGAGGCAAGCATTTCTAGGTCGTCCTCCTCGAGCTCCTTCATGTGCTCCGACACGTGGACGGCGAAGATACCCTCGCGTATCGATCCATGCTTTTGTGCTCACCTAACTCTCAAGGCAATGGAAGTAAAAAGGATTAGCGAACGTGCCATATTAAAAGTCAATCAGGTCAAATCCAATAAATGATATCAAATCAACCCGGCCGTGAAAATAAAATGAGTTGATCATTCGACGCGGTTCGGTCTACGCCGGTAGAGCGCTGACAATGCTGGTCTTGTAACACCTTTGTTTGGCCTATTAAAACAACAAAAGGTATTAAAGGGTGCAGGAAGAGTGAGCCTCAAAGACGTTTGGTAGCATCAAGAATTTTTTAGCAGACAATTAATCTTAAATTGATGGACGAGACGAAGCAATAAAACGTCTTCAACGATTCTTCGGGGTATTTCAATGGCCTTGCGCCACTGCACCTCGATAAGGACGAACATGTCATCAATCAAATCAAATTTTGGAGCCGAATAGAACTACTCCGTTTTTTCACAAGACATTTCTTGCCAAATGTAATTGCTGGTGAGATTCTTGAGCATTTTAGCTTTTTGTCATTTGTACGGACCATGTATTCTTGAGAAAAGCGGATAATAGTGTCTCACTTATTACAAAAAGTTGCAAAGTTGTTGTGATTTTTTGCGGGATATGTACTCTTGCGTTTAATGCAAGCTTGTGAAATAGGCTTAGTTTGATAAAGTTGTCGAGCTGGCATACGCTTGAAGGTGTGCATTATTACCAATAGACCGTGGTTCGCACAGTTTTTGCAAGCCTTCAGGTCATTTGCTCGGCAAGACCATGGTATACACTCATTCAAAATTTGAAATTGCTAGATTTTTAGATGCTGTGCTGATTGCCAGTTTTAAAAATAACAGACATAACGACACCCGTATAAGCGAGTAGCCACCATTACATAAGCTAAACTTTTGTGATAGAACCAATTTTAGTAAAACAAAGTGCTATGTGCAACACGCACCCCGTCAGTGAACATGTTATTTTGTATAATAGGTCACATCTGGTAACAATATGCAACCAATCCTCCGTCTGTCTTTACAATTGTCCATTAAACCCACGCAGAAACTCGGCGATGAATCAAATCACGAATTTGCGTCTGTCGGACGTGCAGCTAGTTCTGCTTGGAAGACTTGCAAATTCGATGGGACTGAGAAAGAGACTGCAGCCATATATATATCTGCTGCCAAGGAGCTGGAGAGCGTCATGTCGCTCGGGCTCTAAGAGCAAAGGCATTGCTTTAAGGCTTCGACAACACAGGCTGCAGTAGCGCCTACTGTAATTTCAAGCCGGTGGAACTTAAGAAAAAGTTACTTGAAGGAAGGAAAATCATAATCTATTTCTCTGCATCAATTTTTTTTCGATGGCCGTTAGAGTAGCTTTGATCACCGATGATCATTTGCGTATGACGTTACACTCTGTTACCCTAAATGTCTAAAGATAGACTTTTACTCATGAAGTCATTTTAACTGTTTTTTTTTTACATCTTCATTAACTGCGAGCCTTCCAGCGAGCTTAAAAGTTTAGCATCTTGCGATTTTTGCCTATTAATGAAGTAGGCGCATCCCTGATCACTATCTTTATAGATTTAGCATGTCGTCGTTTCGCCGTTATTGTTTCTTTTTAAGTGCATGAAGTAACGCTAAATTAAGCGAGTCTAAATCGGTTTCCAAGAAAAGAAAAGAAGAAAAGGCATACTCGCTTTTCCGCTCAAAATCGTAGATCGTTTACTCACTGGCCTACAGGACAGTGAGTTATGGTTTCTGCGCGCCAACTAAGTAGGGTCCAGTGCTGCTGATGATACGAATTAGGGCAATCATGCAAAGCAAAATTTGCTTCTCTAGTTGCGATAAAAGAGGGTGCATGATCAGGCTCGCATAGGAGCTGTGAAAATTGCTGGCAGAATTTGTGCCCTTAGAGTAAAAAAAAACTAAGCACTAGTAAGGACAGGGCAGCCTACTGATAAAAAGCTTAGTGCGTATGGTGATTGTGTTGTTAACACATTATCAGAGCTTATCCCCAGAAAGATTGACAGTTTCTTGAAGCCAAAACGGCAACGGATGACTACTGATTGTACTCATGAGTGTGTAGGATTCAGAAAATTGAAACAGAATACTGGCAGACGCTGAAGCGTCAAGGGATTGCGCGCCGGCAAATGTTTGCGGTCAGTTAGAAAAGGTTAACTCAATAAAAAGGAGCAACAATTTCGGCTAAACAGCGTCCCAAGGGTCATTCAGATCTTACTCTGATGTCAAAGAACGTTGACTACACAGAGTCATTTCTATATCTTGGTATGAAAATGTACGGTTATTTTCTGGGCATACCGTGGCTGAGACAAATTGTCTTTTATTTCGATTAGTAAAGCAAAGAACAAAGCTACAGCCATTTAATCTCGCACTGCAGGGCTTTCGTGAGTTCTGTCCAATCCACTGCCGTGTGTAAGACTCCTTCAAAGATAAGCCTGGGCAAGTACACGTCCGAAATTAATATTAATGTTATCGAGGATACTGAGACCTTTCGTTAGGTGAAGTGGGTAGCACATGGTAATGTAGCACCAATTACTGCAGTGATCAAACTCTGCAAGCAGGTACTTTAGGTTTGCCAACCTACATTTCACAGTGTTTCAATCAATTTTATAAGTGGGTAGCGAAGTATGGCTTACATAGCTTCGCAAGAAGAGAGATGACATTTCATAAGGAACAATCTATGGATGCCAAGAACGACAACTAAAATGACGAGGAGACCTTACGATAACAGATCAGCTGGTCGTTGTGTCACGGGAAATGTGCTCTCGTCTAAGGCATCGACAAGAGTACCAAGACTATTAACCTCGAAATTTCGAAGCAATTGAACTCTTTCTTGAAAGCAAGGCAGCTATATCTCCGAGGTAGTTTATGTGTATACTGTTATCTAGACGAGTATGTCTAATTCAGCCTTATGGTCAGTGTACGTTGCGCGTGGGGACTTTAAAGACCTTGTATAGCTGGAAAAAGTTAATTCTTTGGTAGAAATTTATTCTTGTACGTAGTGTCCGGACACTTACCATTAATACTTTTTTTTGACAAAGAATTGAAGCAATAAATTGACTTCACGCCAGGCACGAATTCCTGTGTAATTAGGTTTTGGTAATTGTCACAAGGGGTAGAATGAACTTACCAAATGTTCCTCAGTAAAAAAGTTCCATGGTGCGGAGAGCCACACTCTATCGACTTTCGATGCTCAAAAACCAGACAAAAAGTAACGACTTTTTATGCTTATATTAGGCTAAACAGCGTACAGTACTGTGCAAACACCCGATGAGAGAATGGAAGTGTTGCTTAACATCACATTCGGGTGCTATATGCACATTGCATACATGGCGATGCTCAATCGGAATGGAAGTGATTAGATTATCCCACAATATAATTTAAATGAATAGTCACCGGCCCACTACGGAATTACCCCCGATATGATTTGACAATACAATTGTTTTTGATCGTTCTGAAGGAATTCGATCGACTCCCAAAGCCTATTTGGGTCATTCGGTGTAGGCTTTTAGGGCCATAAAAAATGAGCTTGATGCCACTGTCGTCAAATGTTTTTTCGTGGCAAAGGAAACTAAAGGTCTGAACTGCTTTGTAAACAGCCTTGGGGATCGAGCAGACTTCCATTTAACGCAAGCTGTTTTTGGCACGCTTTCAAAAAATAGAGATAATACCAAGGCCTGGGCAACTATTTGATTATATACCGTACTAGCTATGCGGATCTTGCCAAGCTTCTATTCAATTTATTGAATATGACATTGTATAATGCTAGAGAAGCTAGCAACAAGATGCTTTCAATAATGTCAAGAAAAGCTCCAGCAATATCTGTTCTGACGAGACGAAACAGGTTAGCGTCATTTGTGACAATTTTCATTATCTCACCAATCGTGTGCTAGTACAAGTAGATGAGGAGAACTTAGGCAGAATCTTTTGCTTCAGTTGAGGCAGCTTGAAGCTTCCAAACAGAGCTATTCCTTATATGGCATGGGTTTGCTAGTTATGAAGTACGCACTGTAAGTTTTGACAGCTTTTTTTAACCTGAGCACTTTGTAATATATTCAGACGGCGCGCCTTTGCGATAAAATGGGTTCATCTATCGAACGGCTGGCAGTATGGTCGTAAGATATAAATTTTTGTGCTGAGTCCAAGCCTGTCAAATCCAATGGCGCTTATACGCCGGCTAGACTATAAGCGGGCCCCTATCAGTAGGGCTGAAAGATTAATAAGCATACGAATTGATCAAGCCCTGATTTTGTCTTTGACTTGCAAAACGTTGATGGTAACACGGGCGCGATGGTGTACGTGTACCATCTGAGCAAGATGATGCAGTAGGGCTGCGAATCAGCTAGTAGAACTAATATTTACCCAGCTAGACTTGTCTTCTGGAACAATGATATCGAAAATAGACCTCCGCTATCTCACTGTGGTTTGGGAAGCCCTATCTAAAATATTAATAACCTGCTTGCTGATGTCTATAGCAGACCATCCTCAGCCAGACGTTCAAACAAATATGATTTATCGTGGACTCAACGGCATACTGCGCAGTATGTGCACTAAGAAACCCTTTTTGTGAGCTAACGTACTCTTAATGGTATCTAACACAAAAACCTGCTTCACCCATTTTTACACTCTTCTTCTTTTAATATAACTGGACTAAGACACTTTGGAATTTTGCTATTTCGTCGAAGGTCGAATGCTTGTAGATACACAAGAAGAAAGACTGAAGTTTTTCTACCTATTTATTCTTAACAATGAGACCGGTCGTTCTAAAAAACAATTCGATGAATTTGCAAAACTCGGCTTTCTATAATTAGCGAAGCAAGAAATGCAAATACATCCGCCCACCATAAACAAAAGCAATCATGTAGAAAGGAGTCTCAATTTCTTTGTATGAAGATATCCGTCCTGAATATCGCTTAAGCAAATTTAAACACCATCAAATCTAAGCTTTCAAATATGAGAAATATATGAGTCGGCGTACACCATATACCTTTTCAAGACAATCGTAACGCACCCTATATCTAATACAGGAAGTTGGAAAAAAGCTATTACACTGCATGGTGCGCTGAGCTTTATATGAGTCTAGGGGTTCCGCAAAACTCCTTTGAAAAATTGACTTCAATCCCATGCTCTTTGATAAAGTAAGTGCAATTGGCCACAAGGATGACCGTTTAGCGATACAGTTTAGACTCGTGTACATTACGAAACAAAGCGACTTCCTGACAATTTTTTTGCGCAAAGAAGCATGAGGATCGATCCGCTTACATAGTCAGAAGAGTCCATCTCCTGCTCAACGACTTCAAAAGCCCAGATTTGCCGCACAGAAGCCGCGTCTTGACCACCTGAGCACAATTATTGCAATACTCAGGGTGTTCAATTGCTATCAATCTCGGAATAATATTAACTAAATCTATCACGATGGCTAAATGGGTTACCCGATCCTTTTAAAATTTGCAGGATCACGATAGCATGACACTATCAAATAGTGTGCTTTTCCTTTATAAATGACACTTGTCAATATTTGCACTAATCAAATTAATTACTTTACAAAGCTGTATTAAGTCAGATGTTGATTTCTTTTATATGTCTATTTTCGGGTACTAATATAAATCACTCGTCATTTTGGTATCAACCGGTTCATGCAGTTCATTATCGTCAACATAGCCAGTATCATCGGAATCGGATAGATACGTAATATCCATGCTCTTGTGTCTAAATAAATAGATAATGTTGTAATCAATCATCCAAATGGGGATGTCAAAAAACCAACGTTAAGTTGCACCGTTTGATTGGCTGAGATACGAATAGAGAGAACGTCACTTGCAGAAAGCAAAGTGAAGCTGTTCTGCGCGGTTGTCGAGGAGAAGGGAAGCGCGATCCCCGTGACGATCAATGCGAGCGAGTCTGTGGGTGACTCAAAGGAGGCGATCAAGGAGAAGAAGGAGAATGATCTCAAGGCGATCGATGCGGACAAGCTGCAGCTGTTCCTCGCCAAGAACGGCGGCGCGTGGGTGACTCAAAAGCAGGTGGAGGAAGAAATCAGTGACACGAGTGATTTAAAGCCATTGAAGGTTGTGGCAGCCCCGCTCCAGTTGGTCGGCTTGTCGGAGAAAGACGTTGCGTTCGAACTCACGATGGAGGATGTCGAGACAATGAACACCCCTGTTCACGTGTTGGTGGTGATATACCAAGAACCGACGGCAACGAGCGGTGTTGCTGTGCAAATCAATCCACCGAGTGCTCCGCATCCACATCGCTTGCAGCGTTGGTCGAAGATCAACCATATTCTCGCGCGAAACAAGAACAAGAAGGCGCGTACGAGTGAAGAAGGTTTTACCACTCCTTATTCTTCATCGCGTTGGACTGCAGTTGGTCCAGTCTTTGACGAGGACCGCGTCAAGTATGTTGAACGTGTTCATCCTATACCGGCAAGTGATTTGGAGGTGCTTTTAAAAGTGCTGACCTGGATAATGAAGTGCTTCGGCTGGACTCTGATCGATTTGAAGGACAACGAAGCGAAGCGAATTCACGTGATTGTTCCAATCCTTTGGGCCGTCGCTCAGCTCCTGCCTGATGTCACCATTCATATTGAACAAGACTTGGATGGCAACCGTGTTGATGCTCTTGGGCACTTCGAGTTTGTCCTAAATCGTGGCGATAAGCGTATCTGCATCGTGGAAGCAAAAGAAGAGAAGTTTAAACACGAAATGGCGCAAGCTCTACTTGGCTGTGAGGTCGCTGCAGATCTGGATGACAGTCATGAGGTGTACGCTGAGGTGACGGACGTCGAGAAGTGGATATTTCTGAAGAGTTTAGACGAAGAAATCCTGTGTGACGAGTTTAATGCTCTGACGTTTAGTGAGAACGGTATACCACATGCGATGCAACTGAGTAAGGTCACTGGAAAGTTGCATTTCATGCTAACGGACCAGCAAATTGAGCAATGACGAGTGCGATTGTCATTTCATACCCCATCTTGTTGCCTCTCCTATTATTTGCTCTATATTCTGATTTTGCCGAACGTGAGTGCGAACCTGTACATGTCTATTGGTCCTGCATAGTTGAGCTCGAATTTGCGGAGGGTCCCTTCATCAACAGTCGATTCTACATCCTCTTGTTCAATTCACAGGGTCAGGTGATGCATTGCCAGTCCAACACATTCGTTTTCTCGAACGAAATTGAGCAGCTCCACTTTGTCTTGTGTGATCTTCGCACTCATATACACTGGTTTTTCGTTCTTGTGAGTGGAGCAGTACGTCTTACCGATTGGCTCAACTGGGTTGTTGCATGCGCGTCCCTTGTCCTCCAAATACTTGAACAAATCTTGCTTTTCCTTACACGTTTGTTGGACGACACCTTCACGTTTTTCTTTGCATTCGCAGGTTGATCGTGCTTCCGCTTGTTGGTGTGCTTCTGTTGTGTCATGGTTGAAAATTAACTGAGCTTGATGTTGCTGCTTGCACGGGGTTTGAGGATGTTGTAGGCTCCACTCTTATAGCCTGTCTATACCGATAGTGTTTTACTGGTAGCGATTTGTCTCCTGGCCCGAGCTACTTCTTGATCAATCTATTGATCCTCCCGAAGCTCGCTGGTTCTGATCACCTTTATGATCTAATAACCTGATAAAAGAGCTTCGCTCTATCAACGGAATCCTGGCCGATGTCCCCAGGCAAAAAGAATATCGCAATTCTTTCTTAATTTTGTGTGTTAAATTCGTTCAGGTTTTCTTTCAATGATGGACGTTGATTCTTGATATATACATTTTTACACATCCAATTGAAATATTGCTTTTCATGGTCATCTATCCACTTGACACTTAAATTTTTAAATCGATCCAAATATGACCTATCTCCATCTTAGGACTTGCCTTGTAAAAATCGTTTGATCCGATTCTTCGGATTGTTGGTTGTATAGCCATCGACAGTATGACGCATCTTGATCATACACTTCCTCAAGAGCCTTTCCTTGGTATTTTCCGAACCCTAAAATAACAAACATTTTTATGTGTAGTGTATATTGTATTGTATTGTATTGCGTTATCGCGTTGCCAAGTTATGCACGTGCTAGGCTCAGTCTGGCAAGTCCACGGCATAGAGTGGTGTCCGCATACGTCAGGTCTCGTTCGGCGGGCAGTGCAGCCAGCACCGAGGTCGTGAGGGTCTTCCATTATTTTGTTTCGCTCTGACTTGGTAAGAGCCCAGGTGGCGCCCTGGTGCTGGAGACCGTCGCGTCGAGGGTGGGACTCGTTAGAGACTTGCAGATGCCCGAGAGCACCTGCCCGAAGCGCGCGAGCATTTAGCCCTCGCGCTTGGAAGGAGGGCGTCACCCCAACCTTTTCCGAAAATAGTGTATATTGTATCTCTATATACTTGCTAATATTTTTAATTCAAATTAAAAATAATCAGCTACAATCTGCATTTATTGTAATTTTCTGATTTTCTTACAGGGTACCCCCTTGCTGTTCATTCGAAAAAGTGTTGATACTCTGTCAGGGCCTTGAAAGTCTTATAGATGCTTCTGGGTAATATCCTCTTGTTTCCCTATGTCGCGAACTTTTTGGGGAGAAGAAACATGGTCGAGCAGAAGGAGAACAAAAAGGTCAAGCTGCGGTGTGGTGTGTATGGTGAAGGAACTGTGTTTTCCGTCGAGATTGAGCATGATGCGGAAGTTGAAGCGTTACAGGAGGCTATCGTGAACAAGAAGAAAGACGTCAACGATCGCTTCAACGTTCATCCAGCATTGGTGACATTGTACTTGGCGCGGAAGAACGGCGCGTGGCTGAAGGACGACGATAGTCTGGATGACTTGTTGTCAAGAGAGAAGATTGACTTGACGTATAGGAAGATGCGGTCTTCGTGGCAGCTCGCTGATACAGAGTACTTTCGGGACTTCCAGCTCGGAGCAGAAGAGATTCACATATTGGTGGAACTCCCAAAGCGCGAATATGCTAATTCTCAGTATCACGAGCTTCACGAAACACTCTTGCACCACGTACTGGTGGAGGCCCCAACTTCGACGTATGCGCAAAGCCATCATTTCAAAGCGAATTTGTGCGCGACTTACGGTTGCAGCATGCGGAGTGGCATGTTGCGCTGTATGCTGCTGGACACAGCTCTCCCGGCGGCGTTGGTCGTCGCGTCTCATTTGTTTCGCCAAAAGAACGAATTCATTGCTGAGCAATTGATGAGAATTTCGGATATCGATGATGTGAGAAACGGTTTGCTGCTATTTAAGCCTCTGGAGCATGCGTTGGACCATTTCCAGATCAGTTTTATCTACGACCAGAGCAGCAACGAGTTTCGACAGAAGATTTTTGATCACTCCGTGCGACCACAGCGATTGTTTGGGAAATTAGACAACAAGCAGCGTGCGAGCCTCCTTCGAGGCCAAGCGTTGCCGAAAAACTGGAGATCGCGCGGTCCTAGACTTGCACCCGGCACTGTCTATGACATCCAGACAATTTTTGGTGATCTAGAAGGGCGGGCGCTTCGCTTTAAGTCTGTTGAGCGTCCGTACAAGCGTTGTTTGAACCTGCAGGCGCGATTAGCCCGAATGCAAGCAATCGAGAAAGACTGGATCAGGTTAGACGAAAACAACTTTCAAGACTTTTGGTCCGAGGGCATGTCGTTGGCGGAGAAGATGGAGTTTTTCTATGCGAACGAAGAGTTAACAATCGCAATGCATGCTGTGCTTTATTTATTCACCTGTATGACTTTTGCTGTACTCCTGCCGTACCCTTGTGGACGAAGCGTATTGTTTATGCCACATCGTCCGCCATTCCTTCGCACATAAGAGCACGAAGAGTATCCCTAGAAACCCTTAGATACTGCGGTGATGTACTAAATAGTACATCAATAGTACCTAGTCGCAACTTGCGCGTCTTCCGTAAGGCCCATCTGCTTGAAGATGAACCGCTTGTGCGTGTTTAAGCGTTTGTCAAAGAATACAAACACTGGACGTGCGTCTTGCCAATACACTACCCTGTAAGAAAATCAGAAAGTTACAATAAATGCAAATTTGAGTTATCCTGAATTATCTTTCTACACAATATACATATAACAAGAAATCAAAACTGATTAATGACAATGGGTAGTCATTTCAGGGATCGTAAAGATGATCACGGTGATGATTACAGAAGTTGTGAAATTACCGGAGAAACCAATACCATTTTAAAACCAAAAGTGCAATATGTCTCTTGCGACAGAATGTATTGCACAACTACCGGATCCTGTAGTTATAAAACAGTTGATACCCCTTGTTGTGAAATATGTGGGCATGAAGTATCCTATTATACTTGTATCAGCTGTCATTTGTAATAAAAAAAACTAAAACAGTTGATAATAGATGCGTGGAGTATTCAGAACAGAAAAGATTAGAGCGTTTGGAGCAAACTAAGCTTAATGGTGAAAAAATATTTGGATTTGGAAAGAAATTTCGCGACCATAAAATCAAAGACGTCCCACATTTCTATGTCAGATCGCATTCAAATGAAGGCATTTATAGTTCCAAAGTATAGATATTGATTGCATGGTTATTTAAAAGCATTCAATGTAAGGTTTGAGATTAAATATTTTTCTAGTTATTCTAAGACAATTTCTCTTTAGATATATAACAAGAGATAAAAATGGTGTACACAAAAGAATATTAGTGCCATAAAGAATCTATTATTGTCGACAAGAAGCGATACTATCAAAAGAACAAGGAGCGCATTCTACAAAAGTAAAAATAATATGATCAGGGGCGTAGCGAGATGAGAGAAGAGAGATATCGAGCTAATAATCAAGTCAACGAAGCCGCTATCCAACAGTAAAAATATTTATGTTTTTGTTTAAAAACAATATTAAGCAACAACCAAAAACCTACGTTACATTACCAAAGGTGGAGGTTGCCCAGCGTGCGTTTTCTTACTCTCTTCACCACTCGGATTGCTGCTGGCAGTATCCGGACGAGTCACGTGAACCAAAAGGGGGTAAGAGTCGGTGATCTAAGGTCGTTTTCTTGCATCTTTCAATTCTGATACATAATTCACACTTGTTTCTCGCAACGGCCAATTTCAGTAAAGCGCAAGACTTTTGTACTAAATTCGTCTCATCCACGGAACGTTTGCGAATCATAGAATAGCTGCTTAAGCTTTTTTACAAAAACAGCAGAAATACAAATTCACTATGTTGAAGCAATCGTATACTCTAGCGGAACTTCTCAAAGTGCAAAATTGGTCGTGTGTAGTGTTTCTTTTTACAATATTTTGAGCCAGCCACGGGTAGCGTTTACGAGCTTCTTTGCTTTTTTTCTTCACGGGCAGCTCGCGGTCCTTCTTCTGCTTTTATTTGATTTTTAGGCCCTCTACTTTCATAAGTTTGATACAATGGTCCGTGTTTGTGAAGGAATCACACACCATCAGGCACAGGCGTGCAGGACTTCCGGTGAGCAGTTTCCGGCCTTATGGGATTGTGCAATTGAAAATTGATGCGCTTGATAGTGAGATGTTGCCCTTTTTAGTCCTACCTGTTGTTTTTAACGGAGATCAATCCAGCAAGTAAGGTAGGGACATTATCCATTTAGGTCATTAAATACTGTTGTGAACCAAGAAGCTTATAAGAAATGCATATACCTTTTTGTAGATTCGATAGAGATAGGGTTAATGGCGTATGAAATTAATCGGTATTTGACTAGAGTGGAGAAAGTAATATGTCATTAACCGGAAGTCCCTATATCTTTCTGCACGTCTCATTAAGCAAGGTGTGTGTAATTTCGTCACATCTCATCACACTTATAGTAAATTCTACACCAACGCAAGTAGATTGACTATCTAAAATTCTCGCAAAGGATCTAAGATTGACTTGTTACCAGCCCCTTTGCGCATCTGGTAAACAAGCTATTTGTACTGTTAGAAAACTTGCCGGCTTTTTCGAATGGCAGCCATCTCTACTGCTAAGCAGCTGGAATGGCGTTCAAGCTCTACAAGCAATATGTGCTTTGAATCTTAGACAGCACAGACTCATATAGCTTTGGCGGTCAGGGGTGTACACCAATCAAGTTTGAAACTTCCACTGCGAGGAAAGTAATACAAAATACTTTTTTTCTGGATATAGGAAGAAGAGACGACAGCTAAGGCGACCTTGATCACGGGAAATTAGGTGCGCGTGACATTCGCATGCAAGACCGGACCAAACGCTTGACACTTACTCGTCCAAGAAATACAAAATACGTTTGAAAAAGCGTTCCTTAATGATTTCTTTTAATCAGCGCTCACGCTTACTGGTCTGTAAGTAAGCGTGAGCGCTGGCGAAACTCAAAATGTGCATAGCATAAATACGTTCATGATCTGAGAAATTTTCGGAAAAGGTTGGGGTGACGCTCTTTCAAGCGCGGGGGCTAAATGCTCGCGCGCTTCGGGCAGGTGCTCTCGGGCATCTGCAGGTCTCTAACAAGTCTCACCCTCGACGCGACGGTCTCCAGCACCAGGGCGCCACCTGGGCTTTTACCAGATCAGATCTACACAAAATAATGGAAGACCCTCACGGCCTTGGTGCTGGCTGCACTGCCCGCCGAACGAGACCCGACGTATGCGGACACCACTCTATGCCGTGGACTAGCCATAGAGCCTAGCACGTGCATAACTTGGCAACGCGATAACGTAATACGATACGATACGATCTGAGAAAGTTGCCGACTTATACCACTCCCCGAACAACCAAGCTTAATTTTTTTTACTAACAGATTCGCCTCTGTCTTGCACGTTGCTCGAAGATAGCAAATTCAACTCTGTTTCATGATCAGCGGGAGGCGGAGACCTCCCGACCACTTAATTCAAAAGATGGCTCGTGATTGGCTGGATATAAGCTTCGTACCAAATAATAGCTTATCAGAGATGGGTGCATCGACTAGCGTCACATATCCTTTCTACACATGATATAAAATCACGGATCCTAGCTACATACGCAATACGGAGAGTGTGCGCTGACAACCCGCTACAGCACATATGTATAAATGACAATTAAACTCGCTTTTTTGAAAGGATTAATCCAGAGAGAGACATTGGAATGCCTGAAGTGAACAGCCCTTTGTCTTAAAGTAATGGTGTTTGTGAGCCCTCTAGTCCTATCGATTTAATTGTCGCCTAGAAAAGCAACATCCAATGGCTGCGGAAAATTAGAGCATATGAGTTGTGTTTGTTTTAGGTGCCAAACTCTCCACGAAGGTATATGTTACGATGAGCAGCAGCCCTGGCTGCTAATATAGCGTTTTGAATGTGGGACGAGTTACGTCCCCTAGACACAGTAGACAACATAGTCACACAAGTGAGGTAAATAGTATCATCGGCCGCAGATAAAATAGCTTTTCATGTAGAAATTGGGGATGTAATACGAAATTAATTCCTGGGTAACAAGAACGACGTGGTACCTAAGACATCCCTTGTTCACCCAGGATAAGTCACGAGAGGTACTTTTCAATTAAAATCACTTCCAGGGGTGCCAGATAGCTATACATTGGAAAATCGAAGCCACCAAAAAAAGGAGAAAGATACGAGATTGATCTCGTGTCATTACAAGTATTATGTCACGAGGCAATGGCTATGCTACGAGAGCAGTTCGAGTTCATTGATGCTTTCTTCGTTAAATAGGTTATAAAGCATACTGTGGAAGTCAAAACCTTCGCACTCGCCACCAAATTCCTGTTATCGATAAGCAGACAGAAATAGTAACTGAAATGTCTTTTCCACATGCTGGACAGTTTAAATCATAATATCTGCTTCGAGGAAGATATGTTCGGGAGCAATCTCCTTAGTGCACTGGATATAGTTAATATTTACAACCAAGTCTGTATTTGGAAGTATTATATTTCCCTCGCAACGGTCGATAGGCGTGACGGTAGGTTATGGTGATAGCACAAGGGCTGTTGAGCACCCATCTACTGTCAATTGTCTGGTTACACAACTGTTTCAAATTATCAAGAGCTTTTGCATTAATGTTTATGGACAAGTCTCAAGGTCGTATCTGTCACATATATAGGTCAGTAAAGACAAACAACAAGGTCACGACATACCAAATGTGCATTTTCTTACGGCAGAGGACATCAAAGTCCTTGACTGCTTTGTGAGAAAATTATACGTGTTGAGCAAGAGAGTCCTGCGCTGCGTACGCATATTCACACCCACCTATAAATCAAGTACGCCCATGACCTCTGAGTGACCAAGTTACGCTGGTACAGTCGGTGTGTGGCTATGTTGAGGCAGTAAAAGAGAGACGAAGGCATGGGCAGAAACGGAGTGTGCAAAAATAATCCCAGTTGTATATTTTCAAGGCCACCACAGAATATAGTCGTTGGGTGGGTGTGACAGAGAAACGTGTAATGAGCGGGTACGGCGTATGCAAAACAGTTCCAGTTGTATACTTTCAAGGCCATAACAATTCCTCGAATAAGTATGACTGGATGTACATGATGTGCATAGGTACAGTCAGGTTTTCGGTAGAGTGGGTGAGTACGCGTAGTCACGATATGAGCTTGGGTGGGCATGATTGGCTAAAGTCCACCCACAACACAGGGAAAGTAAACACCAGCTTGGTTTGGCCGTCGTCTTTATTCAAAAGACTTTGAAGAAGTGTCCAAGCCACCAAATATACAGTGTGGGTCATGCCGATCTTGAAAGGCATTTTTACGGCTTTTTGAAAAAGGTCATTGAGTAAATCTGGGAGCGCCATCACTCAATTCTTTGGATAGCATCAAGGACTGTCTTTAACCGACTCTTGTTCTGGTTTTTCCGGACGATACAAAACGTCTAGCAGCATTTGCAACGCTGCCGGCTGTGCTTTATTATAACGCTTTGGGGCTCTTTGTGTCGATGTATGCTATTGTCAATTCTGGTATCTCAATATACTGCGAATTAGACGCTGTTTTGGTAGTCAACGTTATAACACTTACGTATCGAACTGCGTCTGGCAAAGTCTCACCACTAGGAACTCCTGACAGAAAGTCAAACAGGAAAAAGCGGTGGCTTTATAGTCGTTTCCAGCGTCACTATCGTAATTGACATATACTCCACTGGTGTCTCGATGATATAAATTCTTAACGGAGATCGGAATGTACCTGCCATCTGATGACAATTAAGACTGAGTGGTATCAACTTAAAGGACACGAAGTTTGAAGCTGCTTCAAGAAGTGATTTCGCTCTTGACATGAAGTTACTGACCAGAGAGTACGCCTTGGTGAAATTCCGAGTATGTTTTCTGGGCTCTTAATTCTTTCTAATCAATTAGGACTATGAGCTTTAAGCGATAAAAGTGCTTTATTTGCTTCAACAAGGACACGATCGCTGTGAATAATATGTCCTGTCCTAAACAGGCTCAATGTGCTTGCTGATTAGCTTTTGTGCAGGTCAAATTACGTGTTGGACCACATACGTTAAAAGTGATGAATGCATTTGTCAGGTATACAAAGCGAAAGCCAGCCTAACGCCGTTAGTATGATTTCACATTGCAGCTTATGATGCGAATATCTGATTGTTAGCACCTCTCCAGCTATCGTAACTGCATCACTATGAAAGAGGAGGTGGTCTGTTCCATTACGAAGTACATCCCGTAGATTAAGCAAAGTCGTTGTACTTAATGACGGAAACTTGAAGTCTATAAACTTATGAGGCCCGTAATGCTCCAATTTTGCTAGGTCTCCACATCATCACATGATAAATTTTGTGAGGATCTGTTAGATTTGTCAGAGGCTCTTCACTTCATAAACCTATGTTTCGTCGTAGGTTAATTGCAATTCGGACAGTGTGTTGTCTTAGCAAGATGGTGCATCTTAAACTAGCTCCAGCCAGTACAACCGATGATCTAATATTAAACTGATAATGATATGATGAATATTGTGTTCTTATTATTACTATGATATCAAAAAAAAACTCCCGGTTCATCGCTGCGCTTTAGCAAACGCTATTACCGTTAGGATTCTGTTTGAGATGTCTACAGGCCACGCACATCCACGTAATCAGAGAGTCAGTCTAAGCTGTCTGCTAAATGACACTTTGCGCAGCATGTGCGGTTAATTGCCAATTTGTGAGTCGAAAAGCTCTGTATACTTAATTATGCACTTAAAAATGCTGCTCTCTCATCTTCGGGCTATACAACCTACTATGTAGATTGGGCTTAGGTCATCCAAACTTCTTTTAATATTACGAAGTACAGACACTTCTGGATTTAATAAAATAAGGGCTTTGAACTTTTTTAGGCCTTTAATGTAATTCCAATTCCTTTTTACGGGAAACAATATTATACATCGAACTTCGAGGAAAGTCGACTGAATTCGACGAGCAAGAGAAGGGATGCGATCAAGTCCACTCAAGATGAGCAAACCCGGATCGACATGAAATTTCTATTTGTATTTTATCAAAAAATGGTATACATCATAGCTGAAATCAAACACCTCTTGCTACGTAAGTTTGGTATTCTTAAACAAAAAACTATAGGTTTAACAGACTTTTCACAATTAAAAATAAGGGTTGGATTGCGGAACGTCATTTTCCTCTTCAGATCTTTTAAACAAACTTAAGAATCTGTGTGCAGTGTTTTTAGATGTAGTTCGATCCTCAGGACTACAAGTCTTATTTGAGCTCTGTAACAATGGTCAAACCAACTTTGTAGAAGATCGCCTCCAGCTAGCAAATATTCTTCTGCTTCGAAATCGGTCTCTTCAAATGAGGCTGTCTTAAAAAGAGGATGCACTTGCCACAAAGGTTGTGCCCATACCGTCGTCGGCAAGCTCATGAAAGCTTCTTTGCCAGTGATCCTCTCAGGCGAGGAAGACTAAAAAAGGTATTTATTTTTTTTCGTGGCAGAATACGTGCGCCTATCGCTTTATCGCACAAACGGTGCACAGACATCTCTTTCTTCGGGCAGCAAAAAAGAAAAAAGTGCTGAACAGGCTACAGCTTGCCTTCGCCTTGCACTTGACAGGACCTCAACCAAGCATCAGGCGAGAAAGAAAGATGTTAAAACAGCCTAACTTCTCGGAATTTACATCCAAGAGCTGTCAGACTTATGAGGCATCGCGTGAAAACAAGGGAGATCTTTGTCTTTTAGGGGCGGAGGCTCAACTTGATATGCTTTTGTAATAAAAACCACATGTATCAAGTACTCAAAAAAGAAATCGAGGTGAAACGCACCAAGCCTCGGTTAATTTCTCGACTGGGCTTACCGGGCCGAATTTACTAGCAGAGTGATTGAGTGCAGCAGTGGGACATTCCCTTTTAAAGTAATGATGAAAGTTGCTGGGAAAAAGGTGACGAAGTCATACAGCACCTTGTACAGAGAATGTGTTTAAGAAGATTTAAGATCTTCCAGCCAAAGACCGTTCATAACCCTATTTTGAGCAGGAATTATGAATTATGCAGGGATGCCCCGCACATCCACCGGGGGCATCTTTCCGAAAATTCTAGCCAGAAATCTTACTTTACTTCAATTCAGATAATCGTCGTTGTCTACTACGTGTCGTGACGAACGATCAACAGTCTTAAAGGCGTAAAAGGAATCCTTTGTCATTTTGTTAGTAAACGATCTGGCTTATTTAGCGATGCGAATCGTTCGTATATAGATCTAGTAAATTGCGCGTCAATTCATTAAGATCTTTAGCGTAAAAAGTGCTGTACGGCCTCCCATTAAGAGCAGTATATCGAATTTGCTGGAAGCTCCCGCAATGGCAATCAATCTTGTCAAGCGTACTTCAAAAGAGTGTGATGAAAGCGTGTGGATTTTCTGGTACCGTCAGAACTAATAAAAAAACATGGTTTTGGCCGACAGACGGTTTTCTTACTGCTCCCACACTTTCTATGAGAAAAAGAAGTCCCCCCTTTTTCAGCATTCTTCTTCATTCAAATTAATTACACGCACAGCATCACGCACAGCATTTTCTTAGCGCTTCAGTTGACGACAAAAAATGTTGTTTGGTTGAAAATTTTAAGCAACAGATATGGGAGCTAATAAATTGCGGTAATACAACTGATCGATGGATTTGCTTGCTCGGAGCATATCGCGAATACTTTATATAGGAAAGGCGACGTACTAGGAGGAATGACTTTTATGAGAAAAACAATAGGAAGAAAGTGGATAGGCTACATAACAGTCTAAGAAATAATATCACTTATTTTAGTTCTCCACAAATCTTCAAGTCAACCTACAACCTACAGTCCAACACCGCCGACCAGCACCCAAATCCTCACAAGTGGTAGCACTTGTTGGTCGTGCTTTCGCGTCGTCAAGTTCCCCGTCCGGGTATAACTGTCCCTGGGGTGTTTGCTGTCCCTTTTTCGCCCCAACCGTGTGGAAGCGCTGTGGAATTGGCCAAGTGGGTGGTTTTCAATATCTGCCCGTTATTCTGAGAGCCTGCTTTTGCAGATAGAGTCACTCAGTTGGGTATTGAGGTGGGACCCTACTTGGCTGGTTGAAGCAGTTAATCCATTTCAGAAGGTTTAATTCGTGTGCGCACAAGCCGACCCACACTCCCTAACTCATTAATTTGAGTCGATAGCTTCGGGGAAAGGAAGTAGGGTCAAATCAGTCGTGCACGTTCTTTGGGCAAGAAGCGCCGTGTTGAATCGGAAAATCCCTTTGATTGTGAACAAGTTTTCGTCTTCGACTCTGGTGACCAAGGTTCAAAAGCGTCGCAAGAACTCATCCATTCTGTCAAAAAGTCTCGTCGAATCGCTTCGCTCCTTTCCAAGCGTCTCACCAAAGAAAAAGAAATTCTCCCCAATCAAAACAAGTCTCTCCCCGATCCTCTCCAAGAAGTCGACACTTTACTCCAAGAAGTCGAACGGATTTTGGTCAAAGCTCTACGCTACGGTTTAAGAGATCTGGTTTTTGCTTTTTTAAATACTTCACTCATCATGGCCGAACCATCTATGAACCAGATTATGCAGCATCTTATGCAAGTTATGAATAAACAACAAGAAATTATCGAGAAATTAAGTCAGAAACAATTGGAGAGTAAAGTTAAAGGTGAGGGATTGAAGCTGCCAACTTATAGTGGGAGAAGTGATGAGTCTGCTCGCCTCTATTCGGCAAACTTGGAAAAAAAAATTTGGCGCATGGAACGAAATGGAAAGAGGAGTCTTTAGCAAAACAAATTATAACAGTACTTGGAACAACTTTGCGTGGAGCAGCATCTCAATGGTTTGTGCTTCATCAGCATGAATTTAATACGATAGATGAATTTTTCGTTGCTTTGGAAAAAGAGTTTGTACCGGCGGATTTGCAATATCGTTTACGTGACGAATTGCATCGATTGAGACAAGAGAATTGTAAAGACTTACCTGATTACGTTGCGAAGTTTCGACAACTTATCTCGCAAATATCTAACATGACGGAGATTGACCAAATAATACATTTTCAAAGAGGATTACGGCAAAGAACTAGAGAAAAAGTTCAGTATCGACGTTGCGAAACTTTATCAGCGGCGGTCACAGTCGCTCTCGATTTCGAACGCGCTCATTCAAATATTTCAAGTGGCTATGCAAGTCAAGCGCCACGTATTTTGCGTCCTGGTCCACTACCAGTGACACAGCCGTCTAATGAACCCGAGCCTATGGAAATTGAGCATGGTTGTCCTTTTCAAAGGTCATCCCGATATCAGAACCGTTATCAAAATAATCTTCGTCCAAATAAGCCCAACTGTTCATTCTTCAAGATACTTGGTCATACTATTCAACAATGTTATAAGCGCAAGAACAGACAACAAGGCAACTACAATCAAGATAATCGAAATCATAATCGCGCAAAAATCAACTACTTCGAAAACGAATCTGTCCAAGAAGAAACGATTGCTACAACGTCTCATGAAGCTATCACAACATTCAGTGAAGCTTTTGCAAACTATAGTGGAAAAAATGTAATAATCAAGCAAGAAAATCTTGATGAACGTGCTGTCAATATTATGTTAGATTCAGGCGCTACGTGTAATGTGGTCAATCCAGGACTTTTACAAAATGTCCATTTCGAAGAAGTAATTCAAGTTACTCGTTTCGACGGCAGCAACACTATTACGAAGAAAATTAAATATGGGTTTACAGATACATCTTTTGATGAAAACAATTTTTCAGACGTTCCAATCATGAAATGGCCAATAAATAGTAGTTCTCACGATGTTATTATGGGTAAACCGTGGTTTACAGCTCATGAACCAATCATAAACTGGCGAACGCATCAAGTCTCATTCAATACAAGCGATAATCAACCTGACCCTCCAATTGATCATTAATTATTTCCGCGTCAGAGTTTTCAAAGAAATTAAAGAAGGCAGAATATGAAGAAGATTATCGTATTAAAATTTGTCAAGCCTCTGTAGATGAAGAGCAAAAAGAGCCAAAACTTCAATCTTTGCCGGATTCATTCCAAGACGTTTTTCCAATGAAATTGCCAGATGCTTTACCGCCACATCGTTCGTTAGAGTTTGAAATGACCTTGAAACCAGGAGCTCAGCCAAGTAATCGACCACCTTTTCGTCTATCACAAGTGGAACAAGATGCATTACGGAAATTCGTTGACGAAAACCTATCACGCGGTTGGATTGAATTATTTGACTCTCCTTGGGTTTCCAATATATTTGGTATATCAAAGAAGGATCCGAATACAGGAACAAGTGTTTCACGTTTCGAATGGATTCGATCTGGTAACGCAAACATACTGTTGCGATGGGTTATTGATTTTCGTTATGTCAACTCTCAAATCATTGTTCCAAAGATTCCCTTGCCGCGCATTGACGAACTATATGATAAGATGCAAGGAAACTGTTATTTTACTGTGATTGACTTGGCGCAAGGATATCATCAAATGCGCAATCATCCAAACAGCAAGAAGTATACCGCATTTCGTACAAGTAATGAACCCTATCAATGGTGTGTTGCACCAATGGGTCTTGCAGGAATGCCAGGAGTTTGGTCATGACTCATGCGAGTTCTATGTGGAAAATTTTCATTTGTTGTCGTATACTTGGATGATATTTGTGTTTTCACACACTTATGCTGAACACTTAGTTCATTTGAAAACTGTGTTTCAAATTTTGCGAAAAGAAAAGCTTTATTCTCACATCGGCTAGTGTAAATTTGCACTCAAAGAAGTCAGCTTTTTGGGTCATACTGTATCACGGAAAGGATTGTCTGTTGATAGTTCTAAAACAGAAGCAATTGCTAAATGGCCGGTGCCATCTTCAGTTACAGAACTTCAAAGTTTTTTCGGCTTAGCTGGTTATTATCGCCGCTTTATTCATTAATTTGCTCAAATTGTTTTGCCATTGAGCAAGCTTGTGAAGAAGGACATACAGTGGTCTTGGGGGAAAGACCAAGATCGTGCTTTTGCTAGTCTAAAGTCTGCTTTGCAGTCTGCACCAGTATTCACCTCTCATGGACGAAGTCTGATACTGACACATTGTTTATCAAACATGACGAATTATTGTTTATACGTACTTCCAACAAAGTTGCAAGACTTTGTGTGCCGAACAACGATCGTTTGCGAACTCAAGTCATTTCGCAATATCATGACTCTGCTATAGCTGCTCATACTGGCAATCGCAGAACTTTCTTGCGAGTTGCACAGTGGTATTATTGGAAGACATTACAAAATGATATCAAGGAATATGTCAAGACGTGTGAAACTTGTACAGGCTGGAAACATGAAAATCAACGAAAAAATGGAGTACTTATGCCAATCCCAATACCTGAGCAATGCTGGCATGTAGTGTCAATGGATTTTATTACTGGAATACCTGTTTCAAATGGTTTTGATGCCATTTTAACTGTTGTCGACAAATTGTCAAAGCGTACCAAGTACGCTGCAGTGCATGCTAATGATGATGCATCTGCAACAGCCAAAGCATTCTTTGAAGCTGTACTTCGACACCATGGATTACCTGAAGTTATCGTCAGTGACAGAGATAGCAAGTTTACTGCATCATTTTAAAAGTCTCTGATGACAATCATGGGTGTTCGACTTAGTATGACAACAGCACATCGTGCTCAAGCCGATGGACAAACGAAACGACAAAACTTAGTCGTTAAAGATGCACTTAGATGTATGGTGTCCTATCACGGAACAGATTGGACAAATTACTTAGGCACCATCGAATATGCTCATTTAACACTTGTCAGTGCATCTACTCGATATTCTCCATTTGAGATTGACACCGGAAGAAAAGAACGTTCTCCTCGGCAAAGAGAAATAAGTGGAAACGATTCGAAAGTAAAAATTGATATTCGGGCTTAAGAGTTCGTGGAGAAAAGACAAAAGACAATTGAACAAGCACGAAAGAATCTACTAAAAACTCAAGCCACTCAAAAGCATAATTATGATCAGAAACGTAGAGAACATCAAGTTGAATTTTAAGTTGGAGATCTAGTTATGCTAGATACTCGAAGAATTTCTCTAAGACATGCTGCCAAAGATATGGAAAATAAACGAGCGAAATTTGCAGCAAGAAAAGTTGGGCCATATGAAATCATCAAGATGATAAATCCCAATGTGGCAAAACTCAAGTTGCCACCAAGCATAAAGAGAATCAATCCGACCTTCAATGTCGAAGTATTGTCGAAGTACGAGCAGACACCAGACAAGTTCCTTAGTAGTCCCATCCCTTAAGTGTCGAAGTTTGTGGACAATGACTCAGCTGATCAACTTCAAATCATCCAACGTGTTTTGAAGAAGAGACAATTTAATCGACAACACGAATGGCTTGTTCAGTGGCATGGTGAAACAGAAGAAGAAGCTAGCTGGGAAAAATAAAAAGATATTCGACACGTAGCTCATTGGAATGATCTCGTTACCGACTTTAAACAGCGACAACAAGAGATCAAATCGGGGAGGATGTTAGGGACTACACTCACATGTTCTAGAACCATTCTAGAATGTCAGTGAGCGTAGGTTACAAACATCCTATATGTTTTCGATAATAAAACTTAACCCACATTCAACGAGAGATGATACATATATTCATATTAGTTAATAGGAAAGGCGACGTACTAGGAGTGACTTGCATGTGAAAAACAGTAGGAAGACAGTGGATAGGTTACATATCAGTCTAAGAAAAAATATCACTTTTTTTAGTTCTCCACAAATTTTCAAGTCAACCTACAACCTACAGTCCAACACCGCCGACCAACACCCAGATCCTCACAATAACAACGGCTTTCCATTTCTCAAGTGGTACGAAGACGTTTGGAGAGTCAACGCGATGAGTGAATTTGAAATTATTTTTGTTTTCTCGTGGACCGACATGGCTTTGCGATTTGTGTTTGCTTTGAGTATGCTTGGAAGCATGAACGACATGAAAAAACTTATGCGTGCCAAGCTAGTAAATAGCTATAAAAGCTTTATTAGCAATTTGAGACGAGCAAAAGCTGTCGCCCCTTTCAACGAGATTTCAATGAATTCCACGAATAAAGCCTTTAATGTGAAATAACGCTACCTGCACCATTGGGTAGAAAAAGTTAAGCAGATATACTTCTTTCTTTGGGGTTTCGTCGTGTTAGCAGTGCATGTGTACGCTGAGTTGACGCTCGAGTTGTCTTAATGTACGATGCAAGTGAAACCGTGGTTGACGTCTCGAGCGATTTGCACAATGCTTAAACTTAATTGCTATAGATTAGGCTTTGGCGGTGCTAGAACTGATGTCTCTGCACAATGGATTGAATTCGATCCTGCAACGGTAGTGCGTGTCGTGATACACCATTGCCCCTCGCTGGAAATTACTGTGACGTTGACTCAGTTTGTGGGATTGAATGAGATCAAGATCTACAACTCGACGAATTCGAGCTGGGGTGACGAGGCCGTTTTAGCTCAAGCCTTTCATCCATTCCTGACGACGTTATTTCTCGTGCGAGTTAACATGTCAAATGGTGAGCTACCTCTCGGTCTTCAAGCTAATGACTTCCCTCAGTTACCGGAGGATATTGAGATATGTGTCACAAATCTGCACTTTTTGCCAGAGGATCTCGACTTTTAGTGGCCGCAATACGGAAGTATTTACCTTGAAGCTAGTCACTTCAAACAAGTACCGCCGCCACTGGTCCGGCTTATTCCATTTGATTTGTCTCTGTCACATAATCTAATCTCGACTATTCCAAAATAACTTTTCGAGACCGAGTCCGTCGCGTACCTCAATTTTGGTAGCACCTTGGTTTCAGAGCTTCCCAAAGACGTGTCAAATATAGCTTCTTCAGTGTACGATGTCAATCTGCGGGATACTGGCATTTTTTTTCTGGTCGTGGATTGATTCGTTGGCCATCACTCCGACAGAGATTCCATGAATATCCGCTGGCAGTACTCCGTACTGCTCAGACTTACAACACCTTTTTGATGAGCAACGCAATGACTTTTCGAGCTCGCCCCCGATACAATTCTAAGTATCAATTTTGCAAAATGCCAGCATGGGCAACTGGGCTGTTTTAAAAAATGCTGCCTCTTGTGAGAAATTGAGTAAGTTGTGGTAACCCATTAGATTTTGAAGATGAATACAGCAACATTGAGTAGGAACAATATTTTATTAGAGAGAGGTCTTCCAGTACCCGTCCCATGATATTTCCAAATCGAAAATACGATGAGGACTTTGTGAAAGTTCGTCGGCATGGCGATTACATACTATTTGCAAATTTACGTGAACTTGACCTCGCATTCTTCTGTGCAAATTATCGAAATGGTTTTGGCCAAATGTCCAATCAATCACAGATGAAAACGTAAAGCTGCGCGTCGTTTAAGCATACGCTGTATTCCTTGAACCTAAATAATAGGATCATCATAGTTTTATGTGTGCCAAGGTGTATAAGGTCAATAATTTGTATCGGCGCTACCTCGCCGACTGTGCTTTATGTAATCTTGACTCATTCGCTTTTGGCATACAACAACTTTTATCGAAGACCACTTTCTTCTCAGTAAAGAAGTGACGATGTTCGTCAATTCTTTGAACAACATGATTTAAGGTGTGTTTCGTATCTGGGTTTAAGCAAAGTTACCGCTGTTCCGTAGGTAATTCATTCGGATGAAAGACGCTGGGCGAAACCTCACACATTTGTGCAGTGTTAGTCGACTTTGATGGAAGTGGTCGCAGCTCGCAACATTCAAAGTCACTCCTCTTTGTATCACTTAACTCGCAATGAGCTTTGTATATAGTGTTTCCCAGTTTTACATACGGCAGCTACGTATAAATTGCTTTGGTGTTTTAACTTGCTGATTTGACATTCATCCGATCATTATTTCTTGAGGCTTGCTGCAAATATTGCGGAATATGGCAGCAGCATTCATCAATGTAGCAGCAGAGTTGAATTTTAATTGCGATTGTCATACTACTTGAAAAAAGTAGTACGACAATCGCAATATAAATGCAACTTCGCCAGCGTAAAGCTAAGCTTTTATAGGAAAAGCTGGCTGCCCGTTAATGCAAAGCCACAAAAGATCCTGGACCACAATAGGCAACAAATTTGTAACGGGACCACATCGCACCTTGCACAGAGGGGCGTGCAGGAAGATACAAAATTTTCCGGTGAGCGACCAGGGTATAGATTACAGTTAAACACTGATAAGATTATACATTCTCTATGTGCTTAATTCGCTTCCGCAAATTCTAAAAGGATATTTGTATCGTAACTAGGATGCCAGTGGTGCTACAGTGATTTAAAATTAGATTTGGAGTCGTCATTCCTTCAAAGAACTTACCAGTAAAAAGCCGGCTTCAATTTTCTTAGCTTGGGTTCAATAAACGAGCCGTATTGCGTATTGCACTCGCATGTGCAAACTTTTGCCGAAAGGGATCTAGTATGGTTGACTATTGTTATCGGTGCCACTTCGCTGATCCCATCGAACGACAGGACAGGCTATTGCCAATTAATGCTACAGTCACCCGTTTTTGCTCAATAAAAGAAAAGATGGGAATTTTATAATGCATGTACTATTTTACGAGTACTAAGATCGAGTTGGCCGAAGCCCTGCAGTTACAAGAAATGAAACATTGACATTGTTATGATACTGATACATTAATTATGTCAACCTCTATCCTTAGAGCAATAGACAACCTTAATAGATCCCATCCACCAAAAATTCGCACATAGTTCCTCAGCGAATGCTTGCTTATGCTATCTAATTGAGCATGAAAGAGATCACCAGCACCGTCAAGAAAACTATTAGTAGCTCATTCACCCGTCATTGCCTGGTAAAAAAATGTAGGACTTCTCAAGGGCCATATATTCTATATTTACGAGTATTAACGCCGTACTACTATCGCAGTTGGCGTGATGGGTTGTCTGCTTATCGCGCTACAATTGCAGCCATCATAAGGTTGCCAAAAATAAACTTCGAATTTTTATGTAGCTTTATGTAAAGCATTATTAAATACGATAGTTGACTTTGATCATTTTTGATTAAGAAATTGTCCATTCGATTGTAAAAAAATCTTGCTAGATTAAGAAGCATAGACGATGCTCTAACCGTTATCAAATTCGAGATCTCTCGCATACGAAGCGAGGTACACACTTTTGCACCCATCGTACAGCTCAGATGAAGCAGATGCCAGAACTTGTTGTAGTATTTGCTATTTTTGCTCAGTCAACGAGCGTTATATGACATGTGCCGCACTGACAGCGCTAAGCCCTTCTTTTGTGAAGATCTATACTATTTAAATTGCACAAAGACTCAATTATCGGAACAATCAGAAAGGCTATGTTTGGGGTTTCTGCTGCGGTCACCCACTTTTGCTTGATAAAAGAAAATGTAGGACTTCTTAAACCGTGAGAATTTGCACATACTTTAGATACAAGCATTAAGGTCGCACTTCTTTTGTAGAATGCCGAAGCCATCAAAGGCTGCCAAGGCGCAAACATTAAAGTAATTTGTATAATGATATTACAGGCCCTATTAAATCCTTTTTGATTGAAAGTTCGCCGTGCAACCGCAAAGATAGTCCGCTAGAGTAATTTTTGTTGAGCACTAAATACTTCACCGACATGCAACCCTAGTATAAAAATCTATTTGATAATAAATCTTACATCAACTATTTTGGGTACGTCAGCGAAATAACTAGCAAAAGTTTGCCTCCTAGTGTAATTTTTGTCGCATTAGACGATAGGGACATTCAGCAAACGGCGAAATAAGCGATGTGGTTGCGGAATCCGTCAATCAAGCGCGTTGACTATGAAAAAGGAACAACCAACAGCGGTTTCTGGCATCTGAGACGTTCAAGCTATTTATGCGGTCTGAAGGTGTGCTTTTTGCTTCGTATGCAAAAGTTACAAAGTTTAAAATTGTTTATGTTTGATCAAATCACTCCAGCAAGCTTTCTTTTGGGTCGCATGGCCAAATTTTTGATCAAAGGGAGTTGATATGATCGACGACGACACGTTGTAACACAGTTTAAGAGTGTCAATGTTTACATTTTGGCGACCTCGTGACGGCTTTGGCCAACCGCAAAAGCGGTGCGACGTTATATTTATGTACCACCCATCATGGCTTTAAAAGTCCTACAACTTCATATGACAAGCAATATGGGGTGACCGCACCATAAGAATCACCATTCGTATGCCTGTCTTAGCCTGTACGTACATTCTTTGTTTCACTAAGCAATATGGAGCATTAGTAGAAGGAGAAAAAGCTTAAGGATTGTTGCAGTTGTCACGTAAGGTGTGGTGGCACGACAAATGTTAATACATCTCCTCTATCCAGGCTGTAATTGTGGCTAGATGGCATGTTTTTCCTCCATATAGGCACAAATACCGTGAGACCTCGAATATGCTCAACGAGATAATTCTAGCTTCCTTTTTTGCGGACGCATGGGCGAATTTTGATCCAAAGAATTATAACATGGCCGACAATCGTTTTAATATATTCTTGACTTGTTGCAACATCATTTTTAAGCGCCAGTTTAGGCACATTTAAGCGGCACTGTTTTCAAACATGCTGTGGTGTAAATAACAATGTTTCTAGGTTCTGACTCAGTGCGAGCGCTGCAATCGGATTAGAAGGCCTTCTCCTAATTGAGATCTGTGACATTTGTGCAAATAATACTGTCGAATCAAGACATTTTAGTGCTAATCGTACCATAAGCAAAACCTGCAGATTGTAGCACAAAAGAAGCGCAAAGTGGACCTTTTAGTCTACTGTCATAAAGTGCGAAGTATAATGAAGAGAACTAACATCAGGTAGTTGCACTTTGATTCACGCACGTCTGGACAAACATTCGCACAGCTCATCACTGTCGGTGTCTATCCTGGTATTTTCTTCGATTTATTTTTATGAGCTTAGCTTGACACAGTACAAGCTTTTGTTGCGTTTTGTGTATAAAACTAATGGACGTCATTCATTATATGAAGTGCGATACCCTTTCCTCCTCCTCATTTGTTTATTGATCCGCGATCCGTACCTGTTGAAATTACACCGTTTAATGCATGTTAATCAGGCAGATAGTGTCACAGTACTACGAGTAGTCACAGTAAGGAATTTCATAATGGTATCCGTTCATTGGTCTAGATATATATTCACTTCGGCTTTTACTTTCTACTCAACAAATTAACAGCCGCAACAAGCCTTCCCTCACGAGCAACGCCCTCGTCCACTATGGCTAAAAGCGCACGGATGTCCTTCTAATAAGTGATAACTATTACCACTGAGAGTTCAACATGATTTGACCCTGGCGCGGAAGGCCCTCCTGGGACATGTCATGGCCGTCCAGGAAGAGAGTGACGTCACGTAAACGTAGCTGCTTAATGATGCCAAGATGCTAGGCATCACCGCTTAAGGTGTTGAGATCCAGCACCAGACCAAGATTTGGTCGGCTACGCGCGCTATGGAGGCGTGGGGAACCCTCCGCGATTTCTACAATCGCTCGACTTTTAACAATTGTGTGGTAATGACTCGTCGACTACACGCATTAGTTTGGTCAAGTAAGATCGTTTTTTGTCTATGACTTTCAGGAATGAACCACCACGAATAACGAATGGCGTTCTATGTCTCAGTGGATTTCCAAACATGCGATAATTAAAGCTGTTTGTGCCACATCGCATGAGATATGCTTTATCATCCAGAGGTATAGTGAGATTTAAGTTGTATTTTAATAGGCGTGGCTGTACTTGGATACTGGAGGAATGTTCTGCGGTACCCTCACTGTCTGAAGAAGCTACAATCTCTTGTGGGATAGGAGTCAGAGACATTACTACCTGTTAATATGAAAAATGTAATTTATACGAAGGATGAGTGTAGTTAAAAGGCTATAAATCGACATAATTGTTTGTGGTGGCTTGCTGCATCGTTACATCGATTGTATATTGTTTGACTCCACACAAATGAGCATCCACCAAGGCATTTTGTGACAAGGTCACTCAGTACCTTGCACAGGGGTGGCGTACAAGAAAGTACGATCTTTCGGGAAACGACCGTTCGCTATCTTCGGTCATGAGAAGATCGACCGCAGTAGATTGTAGTTTATAGATTAAATCTACGTAATTACTTTGCGTCCGAAGTTTTATTTTGTGCAACAATTTTTGCTCTGTTTCTTCAAAAAGGAATATAAATCAAATCCGGTATTATTCGAAAATGTCCAGTACATAGATCCGTAATCCACAACTTTTCCTTATAGGCTCTTATAAATAAAAAATTAGCTCTTCACACACGAGACCGCTTTGTGTGTTGGTCCACTATATCTCACATTTTATGGCTTTTATGAACGAGAGCGATAAATATTATTTAAAACTTTGGAATTTTTTTAATAAGGTATGGTCATAGCAATGACCAACCAGGCAGCAAAAATGGCTCCAAAATTGTCAAACCATTAGATGATGACCGAGCCAACGCTAAAAAAATCTTTGGCTTTCGCAGGTACCACTGCACCTCTGATGCTAAGGCAGCGCCTGCAAAGGCTACACCAGCAACAAAGGCTACGCACTCAAAAATTGCGCGGTAAATAAAGTCGCGCCGTATCAAGAGTTTTCTTTATTAGCTAAATGGGAAACAACTTACTTAATCTTCAGAAAATTATAGTAAAAAATCCCACCACCTTGGACGAAATGCTTTATGTCCGTGATCTAAGACTGCAATCTGTGCACTTGACGTATATACAACTCGCCTCCAAAATGCGTCGGCTTCGGTAGAATGCCAAGTTAGGTATTAAAAAGTAAGCTTCTAGCGCAGCTATAGAGTCGCTTCTACCTATTTTAAAGCTGAGTCAAAAGAGAAAGGCTCTACTTGCAAAATCTCCGCTATTTTCGGTTCATATCGCACCAGCTATTGCGAGCTGTGTAGAGATATATAGCTATCCCACTTCACATGAACTTTCTGGCACTCTTTAGAGATCATCGGCTTTACTACGGACTTCATATGGAAGTGCCTGAATGGTGATGGGATATTAGAGGGCACCGCTCCTTTGTAGACTGTAGCCCTCATCATGAGAAGCAGCAGCTCCTGCGCAATCGAGTTTATGTGCTTAAGAAGGCTGTCGGGGCGAAGTGTACGCGCTGAAAAAGGCTGTTGGGAACGGACCTAGCGGTCCGGCCGTTGCTTTTTTAGAGGAATCCTTGACTGAGATGTACGTCTAAGGACACTGGTCCCATGAGCCGCAAAGTGGTTCATTCGTCTCGTTTAAAAGCGCTCGTATTAGATCAGTCTTCGAATTTTTCAGGCTTTGCTCCACTTAATCGAGATTATTTATGGCTTTGAGTTTGTGGATCTCTTTTGAGTGGGCATAAAGCCCGTTGATGTGCAAAAACAATCGTTAAGTGCGAAAAAGCCATGAAAAGCTTTTTGGTCTACGAATGTACTTACTAGAGCAAAAACGGCGCCGCGTGTCTTCCGGCACACGGTAGACTGGCCTTCTATCTGTAGATAATCTGCCGTACCATCAGCAAACTTTATTATAGGATGAAGGAGCAGTTGCCGGAGCGCAGCAGTAAACCGCGAATCTTTATTGGATACCACTACCCCTAAAAGGCTAAGGTATCTTCTCACCGTATCTGTAAGCAACCTCGCGGTCTAGGCTTTGATTGTAATGGAAAGAATATGTGCCAAATGCAAGAAAGCACAATATTAGTGTAGTCATTAACTTCTGGCAGGCAAAAGAAAGCGCTATAAAATTCCAAAATTCACCGATACTGGACGGCTTTGTCAAGGATAGGACGTGTGAGTTTCCTTTGGCAGGTCAAGATATCCTTATCAGCTTGGTCGGTCACTTGTAAGGCAAAGTCACAAATATCTTCAACGATCAAATAAATTTTCCTCTGATCCAAATGACTGTTAATTGAAGTATCATGTACCGTTAGGAATATACCGCACATTGGCTTTTTGTCGCTCGAAAGAGTGACTTGAGAAGAATCAGCAAAATGTACGATATTTGAAGCAGACTATCCATCCACTTATATTAAAAAAATGTGATTAGTGTCAAAAGGTTAGCCACTTGACTTTGGCGAATGTTCCCTCATTAACGATCCGCGTAAGGCGAGAAATTGTTGGCATATTTTCTACACGCTTGACGAAATTGATCGTCAATAGAACTCTCGGTCTTGCTTACTTTCAAGATGGCTTGCGCAAAAGTCAACATGCAGACATATTAAGTTTGCCAGGCTTATATCGTTATTTATTCGCAAAGAATACGACACTATTCGAGTGAGGAGCACTTTCAGCCGTCGTCAGGGATGTGTGGTCTAAACAGAGCTCAAAAAGCTTGGAGCTCACATCAAAGATACACTCGGACGTTTGCCAATGTATACTCTATGACCAGTAACTCTTTCTTAAAATCAGATGTTTCAAGTTGGCAGTCTTTAGCCACCTAAGCTGGTGCTGATGATCGCCTTTATCGAGTTTATGATAACGTGAATATATGACATGTTGCAAATGATGATAAGCGGTCTAATCAAATCGCTTGTCAGACAGAACAACTGTTTGATGCTGTCGACGCATCGTGGTATGGCTCGCCCAGCACCACTTGTAGTCCTTTTTTTTAGTACATCGTATTTTTTCTCAGGCTTCCATAGCCAGCCATCTGCGCAAGCACGGTGCTGGCTAGGTCCTATCATTCCTATAAAAAAAGTTCTTACAAATGTCGCTAAATCGAGCCGAGGCAGCGTTTACTTTCTCGGGACCAACTCGGCCCCCATTAAAACTTTTTAAGTAGCGGAGGACATAACTCGCGTCTGTAGCGAAGACACATTTGTCAATGTTAATCTAAACACTTTGGTCCAAGCGCCAAAATGAGGTTCCGGAGCCGATAGATTTCCTACAAAGCATTTGAAAGCGATTAAATGTGGCTTAAGATTGTCCGGGCAAGAGACCGTTATGGTCTAAGCGATTGTGTGCATAAACAGTGGACGATCCCCGAGACGCTTGAAAGCTCTTGTAATGTAAAGAAACACTTTGATTGGCGTACAAATTGCCGTAAGTGTTAGATCCTTCTACCTCGTTTGGAGCTAAAACAATCGAGCTGTTTACCAAGCGCACCGTGGACATAACGTCAAGAAATACATCCTATCAGAAATGACTGTCTCTTCGGGTACAATTACTTTGTTGAGATTATTATCAGTATAAATCCGCTTTTTGTTTGGTTGTCAAACACAGAAAGGTGTTTACGATTGCAAAAATTTTAAATCAGTAAAATGCCATTCTTTGCCTTTTCTGAAAAAAGTCTTCAACAGGCTCAAGTTGCTCTTGTAGCAGTGATTATTGCCTTATGACAAAGCGGTGATTAAAGTCTGGCTCATGGTTGACCTCGTGCCTAATTTTTTGAATCAATTAGTGCTTTGGTGCTGGATATTTTTTAATATGCGACACACCGAATCATTGCAATCCTTCAAGATTTTGGATGTAAAGCGCAACGTACGTCAAAAATGTTGAATTATGTGTATTTACAAGTTTTAATCTTAGCGAACACTAACTCATCAAAACTTTGGCTGCTCAATGAAGATTTAGTAGCTTCCATTAATTTCGTATTCATTAACTATAAATCCATTGACAAAACCTCCAGATAGCGCTAATTTTTCTGTGGCACATCGACGATTTGAGTCAATTATTGTATGTGGATAAAGTCTCTTTGACAGCAACGGATGATGTTCGATATCCGCTGAAATTGATTCCGGTTTAAGCCTCCACCCAGCTATACTTTACGCTTTTGGAGGTGCTTCGCTTCTCAACTGTGGCCCACTACTCCTTGTGTTTCAGTTTAACCCGCTTGCAAGACTTTGCAGACAGTTTTATGCTACCAACCTGTGAAAGTTCTCAGCCCGATGTGTCTTGCAAGCCTATGTTACCCGATTGCAGAGCTTTACCACCCATGGAGTGGACTTGAAAGACGTCGCCACATCTACCTTCGAAAAAATATAAGTATCTTTCCGACCGCTGTAATGATCTCGGGCCACAACTTCTTGGCCTTCTTTCAAGGGACCGTACGCATAGAAAAGATAGTAAGAAAATGGCTCAGCCAAACTCTGTTAAGCAAACTTGAACGACTGACATCAATCGTCAATTGATCTACGCTTTCTTTTGTAATTCGTTATGCACAAAAATAAGAAAAAATTGCTTTAACCAAGCATATTAAAGACTTGATTCTGTTAACAATCTCAACTCTTACAGCTAAGTCGACTACTAACTTCATAATATCTATGGCCTTTCCAGCAACCAGCCAAACAGAAACTAATTTATCATAAAAGTTACATCATTTCACTTGAAAAGAAATACAGATACGAAACTTTTAAAATGATGAGATTCGAATAAAGACATGTCTTCGAGACCAATGTATTTAGGTGCTTCCACTCATACCGCTTCTTGGGCTACAATCAAATAGGTCTAAAATCCGTTTTTTTTTCGATCGGGCTATAATAAAAGGATCTAGCCTTTTCTATGAGATTTGATGGGTCACAGGATGAAACGCATCTAGAGCCAGGAAAATGCTAATGACCAGTAGGCGCGGGTTGCTCTTTTGAAAAAACTTGAGCTCTTAAGAGGATGATCGAGACCATGCGCTTTGCAAATTTGACAGCTATAGTAAGCTAAGCAGAAGCTGTTGACTTCTGAAAGTGTACGAGAGTACAAAATCTAAGGTTTTGGTGAATTCCGGCGCACGAAAATTTCGTGCGCTGGCAAACGATCGAAACTAGTTAAGTTAAGCTGAGCGATGCTTTATAATAAGGCATCAGAATTAATAATGCTATTGTTTGACATTTTTTTGAAAAAATATAAATGTTTGTTCACAAAAAACTTACTCCTTCTGCTATTGAATCAAATAACGATACTCTGACATATGGGGTACTTATTTCGAATATAAGCCTATAATATTTATAGTGGTAAGTATGGCTTTGAGCAACCATTTTGCTGCCATACTAGCTCCATTGAGCGTACACATTGCACATCAGCTATTACGGTTGTATGTGAAAGCTCTGCACTTCCACTATAATTCAAAATTTAGATAAAAAAACGGAATCCTAATTTATGCTTTTACACAATTGAGAGATGTCTAACTTTATGTAAATGGCTTTTTCTTTAAACTGCACTGCAGCGTGTCTGCTGAGAGCCGTTATAATAGGCCTTTTTCTGTCAAATTTCACACACCTTCACATCAATGTACACTTATAAATAATCGCACCGTCTACAAACCTTAGAGCATAGCAGTACCCAAAGGATATATACACATGCATCCCTCTTGCTTGACTAGTCCAAATGCAGAGTTTGCAGCGGCTTACTAGCTTTACTATTTATTATGTGTTATTAAGCCATTCTACTAAATTAATGTCGTGTATCTTGCAATGGTCAGAATAGACAAATGAGGTAAACCGTTTTTTAGTGCCCGTACACGCTTTATTACTTTATAGTCTAGTCGCAGATGCCATTGTTCGAAACGACTCAACAAATTTGCCAGATTGAGCCTTGTTCAAGCTACTTTCACAGCTGGAAAAAGTAGATGATACTTGCAGCGATTAAAGGTTAGTCCCTATGCACCTTGTTCTTTTGCAAGGTAGCATTCACTGATAAGGATGCTATCGCGAACGATTTATCCTAAAGCTCAATTTTCCGTTACAGCTCAAGCCATGTACCATTCTCGCTCAGTCACTCATTTGCCAATGCTTTAACAATCGAATACCAACGCTGCTGGACCTCTTTATATATCGGCTATGGCTGAAAATGGTATGTATGCCGAGCCGCATTTTGAATGGAGCGCTTCATTTTGAAACGCAACGCAATAATGTCTTCGCTTTTTTAGTCGGGGATAGTGAACGGTCACTAATAAAATATTTTATATCTTGCTGCACGCATCCCTTCTGCAAGGTGTGGTTATGGTCAATTTAAGCCCCCGCAAGGAGGCTGACTTTCTTATTTGTACAAGGTTTTGTGATAGATGGAACTGCCTTTCAATATCAGGCTGTCAAGCGGTTTGCACTAATGTCAGTAAAAAGCGGGAGTATTGTGGCCCTCCTTGTCTTAAAGTAGCTGGAATGCGTAATTGCGCTCGAGATCTACAAGCAAAGTCTATCCTTAAAGGACTAGCAGGACATATTCAACACCCCCGCAGTAGCTAGTATAAGCTAATATGCAATGGGCTTTAACGTCGAAGTGAAGGAGAAAGGAGCTCTATCTATAAAGTTGAGATAGCCATTTCGTCGGTCTTGATTACGAATGATCAGCTTTTGCGATTCCTGAAGTCGCACACCTATAAACCCCGGACCAAAAATTGGTAACTTATCTATAAAAAAACTTAACCCAAAGCTTCTGGTGTTTGTTAACAAATGATACAGCACTAACGTTCCTTTCTGCAAATTTAGCTGAGCCAGCTTTCTCGCTTTCTTGCCTGCAAGCAAAAAAAAAGATGTCCTCAACAAAAATGCTTATGAGATGATTCAGTTGATGATCTCGGTAACTGGGATTGCATCGCCTTTTTCCGAATCGGCCAAGGTCACTTCGCTCATCGACTATTTGAACGCAGACCTCAAACCTTAAAAGTATATATTGCTACAGTAAAGGAGGCCGTATGATTTTTTTCAAAGAAAATGCTTATACACGGCTGACTTACGATCGCCTTTAGTGGTGGTTACTAGCCTTGTAAAGAACTAAACTACTAGTGTTCAGAGATAGACGGACTTGAGTCAAGTCGTAAAACATTCAAGTGACGCAGAGCAAGTAGCAAGCCTCCGTCGAAAGGCATAACAAAGTATAATCTCACCTTTAATCATATTTTAATTATGGTTGCTAACAGCAGCTGATCCTAATAAGTCAACTAAAGATGGAACGCTAAACTAAGGAAGACTAAGATCTTGTGAGTGTTGTGTGGCTGATGTGCACCACGGGAATTATTTTCAAATGATCTACAGCTCTCAAAGGAGAAATTGCAGCGATAATATACTAGTTGTACTCGCACTCGTACGAGGACATAATAAACCAATTTGTATCTTAGTACACTACGACGATAGAAAAGGCCGACCGCAACGATTGAATTGACGAACAAGCTCATATTTGTAAGCTAACCCGGCTTTAAACAGGCTTGATACTCATGGAGGCATCAAAAGCCATTTGTCTGTCGTACTAAGAGTAGAATCATGGTGTTCGTGGACCCGTCGACTGAATTCCAGCTTGATGGACTTAAGTGTCGCCGATTAAAGAACATACGCTTCTTTGGCTGCGAAAAATTCGCAGTAAGCTGTGTTCTTATCAAAAAAGCCGTCAATGTAATCGCAAATCGTCCAAGAGTTTGTTTGCTTAGTGCTTTAAGAGTCGATGAAAGAAGCCACACCTTAAAAGCCAGGCAAGCGCTGGTCATCAATGGCAATGAGTCTCCTTATTGTAAGAGAAAAACTTTCTATGGTCGGTGAATGGATGACGTATACCATGAGAGCATAGTACCGAGTGTTTCTTCGCTATATTTACAATCTTCGCGGCATGACACTTCTTAGGTCGGAGTCTATATAGAGTTCAACTGGCATACTATAACTGTCTGTATACCTTTCAATACACCGCCCCCTTCGAGAATTGTCAAGCTTTGAGAATAGATTGGCCACGCAAGCATCATGTCCCAGGTACACTTTTGGGTCTTTAGCCGTCATTTTATCCTGAAACCCTAAGTTATCTCTTGTCGAGAAGCCCTTTGGGAGATACTCTCTTCCCCGTCGCTTTAATTAAAGCTCAAGAAGCATATGTTGGTGCTCGGTGACTTAACGCTTCAGTGTCTACCAGTATTCTGTTCCATTCTTTAAAACCCTACACACTTTTAAGTACAACCAGCAGTCATTTGCTGTCATTTTGTCTTCGGGGAACTGTCAATCTTTCTGCTTAGCTCTCATAATGTGCCAACAACACTATCACCATACGCACTAAGCTTTTATCGGTAAGCTGCCCTGCCCTTATTAGTGCTTAGCGTCTTCTTGACTCTAAAACACTTTAAGATTTTAGTAGATCGAAAAAGTTAATCACAGATTTTTCGAATTGGGACCATCTTGATTTGTTGAAGAGTCGTGCCTCAAAAGATAGACCATCAAGTTCCTCTAGTATACATATATATATCAAGCTCACACTTTACTTGCATACAAACAAGGAAATATAAACGATATTACGACGAAAACTGTCAAAAAAAGCACTGGTATCTTGTTTTTTGTAGCTCTTTTGTAACCAAAGACTGTAATCAGGCCCACATCAGTAGGGCTGAAAGTTTAATTAGCATACGAATCGATCAAGCCCTAATTTTGTCTTCAACTTGCGAAAAGTTGATGGCAACACGGGCACGATGGTGAGCGTGTGCCATCTGAGCAAGATGATGCAGTAGAGATGCGGATCAGCTAGATAAACTAATTTACAAACAGCAAGACTAGTCTTCTGGAATAACGATGTCGAAAAAAGACCTCCGCTAATTCACTGTGGTTTGGCAAGCCCTATTTTAAGACTTAAATATCTGCTTGCTGATGGCTATAGCAGACCATCCTCAGCCCAATCATCAAACAATAGGATTTACCGTGGACTCAACGCAGTATGTGCACTACGACACCCTATTTGAAGGCTGTCGTACTGTTAATGGTTATTGACACAAAACATCCGCTTCACCCATTTTTACACTCTTCTTCTTTTAATATAACTGAACTAAGACATTTTGGAAATTTGCTATTTCGTCGGAGGCCGAATGCTTGTAGACATACTAGAAAAATGGATTTCTTCTTTTTACTCTTAGATATGAGACCGGTTTTTCTAAAGAACAATTCGATGAATTTGCGAGACTCGGCTGTACAGAATTGGCGGATCAAGAAATGCAAATACATCCGCCCACCATAACAAAAGCAATTATGCAGAAAGGAGTCTCAATTTTTTTGTATAAAGATTTCAGTCTCAAATACCGCTTAAGCAAATTTAGACACCATCATATATAGCCTTTCAAAACATGAAAGATATATGGGTCGGCGTACATCATATACCTTTTCAAGACATTGCAACGCACCCTACATCTAATACAGGAAGTTGTTAAACGTTTATCACAATGTATGGTGCTCTGAGCTCTATATGAGTCCTGGGGTTCCGCAAGAGTTCTCTGAAAAGGTTGGAGCCAATCAAGCTCATTGATAAAGTAAGTGCGATTGGCCACAAGGATGGCCGTTAAGCGATACAGTTTAGACTAGTGTACATCACGAAACAAAGCGATTTCCTGACTATATTTTTCGCGCTGAGATGCATGAGGATCGATCTGCTTTGAAGTGTCACAAAGTCAAAAGTGTCCATCTCCTGCTCAACGACCTCATGAGCCCAGATTTGCCTCACAAAAGCCGCAGCGTGACCATCAAGGACGAATTTGAGAGCAATCTCAAGTGCGTCCATTTGATCGCGCAAAGAGGCTAATTTTCGTATTTAAGGCTTAAGTCTAGACGGCCTCTTCCAGTCCTCTTGATTGCCAAGGCTTGCGACACGTCCATACGAAGCGTACAGAGAAACATTGGCTCTTTTATGAGCCTCGAGACCTTTTAGTGAAGAAATGCTTCACAGAGTTTGTAAGAGCCGTTGGACCTGCATTGGCTAAACTACTCTAAACGCTAACGCGATATGCGGTCAAATATAATGAGCGCTTTGTACGCAAGTCGCGGTCTTTTGGTCTTGCGCTGGGTTCGGAACTCACGTTTTCACCCTCGCGTGGCGGTATGTCAAAGCCGAAACATCACGTAGGTGAGTCTTTTTGAGCCAATTTTTCACCAAGCTCAGGGCTACTCCTGGGTTCTTATTTGTCTTCTGTCCCTGTACAGCGCCAAGTAGAGTTTTTGAACGGGATTATATACGATGCCGGGAGCACGCACACGGCTGCCATATAATAATTGTCTTGGAGCTAGTCCACCCGAGAGATTTCTTAGAGTCCTCGCAGCGTGCGAAGAAGATGGACGTACTGCCTGGCACCAAAGCCGGATATGCCCATCCAGAAAATATCCCATTCGCTTATAAATTTTGTTGCCCAGAGATCAAGTGAACAAAATGGCGACTTGCGTCTTTATCCGGTGCTGGGTGATTCACGAAAGAAAGATGTCATCAAATTACTGACAAATGTAGCCTAACTTGTCGTCTTTGAAATTCCTTCTTCTTCCTGGTTTCTATAGCTGGTCACATGGTGTTAAAGAATATCTTAGATCAATTCTCTGAAAATCTCCATGGTCTTTGGCGAGGATTTTGACCTAGCTGGTGAGCCTAACGACGAGTCGAACACTTTTGAGGTCTACCAATGGACGATAAGACTAATATGACAGCATTTCTGCCAATTAAAGAAGAAGAGCCAACGCAAGTCTTTGTGTACATAGCGCTCGGCAATTGTTTGGGCCAAAGCACTTTCTTCCAACTCATTTTGGTGGTATATTGACTATTCGACTTTACTAAAATTGTTCAGCCTCTCGTCATTTTCTCCCTTTATTCTTTGATTAATGTAAAAACAAATTATCCTGAGGCGTCCCCTGGAGTGATTGTAATTGGGTTGATCCTTATAGGCACGCACGATGTGTAACATCTGATGATCGTGCGTGGTCAGATAACATTTCGCTTTGATCAAACACTCACACATTGTTGCTTTGACTGAGAAAATATTGGACTAATTAACGTATAGCTGATACGGTCTCGTACAGCCTATTTGATAGTGTCATGCTATCGTGATCCTGCAAAATTTAGAAAAATCGGGTAACCCATTTAGCCATTGTGATAGTCAAGTTATTATTCTTCCAAGGTCGATAGCAATTGATTACCCTGAGAATTGCAATAATTGTACTCAAGTCATCATAATGACCATACAAACACTGAAGAGAGCTTCTTATAGAAAGCTGGTCGATGGTCATTACGCAATGACCAAAAAACAATGACCAAACCAGCTCCTAAAGGTCCATTTTGGCACAAAAAAAAGATGTTTGCCCTAAGGCGACGCTTGCGAGTGCTAAAAATTGTTTACATGCCGAAGTGCAGCTCTGGCAAAAAATGATCCGGATGAGATTTTGCGCATTATCCCAGCAGTCTTCATATACCTTCGCCTAAGCGATGAGGAGCACCGCAAGCACACCATAAGTCATACGCTGGCTCAACGGCGTGATCTTCAATTTTCTCCGAATTTGTCTTACTAGCGCGCTATTAAAAGTAATTAAGATTTGTAAAAGTAGGAGCCCTACCTACGATCATAATTGCACACACAACAGCTGATCAGAATGGTTATGTCCATCTAATAACCTCCGTATGGCACAAAGTTCTTCTCCTACGACCTACGGGAAATACCAACTTTTTTCAGCATCGCTAAGTCAACACTACTAGAGGTGCTAGCAAGTCCTACCGACGGGTACACAGTGAGACCTTTTGGCAAACCCACACATATATCACAATGTCTCCTTTTGGATCGGCATTGCGGTGCGCAGTCTGCAATTGCCTCTACCTTGTATTCGACAGCATATTTCGCGCATTCTTGCTTAGTATGTTTAAACATTAATGCTGCAATAGAATAGAGTAGCATTATCTTGCATAAGAACAACCAACCTATCGGGATAGTTCTAAAAAAAATGTAATTAGTAACTTTAAAAAACATATATGGACCATATCTAATATGGATGAAGTACAGAGCATGCGAAGGCGAGATTCTGGCCCTTTGTAGCTTGGATTTAACCTTTAGCTGCAACTGTATGTACAGATCAAGAAGACATCAGCAGAGCTTTGATTTTTTGTATGCGCTGATGATAAAAGGGGACTTTTTGTAAGAATTATCATGAATGTTGTTGCAGTACATGAGGATGGTGCGAACTGTGTATATCGTATCCGAGGTAGAAAATAAAAGACTATTTTAAGCTCAAACTTATCCCCGTGTACTTTCTATAGGTCCTACCAATACATAAATGCTTCGTCTCCTGTCTTGCGAGTATGTTCTTTCTCTTAGATTATTCTTTTGTCATGGCCTTCCAAACTTAAGCTGGCACGGTTTTGACGGTGCATGGGGACTAATTCCAGGAATCTTTTTTCTCTCGCGTACTGCGTTTATTCCGTTCGATTAATATACGTTGAGCTGAGCGTGGCTAGACTGAGGTTATTGAATGACTCCATTATGAAATCATATAGTAAGTATTGCTACTTTCTTGCATGCTACAGCCATAATAACTTACACTGGCTTCGACAGCTGCTCATCTTCCTAGTCCACATTATGCGCATATGTTCACAAATTTGTCGTGTGGTACGTTGTGTCGATGACGTACGCAACATTTAACAATGAGATCTTGCTCTTTGTCTTTCAGTGCATAGCTTAGTAAGGTTTGCCTAGGATTATGAGCTGTTGCCGATAGGCTTCAATATTCTATGACTAAAAGATCTAAGCTTCAATTCTAGACCTGCCGTCAAAGCTGCATTGGCGTTGTTAAGAGAATTGGCCTTTGCCATAATGTGTGTAGCTTCTGCATTCAATAGGTCCTTCTGCATCTTTAGCTCGAGTTATCGCATATTAGTATAAATGAAAATAAGGCCACGTCATTTCTCCTTTTTCAAAGTCTCAATAAGGTCAATGGTAATTTTATTATATGGCTTCAGACTCATTATCTGCTCAGGCATCAAACCGTAGACCTAGTAACGCTATCAAGCATTTAGCGCCCCTTCGAAAAACAATAGATGACAATATTCACTGAATGTTAAACACTATTGCCTCATCGTTGAACACGAGGCCGTTCTCAAAGTGTGTGTCATGACATCTATATGGATAAGCCCGTTGTGATGCGCTCTTTTCATCGCACCATGAAGCTGATGCAGGCCGATCGGAGCTCCATACTTGTATTCATTACGAGTCACAGAGGCCTCAAAAATAATTTCGTCTTAAAGTCAAGATCCAATATAAGTCCAACACTCCATGTGTCAAGTGCCCTTCAATAAGCTCTTTATGGAGTAATTACCCTCCACTTGCTATCACGCATGGCAAACTCTACTAATATGCAACAAGCAGTGGCACTTCTAAGGTAACGTCATCACCGGCAATTTGCCGGTAACGGACTTTACGGAAAAGCATAGATTTTAGTACTATCCATACGTATAGACGATTTTATTCCGCCCAGAGGACAGATCCAGATGTTCCATAATTATTAAGAGCCAAGAGACTTTATTGACTATAAGAAATTCAAGATGTGTAAGAAGCCAGGTGGAATGAAGAGGATTAGGATGGTAGCAGTAGATGGCTAGGAGCCACTATTTAGGCTGTATTAAGAAAATAAGTCTTACAAACTCTTCATCTAAGATCACTTCTCAGGCTGCTTTAATAAACAAACACTTCTCCTCTTCTACGACTTCACCTCGCTCGCGTCTCAGCCTCATTTTAAGGCCGACCTTGATCAGCTTCCTCCGCGACTGTGTTATGAAGTAGCACTTGTCGTGTCAGATTCAAGAGCTAAAGGCTGGGGCAAATAGCGTGATAAGCGAGTCATCCTGAGATTATCGGTACGAGTCACGTAGTGGGAAGTACTTGAATACAAAGGATTGGCTCGCAGCACGAACTATACGTTCAGTGGTTGTTTGATGTGGTTGCACGCTAGTATGGTACATACATCGGGAATTCATTCAGTTGATCTGTGGTTTTGTGCTTTTTCCTTCCGGTGAATCCTTGCTTTGCTTCTGAAAACGCAAAGAATAACTTTCAGTAAGTTACCCACTGGGCTTTGCTTGATCTACATATCAAACAACTGTTTTGTTTGGCTTCGTTGTATGAGAAAATGAAAGACCCGTGAAATCACAAACCAATTCATCAATACCATTGAGCTTCTCACAAGCCGTAACAAAGAGTTCGACAAGCTGCGAAAAGACTTGTTATTATCAACGGTAAAGAAGCTGAAGCTTGTCCGACTTATTCAAAACGAAATCCAAGATTGTAAGGACTCAGGCGCCGAGAATTTTGTGCACGAAATCACTGAAAATCTATAGCGCTGTAATCAGCAAACTGAAGGGCTTTTGCAAGGTTCATTAGACAACTCTAGCCATCTAAACAAAACGTTTAAGCGGTAAGTCAAATCTTAATCTCTTTCCTATTTTGATGTTGAGTTTTTCTCAAGGTCTAGTAAATTACACAAAGAGCGCTGAGAAATCCAGCAAGTATGATCCAGCAAAGAGGCCGCACGGCTGAGCGCCCATCTCCAAACCTAAGGCCTTGTCAACAGAGCCGAAGAAGTGCTCCTAACGATAACAAAACTTTACGTCCAACGACGCGCTTATGATTGAGATCGCCAACTCCACAAGATGCGGAAAGTGCCAATGGCCAAACCAGTATAACCGCTCAGGTCGATGCAGCTTCCTCTGCAGCAACACACTATCCATGCAGCAACTACTGTTGTATCTTTCTCAGCAGCAAAAGCGATAACAAGCCCAGGTTCAAGCTAAAATGTAAGTCCAAATGCAACAGACTATTAAGCGCTTCGAGATTCTCGTTGCATCAAGAGGTGAGCAGAAGAAGTAAAATTCTCCTGTTTATGAAAGAAGGTATGGCGAAGATACTGAATTATGGATCTACGCAACAGAACGGTATATACGCCAACAAGCGCCACTTGGTGGCAATAGAGTCGTCCGACTTTGTGACTCTTATCTCAAGTAATTTAGGCAAATCCGTACCAAATCGGTACCGTGCCTTTATCGCCGACTGCGAGCGCATGAACTTGCACAAGATATGAGCGTTGTTTACAACTCAATTGCGCACATGGTCCATGCCTAAAATTTCGAGTGCGATCTTCGAGAGCGGATGTCTCACCTGAACAAAACAAAAAAATATCCATTTAAATGTCTTTGAAATCTGGGACTTAATGTCCGAAAATGAATAATAAATAGTGAGTTGAATAAGCGGTTCTTTTTACAGAGTACATCACGGGAAGAAACCGCGAAGAAGATTAGAGAAGAGAGTTCGGGTACTCTCCAGGAGCCCATTAAAGTTAACTCCGAGTTCAATTCCGTCCATTACTCGGGCAGGCCAAATCGTATATAGACCATGTCGTTCAAAGCGGTGCCTATAGAACCAGGCTATCGTGCGAACAAAGCACGACCTCAGAAACAAAATTTCTCTGAAAAGAGGAAGGACAAGAACGACAACTGGACTTAATCAGCGAAATGTAACAATTGTGGCGTTGTCGGCCACATATCGCCGCTATTTACCGCTCATATACGCAAGGAGGCGAAATGTCATGTTAAAATTGCGCAAGATGATATCATCAAAGCTAAAGCTCAAGCTTCTAAAGACCTTGGTCAAGAGAGACTTGTCGCTGTCTTTCCTGATAATGAATGAAGTTTTAACGGCGTATCCGAAGGCTTGGTGAAGCGACTTGAGCTCAAATCAATCAAGGGTGAGATGGTGCAAGTCGACCTTGATTACGACCAGGTTCTTCTCCGCCCTCGATGAGCGGTCCACATGAACTTGCAGATACCTAGGCTTCCAATTACATCGGGCATATTCCAAGGCATGCCTGTCTTTATAAATAAGGATGTAATGTTTGGCATGATGCGATTTTGTGAGCAAAATCCAGATATCAATTGGACTACAGGGAGCATGTCTCTTCGCATCTGCACAAACCACCAAGCGGTAATGTAACTGAAACCGCATAATTAACGTCAATCCAGATGGAATAGTGGACATGGAGAGACTCGAATCAAGCAGAGCCGCGATTTTCGATTATCATCGGCAACACGACCAATAGGGGTGTCAAGAAATGACGCAGCTAATTCATTCTCATTAGGTATTGAGTATGTTAATGACATTTGAGCTGTCTTTATCGTCAACCCCTAAAATTCTGAAAAACTGAGCGCTTTAAAAATAAAGGATGGGAAATGCCAAAAGAAGAATTCAGCTTATACAATGCTACGCAAGTTTGCGGAAACAGTCTTTCGCTCGGAGCTTCCAAGCGAGACACATCCACTACGGGAAGGAATTGAGCACAAGATTTTGCTTAAGCCTGGCGCATCCGTCAAAAAATGGCGCCAAAGCCCTGAACAGCGCAGGAAAATCCAAGAATGGACCAAAGAGATGGCCCAAATAGGCATTATTTGACCACATACGTCTGCCTTTTCGGCACCAACGTTTCGTGTCAAAATGCCTGTAGGCTAACGCATTGTGCTCGATTGTCGTGAGCTAAATCTAGCGACGATCCCACCGGCGATATTAATGCTGCGTAAGGAAGACACGAAACTGAGCGGAAGCCCAGCTACGTTTAATCGGCTTTTGCAGAAAGTCTTTCGAGATTTAAACGATACGATGAGAATTTACTTTGACGAATTCTACGTGCTCACACATAGTGAAGATGTCGCAGACCACTTAACGGCTTTAGAGCGTGCACTCAAACGGTGTGAAGGACAGCAACTTTACATCATGTTGTCAGAATGCCAGTTTTGCGAGGATAAGATTTCATGCCCAGGAGAGTTTGTCGGACGTAAGGGCATCCGAATGGACCCCGACAAAATTAAGATCATCGCAGTCCCAAGACAAAGAAGCAAATGGAGTGCTTCTTGGGTACTACAGTCTACGTCTCAAAATTTTGCTAGGACTTTGCGCAATTTGCAGAGCCACTCCACAACAGTATTAAGAAATAACGTACTCGAGAAGCGATCGAACTCTCGGACGATCAGCTACGCTGCTTCATTAAATCAAGCGTCGCTTGACTTTTCCACTCGTTTTGAGTCATTCAAACTTTTGAAGCCATTCGGTATACAAATGCACGTCTCGAATTTTGCAATAGGGGGAGTCCTATTTCAAAGAAGGGAGAGCAAGAGCATCCAATTGCTTTTACTGGACGGAAGATGAAGCCAGCCGAGTTAGACGATCCTGTTCGTGAGCTAGAGCTAATTGCAATTATGCATGCTCTAAAAGTATGGCGTGTTTATCTTTTCGATCGACCATTCATGGTCGAAACGGATCACAAAAGTCTTGAGATGATCCTGACGCAGAAAACGACAAATGGCAGAGTAGCTCGATGGTTTAAGGATCTTGCTGGGTATCAGCCTTGGTTTAAGTGAATTTCCGATAAAGTCAACACCGTGGCTGATGAAGTGTCATGCAATTCGGAATTCGAAAGTAAAGCTGCCTAACTAGCTTGCAAGAGCTTCTGAAAGCGGCTAAGAACCGCGAGATTATGGCATCAACCAGGACGAACAACGTCACAGTCATTCAATCTGCAAAGACGTTTTGTGCGTGAAATAAAGACCTAGAAAACACCATCAAGAAGCTAAAAAAAGGAGATAATCTGTCAAAGTTCTCATTGCAGGATGATAGTTTGTATAACCAAACTGGCGAAGATGAAACGCCACAACTGTATATTCCAGACGACGAAGATCTGAAAAATCACGTCATCTGTGAGAATCATAATGCGGTATCGGCAGGCCACCCAAGATTTACAAGACGTATTTGGCCGTGTGTCAAAAGAACTACTGGCTTAAAATGACGAAGTACGCCCATCGCTATGTCAACACATGCAATATGTGTCAGCGTGACAAAACTAGGCAGACTATACCACCAGGATGACTCCAGTTCTGGATGTTCCAAGAAACAGATAGGTCCACATTATTATGGACTTCATCGTGTTTCTACCAAAAAGCAAAAGCGGTTTCGATGCCGCCATGGTGATTGTCGATCGCTTGACAAAAAAAGCTTTGTCATCACTACGAAGACAACGGACGATACTGCAGAAATTCAGAGCGTTTTAAACACGTTGCAAGGACGCCAAGAGTTGCAAAATACTTTATGAAGAAATATATATGACATAAAAGACCTTTATTTCGACCGAGACACATCCAAATCATGGCAAGCAATCGAATTTGCTGTGAGAACGCGTCACAATTTGGCTTCGGTGACAAACGGAAAGAATTGACCGTTTTTTTTTAGATTACCTCTGAGGTGCCGTCAACCCAGTACAGAATAATTAATACGACTTTTTGCATTTGGCTAGATAGCCTATAATCGACTGGAAATTCACCGTTCGAAGCGAATTCAGGCTAGGTTCCTTATATGCCGGATGATATGGCATCAGATCCATTTCATAAGCTGGAAATATCAGCACGGGAGTCTTTACTACGTCAAAAAACGTTACTTAAGGTCGCACAAAACATGATGAGCGAAGCACAAGAGCGCATGAAGTACATTCATGAATATACTTGCTCAAGACCTCCAAATTGGCGACGTGGTGCTTCTGGACGGCAAGACTTTGGATGCCCGTCACAAGGGTTTTGGTCAATCGAAGAAACTCGCGCCAAGATATATTGGCCCATTCCTGATCGTAAAAAGAGTTTCGCGAGATTCCTATGAATTAGAATTTTCGAAGGGATTGAAGCTGCACCCAGTGTCTTACACTTCAGTGTTGAAGCGTATTGCAAGGACCCCAGGCGACGGCAAAACATGAACAAGGTCATGTTGGCCTATGGCTCCGAGGGACAACTCGTTGAAGCCGAAATTGGGCATCGATAGTACGAGAGAAACTCACAGTATATAGTATGGTGGCTTGGTGAAACCAAGAAGGAAGCCACTTGGAAACCCGTGGAGAATCTACAGCAAATTTCCGGACTAACCGACCTCTAACGGGTATCCAAAGAAATGCCCTATCTTCTAAAGTAGGCATCTTCTGAAAGGGAGGTCATGTGACGTAACCGTCGTCACTGACAGTTTTGCCGGCAATGCTTTCACACAAAATAGCGAAAATATTTCCGAAATGCATAGGCATAAGTACTATCCATAGGTATAGACGACCAAAAGACATTTTCAGATGCTCCATACTTGTTGGGAACCAAGAAACCATACTGGCTAAAAGAAGTTAGGATGTGTGAATAAGTGATAGAATAAAGAAGAATGATAGCTTTTTGGATGGTAGCAGTATATGGCTGAGACCCACCAGTTAGGCTGCAGCAAAAAAATAAGTTAGTCGCAAGAGCTCTTCATCCAATATCGTTTTTCAATTTGCTTTAAGGAACAAACTCCCCTTCTCTTCTACGACTTCACCTCGCTTGCGTCTCAGCCTCTTCTGACGGCCGACCTTAATCAGCTTTCTCCGCGACTGTGTTACACACTTAGTCTCTCGTGTCGACTTTTCAGTGCCTTACACTAATCTCGAGAAGATGACCTGACTTGTGTCTCAAGAGTATGACAATAAGACTTCACGCAGCCTCCTTTGCTCTATCATCGAGACTTCATTCCATGTAAGGATATGAACATTGCCATTGTTACTTGTGTCACTTTTTTAAAGGCTGCACAACGTGCTAAATGAGACGCAAAATTCAATCTAACATAAATATTATAAAATTGTCAGCCGACTACCTCGTCGCTCGCACCTGATGTTTACGGGGTCTAACTCCAGTAGCATTCTTAAATTTCGAGTCTTGTTTATAAAGATCATATACCAGGCGGCATACCAGCGTAAGCACGATAAAAAGTCTGATGACAATTTGATAGCTCATAATGCCATGAATTTGATTAAGAATCGTCATCAGAGAATGCAAAGGTAATTGTTTCGCTCAACATAGCTATGAGCTTGCAACTTGTACCGCCGGGTCGAGTCGTCCAAAAAGCGATTCAAGGGGTATCTTGCATGCGCAACGCATACTTAAGCCATGCCCTTGCAAGCCCGTCTGTCGCATATTGCGTGCTTGAGAGTGACCAGTATACTCTTGCGTATGTACTCCACGCTATGCCCGATTTAATGAGCTGAAGCTTAAATCCTATTAGCTTATAATTTTGATGAGGCACAAGAGCCCGAAGCGCAACGAAAGCGAAGTCAATATCGATTGATTACATGTAGCGCGAGCAAAGCGTACCGCGGGGGCAGCGTCGACCAGCCCAGTACACCACGGCTACACTGCGAATCCAAAATTGTCGCTATCCTTCAAGTAGTGAAGTGATAAGTACCATCTGTTGCTTCTTTCTTGTGGCTGCAACCGCTTCCTCAAGTCGGATGGGTACAGTAGAAAAATGACCTAAAGACTCTTTTAAAAAAGGAGGAAATTGAGTGCAGCGGTATTTTGTAGTACTAAGCCAGCACAGCACGGAAAGGCCACGCACTCACGAATCCAACATGGACAAGACTTTTTCCCCTTCAGCATTGCCATCAAAATCCATTTCTGATTTTCTTGTCGAAGCGGATGGCAATTTTTGTCGGGAGAGACGACGCCATGAGCTGTTGGAGCGACAGGTGGGACGCTGAATTGGACGAGAAGGATCCTGTGTATGAATCATTCAACCAAACCGAGCTGACCACTGTATTCTCGATGGAGTCGCAGCAGGACTTGGCACGGAAGCTCTTGTGGGAGGTCGCGAGCAAAGCCGATCAGGTTGAGAATGTTATTGCGCCGCAGCTCATGTTGCCGCCTATTCGGGTTGATGGCCATTTCAATACCAGTCTACCGTCAACGTTCATTTCGCCTTGCTCTGAGCCTTCATCGCCGTGTCCTTCAGTGCCAGAGACGCTGTCACCGTTTACTCGTGTATCAGTATCGCCTTCTGTGAACCACTTATGGCATTTCGAGCACGAGGACGAAATGAGAGATGAGCAGTTTTTTCAGCAGCACAAGAGACTGCGAGTGAACAAGCGACTGACAAGGATGACGCAGAAGTAATAAAAGGAGAATTGATCCAGTGTGACGTCAATAATCGGCACTATGTGTTGTCATTACCTGCAAATCAAGTATCAGAAAGTCCGCTTTCGGTCAACGATCAAGCTGAGGAAATAGACACCAACGCTATATCAGCAAACGATAGTTTATGTGATGAGAATAATTTTCAGTCTTGTACCACCTCAGCACCTCGATCGAGTTTTCTTTCTGAAACTTCAATCCTTTCAAGCTTGAGACGGCAAAAAGCTCGAACGTGGTCCGGTGCAAGATGTGCTGGTAGACCAATTGGGCTGTCAATTGCTACACTTAGAGCCCGTGCGTGCTCATTATCAAGGCTTCGAAATCAAAGCGTTGACAATGAAGACAATGGCGACTTTTCCAGTGATGACGAGGACTACACACCAGAGGTGCATTGCCATCGCGCATCTGAACCTTTTAGGGCTAGTCAATGGCGACAAGTTAGTCAATGGCGACAAGTTAGTCAATGGCGACAAGTTAGAAACAGTATGTCAACGAAGCATCGACTCAACGTGAGCATGAAGAGTCCATCGATGATGACAAAGCGATTGCAGGAGGCAAAAAGCAAGGTAACCAGTGCTTTCTCCCTAGGACGCTCGTGTTCAACTGGATCTGCTGTCACGAGTGATAAATTCGGCCTCGATAGTCCTGCTTTGAAAGATATCAAGAGCATTCCGAGTGGCCAGCATCATGAGCCTAACACCATTAGGACTTGTAGCGTGGACAATGTCACTATGGCGCAGCCTCCTGCACGCAACCAGCACCTGCGTGCTAGTGTTCTTAAGGCTGCAAGGCTAGTCAATGGTGCATCGGCGGAGGCTGCACGCAAGCTTAGATCGCGAGGCTTCCGTACATCGCACTTGACAAGGTTAAAACCTGCCAGTGAGACGGATGGAGAATAAAGCTATTCAATGGTGCACTTTTCACTCAAGACACTTTGGATAGAAAAAAAGGCAGGAGGATATATATGAATGAGTAGTAAGACAATATCTCGAAGTACTTTATTTCCACGACTGCACCTTACTTCTCCTCGTCGCCTTCTATCTCTTCATCAGTCTCCTCACCCTCGACAACGGTAATTTTTACCTCATTCTCCAGATCACAGCCAGCGTAGCTATCGCAGATAACGTACAGCTGAAAAGTATGGACACCAATCTCATGAGAAGCAGCAAATTGAAGCGCCACATTAGCTCGAGAACTCGCAAACGGCGCTCGCTTGATGCCTAGCAGCGTGTTTTTCATTGAGTCGCCCAGCACTACCCACCAATTTTCGACTTTTTTCACAGGATAGTGACACGCATTCACGAGTCCCAATTTCTTTGCCTCATCGTTTTCGTCATTGTCTTCATCATCAGCCCCTTCACGATCTAACTGTACCATGACGCTCACAGCCGAATCCTGAGGCATCCTTTTGTCGTCCTGCTTCACTTTCACCTGCACTGTCACATCTGGAAAAGCATCACAAAACTTGGCAACGGCCGACATTTTCTGTGTGTCCAGAGGCAATAACTTGGTGCGGACATCATCTTCCATGCTCAAAATGTCGACAGGAGTCTCGACCTCCTCTTCCAGATTCAATTCATCCAACTTCTGTAGTGTTTCCTTTGTAAAGTATGGGATCTGCAGCAGTGGCGACTCACTACTCCATTGAGCCTGCACAACCATCTGCGCAAGGTCCATTGCTGCCAGTGCAGGTTTAAGCCAACCATCCGAGCTAATGACGTCAATCATGGCGTGCAACAGACGGATGGCATGCCGTAGAATAAAGTCGAGATCTTGACGTAGCGCGGCACTTAGCCGGTCGTGCTGCTTACTAAAGTGAACCTGCAACAAGACATTGGTCTTCACGTGAGCTTCTCCATAGTCCCCACCTGCAGCCACCGGAAATATAAGATGCTTAGCAAGACTTTCCAGCTTTTTGTCTTCGCCGTATCGGCTGAGCAAGTTGCTAAACTCCGTAGCAGACGAAAGTATTGTTAGTAGTGCGCGCATCTTTGAGTCCGCCTTCAAGCTGCATGCAAACAGCTCGATCGTTGTGTACTTGATATAGTAATACGCGGCGATCATGCCTAAATTCAAGGGCACAAGACGCTCTTCGCCTTCGTTCTCTCCGTCCTCTTCTTCCTCCACGACTTGAATACAACGCGACTCCTCTAACGCATTGACACTTGTCTCAACGAGCTCAGATAAGTGATCGGACAAATGCACATTCGTTGCGCCCTGTAAGTTGTAGTAATTGGGATTCTTCATAATGCGGCAGTACATGAAGGTCCACGTAAGGTAATCCACTGCATCCTGCTTGCTCTCAATCGTCTTCGTGACAATCTCAGCGTTGATGTGATCGCTCAAAAATGTTCCAATTGCGACTCTACAGGTAGCGGATCGTACAGGAACTTGGCGTAAAACTTTTTTTTCGTAGCATGACAACAAAGGACGCACTTGACAGCAGCCGAAGCGGCGTGCTTTGCAAATTTCGTCATCTGCAACACATCAGCGAGCTGGTAGTCCACATACCGGTGCTCTCGACCGTCATAGTATTGTGTGCCTGCAATCACTGCCGTGAATGCACTGATTTGCGCGCTTCGAAGGTCCCAAGCCATCGACTGCAAACAATCAACACTTGAATTTTGCCCGCTGCAAAGCAATCGAACACATAGTCGCAATTTCGAGACGACACTGTCCTCGCACAGAATCCCACGCCATTCTCCATCGTATGTCGAAATGCTGCGTCTTCCGACGGCAACGCAACTGTATTTTTAATAGATTGCGGTGCGAACTTTTGCGGGTCATTCTCAGCCAGCGCAAACGCGATCAAAACAATCGCACGAAGCTGCGCCTGCTTCCTTGTAGAATTTAGACAACTCACGCTGGAGCCAAACCGCATCGACTGAAGCCAAACCGCATCGATAGCCTGCCCCTCCAGTCGATACTTTGCGTCTTGGTTGTCTTTATAGTATAAATAGTACTTTTTCGGTAGTGCCAGCCAATATTTTGCCTGGTTGGACCCAAGTTGCTGAGCCACGACGCTCAAAATCTGCTCATAAGCGTCTTGGCTCGCAGGGTTCTCAGGCTCGAATCAAAAGTCGAACTCTTCTAGAATATACTGCTCTTGGTAACGGCCCAACAATCCATTGCCGTAAATAGGACACCACTTCCATCATCCTTCGCATCTCCACCTCTCTTTTTCTTTGGGCGCTTGCGGCTGCTGTGAAGTGTAGCTATCTGGGCGCAGTCGAATTTATTTTGCCGGCAAGCGACTCTTTATCTTTCTGCAGCACTAAGTTGGAGTTTTGCTGATTCGCATATTGTCGCGAGCGAGCGACCTCTTTCGCCATCAAAACAAGCGAGAGACGAGATTGCTGGTTTCCCTATGTCGTCGATTGGTTTAAATTTGCTTTCTTACATGTAGAAATTGAAGGTACTGAAATAGTTGAGAATAGAGCCCTGGAATAATTAGCACAAAACCTACAAGTGATTATTAGTTTATAGAATATAACCCAAAGGTGATCCACGTATAGTACTAGTATAGTTAAAACTTCGGCTGCAATTTACAAAGCTCAGACGCACATACCCAAGCCGAAGCTAAAAACGCGCATTTTGGTCAAGAAAGATCTGGTGCACATTGAGCACCCACAGGTACTCTTTCCGGTTTGCACACAGTAATACAAAGGGAATAAACAAGCTTAATTGCAGAAGTAAATTTAGTCGCTTATCGAAAACTAGAGGTAGGATCGAATATACATTGTAGTGAAAAAAATGTATTTTTTTCTGCGCGCTTTCGTGTGCAAGGCGCTGTGCGAACCCCTTACATCGGCTTGTACTTTGTTGCCAATTCTGCGCCTAATTGGATAGATAACCCACCCGTGCCCCAAAAAAATATTGCGGAACGGACCAAACCGTATTTTGCATATGTCGAACGCGCACTTTGCGCTTCTCATAGCCTCGTAAGCTTCGATGGGCCTAGAAATTAGAATGCATTCGTAACCCCACCTTTTGACAATGCGTCACGAAGTTCGATCTCTACGAGTAAAGTCGATGCGTGAAGGCTCGGGCAGAACAGACTCCAGTGGTCTCAGTGGTTGCGCCAATCGTGCGATTTGTGCCGATATAGTTTATAATAAGGGGGCTGCGAACCAGCCCCCCCCTTTCTTGCTAGCCCCATCCCCTCTCCAATTCAGTACCCCCTGTAAGAAAATTCAGAAAGTTGCACGTATAATTATTTTTATTCTGAATTTTAAATATTAACAAGTATATAGTTATTCCCCATACACCATACATAAATTCAAAACCATGTCCGTCATTTTAGAGTTCGGAAAATATAAAGGAAAATCTCTTGAGGAAGTCCATGAGCAAGATGCGTCATACTGTCGATGGTTATACAACCAGCAAACAGAAGACTCTGATATCAAACGGTTTTTACAAGGTAAGTTCCAAGATGGAGATGATAGCTATATCATGCGGTGGGGCAAACACAAGAACAAGTCCGTAAAGTGGATTGTTGAGAACGATAAGCAATATTTCAGTTGGATGTGTAAAAATGAATATATCAAGAATAAATGTCCATCATTGAAAGAAAACTTGAACGAAATTAAGACACAGAATTAAATAAGAATTAGCTACATTTTTTTTAACTCCATTATCGGTATCTGAAACTGGAACCCTATCAACTGGTTGTCGAGGTCGTGGTATTAGAGTGACAATCTTTCTCTACAGGTTATTAGATCATACAGGTGGTCAAAACCAACGAGCTTTTGCGGATAAATACATTGTTCAAGAAGTAGCTCACGATAGGTGGCAAATCGCTACCACCTCACCACTATCGGTTTAGACAAGCTATCAGAGAGATGCTGATCTTCCAGGATGTTGCTCCTGATCACGTGTGGTCAACAAAAATCACAGGGCGCGCCAAGCCAAATGAGAATACATTCTCTTTTAAAAACTGACACTCAATCGCAATGCCAGCGGGACCACATCGACTCAAACCAATACGCATCATGGGCAACTCGAAGAGGCTTCCCAGACTCCGCTCCTGGTGGCCACGCTATCTCAGTGTTCATAAATGGCGGGTAAGTGTCAGCGCCATCTTTTCCAGACCAATCGAAATCAACCAGTGCGACTCGATGCTTGACAGGATTCCACATCACATTGTTCCTCGAAGATCTCCATGGACGAACGAAGCAGCTGCCAAAACCCTCTTTATTTCGAGCAGTTGGTGATGAACCATCGTATCATAACCTTTTGCTCGCGAAAGCGGTATCAACGGAAGTCTTTCCATGACGATGAAAACCCAACCATTGGGCAAGGATTCACAGCAGATCAGCGCTGGAGCAAACCCTGCACTCGAACAATACTGATGGACTTCCACACCATATCGCTTGGCAAACTTGACAATAACTTCATTTCCATCTTGAGCTTTCGCGACAAAAACGTACCGCTGCACAGCTTCAACATATTGCAGCGAGATAGTTACCCCATTAACTTCGGCAGAATCTTTGTAAGGGAAACTCAATCGATCGAGATCGATTGCATACTGACATCGCGCGAGATTACGACGGTTGGCAACGAGCTGCTGGCATTCCTCGGTGAGTTCCCTTAGTGCAGCTTTTAGAGACGCACACGCACGAGTCAGTGACACCATTAACCACTCGTTGTCGAAGAAAAGAAGCGGAAAGCTCAAGACTAGAGGCTCGCAAATCGCATTTTCGTCGTCCGTGTTCACAATTCCAAACACGCTCATGAGTGGTCCACAGATATCCACCAAAAAACATGGGAACTGGCGGTCGATCTGGTCTGGCAAGTTCTTGATGTAGTAAGCAACGTTTTGCATTGTCGGATCTCCACCACCATCTCCTTTCTGGAGTTTGCATTCCAAGTTCAACAGCAGCGTTTCTCCGTAGCGATACGAACCATCTGATACTGATCCATTGACCGTCACAGGCGTGATCGTCGAAGCTGGAAAATCAGCAAGCAGATAGTCTTTCAGCAATTCCCGTGCCTTTTCGGCAAAGGCTGCTTCGCTCTCGTAAGGAGTGGACATGCCGTGGCAAAGGTTTCTCACAAACTCACAATCTTCGTTACCAAACTCGATCTGCTTGCAATTCTCCTCAAACCGCGCGAACGTTTTGTTCAACAGCACAAGTGGAATCGGCGTCTCGTCGACTGAACGTTCGATGCGATGACACTCAATCTGACCATCGAGTTTTTTCAGCCATTTCACCCAGCTACCGCCTCCCTTGCACTTTGCAAAAGAAGACGGCGTGATTAATTCCCTCACTTGAGCGAGTTTTCTTTTCTTGACAACAGCGCCAACCACAGTAGTGGCAAACGATTGCGGAGGAAGCACCACCAACACGTGGATTTCCCCTCGTTTTGGTTGAAATTCCTCGCCGTAGTAATCCACAATCCAGTTTAACTCGTCCATGTGTGCAAACCCTTCCGGGTGTCCATTCTCATCGAGCGTCAAAGCTTCTGCGCCGCTTCTATCGAGCCATGTATTGTCGCCCTTCCTGGCGAGGAACAATTGCAGCTTGTCCGCATCGATCGCCTTGAGATCGTTCTCCTTCTCCGTCTTGATGGCCTTCTTCAAGTGGTCCACAGACTTGCTCGCATCGATGTCGATGGAGAACGCGTTCCCCTTCACACCGACGAGCGCGCAATACAGCGTCACCATGTTTCCAATTGCTTTCTGTGAGTGAGGGACGTTCCCTCTATCCATATTTCAGCCAATCAAATGATATAACCCACTGTTGGTTTTTTGACATCACCCAACTGGGTGATTGAACAACTGCAGATACAAATATATTAATGTAATATCCATGCTCTTTGTGTCTATATAAATATCTATCCGATACCGATAATACTGGTTATGTTGAAGATGTTAAGCTTCATGAACCTATAGATACCGATAGTACCGATGATACCGATAATATTGATTTTGAAGATATTAGACTAAATTGTTCAAAAATAAATAAGCATACAGGATCAGACATAATAAAAATTTGCGAAGAAATTGACTTGATTTGTGCAAGTATCTATCAGTGTCAGAATATCAACTATAAATACACTAACTAGGAAAAACGCGTATTTTGTCGTATCCATCGTAATATTTAAACACAACTCCATCGACTTTGTCGTTTCGGATGTTCTCAATGATTGCTTTACGCAACATACGTTTATGTCCAGTATCAATGCACCATTGTTTGTATCTGACATTCAGTATCGTTAATGGAATTTCGAGATAATCTCCTTTACTAACAAATCCATCCTTGAGTAGGGTTTCTCTATCTTTTGTGAAAATTTCCTCTTTGAAATATTTTGAAATGGATGATTCAACTTTTTTTTGAGCTAGTTCGGAGCGCAAAAACTCCAATTCTTTCATTATCAAATCGATTCTATTATCTTTTGGAGTAACCTCGTCAACTCCTGTTCCTCTATAACGTCTGATTCTATTCATGATGGTATATTAAGATAATGAAACTTCTGTATTTAAATCGTAAAATTTTTTGAGTAAATCAGGTCGATTGTGTTGTTTACTATAAAGGTACAGCATACTCCATAAACCGCAATAATTATCATAGCTCCCTTGGTACTGTTTGTCATTATATTTCGTAGCGCCAAGAATTCTCGGTGGCCCAATACCCATCGAATCAAAGTATTCATTGTTGCACATACAAACCCAATGTCCAACTTCTGGATTCAATCGGAGTAATATAATGTACTTTCCATCACCTGGTGGAGCTCTAATGTTTCTGAAATCTAGTATGTTGTCGATTTGAACATTCAGCTGAATCGCAAGTTGTTGTAGTTCATTGGCAGTAGATTCACCGAGATTATTTAATCTCAAAATCATTATCTGATGCTTATATATATAGCTATTCATAATAAAGGCACCAAGGAAAAATGAAAATCAGAATAACAATGTCTTCGTATATTCTGACAAATGTTGTTTCAGAACAAAAAATAATAATATCTTTACTGTTGGATAGCGGCTTCGTTGAGTTGTTTCTTAGCTCGATATCTCTCTTTCCTCATCTCGCTACGCCCCTAATTATATCATTTTTGCTTTTGTAGAATGCGCTCCTTGTCCTTTTGATAGTATCGCTTCTTGGCGGCAATAATAGATTCTTTATGGCGCTCATAATATTCTTTTGTGTACACCGTTTTATCTCTTGTTATATATCTTAAAAAGAAATTGTCTCAGAATAACTCAAAAAAATATCTAATTTAAACCTTACATTGAAGGCTTTTATAATTATCATACAATAGCTTTACCTTGGAATTGTAAATGCCTATATATGTAAGCCATCTGACATAGTATTGTGGGACATCTTTGATTTTATGGTCGCGAAATTTCTTTCCGAATCCAAATATTTTCTCACCATTATGCTTAGTTTGCTTTATACGCTCTAATCTTTTCTGTTCTGCATACTCCACAAGACAAGGATCGCATGTAATTCCAACCCTTTTAGTTTTTGATCTCAAATGACAGCTGATACAAGTATAATAGGATACGTCATGCCCACATATTTCACAACAAGGGGTATCAACCATTTTATAACAACAGGGTCCCGTAGTAGTGCAATGCACTCTGTCGCAAGAGACATATTGCACTTTTGGTTTTTAAGTGGTATTAGTTTCTCCGGTACAATCACAACTTCTATAATCATAACCCTGATCATCTTTACGATCCTGAAATGACCACTCATTGTCTTTAATAAGTTTTGATTTCTTGTTATATGTATATTGTATAGAAAGATAATTTAAGATAACTTAGATTTGCATTTATTGTAACTTTCTGATTTTCTTACAGGGTACCTACCCCCTTGCTGTTTATTCGAAAAAGTGCTCAGGGCCTTATAAGTGTTATAGACGCTTCTGGGTAGTAGGTGTACTTTTCTTACATGTGGAGGTGAAGATGACGTTTTCGGTGAAAGGGGTTTCTTGTGAGGTTTTTCTATTTGTCTCAGGGGTATAAAAGAGCTGGAGGTTGTGGTACAGAGGGGGTGAAAAAAGAGGGGCAAATAGGCACTATATGTTACTACTCAAAAATCGTTATGTTGCTTTTCAAATTCTCAAAAAAAGAACCTTGATGCTCTAGTTAGTGTCAATGATCGAGGGGACTCTGCTTGGTATTCCAGTACTTAAGTAAAAGCTCATTTATGTCAAACTAATATTTTCAAGCTGCTTCTTAGATCTGTCGCGATCGTTATCAAATCATCTGCGTTCAGGGTGTATTGCATTGCGAATGTTCTATATCCGACAGAACATTAAAATTCAATGGTGCCAATCATTGATCATTTATATAGCTTAAGGATACCCTTGATGCTTTTGAGTAATACTAATGATACTCTCAGGGCGTCTGATAGGTTTGATTGAAGGCTCTGTGTGGTTGTGTGTTTTAGTGTTTTCTACCCATCAATACCATAGGATGGGGCTTGTCAAATTTAGATTTTTTATTTTTTTTCTGTTCCTAATAGTGTACGGATGGGGGCCAATAAGTGTGTTTAGAGAGTGGTTAGGTTTGGGTGAGTATATTTATAAAAACTATCTAAAATGTTGCATCACGAAATTGATGCTCTGAAAACTAAATATCCAGGTGGAAAAATGGGGTGGATCTTACAGAGTCAGAATTCAAAATAAATGTGGACGCTATACTTATGTTTCCAAACCTAACAAAGCTACTAAAGGATCTATTGTTAAGGAATACAAGAAAAAATTTCCAAAACAAACCACCAGTGGTTATCGTATGGAGCTTCTAAACCGTCACTTACAAAAACCAGGACCTGGAAATAAGTTTATTTTAAAAAGCGCTACGAAACTCATTTCTTTTACAATGACACTCAGCAATCTGTTATTGACAAAATTAAAGCATTGCTTTATCAATGACTAAGGCGTTCAAAGCAAACGTCTTTCTTGATTATGATTTAGTCAATCGACATACTGAAGAGGAGATACATTTAAACGTAGGCTTCAATACCAATGTATTAAAAAAACCCGTATACATTAATTCTAATCCTGATATAAATGATCGTTTGATTGACTATTTCAATCAAGGGGATTTACTTTTTAAAATGTCATATCCCAGTTCATCGATGGATGGTAAGAAAGATCACGGGGTTTCAAATGAAGCTATACAATCATTCTCATACTTGGGGCTGAAATTGAATTCCCACAACAAATTAAAGATAATCAATATATTGTTTCTGCTTTTGGAGATGCTGAAAACAAATGCGTTTTCTATTGCGTGGCTTTCTACCTGAAGTCTCTTGATGCGACGAAAAGAGTTCGCGCAGAAAAAAAACAGAAGTCAAAGGCCTTTTAAGAGAGTATTGTGATTTTAAGCACGAGGACTTTACTTTGAAAAAGCGTAGAGAAACAGATCCAATCGATTGAATGGAAATTGATCAACTAAAGCAATATTTCAAGATCAGTATTAGTGTGTTCGAATGGGATAAGGGAACCAAACGACTATTATCGATTCGTAATTCAAAGACCACTTTTCGAGAAGATAATAAGAAGTCGATAACCTATATGCAGAACGGACGTGAAATCGACAATAGTCTAGAAACGTTAATATTCTGTCATACAAAGGACATGCTTTGTTAATCAAAAATATTCGTAAGCTAGATAGTTATTATCCTTGCCCAGTTTGCAATATGATTTTCAAAACTAGTGATACTCTCAAATCCCATAGACTAAATGTAGATTGTCGTTATGAAACAATTCAATCCTTCTCCAAAAACCCTAAGGTCTCTCAACCTCAGCAAAACACAAAAAAAGTTATTGACACAGAGCAATGTTAACGATGTAGATCATTATATTGACCACATTATTTGCTACGATTTTGAATCGATACTGAAAAAGATTTCCAAGAAACATGGAGAATCTACTGAATACACTAATCGGCATAAACTAGTTTCAGTATCGATTTGACAGTTTAACTAAGCAAGTAAAATTTATTGCAAACAGAGATTTGAAGCAATTGTTAGTAGATGTCTGAATACCTCAATAAAGTATCGAACAAAATTTCACGCTATCTCTTCAATACATTTGAAAAATTGATTACGGAATATAGAACAAGTATGATGCTTTTACAGCAAAAGGTAAGGAAGAAATAGCTAAGCAACTCGTAGATAAAAGGGATTATGGGGAGGATTGTGATAGTATTGGTGAGTTTTATCATAATTTTAATGACGAAATATTTGCTTATCTCCCTAACAAATGTCTGGCAGAAAGAGAGCTTGCTGACTTATATAAAAACTTATACCAAACACCATTACTTGGATTCAATTCTGGTCGCTATAATCTAAACGTTGTCAAGAATGAATTGTTTTCACTAATCAAGCCAAAGATGGCTATCAAAAACCCAAACTATATGTGCATCACAACGAATGAGTTGAAGATGTTTGACTTCAAAAACTATCTTCCACCTGACACTTCGTTTGATAAATATGTAAAAACTTATTTAGGGGGTTGCAAGTGTGCTATTTAAAACGAATGTACTTGTCAGCTTGCTTAAGGCTTCTTTCCATTTGAGTATCTCGATAGCTATGATATTCTATCTCAAAAAGGACTTACCACTAATTGAAGCGTTTAACATTGAATTTAGACAAACGGTTATGGACAAAACGAAATATGAGCGAATGCAATGTGTTTGGAATCATTATTAAGTGAAGACAATTATGGATCTCCTCGAATGGTACAATAATCTCGATGTTATCCCTTTTGTCGAAGCTGTCGAAGTTCAGCGTGAATTATACAGACAATTTGGATTAGATATACTAATTGATGGTGTATCTCTCCCATCATTAGCAGAAAAGGTAATGTATCAACTGGCTATGAAAAATATCCAATCAATTTCAAAGCAAAAAGGCAACTCGTCTTACTTCCCAGCGCAACGATACTGTGGCTATAGTATTAAAGACAAGGAAGCTGGTCGTAAAACAAATTTGAGTCTTGCACATCTTAATAAAGAGCTTGAAAAGCAGCAATCCTCATGTTCAATGTGTAGATATACTTTGAATGAAAAAAGTGTTTCTGCTGACAAAACCAACAACAAGGAAGGTCATATTGATGGTAATATCACTAACACTTGTATTCAGTGTAATGTATCACGAAAGATTATGTCAATTTTTAGTTTCCGACACATGAAAAAGATTGAATACAATTCTGTCAGATTGGTTTATAAGATTGATGAGGAATACAAAGACGTTTTCCAGAAGATGAAGAATAACATTGCAGGAGGTCCATCCATCATTTTCAAACGATTCGCGAAGCGTAATGAGACATATATCCGGAATGCAAACAAGCTTTGTAAGAAGGTTATTGGAGACGATGCCAACGCTTTGTATCTTTGGGCTTTAGGTAACGATATGCCCTGCGGTCGCTTAACTACTGTCGATACAAACGATTTAATCATTGATGATATTCAGAGTGATAAATTATTTGGTTTCTAAAAAACGTGATATCGAATCTCCTGATCATCTTAAAGATTACTTTGGTGAGATGTGCCCTATTTTCAAAAATGCTGAAATTGATTCAGATGACAAAAACATCATTGGTGAACACATGTATGAATATAACCAGGGTTTGGGTGATTTGAAGAAAAAAGGTAAAAGCAATAAGTTAATCGGTTCTTATTTTGGTACTAAAATTTTTGTGTACACGATGTTATTGTAGCGATATCTGAAGCATGGGATGATTATTACAAATACCACCTCTTTTATTGAGGCTGCTAGATTTCAACCTTTCAAAGAGTTTGAAAAACGAGTTTCAAATGCACGACGAAAAGGTGATCCAGACGAGAAAAAGCAACAGAAAGAAAGCAATGATTGGGATTACAAGTAGATTAAAGCAGAGATTATAAAACTTATTGGAAATCCAGCAATTGGATGTAGTGGAATGGATAAAAGTGAGCCCAAAGAGGTTGAGTATATTTCCGAAGAATTAAAATTAGATTCCACTATTGAATCAAATCGATTCTATGACCTTATTGAACTAGATGGATCTGATGACAAAACTAAAACGTCGTATCAAAATGAACAATCCTATTCATCTAAGTATTGCAATTTATCAGATTGCGAAGCTTCGCATGCTTGAATTCTACTACGATTGTGTTGATAAATATATTGACCGCTCTGACTTTGAGTATTTAGAAATGAACACGGATAGTGCATATATCGCATTTTCAGATGAACATCCGTTTGAAAATTTAATTTAACCTGAACAAATAGATCATTTTAATAAGCATACATTTGATTGGTTTCCAAGAACAGACACCAAAGAGCATGCCGCGTTCAATAAGCGCAAGGCTGGAGTATTTAAAGAGGAGTTCAGATGCAATGCAATGATCTCGCTAGCATCTAAAAAGTACATTTGTTATATACCTGATCAGGTTTGGTCTAAGAAAGATAATAAAATGGTGACTCCAAAAATCAAGCTATCTGCCAAAGGTATTCAGAAGACTTGAAATGCTGAGTTATTAAAACCGGAGTCATTTGAAAACATTATCAAATCCAAAATCACTATTAAAGGGAGTATTACTGGCTTTCGTATTGACAGGGAAACAAACTCGGTTATCCCATACAAGACTTTAAAGAATGCTTGTAGCTATTATTATGATAAACGAAAGGATTTGGATGACGGATTTTCAACGATTTTATTAGATATTTAAACCAATATAGGGTAGATATGGGCCAAATTATTAAATAAGTTGTATTATGATCCTACAATTGAATATATTAGTGCCCAGAAACTCTATCAGAAGGCTAAACCATTAAACAGACATACCACTCATAAGATTGTTCGAGAATGGTTTTTAGATCAACTAGATATTCAACAACATCAGGACCAAAGCAAGAGTACTGACCAATTTGAGATTACTTCTAAAAGTCCCAATAGCTGGCAGATGGATTTGGCATTCTTTAAGAAAGTACTATATCTCATAGTTATCAATATCAATTCCCGTATTGGTTACGCAAAAGTTTTGTCTAATAAGCGCGCAACGACTGTATTGAACGCATTATATGATTTTGTGACAGAGCACAAAGTCAAATTATAAATACTGACCATGGTTCAAAGTTTATAAGTAAGTACTTTATAAATTATTTCAAGAAGATGGGTATCGAACACTACAACAATGAAGCGGGTGATCACATCTCTATGCGTAAGATAGAGCGATTCAATCGAACACCAAAACAACGTTTAATAAAAATAAATTCGAAAAAACTAGCACAGACATTACTCATGAACATTGTTCACAACTACAATGGTACCGAGAATAAAGCATTTCACGCAACACCAAATGAAATGGAAGGACACGTATTGAATCAGAGATAAAGTACAATCGTGGCGTTCCCGATCAATTAATCGATTCATTCAACATAGGCGATAATGTACGATATCAACTCCCAACAAGGACATTTCAAAAAGAATCTGCAATATGGAGTATAACTGCTATTAATATGACGCCGCTGTTGATGTGACGACACGTATTGCTCTGGGATTATGGCAAATACCGGTTGGGTACTGGTGTGATGATGACGTCATTAGATGACGTCACGACGAATCTTCTAGAAGGATCTTGAAGGATAGGCTTAGATGAAGCACAGGGTAGCGAACAAAGGATCTAAATATACTTACTTTACTTTTTGCCTTCTCCTGCGCACAACAACTCAACAGGTTAACAGCCGCACAAGATTCTCGCCAAACCTCCCCTCCATCCCAATGCCGACGACAAGAAGTCAAGTCCTCCTGGGTAGTGGAAACTGCTTCCACTGGGAGTTTGCCATGCGCATGACGCTGGCTAGGAAGGGTCTGCTAGCGCACGTGCAAGTGGTCAAGCCTGAGGCGGAGATGACCGAGGCGTGGGTGCTCAACGACATGAAGGCACTTGGGCTTATCGCCCAGGGAGTGGCAATTGAGCATCATACGAAGATTCGGACGGCCACGACGGCAATCATGGCGTGAAATACGCTGCACGACTTCTACAACCGCTCGACGATGCACAATGACCCGTCGCCTCCACGAATTTAAGATGGCTGATGGGGTGGCGATGTCGAAGCACCTTGACAGCTTCGATGAGCTGATCGTGGGGCTGCAGACGTTGGGAAAACCACTTGACCATGCTCGTCAACTAGTGATTCTTCTGAGCAGTCACCCAGAGGAGTACGAAATTCTCTCGTCGATTGTGTTGAGCTCCAAGGACGTGTCTTTGATCGAGGTAAAAGAGAAGCTTCTGGAGGAGTACGAGCGACTTGAGAAGAAAGAGTCTACGGAGCGCGCGCTCAAGGTGAGTGCAGGACTTTTCAAGGGAGGCCAAGGCAATGGCCGTAAAGGGAACGATCCGCGGAAGAACGGAGGTGGATTCACGGGCAAGTGTTTTACGTGTGGCCAAGTCGGACATTTGAAGCGGGATTGTTGGAAGAAGAACGGCTTCGAGGTTGATGATGCTTTTTTGCCGCTGGTGAGCAGCACTGTGATGACTGGCTTATCGACAGCGGGGCTACCTCGCACATGACACCTCATCGGAGTGATCTCTTCGATTACGAGGCATTGGACGCTGGTCCAGAGGTCACCATTGCGGACGGCAAGAAGCTTCGGGTGACTGGCAAGGGTACGGTCAGGCTTACTTGATTGGACGGGTTGCGTATCAAGATGGTCGAAGTCCTACACATTCCAGGACTCGACAGACGCCTTTTGTCGGTTGGCAAGCTAGCTGAGCGTGGTATGAAGGTGGAGTTTGAGAGCTCCTCCTGTATCATTTGGAGTACGCAACGAGCGATTGCTAAGGGCAAAAAAGTCGGCAAGGCGTACATCCTGGACTGCGAGCAAGAAGAGGCTCGATTAGTGGAGTACGCAGGGATTGATACTGGATGGGAGCTTTGGCATGCTCGCTTGGAACATCCCGGGAAGAGCGGCATGGTGAAGACAAAGCTTGCGACAAGTGGTGTGCCGGCGGTAAGGCAGGGCATTGAAAAGCTGTGTGAAGGATGCCTCAAGGGTAAGCAGACGGTTGATTCATTCCCGTCACGGTCGCTAACTAAGACATCACGTGTCCTGGAGCTCGTGCACACGGACGTGATGGGTCCAATGAAAACGGTCTCGAAGGGTGGCGCGCGATATGTGCTTACTTTTGTGGATGATTTCTCGCGGTTTGTGGAAGCGTACTTCATGAAGAACAAGAGTGAGGTGGCAAGTAAGCTGAGCGAGTTCAAAGCGTTCTACGAAAACCAATGGGGACAACGCTTGAAGTGTCTGCGATCGGACAACGGGACGGAGTTCGTAGACAAGAAAGTTGCCGGAATGTGTGCCAGGAATGGAGTTATGCATCAACGCACAGTGTCATACAGCCCGCAACAGAACGGTGTCGCTGAACGAATGAACCGCACAATAATGGAAAAGGCGCGAAGCATGGTGCATTACAAGGGGGTGGTCCCTACTGAATGGTGGGCAGAAGCAGTAAGTACAGCGGTATACTTGATTAATCGCTCAACGAACACGGCGAACTCGAGGAATACGCCGTATGAATTGGCGTTCAAGCAAAAGCCGGGGCTGGGGCATCTACGAGTATTTGGTTCCCAAGGTTTCGCCCACGTCAATGATGCCAAGAGGACAAAGCTCGATCCCAAGAGTTTTCGATGTATATTTCTTGGGTATGCAGAGAGTGCGAAAGGGTATTGTGTGTTTGATTTGGAGAATTTCAAGCTCAAGGTGGTACGATCTGTTCGACTTGACGAGCGCGAAGTGGGTGGAATATACACTACGGGCTCACCACAAGTTAAGACAATCACCTTCGTTACCAAGGACGAGAATGGTGTACATATCCAGGACAAGGACACACGACAGCCTCTTACAGAAAAACCAATGTAAGGTGTCGAGGATCATGCTCCCGACGTGGAAATGGATGAGGTTGGGTCAGAGCATGAAGTGGAGCTGTACCAGATGCCACAACTTCCTCCTAGTCCGGAGCCACAGATCTTGGATCTGGCCCCTTACCACCCTCCTCCGCAAGCTTACTCCGCAAGCTTACGGTAAGGATCGTAACGTTTTTCAGGCGGAGCCAGGACGGACAAGACGTTCGCGAGAGCCTGTCTTTCTTCTTACAGATGGCTTAAGTAATGAAGAGCATAAGGTGAAAGAAAGTAACAATCCACCAAGTGCCACGCGGGCCAGGATCGATGATGAAGGACCAATTGCTGAAGCTGTGTTAGCTTATGCTGCTAGTGTTGGCGAGGCGGACGACGCTCCAACTACATATCGGCAAGCGATGAATAGCGACGACGCTCATGCCTGGCAGAAGGCAATAAACGCAGAGCTCAAGGCTCATGAAGAGAACAGCTCATGGACACTTGTGCCGAAGAAGGAGAGCGTACGGCAAATCGGTATACCGATGGGTCTTTGCAAAGAGGCGCAACGTATTGGGACAAGTGGTGCGCTACAAAGCTCGACTCGTCGCCAAAGGCTTCAAGCAGAAATTTGGTTCTGACTTCTTCAAGACATACTCGCCGGTAGCGAACATGAACTCTATCAGAGTTGTATTGTCGGTGGTGGTTACGATGGGATACGTGACAGAGCAACTGGATGTCGACACAGCATTCCTAAACAGTGATCTCAAGGAAGAGGTATACATGGAAGTGCCTTACGGTATCGCCAATGCTGAAAACATGGTGTGCAAGCTGGATAAGGCGATTTACGGTCTCAAGCAAGCTTCGAATGCATGGTACAAGACGATTCATGTTGTCTTCCTACAAATGGGCTTTCGGAGCAGCGGAGCAGATCAGTGCGTCTACGTCGAGGGCAAGAACGGCAACTATGGCTATGGTTGCTTGTACGTGGACGACATGATTATCGCTGCCAAGACGAGCAAGGAGATTGAAGATGTTAAAGCTGCACTCAAGAACTCATTCAAACTAAAGGAATTGGGCGAGGTCAAGTTTATTCTTGGAATAGAAATCGACCATGATCGCAACTGCAGCACGCTCATGATCCGTCAGACACGGTACATTGACGATGTGGTGAACAGGTACAACCAGCAAGACGCGAAGGCAGTTATGAACCCATCAGAAGCGGGTTAAAAGTTGTCAAAGATGCAATCCCCAACGACGGACGTTGAGAAAGCAGAAATGCAGTCGAAGCCGTACAGGTCCCTAATCGGATGTTTGCTGTACATCACGACAGGTGCGCGTCCTGATATCGCGTATGTGGTAAAGCAGCTATCGCGTTTCTTGGAGAACCCGGGTCAGCAGCATTGGAAGGCCGCGATTCGCGTACTTCGTTATCTCAAGACGACGAGGGAGTTTGGGATCACCTACGACGTCAGCGCCAACGAGGTTCAAGCTACAGCGTACACAAATGCGGACTGGGGCAGTAATATTGATGTTCGGTGTTCGGTGTCAGGAATAATGGTCATGACTGGAAGCGCACCAAGGGTATTCAAGTCGAGATACCAGCGGACAGTGGCGCTAAGCTCAGTGGAGGCAGAATATATGGCTCTAAGCCTATGCACACAAGAAGTACTGTGGGTCCGTGCGATTCTCAAGGATCTCGGTCATCAGCAAGTGGGAGCTACTTTGGTTTGGAAAGATAATCTAGGCGCAATAGGACTTGCTAGCAACGCTGGTTACAATGCCAGGACCAAGCATGTCGACATTCGGCACCACTTCATCCGGGAGACCGTGGCACGGGACATAATCGTGGTCAAGTACATGTCAACGGAGGACCAAAAAGCAGACATGCTGACTAAGTCTCTAGGCACAAAGCGACTCAGGTACCTGCTGCAGGATAGTGGTATTGGACCCAAGCGCGTACAGCACAAGCGGCAAGTGGGAGTGTTATTAATATGACGCCGCTGTTGATGTGACGACACGTATTGCTTCTAGGGATTATGGCAAATACCAATTGGGTATTGGTGTGATGATGACGTCATTAGATGACGTCACGACGAACCTTCTAAGAGGATCTAAATGAATAGGCTTAGAGGTAGCACAGGGTAGAGAACAAGGGACCTAAATATATTCACTTTACTTTTTGCCTTCTCCTGCGCACAACAACTCAACAAAAACCGTTTATGAAATTGAAGGCATGGATGGATAAAAAATTCAAATCAAATCCAAAAATAATCACACACTGTACACATCTGCGAATGACCTGAAAATTGTAAAGCAGAGAAAACTGATGCACCAATTGAAAATAATCAAATCCGGGAGTTGTTGATCATAATACATTGAAGAATGGTAAGCACAAATATTTAGTCAAATGGGTTGAATATGACGATAGCTCCAGCACTTGGGAGCGAGAAAATAACCTCTGTTTGATTAATAAGAACAGAGTGTCGACAGTAGAGAAACAATATTGGTCTAAATATAGATGAACATGATGTGTGAATACATCACCAAAAAGACACGCAATGCACCAGAGAAGCAAAATAATATGATTCATATAATAATGTATAAGAAGGAACTATCCGTGATTCACAAGAAAAACAGAATACTATCCGAAGAGAATAAGGAGCTACAAAAACTTAAAAGTCAGATCAACACAATAAACGAATTCGACCTCATCAAACAGCAATAGATTCAGATTAATCCTTATATGAAATTTAAGTATTTAATTGTCGATAGACGATACAAATTTCGCTTAGAAGACGTATCTAATGTTCTGTTTGATCAGATCGAAAAAAATATAGGAAACTTCTCTATGAAAAGAAATGATTTGTGCCATCCATATACGAGTAGATACTGGTGATCGCTCAGAGTCTGAAGCTTCCCCCAGTACTTCGCATTGAGCGTAGTTTACCCGTCTTAGCTTTCATCTCAGGCGATCTTTTTTTACAAACATCCACACCAGTAAGATTCTTTACTTCACCTCGAACAGCATTAGCCGATCCTGGCTGGCCTGTATACGTTCCAAGAGCTTGAGCGCTTTGATCTACAACACCAGATACCAGTGGTTTAACTACAGGCCAAACATTTTCTTTAGCCATGGCCACGCTTTATCCTTATTCCAACTCCATAGCGACCGTCCACTCATTCCAGACCCCGTAAGAGCGTCTCCGTCTATATTTAATGAAGCAGCGATTTCACCAGGTGAGAAAACAATGGATACCCCTTTACCAGCTTGGACAGTCTTTTCCATTTCTTAGCGTTTTCTGGATGAAGAGCTAACTTCTTCGAAGTTCCTTTAGTTTGGCTAGCAGAAAATGTTACCTTCAATGTCTTTAGGAACTTTATTGAGCTTCCGTGAGCTCATCACAACTGACCGAAACGTAAGAGTTTATATTATCTATATCTCCTGACATTAAATAGAATCTCAAAAAAATTAAATAAATGTTGATTTTTTACTCGAAGGGCTCGCAGTCAGAGCGATCAGCTATATAATGCAAATGTCTTGGGTTCTTTATTCTTTGTGGAAGCCCTCGGAGCATCTATTCCTGATCCCTTTGAGTTTCCATTCTTGTCTTCAGAGTGAAGGACTGAAGGTCCCCTAGAGCCCTCTGGGCGTCCATTCACGAGATTTTCTTTTAGCAGTAGACTATTGAGAGATTTCAATAATCTTTCTTGATCAATATGAGCAGCTGATTTAATAGAGCTGCTCCTAAGATTCGGATATCGCACTTCTCGAATGCATCATCTATACTAGCAATGATTAAAAAGCTCGTCGAATCAATTCTAATTCTCTTTCCAAGCGACGATTATCATTACTTAAACCACGGGCACCTTGAAATTTATCGAATTTGTGTTTAAAATGCTTTGACGTCCTTTAACTTCTGCAACACCTAAACAACTCATGGAGTCAAATGAGAGAGCTCTTTGGAATCGTTTTGGATTAACGGACTTGAGTGTAATGTCCGCAGATACAAGTCGATCTCCATACCTGTCCGCAATATAGTTAAGGGCTCCAAGCCAATGAGCATTTTCATCAACACGACTCGTAATAGACGGACTGATTTCCTTCTGTTTCTTTCTCATGATTGATGCATATTCACCAAAGTAATATGTTTTCTTTCCTATCTTTAATCCTTCAAGAAATATCTTCTCATCCGCCAACCAAGAATTATCATTGTAGCTTTCACTTGATTATTGCCATCTGATATAACCTTGTCATTTAGATCTACTTGTTAAGGATTGGTATTACCGTTCGCATATGTATTCGAATCAGGATTTTTGAACATCGGTGATTGCTTGGATGAGATGTTATTATGCTTCAAACATTTGATGTACATTTTCATTGTCGACTCCCATGAGACCACTCTTTGGTTTTCACTCGATCACCATCAAACACTTTCAAGTCGTCATCAACTAGTTTTACTCGAAAGCCGCCATTCACTGGAATATAGCCACCTTGTTGGTTTCATCCCTTCTTATATGGAATGGTAATCTAGTTACTTCTGAAAAGGTATTGTTCATCAGAATGTCGCGAAGCACTTCGTATGCTCCAGACTCAATGTTGAATCCAAATTGATGCGACGAATGAACGGCGGTTTCTTTTGTCTCAATGTCAATGAGATTCAATATGTAATCATACGTTGCAACCCAATCATAGTCATTTAGTGCTTTGTTTGCTAACTTACTGTTATTAACATTAAATAGTTTTTCATCCGTCCCAATATACACGTCTTTATCTGGAGTACCAATATTTAGAATCAAATTTTCTTTTACTAATATGTGGGTTAATGGTATATTGATCAATTATTTTTTCTCGTGCATTTTTTTGGAAATTGGAATCATTAGCTTCAACTCGAGTCCCAAATCACATGTACTCTGTGAGTCATCAATATCACTCAACGAATCTTCTTCATCTCCAATGTCCTCTAAATCGTATTGACTGTCCATCGTTGTCATTGTTGGAGCTGCTTGCATCCCCATTGTGGTCATTGAAGGAGCTGCTTGTACACCAGCTGACGTCGTTGTTGGAGTTACTTTCCTTTTTAATTGTGGAAGTGTCGAAGTATCTATATTTTGATCCAGATCAGTAGCTCATTGCGTAAGTTTGTATCGATCGTTCTTGAGGCGTGCTAATTGAAGTTTCTCACTGTTCGCTTCAGCGAGTTGCTTCAATTTTTTTTTTGATCGCGGACGGATTTAGAACTCGGAAACATTATCGAGTCTATACAATATTTCAATTTTTGTTTGTTATTACGAATTAATAGCATTATCAATGAATTGAAGTCTTTAAATTCAGCAATATCAAAGTCTTGATCGACGATGCTCAGAGTAATATTGCTGTATGCTCCATCGTTAATGGAGAGCCACTGATATTCAGATGGCTGAAATGAGATCAATTGACAAATTGATGTCCCTTGAGGACTGAACGAAGTCAGAATATCAGGTGGTGTGCTAACCCGATTGTTAATAAGATTACAATGAATTAATCAACTGCTGACGGGATTAACTTGTGGAGAGATATTGCTCAAAAATACTTGATTTGTTGTTTGAATGCTTGATGGGTACGTTGCTAGACTGAATCCAATCACATTTGAAAATCCGTTGTTTGGAACAGTCATTCGAGGAGTATTAGTAGCGGTTGGCAATCCAGTTCCGGTTAATGAGTATAAATCAGTCGATGGACGTGAATATCCACCAAAAACAGAAGTTGGTGTTGCTAAGTAAGTAATTTCGCATGAAAAGTACGTTGCGTTTTCTTTCATAGCGATATACACAACGTTATTACCTTGAAAATCAATCAAGTATGCACCAATGCTAACTAATTGAGATTAAATGTAGTTATAAATATCTGCATGCGAATAGTACCCATTCAAAAGCGTGATCGAAACCGATTGATAAGTCGACGCTGTTGGAACTAAAACACTAAACGTGTTGTTGCTGTATAAACTTCCATTAATGTTGAATTGAGAGTTGTAACTCTGCAGGCTGGACAGAGCGATTTCTTGATTTTTGAAATTCACGCTTGATTTAGTAAAGTTGAATTCGAATGTATTGTTCAAGCCATTGGAAACAATGTTATCCCGGTTAAAAATGAAAGTGCTCGTCAAATTAAGTTTCTACGAGAGATATTAAATCGAAAAATTGTTTTTTGGTACAAAAACAAATCAAGATTTGTTTTCGCACCGGTATATTTATTAAAAACTTCACCTTTGAAATTCTTTCGAATTTGTTGCTTGACAGATTCTATAAACAACATCTTTCCCTTTTCAAATGTTGCCTGTTTGTGATACCTGTAGATATCATCTTCATTTACTCCAGGTAGAATAAAATCTTGCAAAATTGGCTGTAGATTTCGTTTCGAATTTGCTTTTAGAATGGCAATGTATTCAGAATTCAATTTAATCATCTTGTCAGTAGCAAACTAACTATGAGCTATGAATATTGTTGAAAGTCCTTCGTGTCTCCCTCGAGTAAAGAAATGTCCAAACAAATTTCTCTGAAGCTTATTATCGTTAGAAAAACCATCAATAATATTGAGTTGTAAGGCGTTTGGAATCTCTTTGATTGCATCAACACTTGGAGGGGCATCAGGATCATAAAACGTTTCAAAACCTTGTAATTTTTCTTTGATGTAATCGTATAACTCCTGCTCAGGGTTGCAAACTATAATATGTAAGTGTCTATAGACGTGTGGAGACTCTTTAAGTATATGAAAAGCTAGATTTGATTTACCAGAGAAGCTGAAACGTAAAACTATCATTCGGAAAAGCTTCTGGATACCAAGCTTATCATTTACTCCAAACGATTTCTTTTAATCTCCTTTGGGAGCATCCCATCAAAATCAGAAATTGAACTCATATCGCATCGGAGGTGCTGCTTAGTAATCTCCGATTACCGATCTTGTGTGACAAATCTATCTGTTACATTATATAAAGGATCATTTTACAAAAAAGATATCATACATGTCCGGCGATCTGCGATCGCTCATGCTACCGCCTAATTATGTTCCATCCTTGTACAATCCATCAGACTATATCGGCTCATTCGATCACTTGACTATTAGTATTGGCGATTTGCGATATAACAAAAGAAATGGGGTGAATTACATTCCGTGTTTGTACATCACTGGAAATATCTATCAAAATGGAACAATGATTGATTTGAATGTGCTTTCGGTTATTAGCTTCCACTGGGAAATTGATTGCGGTTGACTCCAACAGAGAAATCGCGAACATTAATAATCTTTCAGCATCACATTGAACAGGAACTCTTCAAACAGTTGCACAGCCTAACATTACATCATTGGGAACAGTTTCATTAACACTCAATATTAGTGGATCTACTCCTATAACTTGTAATAACTCCCTGTCGAAGAGCACGTGCTCATTATCTGTTGATTTTGTATCTAGAGATCAGACATTTGGCAGTACAACAGCGAATAAGTTTCATTTGAGAGCAAATGGAAATAGAAGAATAACGATCTACTGGTTTAGTAGGCATTAATATTATATACTCTCGGAATTATCGGATCGACAGCATTAAAAATTCATTGTATCAAATCACTGATGGAACAGTCATTTATCAGCAGTGGTTCGATGGAACTCAATGTTGTCTTCTAACGTTTTTAAATCATCCATTGACTTTTGCATCAAATAATGGATCTGTGCAAATGTCAGTATTAACAAATGAAAATTTTGCTAATAATAACACATTGACAGCTACTAATATATCCGCTTTAACATTATTTGGAACTCTTCAAATAGCTGATCAGCCTAATCTTACATCGATTGGAACTTTAGCGACTCTTACGGCTACATCAATTACTGGATCGACGTAAACAGCTGTTCAGCCTAATAGTACCTCAATTGGAAATCAAACATCATTGAATACGGCAGGATTCTTTATCGCTACTCTAACTGCTAATGGGCAATTGTTTAGATCTAAAATAGTACTTCGACATGTGCTCTGTTTCATTTTAACAACGGGAATGCTTACTTTGGAACATCTACAGCAAACAATTTAGTCTTTCAAACAAGTAATACAGGAAGAATGACAATTAGCTCAACGGGAGCTGTATCTGGGATCTCAACATTAAGCGCTACTTCTATTATAGGAGCTTTACAAATAGTAGCTCAACCTACATCTACAGGAGATTTAACGCTACCTACGTTATTGACAATTACATATGGTAGTACTTCAATATCAATCAGTGATGCAACATCAACAAATACCTTTCGCTTAACCATTCAAAATAGTGATGGTGCTCAAGATATTGGCTCTTTTACAAGCCATAGCTTCTTTTTAAATTCAAACAATACAGACGATTACAATGTGATACTTCTGGTAATATTGATATTTTAAATCATGACGCTTCTACGGTGGGATTAAGACTTGGTGGAACATTAATCATATCGTCGGCTACTGAATTAAACTTTTTTATCTGGAGCGACTGCTGGGACAGTAAGTGCAGGTAAAGCTCTTGTGGTCGATTTAAACAGAAGCATCACGAATATTGCAAAAACAAATTTAACGAGCTCTGATGCTAGAACGACTACCGGAACTACCAATCCAACTGCTTTTGGATTGAATATACTGGCTACAACTAATGCAAATGGTCAATATAACGCTGCAGGAATAGCTTTGAGAAGCGCTCTTAGCGATGGCATGCCTCATGGAGTAGTTTCATGTCAAAGAACAGCTGCTGCGGCTGGAGATCTAGTGTTTCTGACTCAATCAGCGACCAATAGTGTATCAGAGACTTTACGTTGTTAATCAACTGGAGCTATTGCTGTTAATGCTACAGTCAACGCTGGAATTACTTGCTTTGGCTCCGCAAACTATGTTGATGGTTCATATCAGAAAGAATTAGATTTGCAATCAAATAATGTGTATGCAATGGATTTCTGTATTGAAATTAACTCTGAAATTGTCGCATCGAGTACAAATGCTACTTGGATGGGCAATTTGACTAATATTGACTTGCGATTCGGAGTCAATAACTCAACTAAGATGATTCTTGACACAAATAAGCGTTTAAGAGTCGGAACAACATCACCGAGTACTACTTTGCATGTTAGTGGAACTGTTTCTAATACATTTAATGTTGGGGGATCTTTATATTCTACTGGGACATCTACAGCATACACTACAAGTCAGTTGGGCCTTGCACGGTGAGCGTCGCTGCTATGTTTGGTGGTCCGATTCAGTGTTCATCGATTCATTGTACATCGGATCGTTGATGTAAAAAAATTTTCGATCAAGTAGAGACTGATAATTGCGATAAACTTTATATTTAAACGTTTATGAATACAAATACAAAGGGTCAGATGAAACAATTCCAAAAAATGGTTTCACTAGTAAAGTTTTGTATGCAGCTGGATACATAAAACTACTCTCAATGACACCAAATGAAAATCAGAAGAAAGTGGATGAAAACAACATTGAAGGATACCAGATCAACATTGATTATAGTAAAATCACAGCGACCAACTTCTGTAGGATAAAAAAATTACTCAATCGTGTAAAGCAACTTGAGATGGAGCTGAAGCATAATTTTGAGTAAAGCTCAATAATTTTTGTCAACAAAAGAACTTAATTGTTTTGCCGGCTGACGGACACGAAAAGCTTGACGGCGGGGGAGTTCACTCCGCGAGCCAGTGGCTCTGGAGCTCGCTCCAATCTACTCATATTCAACCACTTCACCGGTCAAACGATCAATAGACATAAAACGACCGTAGACGACGAGAATTAGACATTTCATTCCTTGACTGCAAGTATTGGTGCCGGTTTCAAGGATAGATCGAGCCACATCTGGATTCGTTAATCGAGAGCAGTCTGCAATTAGAACACGCTGACCAACATCCCATTTGTAGGAATCAAATAATCCATTGCTAATCTCATGCGATAGAGCTTCATTGACTTCGTCTTGGAACGATTCAAATGAGTACTCATGCGTTTTGTTGAATACATTTTCATTGCCAACCGTTACTTGGAAATTGCGAATGCTTGCTCCTGCCTGACAAGTCCATGGAGCACTGTCAAAAGGGGATTGGAATTGTTCAATATTTGTCGCGCTTACAAAATGACCATTGCTGGTTTCACTGAATGGAATCAGAGCAATGTAATTGATATTCTTCAAGCTTGAAGATAATTGGAAGCTAAACGGAGCATTTTGCTGAGAGTTTTGTTGACCAGTACCTGCTCTTGATTTGAAATACTGTGCGTTGGTTAAGCAACAATTTGACCTTGATTAGCGATATCGTAGAAAGGAATATATAGACGAGTCGGTGCAAATGGGAAGATTTGACCAGAAGTAGAGATCTGTGTAATGTTGTTATACATAACGCCGAAAGCTACTCGAAGTGAGCCAGCTCCACCAGTTGTAAGTTTTCCTGCATTTGAATTACCTGGGGCCGCACTTGATACTATTATTGGAACCGTCGAGCAACCGTTTAGTGAGAGAGAGGATAAGCTCATTAAATCTTCAGTTGCGGTTGTATTATCAACAAAGCCGGTATCGAATGTCATCGTTAATTTAATTTGAGGGTTCGCAACAAAATCCAATTCTTTAAAGATTGAATGGAGATCAACTAAACGAAGCTTAAACATATAATACCACGTACCAGCAACACCACCAGCATAGGGGCGCCAGCTACGTATCCACCAGTACCTTGAAGCTAAAAATTAGAAAGAATTGCACCACTTCGCGTTGTCGGCCAACCAAGAGGGTTTTTGCTGTGATTGTTGCTCCAGTGGCAACAGAGGTACCAATTTGTTGTGTAGTCTGTTATTAAAAGCTGGAATTGTTTCTGAAATTAAACTAGTAGCTACAGTCGTGGCAGCATTATCAGAATTATTTACAAAACCATCTCCTTGTGTTGAAGCGGTAGGATTGCTACTGCTTTGTGGGAGATTAGACTAACTACATCATCTGGAGCAAGATAGCAGTCTGCACCGTTCTTTAATAAATCATCATCACACCATTCAGTTTGAGCACGTAAGTTGTTCCAATAATTTTTGTAGTCATTGCTCGTAATGACACTTTTACCGTTAATTTCGAGGACTAATTTTTTAAAATATTCCATACACCAGCCTTTAATCCTACCGCAAAACGATTTATAGTACCAATTAGAGCAGAGGCAGACGTATTTTTAACCGTTACTACAAAAGGAACGACTACATTTGCTTCTCGAAGATTTCTATAGCCAGTCGAGCCATTTAGTTGTGAAGTCGCATTAATGATGACAATTTCCGATTGATACGAACCGTTGTTGTCATCAACGACATTTACAACACGCTTGTCGTTGCGGACACTGACAACTGGATCCGGATTAGTTGTTGAATCGAATAAAAACGAATCTGCTAATTGGGTGCTATCACTCATTATTAAAATTGAAGGTTGATGCCTGTTATATTATGATTAGCTATATATAAGCATTACATAATGATTTTTAAAATTAAACAAATTGGTTGAATCGATGGCGAACGAAGTACAAGAGCTCGCAAATCAGCTGAATGTTCATGTTGATGACATAATAGATTTTGGAAAATTCAGAGGCCTACTAGGGAATGGAAGCTATATAATATTACTTCGACTAGACTCAGGTGTAGGCCATTGGGTTTGTGTGTGCAACAATAAATACTTTGATTTAATGGGTTTGGGGCCTCCAAGCGTTCTGGGTGCTATAAATTTTAATGAAAAACAGTATCAAGGGACCTATAATTCGTATTGCGGGTTATGGTACTTATTGTATTTATATAGTAGGCAACACAATCGTTCTGACTTGTTAGATAAATATAACGACTTGAATACAGAAGTTTCGGTTCGTTGATATAGTAGTTATGAATAGAATCAGACATTATGGAGATACTGAAGTTGATGAAGTTGCTCCAAAAGATGATCATAGAATCGATGCAATAATGAAAGAATTGGAGTATCTTCGATCTGAATTAGCTGAAAAAAGGTTGAAACATTTATATCAAAACACTTTAATGACGAGATATTTACAAAAGATAGAGAAGCTTTACTCAAAGATGGATTTGTTAGTAAAGGAGACTATCTCGATATCCCATTAACAATACTGAATGCTAGATATAAAAAGTGGTGCATCGATTCTGGACATAATCGTATGTTGCGTAAAGCGATCATTGAGAACACTCGAAACGATAAGCTTGATGGAGTTGTGTTCAAATATTATGATAAATACGACAATATACGGGTTTTCCCGCATTAGTGTGCTTTTCCTTCATAAACTGACACTTGTTGCTATTTGCACTAATTAAAATAATTACTTAACAAAGCTGTATCAAGTCAGATGTTGAATGCTTTGCTATTTTCTGGTACTCATATAAATCACTCGTTATTTTGGCATCAACCGGTTCATGCAATTCAATATCGTCAACATAATCAGTATCATCGGTATCGGACAGATACGTAATATCCATGCTTTTTGTGTCTATATAAATAAATATACATTGTATTCAATCACCCAAATGGGGATGTCAAAAACCCAACGTTGGGTTGCACCGTTGGATTCTACTCAAGGATGGATTTGTTAGTAAAGGAGAATATCTCGAAATTTTATTAACGATACTGAATGTCAGATACAAACAATGGTGCATTGATACTGGACATAAACGTATGTTGCGTAAAGCAATCATTGAGAACATCCGAAACGACAAAGTCGATGGAGTTGTGTTTAAGTATTACGATGGATACGACAAAATACGCGTTTTTCCTAGTTAGTGTATTTATAGTTGATATTCTGACACTGATAGATACTTGCACAAATCAAGTCAATTTCTTCGCAAATTTTTATTATGTCTGATCCTGTATGCTTATTTATTTTTGAACAATTTAGTCTAATATCTTCAAAATCAATATTATCGGTATCATCGGTACTATCGGTATCTATAGGTTCATGAAGCTTAACATCTTCAACATAACCAGTATTATCGGTATCGGATAGATATTTATATAGACACAAAGAGCATGGATATTACATAAATATATTTGTATCTGCAGTTGTTCAATCACCCAGTTGGGTGATGTCAAAAACCCAACAGTGGGTTATATCATTTGATTGGCTGAAATATGGATAGAGTGAACGTCCCTCACTCACAGAAAGCAATTGGAAACATGGTGACGCTGTATTGCGCGCTCGTCGGTGTGAAGGGGAACGCGTTCTCCATCGACATCGATGCGAGCAAGTCTGTGGACCACTTGAAAAACGCGATTCAGAAGAAGAAACCGAACAAGATCAAGTGCGATGCAGATGAGCTGCAATTGTTCCTCGCCAGGAAGGGCGTACAGCAGCAACAACTGATGTGTGTTAAAGGCAGTCAAGCAAGACCACTAGTGTGAGGCACTTTTTCGCAACGTCCAAATGATATGCAGGCTCATTAACTTTATTCTTGATCTATACTATACAAATGTCTGAGTTTTCGGACCCGGGGGAATAGCTCAGTGGTAGAGCGCTGGATTCCAGTCCCAGCGGTCGGGGGTTCGATCCCCTCTTCCCTCAAAACTTGCGCTTTACTGACTTTTTGCTAAATCCGTTCCAGATTGCTTCATCATCCTCGCTATAGATAGTAAGCGCAGTTTGCCTGAATTGTGATGAGACGACGAGCCGAGCAACGGCACTAAACACAAATAAAAGTGCGATACTTCTCGATTTATGCGTGTCATCCTTGCGCAGGGGCCATGCTAATCTTCTCTGTATCGTTCCAATTTTTACGGATGACCACCGAGGTGGTTCCTATTTACGTAACCAACGTAACGTTTTATAAGTACCTATATAACATGGATATAATAACGTAACCAACAGTGGGTTATATCATTTGATTGGCTGAAATATGGATAGAGTGAACGTCCCTCACTCACAGAAAGCAATTGGAAACATGGTGACGCTGTATTGCGCGCTCGTCGGTGTGAAGGGGAACGCGTTCTCCATCGACATCGATGCGAGCAAGTCTGTGGACCACTTGAAAAACGCGATTCAGAAGAAGAAACCGAACAAGATCAAGTGCGATGCAGATGAGCTGCAATTGTTCCTCGCCAGGAAGGGCGACAATACATGGCTCGATAGAAGCGGCGCAGAAGCTTTGACGCTCGATGAGAATGGACACCCGGAAGGGTTTGCACACATGGACGAGTTAAACTGGATTGTGGATTACTACGGCGAGGAATTTCAACCAAAACGAGGGGAAATCCACGTGTTGGTGGTGCTTCCTCCGCAATCGTTTGCCACTACTGTGGTTGGCGCTGTTGTCAAGAAAAGAAAACTCGCTCAAGTGAGGGAATTAATCACGCCGTCTTCTTTTGCAAAGTGCAAGGGAGGCGGTAGCTGGGTGAAATGGCTGAAAAAACTCGATGGTCAGATTGAGTGTCATCGCATCGAACGTTCAGTCGACGAGACGCCGATTCCACTTGTGCTGTTGAACAAAACGTTCGCGCGGTTTGAGGAGAATTGCAAGCAGATCGAGTTTGGTAACGAAGATTGTGAGTTTGTGAGAAACCTTTGCCACGGCATGTCCACTCCTTACGAGAGCGAAGCAGCCTTTGCCGAAAAGGCACGGGAATTGCTGAAAGACTATCTGCTTGCTGATTTTCCAGCTTCGACGATCACGCCTGTGACGGTCAATGGATCAGTATCAGATGGTTCGTATCGCTACGGAGAAACGCTGCTGTTGAACTTGGAATGCAAACTCCAGAAAGGAGATGGTGGTGGAGATCCGACAATGCAAAACGTTGCTTACTACATCAAGAACTTGCCAGACCAGATCGACCGCCAGTTCCCATGTTTTTTGGTGGATATCTGTGGACCACTCATGAGCGTGTTTGGAATTGTGAACACGGACGACGAAAATGCGATTTGCGAGCCTCTAGTCTTGAGCTTTCCGCTTCTTTTCTTCGACAACGAGTGGTTAATGGTGTCACTGACTCGTGCGTGTGCGTCTCTAAAAGCTGCACTAAGGGAACTCACCGAGGAATGCCAGCAGCTCGTTGCCAACCGTCGTAATCTCGCGCGATGTCAGTATGCAATCGATCTCGATCGATTGAGTTTCCCTTACAAAGATTCTGCCGAAGTTAATGGGGTAACTATCTCGCTGCAATATGTTGAAGCTGTGCAGCGGTACGTTTTTGTCGCGAAAGCTCAAGATGGAAATGAAGTTATTGTCAAGTTTGCCAAGCGATATGGTGTGGAAGTCCATCAGTATTGTTCGAGTGCAGGGTTTGCTCCAGCGCTGATCTGCTGTGAATCCTTGCCCAATGGTTGGGTTTTCATCGTCATGGAAAGACTTCCGTTGATACCGCTTTCGCGAGCAAAAGGTTATGATACGATGGTTCATCACCAACTGCTCGAAATAAAGAGGGTTTTGGCAGCTGCTTCGTTCGTCCATGGAGATCTTCGAGAGAACAATGTGATGTGGAATCCTGTCAAGCATCGAGTCGCACTGGTTGATTTCGATTGGTCTGGAAAAGATGGCGCTGACACTTACCCGCCATTTATGAACACTGAGATAGCGTGGCCACCAGGAGCGGAGTCTGGGAAGCCTCTTCGAGTTGCCCATGATGCGTATTGGTTTGAGTCGATGTGGTCCCGCTTGCATTGCGATTGAGTGTCAGTTTTTAGAAGAGAATGTATTCTCATTTGGCTTGGCGCGCCCTGTGATTTTTGTTGACCACACGTGATCAGGAGCAACATCCTGGAAGATCAGCATCTCTCTGATAGCCTGTCTAAACCGATAGTGGTGAGGTGGTAGCGATTTGCCACCTATCGTGAGCTACTTCTTAAACAATGTATTTATCCGCAAAAGCTCGTTGGTTCTGACCACCTGTATGATCTAATAACCTGTAGAGAAAGATTGTCACTCTAATACCACGAGGCTGAAATACTAATTGAGAGAATGTCACTCGCAGAAAGCAATTGGAAACATGGTGAAGCTGTTCTGCGCGGTTGTCGGGGAGAAGGGAAGCGCGTTCCCCGTGACGATCAATGCGAGCGAGTCTGTGAGTGACTTGAAGAAGGCGATCAAGAAGGAGAAGGAGAACGATCTCAAGGCGATCGATGCGGAAAAGCTGCAGCTGTTCCTCGCCAAGAACGGCGACGCGTGGGTGACCCAAAAGCAGGTGGAGGAAGGAATCAGTGACACGAGTGATTTCAAGCCATTGAAGATTGTGGCAGTCCCGCTTCAGTTGGTCGGCTTGTCGGAAAAAGACGTTGCGTTCGAACTCACGATGGACGATGTCGGGACGATGAACACCCCTGTTCACGTGTTGGTGGTGATTTCAGACCAAGAACCGACGGCAACGAGTGGTGTTGCTGTGCAAATCAGTCCACCAAGTGCTCCGCATCCACATCGCTTGCAGCGTTGGTCGAAGATCAACCATATTCTCGCGCGAAACAAGAACAAGAAGGCGCGTACGAATGAAGAAGGTTTTACCACTCCTTATTCTTCATCGCGTTGGACTGCAGTTGGTCCAGTTTTTGACGAAGACCGCGTCAAGTATGTTGAATGTGTTCATCCTATACCGGCAAGTGATTTGGAGGTGCTTTCGAAAGTGCTGACCTGGATAATGAAGTGCTTCGGCTGGACTCTGATCGATTTCAAGGACAACGAAGCGAAGCGAATTCACGTGATTGCTCCAATCATTTGGGCTGTCGTTCAGCTCCTGCCTGATGTCACCGTTCATATCGAACAAGATTTGGATGGCAACCGTGTTGATGCTCATGGGCACTTCGAGTTTGTCCTAGTTCGTGGCGATAAGCGTATCTGCATCGTGGAAGCAAAAGAAGAGAAGTTTAAACAAGGAATGGTGCAAGCTCTACTTGGCTGTGAGGTCGCTGCAGATCTGGATGACAGTCATGAGGTGTACGCTGTGGTGACGAACGTCGAGAAGTGGATATTTCTGAAGAGTTTGGACGAGGAAATCCTGTGTGACGAGTTCAATGCTCTGACGTTTGGTGAGAACGGTATACCACATGCGATGGAATTGAGTGAGGTCACTGGAAAGTTGCATTCCGTGCTAACGGACCAGCAAATTGAGCAATGACGAATGCGATTGTCATTTCATACCCCATCTTGTTGCCTCTTCTAATATTTGCTCTATATTCTGATTTTACCGAACGTAAGTGCGAACCCGTTCATGTCGGTTTGTCCTGCATAGTTGAGCTCGAATTTGCGGAGGGTCTCTTCATCAACAGTCGATTTTACTTCCTCTTATTCAATTCACAGGGTCAGGTGATGCATTGCCAGTCCAACACATTCGTGTTCTCGAACGAAACTGAGCAGCTCCACTTCGTCTTGTGTGATCTTCGCACTTATATACACTGGTTTTTCGTTCTTGTGAGTGGAGCAGTACGTCTTACCGATTGGCTTAACTGGGTTGTTGCATGTGCGTCCCTTGTTCTCCAAATACTTGAACAAATCTTGCTTTTTCTTACACGTTTCTTGGACGACACCTTCACGAATTTCTTTGCATTCGCAGGTTGATCGTGTGCTTCCGCTTGTTGGTGTGCTTCTGTTGTGTCATGGTTGAAAAAAACTGAGCTTGATGTTGCTGCTTGCACGGGGTTTGAGGATGATGTAGGCTTCACTCTTATAGCCTGTCTATACCGATAATGTCCCACTGGTTGCGGTTTGTCTCCTGGCCTGAGCTACTTCTTGATCAATCTATTGATCCTTTCGAAGCTCGCTGGTTCTGATCACCTGTATGATCTAACAACCTGATAAAAGAGCTCCACTCTATCAACAGGAACCTGGCCGATGTCCTCAGGCAAACAAGATATTGCAATACGTTTTTGATTCTGTGTGTTTAATTCGTTCAGGTTTTCCTTCAATGATGGACATCTATTCTTGATATATTCATTTTACACATCCGATTGAAATATTGCTTTTCATGGTCAAATATCAACTTGACACTCTTATTTTTAAATCGACCCAATTTCATAGTATATGACGTATCTCCATCTTGGAACTTGCCCTGTAAAAATCGTTTGATATCCGATTCTTCGGGTTGTTGGTTGTACAACCATCGACAGTATGATGCATCTTGATCATACACTTCTCCAAGAGCCTTTCCTTTGTATTTTCCGAACTCTAAAAAAAACAGACATTTTTTATGTGTAGTGTATGGTGTATCCTTATATACTTGTTAATATTTTTTATCATATTAAAAATAATCAGAGCCTCAGAACACTATACTGCCCACAGTGTCCAAACCGTGGATTTTAAATATCGATTTCACGGGAGGATTAACTCTTTGGAACTACACGAATTCTTGGTAATTCTAAAGGATCGAAATAAGCCTTATCTCCTCGAGACTGCTATCAAGTGTTGGCCGCCGATCATGGGATTACCCATGTTGATTATGCACTAGTCTTTGTTTTCAAAGAGCTGTATTTTCCGTGAAGATCACACGTGATGCGAAAGTGGGCGCGCTGCGAGAGGCTATCGTGAACAAGAAGAAAGACGTCAATGATCGCTTCAACGTTGATCCAGCATTGGTGACGCTGTACTTGGCCAAGAAGGACGGCGCGTGGTTGATGGACGACGATAGTCTGGATGACTTCTTGTCAAAAGGAAAAGTTGACTATTCGTATCGGAAGATGCGACCGGCGTGGAGGCTTGATGACGATGAGTATCTCAAAAGGGAGTACCAGCATGGATACAAAGAGATTCACGTCTTGGTGGAACTCCCAAAGCGCAAATATGCTAATTCTCAGTATCACGAGCTTCACGAAACACTCTTGCACCACGTACTGGTGGATGCCCCAACTTCGACGTCTGCGCGAAGCCATCAATTCAAGGCGAAATTGTGCGCGACTTACGGTTGCATCATAAGGAGTGGCGTGTTGCGTTGCATGCTGCTGGACACAGCTCTCCCGTAAGAACGAATTCATTTCTGAGAAAGTGATGGGAATCTCGGATATCGACAATGTGAGAAACGGTTTGCTGCTGTTCAAGTCTCTGAAGCATGCGTTGGACCATTTCCAGATCAGTTTTATCTACGACCAGAGCAGCAACGAGTTTCGTATGAAGATTTTTTTTTTTATCACTCCGTGCGACCATAGCGATTGTTCCAAGCGTTGCCAAAAAACTGGAGATCGCGAGGTCCTAGACTTGCACCCGGCACTGTCTATGACATCCAGACAACTTTCGGTGATCTTGAAGGGCGGGAACTTCGCTTTAAATCTGTTGAGCGTCCCAAGACCATCGGATTAAAAGTCCGGTGCTCTGAAACCTGCAGGCGCGATTAGCCCGGAAGCAAGCAATCGAGAAAGACTGGATCAGGCCAGATGAAGACAACTTTCAAGACTTTTGAGCCGAGGGCATGTCGTTGGCGAAGAAGGTGTAGCTTTTCTATGCGGACGAAGAGTAAACAATTGCAATGCATGCTGTGCTTTATTTATTCACTTGTATGAGATAAGCCTGGAAAAGGTTGGGGTGACGCCCTCCTTCCAAGCGCGGGGGCTAAATGCTCGCGCGCTTCGGGCAGGTGCTCTCGGGCATCTGCAGGTCTCTAACGAGTCTCACCCTCGACGCGACGGTCTCCAGCACCGGGCGCCACCTGGGCTCTTACCAAGTCGGAGATAAACAAACTAATGGAAGACCCTCAAGACCTCGGTGCTGGCTGCACTGCCCGCCGATCGAGACTCGACGTATGCGGACACCACTCTATGCCGTGGACTAGCCAGACTGAGCCTAGCACGTGCATAACTTGGCAACGCGATAACGTAATACATTACATTACATTGTATGAGATATTGCCCGCACATCGTCCGCCCTTTCTTCGCATATAAGAGCATCAGAGTACCCCTAGACACCCTCAGCCACAGCGATGATGTACTATTTATTACATGCCATAGAAAATCTTCCAATTCCTTAGAAATTTTAATGACAGGGAATTTTTAACTACCAGCTAACCGTGAACCACTAATTTAGTGTATCGCATTAATATGAAAAATTATCAATGAGCGATTTTCCAACAACTGATACAGCGTTGGTATCCTCAAAACTGACATGCACGGAGTACTATAATCTATTTTACATGGACATATTGTATTGAATTGTATTACGTTATCGCGTTGCCAAGTTATGCACGTGCTAGGCTCTATGGCTAGTCCACGGCATAGAGTGGTGTCCGCATACGTCGAGTCTCGTTCGGCGGGCAGTGCAACCAGCACCGAGGTCTTGAGGGTCTTCCATTAGTTTGAGTAGTTCTGACTTGGTAAGAGCCCAGGTGGCGCCCTGGTGCTGGAGACCGTCGCGTCGAGGGTGAGACCCGTTAGAGACCTGCAGATGCCCGAGAGCACCTACCCGAAGCGCGCGAGCATTTAGCCCCCGCGCTTGGAAGGAGGGCGTCACCCCAACCTTTACCGAAAATCGAATGCACGTGGGTTTGCTGTGATCCTTTTTCGTGTGACCACTTCATTTTAGTGTTTTGTCTTCTGGGAAACCTTTAATAAGCCGCTGAGATCTACTTTCTCCGAGTAATCTACAAAGACCACCAGCGCTTGTGCTTCCTTGTCTGCAAGCAAGCTAGGCGCGAACACCATGGATTTGGGCTGATGATGTAAAATTGTTGATGCCCTCCGTAATTGGGGCGCCAATGCATGAGCAAGTTACGGTTACTTTGTTCTTGGACAACTCAAAAAAAAATTCGCCTTGTACTCAACTGTTTATGCCCCTCTGCCCCCTTTTTTTCACCACCTCTGTACCCCAACTTCCCAGCTCTTTTATACCCCTGGGACAAATAAAAAAGCATAGAGGGAAACCACTTTCACCCATAACGTTATCTTCACCTCCGCAGGTAGAGAAAGTACACCTACTACCCAGAAGCATCTATAACACTTACAAGAGTATCAACACTTTTTCGAATAAAGAGCAACTATCTACAACACAATCGATTAGATAAGCTCTTACAGGTATTCAACGATCAATCTCTTTAATATACACACGGCAATGGATGTTGAATATATTGATACGCACGATTTAGGACCAATTCGCATCGATGAGTACTACCACTCGTTGCCGAAAACCGAAATCAGAAGTCAAACTTACGGCATAGCTTGCCCTAAATTAGTAAGATCCCAACATTAGTGACAGATCTCCAGTCAAGGTGTATTTCGTGGGAATATCAAGTCTTGCGCAGTTGCGCGCTAGGTATCAGTAAGATCATGAGTTTTATGATGTCACACTCTGGAGCGTTTCAGCGGAGATCACATTATCGGAATATCGTTCGAGTGTATCTGTCGATGTCGATTAGGAGGAGGTCGCCACTGAGTCATTACTATGGTGACTCATCAGCGTATTTCATCTCGATGTCTATTCATCCTCTAAGCTATTGAAGAAGAATCTCTATTTACTTGAGTCACCTGAGTCTTCACATTTTATCAATATCCAATAAAAATACTTATAAGAAGGTATAATATGATAGAGACATATATGATGTAGTGAGGGGCAGGCAATTTAATTACATCAATACTATCATCTATTTGAAAAGGGTATCGAATTTGATGAGTTCCTCTTGTTTCCCTCGGTCGCGAACTTTTTTAAAAGAAGAAACATGGTCGAGCAGAAGGAGAACAGTAAGGTTAAGCTGCGGTGTGGTGTGTATGGTGAAGGAACTGTGTTTTCCGTCGAGATTGAGCATGATGCGGAAGTGGAAGCGTTACAGGAGGCTATCTTTTACAAGCAAAGATACAATCATCTATACAAATTCGCCCCAAGCGCATTGACGCTGTACTTGGCCAAGAAGGACGGCGCGTGGCTGAAGGACGACGATAGTCTGGATGACTTATTGTCAAAAGGAAAAGTTGACTCTTCGTATCGGAAGATGCGACCGGCGCGGAGGCTTGATGACGATGAGTATTTCAAAAGGGAGTTCCAGCATCTATACAAAGAGATTCACGTCTTGGTGGAACTCCCAAAGCGCAAATATGCTAATTCTCAGTATCACGAGCTTCACGAAGCACTCTTGCACCACGTACTGGCGGATGCCCCAACTTCGACGTCTGCGCGAAGCCATCATTTCAAGGCGAATTTGTGCGCGACTTACGGTTGCAACATGGAGAGTGGCATGTTGCGCTGCATGCTGCTGGACACAGCTCTCCCGTCGGCGTTGGTCGTCGCGTCTCATTTGTTTCGCCGAAAGAACGAATTCATTTCTGAGCAATTGATGGGAATCTCGGATATCGACGATGTGAGAAACGGTTTGCTGCTGTTCAAGCCTCTGAAGCATGCGTTGGACCATTTCCAGATCAGTTTTATCTACGACCAGAGCAGCAACGAGTTTCGTATGAAGATTTTCGATCACTCCGTGCGACCTCAGCGATTGTTTGGAAAATTAGACAACAAGCAGCGTGCGAGCCTCCTTCGAGGCCAAGCGTTGCCGAAAAACTGGAGATCGCGCGGTACTAGACGTGCACCCGGCACTGTCTATGACATCCAGACAACTTTTGGTGACTAAGAAGGGCGGGCACTTCGCTTTAAGTCTGTTGAGCGTCCGTACAAGCGTTGTTTGAACCTGCAGGCGCGATTAGCCCGAATGCAAGCAATCGAGAAAGACTGGATTAGGCTAGACGAAGACAACTTTCAAGACTTTTGGGCCGAGGGCATGTCGTTGGAGGAGAAGATGGAGTTTTTCTATGCGAACGAAGAGTAAACAATCGCAATGCATGCTGTGCTTTATTTATTCACTTGTATGACATTTGCTGCACTCCTGCCGTACCCTTGTGGACAAAGCGTATCGTTTATGCCACATCGTCCGCCTTTCCTTCGCACATAAGAGCACGTAGAGTATCCCTAGACACCTTCAGAGACTGCGGTGATGTACTAAATAGTACACCAATAGTACCTGGTCGTAACTTGCATCTGCTTGAAGATGAACTGCTAGTGCGTGTTTAAACATTTGTCTTGGAATACAAACACTGGACGTGCGTCTTGCCAATACACTCCTTAAATACGACAATCTGAATTAGTCAGCTAAATTATCAGCAGCATTCCACTCGACTCTGTATGCATACGACATTTCTTACCGCATCGCGAGCGAATGCAAAAAAATTAAAATTATTTAACTCTGTCATGCTTATATACCAGCTTGGAAAAGGTTGGGGTGACGCCCTCCTTCCAAGCGCGGGGGCTTAATGCTCGCGCGCTTCGGGCAGGTGCTCTCGGGCATCTGCAAGTCTCTAACGAGTCTCACCCTCGACGCGACGGTCTCCAGCACCGGGCGCCACCTGGGCTCTTACCAAGTCAGAGCTAAACAAAATAATGGAAGACCCTCACGACCTCGGTGCTGGCTGCACTGCCCGCCAAACGAGACTCGACGTATGCGGACGCCACACTGTGCCGTGGACTAGCCAGACTGAGCCTAGCACGTGCATAACTTGGCAACGCGATAACGTAATACAATACAATGCTTATATACCTAATCCACTATCAGTTTCAAGGGAAGAGTGGCCACACAAAGTCAAATATCACTCAAGTGCTCCACCCATTTTGAATAGACGACCACAGTTGCTGAAATTCTCGACACAGCACATCACTTCTCGTCCAGCCTGCAATGCACTTTCGTCTCCTAATATCAACTGTAATAGCAGCAACACTAATAGTGAGCAACAATGCGCTGACGAGCCCAAGTGACAAAACAAAGACCAGAGCTCTTAGGGCGGCCTCGAGCGTTGATGTCGCCGCTGACAATCTGCTCGCAGCTCACTTTTTGCCGACTATGAAGCATAAAGAAAGCGGAGGTGACTACAACAACATACAAATCGAACGCCGCAGAAAACGTCGTTTACATGACGCTCCTCACCACCCGGAATTTTACGATATAGCAGTCCACCAAGTGCCTTCGGGTAAGCCATATAGAGGCGGTCCTGCGATAGCAATTTTTGCAGGGGTGGTAGCCACTTTTATTATAATTAACTATTTGATAAGGCCCTTTACCGAAAATTAAGCAACAACCAAAAACCTACGGTACATTACCAAAGGTGGAGGTTGTCCAACGTACCTTTTATTTCTCTCTTCACCACTCGGATTGCTGGTGGCAGTACCCGTACGAGTCGCATGAACCAAAAGGTGGTAAGAGCTGGAGATCAAAGGTCGTTTCCTTGAGTCTTTCAATCGTGATACATTAATCACACTTGTTTCTCGTAACGGCCAATTTTACTAAAGCGCAAGACTGTCGTACTAATCGTGTCTCATCCACGGAACGTTTGCAAAACATAGAGTGGTTGCTTGAGCTTTTTCACAAATACAGCAGAAATACAAGTTGACTTTTGTTCAGGCAATCGTATAAAACTTCTTAAAATGCAAAATTGGTCGTGTGTAGTGTTTATTTTTACAATATTCTGAGCCAGCAACGGTTTAGCTATGACGAACTTGTTTGCTATTTTCTCTTCACGAGCAGCTCGCGGTCCCTCTTCTGCTTTTACTTGATCTTCGGACACTTTACGTTTATGGGGTTGACACAATGGTCCGGGTTTGTGATGGAATTACACACCACCAGGCACAGGCGTGCAGGACTTCCGATGAACAATTTCCGGCCTTATGGGATGAAAATAGGGTTTATGACGTTTAGAATGAATCAATTTTCAACTAGAGTGAAGATAGTAATTTGTCATTTACCGGAAGTTCCTATATCGTCATGCACGTCTCCTCTAAGCGAGGTGTTGTGTAATTTCGTCACGTCTCATTACACTTGTAGTAAACCAACGCGAGTAGATTGACTGCTTAAAATCCGCAAAGAATCTAAGGAGGACAAGATACCAGCTCCTTTGCGCATCTGGTAAACAAACTATTTGTACTGTTTAAAAAAACTTGCCGGATTCTTCGAATGGCAGCCTTCTCTACTACGAAGCAGCTGAATTTTGCCATGGCGTTCGAGCTCTACAAGCAATCTGTGCTTTGAATATCAGGCAGCACATACTCAGATAGCTTTGGCGGTAAGATCTGTAAACCAACTAGGTTTGAAACTTCTACCTGCGAGGAAAGTAATACCAAAAACTTCTTTCCGGATGAAGGATGTAGAGATGACAGCTCAGGCAACCTTAATCACGAACAATCAGGTGCGCGTGATATTTGCATGCAAGACCGGACCAAACGTTAGACCTAGAAATACAAAAAACACTTGAGAACACTGTTCCTTCATATTTTTTTATTTAGCGCTCACGCTTACTTGCCTGCAAGTAAGCGTCAGCGCTGGCGAAACTCAAAATGTGCATAGCATGAATACATTTATGATCTGAAAAAGTTGCCGACTTATATCTCTCCCCGAACAGCCAAGGTTACATTTTTTACTAACAGATTTGCCTCCGACTGGATCTTTTTCAAGTGCACACAGATATAGAAATGACAATTAAATTCGCTTTCAAGAGGATTAATCCACAGACAGGATCGCTCCTTTGGAATGCCGGAAATGAAAAGCTTTTCGTCTTAGAGTATTGGTGTTTGTGAACCCTCCAGTCCTACCGACTTAATTGCCGCCTAGAAAAGCAACATCCAACGGCAGCGGAAAATTAGAGCACATAAGTTGTGTCTATTAAAGGTACCAAAAACTCCACGAAGGTAGATGTGACGATGAGCAGCAGCCCTTGCTGCCAATATAGCGTCTAGAATGTGGGACGATTTACATCCCCAAGATACAGTAGGCAACATAGTCTCACAGGTAGGGTGACATAGTACTATCAGCCGCAGATGATAAAGCTTTTCTAGGAGAAACTAGGATTTTATACAAAATCAATCCTTGGGTACCAAGAACGACGTGGGATAAAGAAATATTTTGTTCACACAGCTTAAGTCACGAAAGGTGCGTTCTAATCAAAGACACTTCCAGGGGTGTCAGATAGCTGTACATTAAAAAGTCGAAGCCATCAAATAAAGAAGAAAGATACGAGATTGATTTCGTGTCAACCACAAGTACTCTGTCACGAGACAATGGCTACTGTCTCAGAGCAGTGCGAGTTCATTGATACTTTCTTCGTTAAACAGGTAAGAAGTCAAACTGCGAAAGTCAAACCGTCATACACGCCACCGAATTTCTATTATTGTTAAGCAGACGGAAATAGTAACCGGTTTGACCTTCCCACACGCTAGACAGTTTTACTCATAACATCTGCTTCGAGGAAGAGTATGTTCGGAAGCAATCTACATAGTGCACTGGATGTAGTTGATATTAACTACCAAGTCTGTATTCGGAAGAATTATATTTCCCTCGCAACGGTCAGTAGGCCTGCCGGTATGCTATGGTAATAGCACAAGGGCTATTGAGCACCCATCGACGGTCAAATGTCTGGTTACGCAACTATTTCAAACTATCAAGGCTTTTGCTTGCATATACTCGGACAATATGTTTCTTCAGAGCCGTTCGACAGAAAAGCGGTCGCCCATTTAGGTCCTTAAAAACAAATATTGAGGCCATGACAATCAAGCTGTTATGTTACCACTATTGAATGTGCATTTTCTTTACGGCAGAGAACATTGAAATCCTTGGCTGTTTGTCAGAAAACTATACGTGCTGAGCAAGAAAGCCCTGCGCTGGGTACGCATATTCATACCCATCTATAAATTCATTATGCTCATTACCTCTGAGTGGCCATGTTATGCGGGTACAGTCAGGGGGTGGGTGTGTTGGGGCAGTAAAAGAGACGTACGCATGGGCAGGTACGGCGTATGCAAAACAATCCCAGTTGTGTATTTCCAAGGCCGCCACAGGATACAATCGTCGAGTAGGCGTGACAGAGAGACGTGGTCAATAGCGGGTACGGTGTACGCAAAAACAATCCCAAATGTATATTACCAAGGCCATTACAAATTCTCGAATAGATAAAATGACTGGATGTGACAATTTATCATACTTATATTCGTACTGGCGGCTGGATATATATAGGCACAGCCAAGTGTTGGTGAGAGTGGGTGGATACGCGGAGTCATGAAATCATTGTGGGTGGGTACGCATGGTCGTGAAATGAGCGTGGGTGGGCATGGATGGCTAAAGACCACCCTCAACGTAGCGCGGATGACCATGAGTTCCGGCGCCCATATCTTCGCAGGGGTCTGCTAAGCAAATCTCGAGAAAGTAAACACCAGCTTGGCTTGGCCTTCGTTTCAATTCAAAAATCTTTGAAGAAGTGGTCAAGCCACTGAATACCTGCATGAATACAGTGCGGGCTATGCAGACCTTGCAAAGTCTTTTTACGGCTTGTTGAAAAAGGTCATTGAGTAAATCTGGGAACGCCATCACCTCAATTGTCTGGACAGCATCAAGTACTGTCTTTAACCATCTGTTTCAACCAGGACAAGATCGCTGTGAGTTATATATCCTATTCTAAATAGGCTTAATGTGCTCGCGGATTCGTTCTTGTGCAAGACACATTACATGTTGAACCACATACGTCAAAAAGTGATGAATGCATTTGTCAGGTATATAAAACGAAAGCCAGCTTAACGCCTTTAGTATGAATTCTCATTGCACTTAAGTTGCGAATGTCTGATTGTCAGTACCTCTCCAGCTATCGTACTTGCATCACTACGAAAGAGGAGGCGGTCTGTTCCATTACGGTGTAGATCCTGTAAATTTAGCAAAGTCGTTGTACTAAATGACAGAGACTGGAAGTTTATCTACTTTTGAAGGCCCGTAATGCTCTCTTTTAGCTAGATCTCCACATCATCACATGTATAAGCACATGAAAATATATGTTATACTTGTCAGAGGCTCTCCACTTTATAAACCTTAGGCTCTTCACTTCATAAATCTCTGTTTTGTCGTAGGTGAATTGCAATTCGGGTATCGTGTTGTCTTAGCAAGATGGTGTATCTAGAACTAGCTCCAGCCAGTACAACCGAGAATCTAAAATCAAGTCTGATAATGATATGATGACTATTATGCTCTTCTTGTTATTATGATACCAAAAATACTCGCGGTTCATCGCTGCGCTTTGGCAAACGCTGTTCTAACCGTTCGGAATTTTTTTGACGATGTCTACAGGCCACGCACATACACACAATCAGATGGTAAGGCCTAGCTGTCTGCTAAATGACACTTTGCGCAGCATGTGAGGTAAATTGCCAAATTTGTGGGTCGAAAAGCTCTGTATACTTAATCTTGCACTTAACAATGCTGCTCTCTCATCTTCGGGCTTCACACTTTACTATGTAGATTAGGCGTAGGTCGTCTGGACTTCTATCAATTTTACGAAATACGGACGCTTCTGGATTCAATAAAAGAAGGGCTTAGAGTTTTTTAGGCCTTTGATGTAAGGCCAACTACTTTTTACGGAAAAAATATTATACATCGGACTTCGAGGAAAGTCGACTGAATTTAACGAGCAAGAGAAGGGATTTGCTTGCTCGAAGCATATCGCGAATACTTAAAGCGAGTAAAAAGAAATCGTTTTTGCCTCTCTTTGCTTCTTAATGCGCAATATATAGAGCTATTTTCTCTTGCCAATCTTTGTAGAATATTTCAATATTTCCCAGAGTGCTCGTGCTTCTGCAATTTGAGTATTTTACAAGCATAATACCAAAAAGATGACGGAACTGGCAAGGCATCTAAAGTTTGCTTCATTTCTTATGAGCAACAACCATTCTGCATCCTTTACAAAATATCTCAGTCGCAAAGAAGCATCACAAAAAGTTGCACGTACCTCATTTTATCAACAGGAGGAAGGTTTAAGCGATCTCGACCCCTTTCAATGGAAGGGGAGAAGTCCCAGATTAAAGCGATTCATTTTTATTGGTGACACGTATATCATGAGTTTTAAAGTTGCCTGAAATTTTTTAAAATCGATACATTTCTTTATATATGCTACTCATCCAATTATCTTGAAGAAGTCTCGCACATCATCGTCTTGACTACTTAGCTGTCCGGTTCATCACTGGTTTTGTGTTGTCAATGGCGTCTATTCTTCTCAAAACGAGCAGTCAAGTAGGCACATACGTGCTTTCACTAGAATCATGTAGCTTGTATTTAGGATAAAATGATCTTATACCAATTAATTCTGTCGCTCTTTTTCTCATGACAAATAGCTTGAGTGGAGAATCTGATCCTCCAAGCACATACTTGTTCAACAGATATTTTTCACGAGATGGTGACAGCTGTCTCTCTAAGAAAAAGACAGATGATTAAACGGAAGAGCCCACTGATTGCTAAATTTGCTGTCGTTTTTTCTCTCATCCCTGGGCGTAATCTGGTCTCTTGCCCTCAATAGTTTATCTCGATCGAGGTCCTCGCTTAGAAATGCTGGAAACTCCTCCACGGTCACATAATTATTCTTACAGAGTGCATAGGGTACCTTTCGATCATTTGCCATCTCTATTATACGAAGACGTTGGACATGGAATACCTTGAGAGCCATAAATTATGCACGTCATGGCCTTTTCATAATAATCACGAAATGTTTTAGCGCTTGGCTTCTGAGTGGACCTTATCTTTTCGAAAAATTGTTTTTTGCGCGGCTTGTTGTCGATAGAAGAAGGTATGAGCATGCGGTAGTCGCTCTTTAATCTCTGCCTGTGAAACAAAAAGTCAAGTCCTTTGGGAGAGTTCCAAGCTGTCCTGCCACACGCGAGTCTCGATGTGTGGTAATGTGAAGCACTTCTTTGAAGGCTGGTGGCGATTGTGCCTTTGGTAAATCTCGACCAAAACTAGTTTTTCGTTTTTTCTTGTGCGTAATGTGGCTCTGTGAAATGCGCATCAAGCAATCCGCTGCACTGGTGCTCGAATATACTCTTAATGACTGTAGTTGGTTTTGCCCACACATGACACTTGCAAAACTGCTGAGCTATAGCATGTTGTGATGCTGGAGGGACTACTCACCATTCTCTTATGTAAATGATAAGCATCAAATTTTCAGAGCAACTTTTTGCGTGTGATCGTGCAGAATTCCACCATCGTATTAATGCGTATAACTCCAGTTCACATTATTAGTTCGTATGATACACTGCACGACGCTCTCGATAAGCTGTTTAGCGACGAAACCGATTTTCTGCCCAAACTTTTCTCCGGTGCTCAATAATCTGGTACCTTTTCATATTCTAATGTCTCTCCCGTGCTCCCATGTATCACGACTTTGTGAAAATGACGCCGCAGAAGTGCTGGATAATGTAGCTCGGGTTGGTGTGACCAATTGTTAGCACTCGCCAACGGTAGTCGACACCATTGTACCAACAGCTGCAACGGGTTTAACCACTATAGGTTCCATTTGCCTCAATTAATTCGCTAAGCATTCACGCGCAACTTTGCTTTGCGAAAAGCGGTGTCGCTTTGATTGTTGTGACCCAGCCCCTGTTGGCGTTGCATTTCAAGGTTCTATATCATGGTGCTAATGCTGCAATCGCTCTCGACGTTGGATTTTGCTTGCATGTATCAAGCATGTAACGGAAAAAGTTGGAATTCTTGTTTTGCACACGTATATGAGCTATTACGTTCTCCCTGACATACAGATGGCAAGTCAATTAATTCGTGCACTTGTTCCTTATGCTGCTCTACCACTAGCATGACGATGTTCCATCGCCTGCACAAGTCTCATTTTCGGCCATTGGCTCGAGGCTTTGGAGGACAAAGGTCACACTAGCAACCAAATCCAATTATGCAACTTGGACAAAACCGTTTTTTTGCCGGATATTTCTCTTTTCAGTAAGTGAGACTTCACCCACCAACAATTGGTAAATATGGTCATCCTAAGATCTAATTTCTATCAAGGGATAATTGGAAGCAGTGTGTGGCAGAGCTGGAATGCTAAGCTTACAAAAGTGGGCGATTGGGCCAATTGCAGCCCATAACACAAAAAGGTGATCGCGGGATGCAAAAGCAGCAGAAAAATAAAATTGCTACTTCGCCGATGGGATGGCCTTCCGATCTATGGAGATTGTCATAGACTCATAACCAACTGGCTGACATCTATGCATATGAAAAAATTATACTACATATGCGTGTCGTGGTGCTTGACTCTCTTGCGTCTCAGAAAACTATATGTAAGCACTAGCCTACCGTTTGTTTTACTTTCGTACTGATATTTTTTTTGAATATCGTTTCTCAGCTTCTGACAATTAATTATAATTAGTTTACGTGTATGCAAGCTTGCCGCCGCGTTTTGAAATGGCATTTTTTCTGATAGCAATACCGTTGTAGCTGAGTTGACTATATAAAGTAGATTCAATACATGTAGTAGGACTGAGCCCTTGGCTAGGAAAATACACAATTTTATGCCTGAGATCATTTAGTGGACTGACGGACGGAAATTATTCTATGTTTCTTATGTAAGAGCTACTTGTGTTGCAGGTGGAAATTAAATGCTGAGCTCCACCTTGCCTAGCTCGCTGCTTCAGCTCGGTCCACTAACCGACCTATCTGGCTTGGCCCGCTTTACTAGTACTCATCTCCTCACCTGGTTTTGCTTAGAATCTTGAGCTGATTTGTCCCTTATAAGTCAAAGTAAATCTAAAAACTGTAGCTTTTAAGCAAAAGCGAACATGTACTTTGTAATTTTCAAAAGATGTAATGACCTTTAATTTGTCATACTTTAAACCTTCCTGGACACTTTACAATGAAAACCCATCGTCACCTTCCAGCTTTGCCTATATACTAAATGAGTCTTGAGCACGAGATAACCTCATATAGTATTTCGGATAACATTTATGCGAGAAGCATAGAATTAAAAGGTACAGATCTAACTTCAATGCCGTTACATATTTTTAGGTCTGGGCTTGAAATCTACATGATTGAGCTTGTGCGGCGAAACTTTATTGAGGCGGTTTGTAGGTTTAACTTTGTCCTTTGAAGCTGTCTTCATCGTTTTCGTCACTCGAATCACTCCAACTGTACTGTTAAAATTTCCCATTTTATCTTTGCACCACAGCATTATTAGTGCGACGCACCTTAGCTTTGATTATGGTCAGTATAGTACCGCTGGCAAAAGTAGTAATCTGTTTTTAAATAGTCGCATACATGACAAGGGCGGCCTTGTCCAGCCAAACTCACTTAATGAGAGTCGTCTTTGCTGCTAGCTTTGTCTATGATGTGTGAATTTTCGAACAGCACTTCATTTAAAAGCTTAAAGTTCTAGCTTTGAAAGATTGCCCAAGGATAGATCCACATCGTTCCGTTCATCTCTCACTTCAAGTAAATATCGTGACAAGATATAGACAACTCTTTTGTAGTGCTTGATCCCAACCTGTGTTGCCTATTTCTCCGGTTTGCTCCACTACTCGGCCAACCAATCTTTGTCATTGAGATCAACATTGTGCTGTTTGGATACATTATGGAGTTATAGATTTGAAATGGAGTAAGCTTTATACGGGATTCAGGCTCACTCATTGCTTTTATTTGATGTACAGTCCAAAAAAGTATGCTGCATATAGTATACGCATGTACAAATTAATATAATTTATGCGATGAGTTTCGTCGTCTTGTTAATCCAAGTATTGGGCACGTTACGATTTGCATGTTATGCTCCATCATCATTCATTTTGACGCTAGATTAACGGTAATTATCTTCAAAGTAGCACTGCAACGTATCGGTATTCATCTATAAGCGTTTGCGTAATCGGTTAGATCACTCCTAGTCAACGTCATACTATTTACTGCCGTCGCATCTTATCGGTTCCTCAAAAAGGTTTGACCCACAATAAACGACTATTGATGCCGCTTTTAGCGGCCAAGGTGTGGGTTCGGACTTAACTTACATACCACTTCGTCAATTGGCACAGGATTCTCGCTGGCACATAATTTCTACTTACTGGAAAGAAGCTATCGCGGTTTGGAGCTCTAAGATAGTAATCAAACTTCACATGGCGAATTCTGTGTTTACACGACTCACATGGCCATTTCAGAAAAATGTCTTTCTTAGTTTTTCAAAAGCGTACCGCCCTTTAGCGGTGCTTCATCGTAAAGCTTCTTGCTTCCCCAGCCATCAAGATATTTTGAGACCTTGACATTCAGCAGTGTGTATGGGGCTCTCCCAGTCCAGCCACTTTTCGCAACGCCTTCGCTGACTCTTCTGCTAAAACGGATTAGTCTCTTACAGCGGTAGTTCGAAAAATCCACCTCACGCATTAGCGTTTCTCAGCACTATTAAATTTTCAGGATCAGCGCGCTGCAGATATGGACTTTTGATGGCCACGATATCATTTGCGCCTCCAAAAGCCCAAGATCCACCGCCGCTTCTACTTTATAACTTTTTATCTCTTGATGCTCAAAATCCGTCAGATCGCTGGTCTTTTGAGCGTCGGCTTCAACGAGATCTTCCCCCCCTTACGTGAAATCGTTTTTCGACTTCAGCATAATGGGCTTGATTTTCGGTACAAGTATCGCTGGCACACTAACGTTGTACAATATGTTGACGGGTGCAACACAACTGAGACTCCTCTTCATCAACTATGGGACTGCCGCAAGGCCCAACATCTAGTGCACCTTTTTCTACCCCCTAATTTTGCGAGCTTTTAGAATTATAATTAGTCAGCCTTTCGCTTCGTTTTTTCACCAGATGGTTATTCCTGGCAGCTTTCGGTTCGTTTACGCCGATTCGCCTTTCAACGTTCACCGCTGTGGCTTTTGCGCACACTACACTTTAACCGCAACAAAGCAATATTTGACACACCGCTTCTTCACGCTGAGGAGACCTTTTACTAGTGTTTGACGATAATCCTTCTTCACTATCAACGGATATATTAGTTTAGGACCCACCCGCGTACGGCCATACCCAACTCGATGCACAACACAAAGCATTTAGAAATAAATGATATCAAAACTTCGGTAAAAATCTACTGTCTGACGAATTGTCTTCGGTTCTCCACGGTTTCAACTAATCCTGATTCACACCTGCGTCTTCTCGCGCTTTGCACATCAGACAGCATTTTCAACTCTATCGCCGTCTGCGCTTCAACATGATTCTTTACAATCCGCTGGTAATTTTTCTGCTCAAACTCTGAAGATTTTGAATTTATTTTGTCCAACTTTTGGATACTAATGCTCTTATAAGTAGAATTTTTTTAGGAGAATGATACGTTTGTACTATTGAGTCAGTTGAATGTATGATTACGTTTCACAAAAACTCTTTTTCGAAATCTTTTCACAGTGATGCTTTGCACATTCGTTGTTCTGTTTCGATTTTTCCAGTTTGACTTTAAAAAACGTACTTTTCTAGAATATCGCAGAAATTACAATCGGAAAGGTCTGCTCCTTTACTGTCGCTGCAATGCTTTACACTGGACGTTATATGATACGATATGTCAAATGCTAACGCATGTAAGCCTTAGATATTAACGTAAGCTACTTCTCACACCGTAAATGTGCTTAATCTTATCATAGACCCATCACTTATTTTTTCAAGGCTAAAACGTGATCAATACCATACTTTGCGTACGAAAATAGTACCGTTTGCTAGAACACAAATGAATTCATTTATAGGGGCTTGTATGTGAGTTTGAGCTTTAATATAGATTATGTGTGATAGTAGCTTCATCAGCGAATACTATCGTGCAAAACAAGCTACATGTATTTTTGAGCAAAGTGTAAGAATCTCAATTTAAAAGAAAATCCTCGAACTGGTACATGTTGCGTAACAGTTACTTTTTTCGCTGTAAAAGTAGCTAGGACAATGTTCGAACTAGTAAGTGTGCTGAACTATCGAAGGAATGACTTTCACAACAAGATCATTACGATATAAAGCGGGCATGAGCGCTAGGAAAGACGGCCTACCTCATTTTGCCTACTCTGAAGTTTGCAAAATTCTGCTATCTGTGAGACTTGTGGTACGAAAACTTATCGCAGAATGGCTGAAAAGAATATGGTATATAGTAAACACTTAGAACCGCTGCATACTATGCATATAGACCAGTAAGGTAAAAGTGATTAGGTTGAATAGATCTTTGAGTGCCAATTTGCTTTGTAGTTTGCAGACGATGCGACGTATTAAAAATGTACATTTTGGTGGGAGTTCCAAAAAGTCAACGGAGAAAGTCCTTCAAAAATGATTAAGTGGATACTTCGCGCCACTTGAAGTATGACAAATAACAATTAAAGAGGAAACTAGTCTTCAAAATTTAACAATCTCTCTAACTTTGCAAAAAAGAACGGACCGAATTTCGATTTCTAATGTAAAATATACATATAAGTCAAAGTGCAAAGCATTCATATTCGACTGATGTGCGCCGTGTAGTCAGAGGAGCGAGTGTGACAGCAAAACGGTTGCCCCAATTGATCGTGATTAATATCACTTATCTTTGACTGTGACCCATAAGTTAAAAATATCGTCATTTGATTCAACGATAAAGGATTATTTTTCTCCGATAGAAATATGAAGCTACGTTAAAGGCTATTTCGTAGAAATGATGATGCTATGAAGAGCAAAATTTGATCGAATAACCTCGGAAAGATATATATATAGGAAAGTGCAAATAGGAATTTGTGATCGCAAAAAAAAAATTAAAAATCAGGACTTAAAAAAGACACATGTTCGAGACCAGTGGACTTCAATGCTACTACTTACATCGCTTTTTTGGCTACGATCAATCAGGGTTTAGGTCCGTATTACTTCGATTAAGCTATCACATCAGGATTTCGGCGCTCTAAAGGGTCACACAAAAAACGCGCGTAAGGCTCGGAAAAGGCTGGCCAGTAGTAAATGGTTCTGCTAAAAAAATGCTCAGTTCCAATTATTGGCAAGGGGATGATGCAGACCATGAAATGAGAATTTTAATAGTTATCGTAAAATGAATAGAAACGGTTTGTACACGCAAGTGTACGAGAGCACAAAACGACATCTTGAGTATCAATGAGCACCGGCGTACGAATATTTGCGCACTGGCAAGCGATTGAAAATAGCAAAATTATAGGCTGAGCAAGTCTCCATAATAAAGCAATTGAAGTCAGTTATGATTCGACTGGCAGCTTAAACGACTCCGGACTTTTTGCCTTCACATTCGACTGATTTCCTGAAAAGCGGCTATGAGGGATTATATATCTTTTAAGTATGCCCGAGAGAGAGACAGTGAAAATTTGAGCAATTGTGAAAATAAACAATGGAGCATCGCCGGGGCATTTGTAGGCCCTTAAAATATTGAATTCGAATGGCTGTGAGGGGTAGATCCATTCTTCCTTATTTGAAACTAATGCAAACAACGTATTTAACCAAGTGCACTGTGAGAAAAATGCTACAAAACACGCCCTCCTTTGGAAAGGCAGTTTTTGCAGGACCACCAAGTTGTTAAAATTATCAAAAAAATGATTTGGCCAAAACGTTTTGTCAGTCTTATAGACACAGAAGGACAGAAGGTTCTGATATTGCAAGATGCCATATTTTGACTTTTTGCAAAGAACTCATCATTAAGTAATTTCGCTGCAGTAATCAAAGCCTTGTGTCTGTTTTTAGTACTTTGTGCCTGGCACAAGGCCAACATCGTGCCTAAGTTTTGGATCGATAAGTGTTTTGATGCTAAGTCACATCTGATTGCTTTATCATTAACGATATAACAAACCATCGTACATCTTTGTAATGATTAAATGTAAGACGCAATGCACGCTACTAATAAAGCTGATCCAAGACATCAACGTCAAAAATGAAATTAAGTTTGTAGCTTTTAATAAGAGCTTCAGTCTCCAAAAACACCAACTTCAAGAAATTTTGGCTTCTTCTTCAGCAAAAGATCCAGTACCTTCAATTATTTTGGAGTAGTGAATATGACACATCTGGCAAGGCTTCCAACGAGCGCTAAATTGCTGCGACACATCGACGAGTTGAGTCGACACGCTGAGGTCGATTTCGATTGCAGCTTTCACCGTGCCATGTTTTTTGCTTGCAGTGGTGTCCCACTTCCTACCTGTGGCTCACTATGTCTTGTGTCCGAATGTTACTCGGTCGCAATACTTCGGGAGCGGCTCTATGCTACGCGCCTGCTGAGCTTTGGTACCCACAAAGGGGATTTAAGGACGTCGCCAAAAATCTATTAGTAATTTTCCTGCCCCTGTAATGATCTCGAGTCTCAATTTGCCCTAGTGCGGATAGCAAGGCTGGTAAATAATATGGCCTAGCCAAACTCTGTTGAGCAAGCCTGGACGACTGACACCAACCAATTATTATTCCACGCATTCGCTTTGAAATCACATATTCATAAAAGAGACAAACTCGGTATGGGGAAGTCTAAAATAACGCTTAGTCGGTTTCAATATCGCTTAGGGCAAGTAGTTAAAATCAACATTGACAATCGTGTCTTTGCCACGAAGGCGAGATGACTCGAGTTTGTCTAACAAAGTATCTGTTGTGTCGGCTTGGCTCGTGTTCAAAGAGTTTATAACAATAGTAAGATCTGGCCAACTAAAGGCGCAAGCACAGAGCTAATTATGCGAACATGAGATAGATAGGGTTCGCTATACTAAAAAGAGGACATTAATTGGTGCTGTGCGAACCATACAAGGATGCGTTGACAGCATCAAGTACTCATTCTGCATGATTAATTGGTTTGATTCGATTGGTCGATACCATTTACGTTATGTCATTGGACTTGCGCTACCAAAATCGTTTCGCACCAGCTCCGATAGCTAAGAGCTGTCAGCTATAAAGTAACTGGCCATAGAGTACACACTAAGTAAATTTCCGAGTGTATCTTCGATGTGGGCTTCGATCCCTTTGTGATCTATTAAGTCATTGTCAAGGGCGAATGTTGACAAGCCAATTCGCCAGGCATGTAAAATGATTGTTAATTTTCCGCCTATATTGCGGTTTTTCAACGCAGGAACTGGCGCCGAAGTCAGCTCTCGGCACTAATTAGAATGTTAATGATATAATTGAACAGACAGTCTGCTTCACATAGAGTGGACTTTGCTATTTCTGCCCAAGTCATTCTTTCGAGTGAAAGATCAATTACTTGCGATATGTCGAACTAAGCACGATGCTTCGATCAGCTTTCATTTTAGTCGATCTTTTGGCCGTCAAAACAGATTAAAGTCTCCACCTGTACAAGTGCTACCTTGGCCGTCCGGGCGTATATAGAGACCCGCGATTTTTTTTTTGCTGCGCTCCGGTAATTGCTGCTCGAGCTTATAATAGCGTTTGCTGATGCTTCTTCGGTAGACTGTTTACAGATGAATGATCAGTCTACTGTGTGCCAGAAGGCACGTGACTCCGAATGTACTCTAAGGTACCACATTTGATCGAAAGGCTTTCTTTGGCTAACTTTACAGCCAAAGTTGATGTTCCCACATCAACTAGCTTTCTACCCACTCCATAAAATTCCGCAAAGTCTTAGCATAGATGTTCTGGGCTGAGAAAAATGAGGCTAGTTAGCATTTTCCTCACAAGATCTCATAATAGCGCTTAAACATAAGGCAAATGATTCAACTTTGCAGCTCAAGGGTCCAATCTCTTTAAATCTCCATCTCCCTCGTCAAGAGTCTAAAATTCTCCTAAAATAGCAATGACCTGACCGCTAGGTCAAACCTCGACAGCATTTTAAAATATATACACCTCGACCCGACCGCCTTCTTAAGCGCATACCTTCGGTCACGCAGAAGCTGCTACTCTTCATAGAGAGAGAAAAAGCCCGAAAGGGAGCAGCTTTCTTCAACGCTAAGGTCAGCAGGAGTGCGTAGTGAAACAGAGGATTTCTGATAAGTGTCAGAAACGCCTTGTGAAGTGGCATATTCATGCTTCTTCACACAGCTCGCACTGGTCGGGGAGATCTGGATCCGAAGTATTTGATATTTGAATCGAAGTCGCTCTCCTTTTGACTTAGTGTATGGTAGGAGTGACACTATAAATGCGCTTGAAGCTAACGTTATTAAATCTGGTTTGGCATCATACTTAATCGGAGACATCTCGAAGACGACTTACATATGAGCTTCAAAAAGCGCAAATCGAAGTCTTAGATCATGAACGCAAAGCACTTCGTCCAAGGTGGTTGCGCTTTTACCTCGAAGATAGACTCGGCCATTTCCCTTTGTTTAGGTGAGTTTCTTTGCATGGTCGGAGAGTTTGACGTTAAGTCCTACAACTTCAGGGTAATGATTACTCGGGCATTGAAGCTTGTTTAGCAATGTTAAATCAGACTGAAGTTTACTTACAGCCCAAGTGCTTAAATTGGTTGTAAGCATTTGCCATATTGGCGGACGCACCCAGCACGAGAGAACGATACGAGAGCGTCCCTGTGCACTGGGTGATCCTTTTCGAAGCTCGCCGTCTGTAGCTTTGGCGTGACCTTAAATGGAGCGCAATTTTGACGGCGCAGGCTTTGTTGCTGGCGTAGTCTTTACAAGCGCGGTCATCGGATTAGAGATGCAGTAGCACCTGCGATAGCCAAAGCAACCTTTGCGGTGTATTCTTGGTCGTCATAAAATGAATTGTAGATTTGCAGCCTTCTTTGCTGCCTAGTTGGACATCGCTCAGACGACATCTACTTTACGAAAAACGTCAGAAGTGATAAATAGCATGCAGCACTCCCGTGTAAAACTAATCGAGGCCGGAAAGTGTTAAGATATAATGGGCTAATACACAAAGCAGTCTCTTGCTCTAAGAGCTGATACTTTGATTCAAAAAGCTTTAAATAATGGTGGCTTAACACATTTATAAGGATTTATACACTAGGATTTTTCGAATGAAACCGAATTCGTTTGATAGTCTATTACAGAGCAGAATTTGTAATGAATGTAATGTATTACGTTATCGCGTTGCGAAGTTATGCACGTGCTAAGCTCAGTCTGGCTAGTCCACGGCATAGAGTGGTGTCCGCATACGTCGAGTCTCGTTCGGCGGGCAGTGCAGCCAGCACCGAGGTCGTGAGGGTCTTCTATTATTTTGCTTAGCTCTGACTTGGTAAGAGCCCAAGTGGCGCTCGGTTCTGGAGACCGTCGCGTCGAGGGAGAGACTCGTTAGAGACCATGCCCGAGAGTACCTGCCCGAAGCGCGCGAGCATTTAGCCCCCGCGCTTGGAAGGAGGGCGTCACCCCAACCTTTTTAAGCTCAGAATTTGTTGCATTTAACAGAATTTAGCTAGAATCAAAATAGGCAACATATTAATTACGCAGATCCGTCCATATTCTATAATTTATTGCAAATGCCGAATCCTTTTGACCAGGGATGAACGGTCGTTTATCGGACGATTATATCTTTCTGCACGCACCCTCTGTGCCAGAACCTGTGACGAAATGTCCTGACAAGCGCTCATTTGTGTGGAGACGAGCAATGGACAATCAAAGCGACGATGCAGCAAGCCATCTGAAGGTATCACAAACCACCATATCCACTGTTAGCTTGGAGAATGATCCTTTAGCAGCTTCAAATCTATAGAAATTGCACTACACTCATCTTTGTATTAATTTACATTTTTCGCATTGCCTCCCATGCAAGTATTTGTGCCTCTGTTGTAGCACAAATTACTTATCCGGTATCAAATTTAATTAGTATCTCCCTTATAGCTCTGCAGTGAAGCGAACGATTTATCTCTACAATTATTCGGCACACAAACTAGGTGCTACTGATAAATTTAGCCCGGTTTCGAACGTACTTCGCTTAGAACTAGTGCGCTTTGTAAGTCTGCTATTCGTCCCTCTTGGTGGTCCAATTTCAAATGACGTAGAGCCAAAAGTGCTCTTTCATTCGGCATAGTCGAAAACTAATACCTGATACGATTAATAATGTTGAGGAAAGAGCTTCTCTGCATAAGTACCAAAACATATCAATAAAACAATATGATCGGTTGAGTATGTAGCTACTATTTTGAGCTTAGAACGGCTTAGTCGAATAAGATATGTAAAAATAGCAGCGTCGTAAAATACTTGTGCTTATTCCCGACCCATTACATGATGATGGCGCATCGTGTTTGCCCTGAGCAAACACCGAAACTTTCCCAAAACTGTGTTGGTGAGCATGTCACAACAACAAACAATCTTTCGCCGACTGTAATGAAACTCACATGGATTGCTTTTGTATCGCTACATTTTCTGTGTTTTCTATATTTTGCGCTCGTGGGCTGGTGCTACTGGCACTTGCCTTATACCCGTCTGGATGCATGGCTATCCATGCTATCTATTGGAATAGGTACTGAGTATTATCATCCCATCGCGTTGATTTATGGATTTGTGGCTATGGTCCATGCCATCTATACTCTATTAATGATCGTTTTGTCTTGCTCGAGGAAAAGTGTGGTGTTCTCTATCACCAATGGTATTAAGCTTCCTGATTATATTAAAGGAGTTGGTACACGCTGGCGTCGTATCGCACCATTGAGACACGGTATTGTATGGATTTACCGTGCTGTATTTAAGCAAGATGGTTTCTTCGGAGTGGATGGGCCATACTTTGATACTGTGTTGCTATTTCGAGAAATAGTGGAGACTGCTTTGCAAACTTACCAAGCGTATCGGAACAGCTTGTTGCTTCCACGCAAGGGGATCAATCGCATCTTCGTGGCACTGCTTGTTCTGAACTGCTGGAGCACAGCGCTCGTGCACTCCTTTTTTCACGGCCATGTCCATAAAAGAAGGCTTTTAATGCTTGCTTGCGACTGTTTTTTAGATTTTGTCTCTTCGATGGGAATAACAATTTTACTAGTGGCGTCATATATTCCGGATTTCGATTTTCATAACAACGGCTTTCCATTTCTCAAGTGGTACGAAGACGTTTGGAGAGTCAACGCGATGAGTGAATTTGAAATTATTTTTGTTGCCTCGTGGACGGACATGGCTTTGCGATTTGTGTTTGCTTTGAGTATGCTAGGAAGCATGAACAACATGAAAAAACTTATGCGTGCCAAGCCAGCGGTTAGCTATAAAAGTGCTACCAGCACTTTAAGACGAGCAAAAGCTGTCGCTCCTTTTAACGAGATTCTAATTAATTCTACAAGTGGAGCTTTAAATGTGAATCAACGCTTCTTGCAGTGTTGGGTAGAAAAAATAAAGCAGGGATGCTTTTTTCTTTGGGGTTTTATCGTGTTAGCACTGCATGTGTACGCTGAGTCGACGCCTGAGTTGTCACAATGTACCATGCAAGTGAAGCCGTGGTTGACGTCACGAGCGTTTTGCTCGTTGCTTGAACTTAATTGCTATAGATCAGGCTTTGGCGGTGCTAGAGCTGACGTCCTTGCGCAATGGAGTGAATTTGATCCTGCGACAGTAGTGCGAGTCGTGATACGCCATTGTCCTTCGCTGGAAATTCCTGTGACGTTGACTCAGTTTGTGGGATTGAAAGAGATCAAGATCTACAACTCGACCATTTCGAGCTGGAGTGATGAGGCCGCTATAGCTCAAGCCTTTCATCCATTACTGACGACGCTATTTCTCGTGCGAGTTAACATGTCGAATGGTGAGCTACCTCTCGGGCTTCAAGCTGATGACTTTCCTCAGTCACTGGAGGATATTGAGATATGTGTCACAAATCTGCATTATTTGCCGGAGGATCTCGACCTGAAGTGGCCGCAATACGCGAGTATTTACCTTGAAGCTAGTCACTTCAATCAAGTACCGCCACCACTAGTCCGACTAGGTCCATTTGACTTATCGTTGTCACATAATCCAATCTCGACCATTCCAAAGGAACTTTTTGAGACCGAGTCAGTCGCATATCTCAATTTTGGTAGCACGTTGGTTGCAGAACTTCCCAAAGACGTGTCAAATATAGCTTCTTCAGTATACGATGTCAATCTGCGAGATACTGGCGTTTCTTTTTTCTGGTCGTGGATTGATTCGTTGGCCATCACTCCGACAGAGATTCCATGGATATCCGCTGGAAGTACATCGTACTGCTCAGACTTACAACACATTTTTGATAAGCAACGTGATGACTTTACGAGTTCGCCACCGATACAATCCCAGGTGTCGATTTTGCAAAATGCCAGCATGGGGAACTGGGCTGTGTTAAAAAATGCTGTATCTTGTGAGATTTCAAGTAATTTGTGGTACCCATAAGATTTTGAAGATGAATACAGCAAAATTGTTTAACTGTGGATTTCTAATTGTACCAAAAACGGGGGGTAGTCACCGATTCGTGAAATCGGCAAAAGCTTAGAACCGCCACATTAATGCACCACTGGATGCGGCTGCGTTTCATAAGCCTAACGCATGTTCTACATCGCCGCAATCTGCTTTTGTCTTCGAGTTATCATTGGTGACGTGAAGCTATCGCTCCATATTTGTGCGACAACTGGGTGCTCGATGCGCAACGCACTTCCTTTTCCGACTCAGCAACAGCGGACAAGCCGCTCAGCGCGATGGCGCCGCCCAGCTGTACTCACAAGAATGGGCGGTGCTCCGTGTCAAGCGCTGCGGATGCGACCCTGTAGCTGTCAAGATGACGCGGAAGAGAGGCCAACACGGCCCATCGAACAATGTCCCCGAGAGCAAGCGTCCAAGATGCTCGTGTGTCGACTACGTGGATGGCGACCTCTTTGAGTCACCACTCAAGCTCACGCCAATCCCTGCCCAGAAAGGAAAGTAATCCTTGCCGGCACCGCTTCCTGAGTCCACACCCATATTCACGTCTCTCGAAAAACCTGGCGATGTTTTGAGGCTTCTTAGTTATTCTCCAGAAGCCATCGAATCCTGGTATGGGCACGCAGCCACAACTGAGACTCGCAAGGATCCATCGTCTTGGACCGGTGAGCATGGCACGTCCAAGCGATTGGTCATCAAGACCATATGCAATCGGTGACAGTATTATCACGCATGGGTTCAAATTGGGCTGGGATATGCGGATGAAAAAAGGGTCCATGTATGGGAGGCGATATGCAGCTGAGTTTCGTGCAGAGCTGTACGAGTTATTTTTTCCAAGGAAAACGGCGACAGTCAGATAAGCTTGGGCCTAGAGGAATACTTGGGATACTGGAGCAACATCACCCAGACCGTTATGATCTCCCCAGCGAGAACGAAATCCGACAAGAAATCGCAGAATTTCGGATGAGTGTCAAGCCACGCGCTCCGACTTCGATTGTGCCTAGTCCATCAAGTGAGCAGAGTTCAGTGCGTCTAAGAGCTGCAGATGCGTTCTTCGAATCGTTGCTCGACTGTGATCCAACCACAAAACCAAAGCATGCGCTCGCTGTGTATCGCTCCACGTACAGTGAGGGTGAGCTATCAGACAGTCAGCTCAAGGCAAAGTTCAGCAGTCTTAAGAATCGACGGAAGCACGTAGGCAGTGTTTTACGTATCATACACAAATGTTACATAAATTAATGGTGACTCTCGAGGCCATACGAACCTACGATTGACATGCCTGCCAGTTAAGCAGGCATGTCAATCGTGGCCTCTTCGAGGTCGCATATCTCCACGAAATCTGCTCCGATTTCTACACAACTTGTACGAGGAGATCCCTGAGACCCCCACCAACCTATCGGACGCTGATTCCGGACTCGTTCAGCTTTCGCCGATTTCATCCAAAATACCATTTTTTGCTACAGTTGACTCAGAAATCCACAGTTAAATTGGACATTTCTAAAATGCGCACGTTTTTATAAGTATGCAGAGGGTTTTCAGCACCCATCTCCTCCTGAAACTAATTGTCTCACGTTTAATCCTCTTCCCATTTTTGAAGGATGTCGTCATTATACGAACAAGAAGCAAATACGATATAGACTTTGTGACAGGTCGTCGGCATGGCGATAACATACTAATCGCAAATCAACGCAATCTTGACCTCGCATTCTACTGTGCAAATTATCGAAATGGTTTTGGCCAAATATTCAATCAATGACAGATGAAAACGTGAAGCTGCGCGTCGTTTAAGCACACACTGTATTCCTTCAACCTGAATGGCATGATCATCATGATCTTATGTGTGCCAAGGTGTGTAAGGTTAATGGTTTGTATTGGCGCTACCTTGCCGACTGTGCTTAATGTGATCTTGACTCATTTGCTTATGGGATACAACAACTTATATCGAAGACCACTTTCTTTCCAGTAAATAAGTGACGAAGTTCGTCAATGCTTTGAACAACATGATTTGAGGTGTGTTACGTATCCGGGGTTTAAGCGATGTTACCGCTGTTCCGTAATTAAAATACTCGGATGAAAGGCGCTGGGCAAAACCTCACACGTTTGTGCAGTATTGGTCGACTTTGATGGAAGTGGTTGCAGCTCGCAGCATTGGAAGTCACTCCATCTCCGTACCTTTTAGCTTGTGATGAGCACATATTTCAACATACTTCTATCTCTTTACTTTCTATGCTCAAATTTTTGCGATGCTGACAGCTCCGACAGCCAAGCATACTTACTTTGGTAGTTTATCTTGCTGGTTTTCGGTCATTATTTCTTGAGGCTTGCTGCAAATATTGCGGTATATGGCAGCAGCATATATCAATGTAGCAAGCAGGCCTTTATAAACTAGTATGACAATCGCAAACGGGCCTCCAACGCAACGCTTAGCTTTTATTATAATAAAAGCTGGCTGCCCGTAAAAGCGAATCGCATAAAACGGTGGCTTTTGGGGCACAATAGGCACCAAATTTGTAACGGGGCCACATCGCACCTTACACGAAGGGACGTGCAGGAACTTCTGGAGATACACGATCTTCCGATGAGTGACTGTTTATCATCCCCTATCGAAGTGTACAGATTGCAGTTATATACTGATTCAATTTATACATTCTTTATGTGCTTAATTAGTGACTCAAATCGCTTCCGAAATGGAAATTTGTATCGTAGCTAGGATGCCAGCAGTACTACAGTGATTTCAAGTAAAATTGGAAGTCGTCATTCCAGGCTTCAATTTTTTAAACTTGTGTTCAGTAATCGAGCCATTACATCGTTGCCCACCAACTGTATTGCGCTCGCATATGCAAAATTTTGCCGAAATCGATTTACTATGGTTTACTTTTGTCTTTGGTGCCACTTCGGTAGACGCGACAGGACAAGCTATTGCCAATGAATGGTTTAGTCACCCGCTATTGCTCAATGAAAGAAAGAATGGAAATATTACATGCATATACTCCTTTTACAAGTATCTCGATCAAGTTGGCCGAAGCTCTGCAGTTACTAAAATCAAGCATTGGCCTTATTTTGATAGTGATCAAAATGTCAATATGTGTCCTTATAGACGCTTCCAATAAAAAATTTGCACACACTTCCCCAACAAAAGCTTGCTAAAGCGATTTGATTGAGCATAGACGTTGCCTTATCGAGAATCGGGTCAATATGTCTCTCATAAAAGGCAAGAAACATACGAGTGTAGCTATGATAAAGCAGTTGCCAGCATTCGTTTTAGAGTTTTGCCTTCTCGCACAGCCAACGCGCAATGTATGCATGCTATAGATAATACAAATTGTATTACTCCTTTTGCTTAGATACAATGCTTCCTTTTGCAACAACTAAAGAGAACACCAGCACCGACAAGAAAACTATCGGCAGCTCATTCGCCCGTCATTGCTTGATATAAAAATGTAGGACTTCTCAAAGGCGATATATACTATATTTACGCGTATTAAAGTCGTACTACCATCGCAGTTGACGTGATCACTATATTTTCAAGTACAATTATTGCGCTACTATTGCAGCCCTCATGTTGGACTTTACTTCGATATTGATGTAAAGCATCTATTGAATGCGATAGTTGACGTTTCGATAAAAAATTGTCTATTGGATTGCACAAAAGGCTTGCTAGATAAAGCATAGACGATGCTTCGACTGATATCAAGGCCGGGATCTCTCGCATTCGAAGCGAAGAACACACTACCGCACCACACGTACAGCTCAAATGCAGCAGATGCCAGAATTTGTTGTAGTATTTGCTGTTTTTGCTCAGACAACGAGCGTTATATAAATTCTGCCGCACTGACAGCGCTTAGCACTCCATAAAGATCTATGTTACTTATTGCACAAAACATCAAGCTATCGGAACAAGCAGAGGTGCTGTAACTGGCAGTCACTCACTTTGCCTGATAAAATGTAGGACTTATTAAACTGTATTGATTTGCAAATATCTTATTTTACGAGTATTAAGACCGCACATCTATCGTAGATTGTTGAAGCCATCATGAGACCGCCAAAAAGTAAAATTAACGTCCTTTTGAGATTTGTATAGCAAGAAGTCAAGCTATAAAGCAGAACGTAAGACCGCCCCTATCACGTCCCTTATGATAAAAAAATAGCCAAGCGGCAACAAAGATAGCTTGCTGGGGCTATATATGCTTACATAAAATGCTTCACAATTTGCAAATGTAGAATATGAATCAACACATGTGAAAAAGACTAAATTATCTTACTCTAAGCCATCTTAGGGACGTTAACAATGCCCTTTTGTGCCACTAGCTGCAAATTTCGTCGCAAAAACAATAGTGACATTAATCATAAGCAGTGTTGTTGCTTAATCCGTCATATAAGCGCGTTGACTGTGCAAAAAACGAACATTTACAACACTTGCTGGCATCTGCTCCATCCAAACTGTAATTGTGGCTTAATGGTGTCTTTTTTGTTTCGTATGCAAGAATTAACGGGCAAAACTACCGGTGATGCATCGTTAATGCTCAACAAAATAGCTCTAGCATTCTTTTTTGGGGACGTATGCGCAGATCTCGCATGGTCGACTATCGATTTGGCATATGCTTGACTCGAAGTGTTTATACTAAAGTGTATCTACAGCGCGAGCGCTTTGATAGATTTGATCCTACTTGAGATCTATGTATGTTTGGTAGACGAAATGGTCGAATCGAAATTTTTAAGCGCTAATTATAGTGTCGCACCATAAGCAAAAGCTGCAGATCGAAGCACACAAGAAGCATTAAGTGGGTTACATTGGTATCACAATCATAAAGTGCGAAGATGACTAACGTCAGGTGATTGCATACCGGTTTTGCATGTCTTGCTGTTTTCGCTATTACCTTTGCCAATGTTAGAATTTGACGCGTGTCTGGACAAACATTGACACAATTTTTACGGTCGATGTCTATCCAGAATTTGGTTGATTTTATTCAGCTCGACGCAGTACAAGGATAAATATAAATGAATTTTGTTGCTGCATTTGGTGTATAAGGCAATTAAACGTCATCGACGTAATTTATAAAGTGCGATACCCTTTTCTTTTTATCAGTGGTGACAAGGCGATGACACGCCACCGGAGCGTTTGATAACTATTGTGACATGGCAAATCACAACAATAGCAAGCAATGAAGGTTGTCGTGAACGGTACCATAGCCTGCTTTTACCAAACGATCCACAAAATTCGGTGCACTGTACAACGTGCATTTGGTGCTGTAACACGCTCTTCTTGAAGTAGATTTTTGTGCAGACACGCCGTTTTTTAACAAGTGTGAGTTTAAAGATAAAAAAGAGATCTACACATAACAATTTTGTATTTGCGTCAAAAACGTATAATTGCGCTGGATATGAAGCTTTGCGCACCACCGCCTGTCGTGAGTAAATGCGGTGTCGTATGTGGCAGTTGACTTAATGCTATACTTTTAAGAAGCACGAAGCTGAGATGTGCACATATTTGATCAACATTATCAAATTTTAAACGATCGCTATTTTATTTGCTCCTAGTCATCTTATGTCGAGCTACGCTCGACATATTCGAAGAGTCGTTTTTAAATAACTTAATCGTTTAATGCTGCTTCAGAATAGCGGTATGCTTATCGCGGGTGTATAGCCATTTTTTTCGATAGGTCTAATATTGGCCACTACTTGTACTGACACCGCTGTGGCTGCTTAACATCTATCGACATATTCGACAAATTTCGGATCGCTTTAGTTCGAGGATTAAAAATGTCACTATCAAATAGGAGTCACCCTGGTATGAATGAGGTAAGCTTTCCTTTATCACTAACATATTATTATGCTGTGTCGCGTACACAGAATGCACAAGCCTGATAGCCCTAAAGCGTATTCGCGCGATACAAAATCTATCTATGTGATACAATTCCTATTTAATTATATTATGTGCTACGTAGATAAACAACCTTTACTTTAAGTAGTAAATCCCACATGTGCTTTAATAAAAGTTTGTACCAGAAATGCAAACCTCGAATGTACTAAAAACATCTCTGCAATGTATGTATATGCTTGACGTGATTTTAAAAGAAATAAAAGCGTACCGAAAGCTTGATTTTGAATCTGCTTATCTGATGCTACTGCTGATTGTGTCTTACCTGCTTGCGCAACTATATCTATTCAGCCGCCGTGAGGCGCAGCGCAATTATTCTAACGTCTATTGTTGTCGATAGGGTTCTTGAAAATGCGATGAAGCCTGGTTATTGGCTAATAAATGCAAACATTTGCGTCAAATATATTGCTGGTTTACTTTACTCGAGCAGTCAAGTCAAATATTTAGGAGTACAAAATGTGATATACTAACAGCTTTTTTACATCTTTGTCAAGCAGCTCACACCTCATTTACAAAAGATTTGACTTTTTACTCTTCCCTGTCAAATCCGTACTGTTGTAACCTTCATCGGATTTCTGTCTCGTCTTCAGCAACAATCGATTTTATGATAAGACAGGAGCCGATTGCTATAGGCATTCTCGTCTGATAGGTCATTTTCGCACCTACCGCATTAGTGCTCAAATAGAGAATTGATCGTCGTGAGTGTAGGCTCGGTTTTCAAAATTTTGATAAGATAGCGACTACCATTCCGACGATAAGCTAAATACATACATCTCGTTCAGTGGCAAAATCTATTTAAGTAGTATCCAAACGAATTACACAAATGTTCACCGAGCTTCTAGTCGATCGTTCCGCGTGATTTGTTTTAATTGGCAACTCGATGGGGCTAAATTCCCTCGATCTCGTTCAGGCTGCTTAGGACTTTCGAGAACAACTTTTACGTTCATGACAAAGTACTTACTACGAAGTTAGCTTCGGTAATGATATTCGTGTATTCTATACATTCTAAGCTCCTTGTGTTATGTCCCGACCATGCTTTAATAATAATGGAAATAAATCAGACTACTTGCACCAACAAATGAAAAAACGGCCGTCATTCTTTGCGAAATATAATGTTCGCGCTGACCGCGTCCAATGCCCTTTTCGACGCGCTTTGGCATAAAATAAATTATGAGCTGCTTCTCATCAGCATGGTTTAATCTCTTTTTACAGACACATTCATCACGCATGTAAGACAAATGCCAATTTAGACGTTTTCAATTCACATTAGTCATCGCAAGCAAAGATGCCGAAGTCGAATGCTTCAACCTCTCGACAGCGATCTCAGCTGCAATACAATGTGAGGGCAAACATCTTGTCTACTATAAGTTGATCCAATAAAATTTGGCTCGTTTAGTTCCTCCAGACGACGTAGCTTAAAAGCTTTAAGTACGATATACACCGAAGGCACACAATGCTTCGTCTAGCAATCATTTGGGGCTAAAAAAAGTCACTCAAGGCTAGTGAAGACGAATTTAGACTTTTTACAAATTATTGGTGGAACAAGCGCGCTTTCAAGAATGTGAGGGCCTGTAAGAAGTATTCGCGACTTAAATGTCGTTCCTTTTATAGTCCGAGTCAGTATCGGATGAAATTAAGAGTCTTTTAGTGTTGACTGTTATTGCCAGAAGATTATGTCAACCTGAGCGTTTTATCATTTAAACAAGATGATTCATTCGGAACCTGCTATAGGCAGAACAACTTCGAATCAGAAATAAAACTACTTTCTTAAAATCGTCTATATGACATAGCATTGCGACCTAATGGTGGAGGATAAAACCTCGCGTCATACCGATGCAATTTAGCGGATGCGTTTTTGGTATTGGAGGAACTGCCTGTTAAGGTCAACAGTATCACAGACGACAGATAGTAAGACATAAGATTGATTGTGTGCTAGAGGACATACTCCGCAGTACGTGCGTTGTGGTATGGCCATTAAGGTTTTCATGGCTAATATTGCTTTCAACAATACGGTTGACATAATGATGGACTTTGCGCTCTTTCATGCTGGTCGGATAAGACACACAAGGGTTTTTTATACCGCTCCGGAGTACGAATAATTTCAGAGCTAGCAAGAAGAGGCTTTATAAGCTATCCCTTTAGTGCGAAACTAATTTATACGAGACCACTTATATGATGTCGCGAGAAGTCAATTGAGCTTAACGATCAGGCCGAAGGATGCGATTGCATCCGCCAACAGTTAAAAGAAGTTTTTTATGCAACCACTGGACAGAAATTTAGCCTAAAAGCGCTAACTAGTGAAATAGAATCAAATTATCGAGATTTTTGCGGCTTCAAAAATGTATATATATTAGTGTATACCATTCAAACACACCCAACATTCTATGTGAAGCGTCGATACGGGATCTTTCCTCAGTACTCCAAATACCATACAAGACGAGCTCTACAACTTTTCTGCACCTCTCTTTATGCGCCATCTCCGGCTGACAATGCATATAGCTACCTCTTTATTAGCCATGAGGCCAAAAGCCTCGTAGCTATAGGTCTGTGCACTTCGAGCAGACAGTCGAGGCTGGGGTTTAGTACAAGCGGAATCGTAGACTTCGCTCTGAGATAAGTTGCAGCCCATTCGAGCATGACTATCATGGGTCCACATGGCCAAAGAAATTAATTTTCTTCTTAGAGCTTCAAGGACTCGAGGACTACCCCGAAATAGCCACAGCCTCGCCACCAGCGCAACCTTCAAGAGCAATCTTTAACGCGTGCATACGATCGCGCAGGAGCTGTTGATTCTTATTCATAAGATGTCGGGAATGACGTGATAGCGGCATCATGCAGTGCTTCTTGACGATTGAGGTCAGCAGTAGTATCACGTAGAGTGCGCTGAAAAGCATAGGCACTCTTTAGGGCGAAAGGTGCTTCTTTGAAATTGGTGCGGTAATCTGTTAAATAATTCAAGCAATTCACGCTTCGATGGTAAGCCGCTGTCGTTTAGACTCATGTTCGAAGTATAGTGGTATCCGTGCTTGGTACTTGCGCACTTCATTTTGATTTGGTTTAATGGAAAGGCCAAGAGATTTAGAGGGCTAGATAAATCTGCTCATAAGGTTAGCAAGCTGTACTTCAAGCTTACAAACTTAACCGAGGTGTTTTTGCTTCGTGTTGTGATACTTTGAAGGCTCACGCAATCGAATTATTGGCGACTATATCTAAACATATCCATATAACGAGTGCGGAATCGTTTTGTACCCTTGTCGTAAAGCTTCTGACGACACCAATTAGGTAACTCAAGGCGGTACAAAGTACACAATTAGATTTTGCTGGAAAAACAACCGAGTATTGTTCCTATCCGTCAGCAGTCGAACAGCCTTCGCGGTGCACGAAGCTATGCTAAGAGCTATAGCCTGAATCGGCAAGTTATTATCCCTATCTATGCCTCAACGGTCGGCTTTTCACACGTGTGTAGACTTCTCACGGGACGGCGCCGAGAAAAAGACTAACATTTCCTTACCCTCATCTTTAAAGGGCCTCGTAGATTAGGTCTTTACAGAAAAAATATCATGGACTTCAATCGCGACCTTTCACATGGCCGCTAAGTTTTAATTTCTCTAACGCATAATTCAAGCAATTAGGCTAATTTGGTAGCGTCGTTACTAACCAAAGATTTGTCCAAGGCCTAAGCAAAAGCAAAGCCAGACGAGCTTTCGTCATTCTAATCGCACAGAGGCGGAGGTGTTTGTGGATCACCGGACGAGATAGACTGATGCGCCTTTCCAGGCTTCTCAAAAGCCTTTTTTAGTAGCTGGCAAGTAAATCTTGTAAGGCTTATCTTCCATGGCCTTAGTATGAGAAAGCAAAAAATTAATTGATTACAGTCAATCAGCTTAATTCTATTGAATTAAGGCATATATTTTGAGAGTTTCTGGAAAATGGAACTGACCATTCCGTAAAGCTTAGCTTTCGCTGTAATAGCTGGACTTTTATTTAGTTTAGGCCCTAGAAAACATTTGCACCTGGTGTTAGACCAGAATTGAAGAGTTTTATGACTTCGATTAATATCCACTAGATCCTTTGAAGTTTTCTGTATGAAATGTAGCGTCACTATCTTGCAGGATTCAATGCGATATCATCTTGTAGAGTTTTAAAAATGGGTATGTATTGTCCTTAACATCTTTGTAGACTGGCCTAAAGCGACCATTTTAGTCTCTTATTATCAATTTTAAAATGCAATAGCTGCAAGTTCGCCTGAACTATATTAAAGTTTGCCGGACAGCATCCAGATCTAAGTATTTGTGTCGTTTGCAAGAGGTTTCCTTCGACTTAGGAACGCACCAAGTGAATCATAATTAAGTTTTGCAGACTCCTTGGCTATCAATTTATTATTATTTGTTAGTCCGTTCGCACATAGGACCTTGGTTTCGCTCGCGTAATTGCGATGCAACCTGCAGAAGAAATGGTAAGTTTTGCAGAAAACAGTCTAGCCAAAAAAGTTGAGGAAGAAGCAGGGGATCGAAGTCAACTCGGGAAGAATCAAAGGAACGAAGTCAACTCGGGAAGAAAAAGAAAAGAATTGCATCTTATAGCGCAGTGCACATAGGACCGACTCGATACAATAGACATGAAAAGAGATCGCGCTCTTTATCTAAATGTGGTATTCATTATTTAAAGTAAAAGTGACATTGAATATGAATTACGATATCTGGTATATGCTGATGTAAACAAAGTTATGGGACAGAACATTGATTACATTAGAATCTATGCGGGTGGCGACTTATTGCGTCCACGCCAATTTCTCTGCGACTAATTATAAACGACATATATCCTTCGTGATCCCTTTGCGACAAAATATAAACAATATATGATGGACATACGACTGCCACCATGCAAAAAATAAGCTTGACTGTCTAAGATGGTAATCTATAACCCATAATTCATTGAAATTATGCCAATTTTTTGGTCCTGTAACGTGAATGTAATTGATTCTACTTGCTCACATTCATCAACGCGACGATCTGTTGCGGTAAAGAATAGTCGATTCCGTATTGAAAGGTAAGATAAGTCGTCAGTATAGCCGTCGACATTGCAGACAAATTTCGTCATGATTAAGATGCGCCATTAGGAATCCGACGTCTTTAATGTGCCGACACGCCTGCGTCTTTAGAACCGATCAAATGGTTGAAAGCATGATCTGAGGCCTTTACATCTTCTCGAGCTTAGTAAATGAGGGTGATGAGACTCTCAAAAACGAAGCAGGATAGATCAACAGATCTGGACGAGGCGTAGCTTTGTGTCTTGTATACGTTTTGCGGTCAAATGGATGGTTGAGTTGTATTTGTGTGCTAGCGTCGCTACTCAAATATACGCCGACAAATGAAGTGGTAGTTTGATTACCGCAAGTTTCCTTGTCTTGCGAATGCGTCGCTCGAATAGTAAGTCAGCACATGGTAAATAATTCAAGATCGGCTATTTGCAGTCTTAGTGGACTTCAATGTCGAGCGGGCAAAGGTATTGAGTGAAAAACAAAGAAAGACAATGACAGCGAAACTGGAACGTAGCTGAAAAACTTTAATTATCTAAAAGTTCTGGTAGGTCTTGAGTGAAATAACAAAGAAAGACAATGACAGCGAAACTGGAACGTAGCTGTTATAGCTTAATTATTTTAAAAAATTTACTACCTGGTTTGAAGTAAGTATGGGTGCCTTTCTTTTGTGGTGTGTGCACCAAATGGTCGTTTAGACGAGATGAGAAGAACCAATGTACAAGAGCTGCTTATTCACCAAATATGATCAGCACTATACGAAGAATAACTACGAGCTGCGTGTATCATTCAGGTCTTTCTTTACCAAGCGAATGAGCATCAAAACAATTCCGTAGATACTATTCTTATTTGCGAGTGAGTGCGGTCAACTAAGCCCATACACTAAAACGATGATTTTCATTAGTCAAAACGAATTCGAGACGCGTAATAGAATTTGCAATTACATATATATATACATATTATGGAAGCTTGGAAAAGGTTGGGGTGACGCCCTCCTTCCAAGCGCGGGGGCTAAATGCTCGCGCGCTTCGGGCAGGTGCTCTCGGGCATCTGCAGGTCTCTAACGAGTCTCACCCTCGACGCGACGGTCTCCAGCACCGGGCGCCACCTGGGCTCTTACCAAGTCAGAGCTAAGCAAAATAATGGAAGACCCTCACGACCTCGGTGCTGGCTGCACTGCCCGCCGAACGAGACCCGACGTATGCGGACACCACTCTATGCCGTGGACTAGCCAGACTGAGCCTAGCACGTGCATAATTTGGCAACGCGATAACGTAATACATTACATTATCCTACTATGCAAAGTTTGATATATTTAAAAAAGAAGTACTGTATAAGAACACATCACCCACGCGACAAGTACGCTTGTGTAATGCGATTTTTTTGCTATTGCTCTTAAAATAGCGTAAATAAAAAAAAATCAAGTCACTAAACCATACATTTCTTCGTCCTTAACAAAATTCTAAAGCGTTGTAATGCCGAATATTTTATCATAAGCTGTAAACATGCTTTAATCCATGTCTTCTGCCACACCGATTAAATCATAGAATGCGATTGATGCAAACTAAGCATGTGTGATACCAAGGCTCGAAATTGCGCCATCGCTCAAGAAACCGATTTGCGAGGGGCATATTCACTAAAAGGCCAGTTATTCTATACATAAGATCAACAGTCACGGAATATTCATTTCATTAATGAGGGTCTCGGGGTGGGAGTACCCACAGCTCCGCCGAATGCTCATGACCTCTTGCGCTGATGCGTTTGCCTTTTCAACCAACCCAGCTTGCTTTGCTGCCAAATAAATTTGTAGATAAAGTGTTTCTGTAGTGTGATAACACTTCGGGAGACCACAATGCATCCAAATCTCCAGCAACCTCTCAGCAGCTTTGATGACTTCCATCCAGTCGCACTGAGTACGAGCCAGCTGCATTTCTGCAGTGTAAAAAGCGAATTGAGCCTCACTGCTGCGCTTGACGACATGTTCTTGCTCCTTTTTCAGCTTCAAAAGCTGCTGCTTATCGTCGTTGCGATTAGAACTGACGACTTGCATCAGTTGTTCCATCAGTTGACTCTCCTGTTCGTCCGTGTTGTCTTCAATCAAACACTTAGCTTCAATCGTACAGCGTACGCAGCAACAGATAAAACCAAACCCTTTTGATAACAGTACTTGGCGTTTCTTTCTCGTCTGTAACAAATCAATGTAGGCATACTCCACCGCTCGTCCCAGCGGGATCTCAGAGATCGCGTGAAAAGCCAGAATTCTTGTATGGGGGTTGAAGCTAGGAACCACATTCGGCATGCAAGAGTGATTTAATGCCATCGCTGCTTCAGGAAACAAACCTGTGCCTACACACGTGACGCCATCTAAGTAAAGCGGGTGCGCATTGCAGCGCACGCGCTCAAGAGTAGCTCGCACATGCTGTGGGTCCACAACTTGCCTTGTCATTCGAACAACAAAAGCTACGACGGTCGTAACTTCCTTTTCTTCACTGTCTTCGTCCCGCTGGTGAGAAACAAGCAGCCGAAGAGCTTGAGGATTCCGTAGAAACCGCTCCATACTCAGCACTGCCAGCACCAGCCGCACAGTCTCCACATCCCTGACCTTCATTTCGTTACACGTTAACTCACGCAATGCTTGGCACTGAAAATCGTGCAACATCGCGTCCGTGTCCAAACAAGTACGTGAGCAATACCTTGCAAACTCACAAGCTCCACATTGAAATGCTTTTTTACGCAGCTTTGCAAAGCACCAATGGCACCGTTTCGACACCATACTCTGCCGGACCACCACAGCGAAAGCTACTGCTTGAAATGCACACTCTCCTGCACAAATATGCTGCTTGGCGATGGTAAACCGGCCTACGGGGCCGCGGGTCGAGCTCCAGAGGGCTACACGAGGATTATCGTCTTCAAAGATCGAATGGTGAGGGCCACGACCCAATGCCTTGTTGGCATTTGGCGAAACAGGCTGGACAATACACACGTGACGCTTTAGAATCCACTGGGAGTGACTCTTTGTGAGCTGAGAAGGCTTTTTGGCATCGGTAGAAGACACTGGGGAGGATGTGCATTTCCAGACCACGTAACTTAGACCTGTTAAAGAGCTGACGCGTACAAGTTGCACAAACAGCACACGAGAGGATGATGATAAAGCATGGCAAGTATCAGATTTTTCTGATTGTGCACAGCAACAGAGAGGCAATGAAACGCCTGTCACCAGCACGTAGAGGTTAGTGAGGTCCTTGGTCTGCATTTGCGCTGTTCGAGGTATTGTATCGGTACAATAACATCATCCTGCACTGGTTGGATTGAATCTATACAACTAGCAAATAATACTATGATTGGGCGAAACTAGAACAATACTTGGGTAAATAATTATGCAATCTGTGTGTGAATTTAGGTCGTACATTACGGCGGGAGCAAAATGCTCGCGCGCTTCGGGCAGGTGCTCTCGGGCATCTGCAGGTCTCTAACGAGTCTCACCCTCGACGCGACGGTCTCCAGCACCAGGGCGCCACCTGGGCTCTTACCAAGTCAGAGCTAAACAAATTAATGGAAGACCCTCACGACCTCGGTGCTGGCTGCACTGCCCGCCGAACAAGACCCGACGTATGCGGACACCACTCTATGGCGTGGACTAGCCAGACTGAGCCTAGCACGTGCATAACTTGGCAACGCGATAACGTAGTACAATACAATACAATTACGGCTTCGCTCGTGATTGTATCAATGGGACATACGAAAGGAGCAAGATGTATCCGTTCTGGACCTAAATGACTTGAAACAATAACTAACGATAAGTGTTAGCCTTGTCTGTCGTGAGCAAGACAAATAAGGTCACTTTTTGTCTCTGGAAGATCAGTTCGGGATTGTTACTGCACGGATCAAGAGAGTATCCCTACATAAGTTACGCACTTACGCAAAAAAAGATTTTTAGAAAGATGAGTACATTTTCTGGTGCAGAGATTAACAGGACATTAATATTCACAATAAGATTATAAAATGAAGGCTGAAGCAAGTTTAACGGTGTTAATATTCACAATAAGATTATAAAATGAAGGCTGAAGCAAGTTTAACGGTGTTATACCACAGAAAAGATGCGCAACAAGATGATCGAACTTTAAGTAGAGCCGCTTGAAGTTTTTTCGGCAAAATTGTAGCTCACGATTGAATTTATGATGAAGATTTTGTGCACAGTCCCACTAATTGTCTTTGATATACAGAGAAGTCTGTTGTCTAGGCCGAATTTTTCAAAAGTCTTACGGTGCAAATCGGCAGTCGTGCACCAAGCAGCTTTTTTTCTAAGACTCTTTTTGACAAAAAATCCAGCTTTGACAACAAAAGCTAGGCTTCATCTTTTGGTCTGATACATCTTATGAATAACTCTTTGTAGTTCGCCTTCAACCCAATAGACTAAAGCTGCAGGCACTTCCGCTTTTGGAAGATATCAACGACGAAAACTCGCCTAGCATCCCTCTAGCTCAACCCTCGAAGCAAGCTTTGGCTAATAATAACGCTGTCAAAATGGCCCTATCGCTTTAAATTGTGCTTTGAAAACTTAAGACGTAGCGGCCATGTGGAGGTTGTCTGTCAAAAGTAGGAAGTCCAAGATGTTCTTTTAGCAAAGATTCGACCTACGACGCCCTCTCTGACGAGAGTAAAGTATTGTTAGTACATTTCTCGGCGCCGTCCCGTAAGAGGTCTACTTTTTTTTTGGAAAGCGTGTCAACGAGGGAGGAAAGGAGATAACATCTGGCTGATGCGGGTTGTTGCTCTGAGCAGCATGATTCATAGCTTGGCGCGCTGGAAGCTGGGGTATACAAACAAAAGTGGCTTGAAATCGCCATTGATTCATCAAAATCATACAACGGTTATGTGTGTACTTTGCACCAACTTAAATTCCAATAAAACACTTACTTAGCGTCGTCATAAGCTTAAAGACGGGTAATTTGTTTTTGTTATCATTGACTACCAACATTAAGGTAGAAAACCACTGTTATGACTGCGTGAGCCTTCGAATGACTACAGAACGAAGCGAAATCACTTCGTTGAGTTCATTACTAAGAAACAAATCTCTGACCTTATGAATCGAATAAATTGATTCCAAACCTCTCGGCATTTGCACAGAATCAAATCATGTTCAAGTGCGCAAGTATCAAGCACAAATACCACTATACTTCAGTCATGAGTCCAAACGATAGCGGCTTGCCTACGATGGGTCAATTGCTTAAAATATTATCCAAATAGCCACCGAAATATCGTGTCAGAGTCGCTTTAGCGGCTTCCCAAGTTCTGCTGAGCACCAACTTACAGAAAGCACTTATCGCCTTGGAAAGCGCCTTTGCTTGACAGCGCATTTCAGGTGGTAGTACCGCTGATCTTAGTCTTCAAGGAGCACTAGAGGATGTCGCTATCACATAATTCTCGACACTTTTTGATTTAAGTCAGCAGCTCCTAAGTGATCGTATGCATGCGTTTGAGATTGTGGCCCTAAAGGTTGAGCCATGGCTTTTTTAAGGTAGTCCTCGAGCTCTTGAGTTTTGAGAAAAAGATAAATTTAATTTTGCCATGTGAGCATATACTCCTCATGGTCGAATGGAAGCAAACTTATTTCAGCGCGAGGTCCTCGACGCTTGTACTAAAATCCAGCCTCAGCCAGCCGCTCAAAGTGCACAAATTTATATTTATAAAGTATTTTCGCTTTATGTCAAAAAAGAGGCAGTATTAGCCGCTATGTGACCTCTTGTACTCACCAAATTAAAAATTAAGCGCGGAGATAGCGCTTGGAGAGGTGCATGGAAAATTTGCATGTTTGTCTGGCTCTTCCATTACAAAGAAAAGATCCTTGTAACGACCCTTTACATAGAATGGTAGGTGTGTCGACAGCGCCTTAAAAAGGCTGATGGTTTCCACCAATTTATATATTACTATAGCCGTTGAATGTTTGATTATTCAATTTCTTTTACTCGAAATCACCGACCTTACACCATTTGGCGGTGATTTTTTTTGTTCAATGCAACTTTTCCTAACGCATCCGAATTCTTCAGCTCAGTCGTTCCTTAAAAATACTTTTTAATTGAAGACGGATGCAATCGCATCGTTCGACCTGTTAATATTGTCAAACTGACGACCCGCAGTGTCATACAAGTGTTATCGTATAAATCGATCTCACCTTCAAAGAAGGAAAGGAAAAACGTTTGGAGCCTCATCTTTACGTACTCCAGAGATCCGAACATCGAAGCGGTATAAAGTTCTAGTGTGCAACATGGAAGAGCGCAAAGCCCTTTTATGATGTGAAGCGCATTGATGAAAACAATATTAACCATTTGAAGCTTATTGGTCATAAAATTTGCTGTCTCAACGCACATACTGCGTGGTGTGTCCTCTAGCTCACACGTTTAATCTTCCGTCGTACTATCTGTCTGTGATACTGTTGATCTTAACAAGCAGTTCATCGAATGCAAAAAACGCATCCGACAAAACGTATCGGTATGGCGCGACCTTTGATCCGCCACCATTATGTCGCAAGACTATGTCATATAGACAATGTTTTTAAAAGTGTTGCTGTCTGTATCAATGTTGTACTGGCTACTTCAGGTTTCTAATGCCCCATCTTGCCTAGATGACACAACGCCCATGTTGCCATTAGCCTCCCGCAAGCAAAGTCGACTTTAAAAGATTTTTAATTTTCAATTGATTTGACAAGATCTATGAAAGAATCGACGACTGAGTCGCAAAGCTTTTTCTCTGGTAATCCTCACAGGCCCTCACACTTTTGGAAACGAGCTTGTACATGTGGGTCCACCCAAAACGGTAAAAACTAATTAAACCGTTTTCTTTAGCCGCGAATGACCGCTAGTCGAAGCATTATGCGTCTCCGGTGTATACTCTACTCTTTCCTTTAAATTATGGCATCTGGAGGAGCGACATGAGCTGATTCTCCTGAATTAAGTTTATAGTCGACAAAAGTTTTGCCTTTACATAATGTTGCAGCTGCGATCGCTGTCGAGAGATTAAAGCATTTGACTTTGGCAGCTTCGCTTGCGATGACTACTGTGAATTGAGAATGCCTAAATCGGCATTTTTTTTATGCTTGATAAATCGTTTGTTAAAGAGTTTTCAACTCTGCTGATGAGGGTCAGTTCATAATTAAGCCTTTATTGAAAGGAGTGGAAAAGCGCACTAAACTTGATCAACGCCAAATTGTATATGACAACCATTTTTTTAGTTGTTGGTGCAAGTGAACTATATTAAATGCCATTCGCATTGAAGTATGGTCGGACTAGATCTTAAGGAGCTTAAATGTAAAAATTGTACTAAGATCATACCAAAGCGTACTTTGTAGCAAGTATTTTGTCGTAATCGTAATTGTTTTTTCGAAAATATCAAGCTTCTCGAACGAGATCGAGTAAATCTGACCCTATTGAGTTGTCAAACAAGGTGACTTACGCGGGGCGATCGACTAAGGCTCGGTGGACTCTTATATAATTTCATTTGACACTACTAATGTAGATTGTGAGATGCAGTTTCCAGCTATCTTCGGAATAGGTAGTCGCTATCTTAGCCTATACCCACGACGTTCAATAATCTATTTGAGCACAAACGCGGTAGGTGCAAAAATGACCTATCAGGCGAAAAGGCCGATAAGTAGCCCTCCGCGTTAAGCACACCGCTTTTCTAGATTAGTAGAGGATTGAGCTGTTCTAAAGCGACTCACCAAATTTGAGACAAGCTATGCTCGATATACTGGCTTTAAAAAGCAGTTTTGAAGCAAACATCAACTTAATTGTTTAAATGCAGACCAAATGTGTGCATATATCAGCTACATGCTTTCAAAAGTATAGCATTGCGTTGCAGCGTCGCACGTGGGCTCAGAAGATATTGGCTGCCAAATTCGACACGGCATCCGCCCTTGACGGGCGAATGTCTTGCAATAAGTGTCTGAATGCGCAAAGCTTCTTGTTCTACTTTTACTATCTAGCTTTTCTTTTCATTAGCTGTTTGACGAAATTGCAAGATTGTGCAGTGTCGATTTCTTTTTTTCTACACACTCACACTGATCAAGGAAATGACGGTTCGGATTGCGTATTGATAAACGACTGATGATGAGTGGAGGGTATCGTACTTCATATAATGACATTCATTTGTTCTATGCACCAAACGCATCAAAAGTTTGTACTGCGTCAAGCCGAGCTCATATAAAATAAATTCAAGTTAAGTTCGGATAAACATCGAACGCGATGAGCTTTGTTAATGTCTCTCCAGACATGCATAATTCCAAAGTATCTACGTGGCGGTTGCCTACTACATAATATTTCGCACTTTATCGTAGTGCTACCCACTGGCGCTTCTTTTGTAATTCATTCTGCAGATTTTGTTTATGATTCGACAATATTATTAACGCTTGAAGGTCGTGATTTGACAATGGAATTACCGATATTCAATAAGGATCAAGCTTCCACGATCCGATCGTAGCGCTTGTATAAAATCAGAACCGTCCAAATGTGCCTTAGCTGGAGCCTGGAAATGTTGTAGCGACAAGTTAAGCATATACCAAAATGATAGTCGGCCATTTGATATTTCTTAATACCAAAAATTGCCCATGCGTCCGCATAAAAAGGATGCTAAAGTTGTTTCGTTGAGCATAAGGAAAGCGTTACTGTACTTGGGCCTATGATGTCTTGCATATGAAGCAAGAAACATATCATTAATCCACAGTAACAGCTTGGGTAAAGCAGATGTCATAGACCTTATCGTGCCACAAACCCTGCGCTTATCCGTTTTTCTACTTAAGCTACATATTGCTGAGTGAAATAAAGCTTAAACGTTCAGGCTAAGACAGGCAAACATTTGGTAATTATCTTGCTCCTCTTGCTTTTCATATAAAAATGTAGAACTTTTAAAGTCATGATGGGTAGTATAAAAGCATTTTGGTCGCCCTGCTTTTGCGGTTGGCCAAAGTCGTAACGAGGTCGACAAAGTTTAAACACAGACACGTTTGGAACAATCGGTCGTCGATCAAACCGAAAAGATTGTCGGTCATAAATGTTCTTTTGGATTAAAGACTCGGTCATGCAACCACAAAGTAAGCTTGCTAAAGCGCTTTGATCAAACATAGACGATGTTTTACACCTTGGTTCCCTTGCACACGAAGCAAAAAACACAAACAGACCACACGCACAGCTTCGACGAACCAGATGCCACCAATTGTTGCTGATTCCTGCTTGCTTTGCCTAGTGAAAGCGTTATATTGACGCGTCCCGTACCCACACCGCCAAGTTTACATTTTGCTGTATGCCACAATTTTTTTAATGCGACAACGATTACACAAGAAGGCAAGCTATTACTAGTTTTTGCCAACGCACCCGAAATGACTTGATGTAAGAATATTCAAAATTGTTTGATGCAATAGACTTTGTGTGCTAAGTTTACATGTCGAAGAACTAATTCATGCACAATCAAATAGCTCTAGCAAGACATGTTTCTTTGCGGTCGCACGGCGGAATTTTGATCGATAGGGATTTAATAGGGTTCTGCGATTGCGCATTAAAAAGACGTCCATGGTTGAGCATCGGCAGCCTTTAGTGTCTTCGGCATTCTACGATAGAAGGGCGGTCTTAACGATCAAAAGAATATTTTAAATCATCACGTTTCAAGAAGTCCTGCATTTTCTTTTATCAAGCAGAAGTGAGTGACTGCAGCAGAGACCCGTTGATGGCATATCTACTTGTATCGATACCTTGATTTTCTGTGCGATACGTAGTACCGTTCCTCACAAAAAGAGTGACAAACGCTGTCATTGCGACAGATGTCATGTAAAGCTCATTGACAGAGCGTGAAAAAGGTTAGATTAGCAATTGCTGGCATCTGCTTCATTTGAGCTTATGTGTGGTGCGGCAGTATGTTTTATGCCCCGTATGTTAGAGATCTCGGGCTCGATTTCTGTTGTAGCATCGTCTATGCTTTACCTAATTGCTCTAGCAAACTTTGAAGCTTTCTTTGCACTCGAATGGACAAGGTCTTAATCAAAATGTATCAACTAAAGTCAATTGTCAATTTAGGAAATACTTTACTTCTTCACCAATATTAAGAAAGGGAATATTGCAAAATCTTCTTAATCAAAATAATCACCAATATGTGGTACAATATGTCGAAACAAGAGCAGAAAACATTGAAAAAGCTGCGCCGTGTATTACTCAGAGTGGGCTAAAATAAGAGCTGGGTGCTAGTAACTGGAAAATTTAGTCAAAGTTGCACTCTGACTTTTCTACCTGCACTCTGGCGGTGGTGTAGGTACTCAGTTTATTTGTTGCTAAGTGTGAGTTGAGTCCCACAATGGCTGTTCGAGGTTACTCGCGACAGCTTGAGGTAATTGTCGTGTATAAATTACGCATTCAGATCTAAGACATTGTAAGTCGGACCTGGTCCAGCTCCGCTCTATCTGCGAGTGAGTCTCGTTGATCAGACTAAATCAGCGTCGGTCGGAAATTATGCTTCTCGGCAGCGTTGTCCGAAGGTCGTTCGAATTGGATGGATGGACGTAACGCTTTGGTGCACACATTCTCGGTTAAAATGTCGTAATACCATCAACAGCCATAATAAAAGAGCGTTTTTTGTCCGACAGCCTTTTGTATGTTTTTCTGTGGATCCCGCGACCCTGTGTCAAAGCAAGTCGCCCGGTTCTGGCCGATTACAGCACCATATCTCTCACACTCGTAGACGCATCTGCTACTAGAGCCTGATTGTCTAGAACTATAAGCAAGCCGACGCTCACTTAAAGTTTCTTTACCTTGTAGCCTTCGCTCATCACTTCCGTTATCGAGGAAAAAAAACTCACGAGCCGTCAAACTCGCGATCAGGTGTCGACGTGCACTCAACCCGAACACGTTGGGGTGCCTGTCTCTACACGTCGTTATATTATTAGGTTTCTAATGTGTGAGACTTAAACGACATTAAATGAAGGACCCACTTCTCAATTGGAATCTCCTTTGGATACGCTGCTGCGGTGAGATCGGCCTTGATGAAGTTGGCAATTACCTCATCGAAAGCAGCTTTCGAAGTGGCAGCACTTTAAGCCCACAAAGCCTTTCTCGACTGACAGCGAGCGAAACCTAATTACTCGCTTTAATGTTGCCTAACCTTTCAGTCGTCAAAATCTAGTTTAGCGTCCAGTCAAAAACCTTACAATTATAAGCCGGACACGATGTATGTAGAAGTATATAGCCAATAACGGTTTGATAAGTCCCACATTTTTATATATTGAGCAATAGCTTGCCTGTCGGTACTGGCAACGAGGTTTTTTGTTGCATCAAATGGTACAAAACCACATGAAAGAGTGCTAAGCGCTGTGATCGTGGCAAGTGTCATATTACGCGCGTTGGCTGCGCAAAAAAGCAATAAAAATTACAACACATACTGGCATTCGCTTCATCACAGCTGTTTTTGTGGTCCGGTGGTATGTTTCTTGATTTTGGAATTTATGAGCTTTATACTCATAAAGTCGTCGTCCATGCATAACAAAAAAGCATTAGCAAAGGTTCTCTGAGCAAATTTTAGATTAAAAGAAATTAAACGAACCTTTTTGACATATTGATCGACTAATTGCACTACCACTAATGAGTTCAATGCTTATTTTACAAGATCTCTTACCGACGTCGGTCAACGGCGATAGTAGTACGGGTAAAATACTCGAAAAATAGTGGATACGGCCCTTGTGAGTTCTTACATGTCTTTCTTAAGCAACAACGGATGAAAAAGTCTTCTTGTCAGTGCTGGTGATTTGTTCGTTGTTGCAAAGAGTAGCATTAAGCATTAGCAAATGGAGCGATTCAAATTGAGATGGCTATAGCTATAGCTATCATATATCGCGCGTAAGCTGTGCGAGAAGGAAGAGCCTTGAAACGGATGCTTGCAACTGCTTCATCAAAGCTATGCTTGTATGGTTCTTGTCTTTATGCGAGACATATTAACCCGATTTACGGTGAAGCATGGTCTATGCTCAAGCAAATAGCTTTCGCAAGCTTTCATCGGGGGAGTGTGTGCGAAGGGACAGATCAGGTTTGAATAATGTTTAAGGTATAGAGGTTGACTTATTAACGCATCATCATCAAAAGACCGACACTATTTGTATTTTGAGACTCTAGGACGGCTTCGGCCAACTGATCTCGATACTCGTAAAAATTGTATATGCAACCCACACGATTGTAGAATTCCCATTCATTCTTGTAATTAGCAATAGCGATAGCAAAATGAGCAATAGCTTGCCCTGTCGCGTTTGATGGGTTTAGCGAAGTGGTAGCAAAAGCATAAGTCAAGCATCGTAGATCTATTTCGGCAAGAGTTTGCAGATGCGACCACATTACAGCTTTTGGTGGGCAACGATGTAACGGCTTGCTATGCTTAGAGAAGAAAGGCGGCTTTTTGCTGGCAAGAGCTTAAAAAAATGACGACTCCTAGATTTACTGTAGCACCGCTGGCATCCGAGTAATGTAATGTAATGTATTACGTTATCGCGTTGCCAAGTTATGCACGTGCTAGGCTCAGTATGGCTAGTCCACGGCATAGAGTGGTGTCCGCATACGTCGGGTCTCGTTCGGCGGGCAGTGCAGCCAGCACCGAGGTCGTGAAGGTCTTCCATTATTTTGTTTATCTCTGACTTGATAAGAGCCCAGGTAGCGCCCGGTGCTGGAGACCGTCGCGTCGAGGGTGAGACTACGTTAGAGACCTGTAGATGCCCGAGAGCACCTGCCCGAAGCGCGCGAGCATTTAGCCCCCGCGCTTAGAAGGAGGGCGTCACCCCAACCTTGAGTATTTAGTTAAAAAGAAGATATAAATTCCCTTTTTGTTTCACTAATTAAACACATTTAGGGTGTATATGAAAACCAGTATATAAACTGCAATCTATACACTTCGATGAGCAAAGACACAAGAAAGTAGTGGTTCTTGGAGCACAAAAGGCACTCAATTTGTAAGGGGCCACATCGCGTCTTGCACAGAGGGGGCGTGCAGGAAGATGCAAGATCTCTCGGTGAGCGATTGGTCGTTATGACGGGCAGCCAGCTTTTACTATAAAAGCTAAGCTTTACGTTGGCGGCTCATTTGAAAATGAGATTTATATTGCGATTGTCATACTGAAATTTGTGCTTGCTACATCGATGGATGTTGCTGCCTAATGTTGCAATATTTTTTAGAACCAATGACCGGATGACATCAGTACCAAAGCAAAATATGTGTAGCTGCCGAAGCCCTTGGCATCGACAAAATTTTGGCTTTATAAGTGAAGTGAGTTAAGTGAGTCCCACGAAACACTGGTTATATCGCTCAAACCGCCGAGTGCGATACACACTTCAAATAATTTTGTCCAAAGGATTGACTAAAATCGTCACTTGTTCACTGTGATTTTCGATATAAGTTGTTGTATGTCAAGATCACATAAAGCTCAGTCGGCGGAGTAGCGCCGATGCAAACCATTTACTTCGAAAGCCTTGGCAGACATGAGATGACGATAATAAAAAAATTATTTCATCCAGGTTTAAGGAGAACTGTGTGTGCTTGAACGACGCGTAGCTTTATGTCAACATCTGTCATCAATTGTGTATTTGGCAAAACCAGTCCGACAATTTGCGCAATAGAATGCGAGGTCAAGGTCGCACAAATTTGCAATATGTTATTGTCATGCCGACGGACTGTCACAAAGTCTTTATTGAATTTGCGACATACTTAAGAGGAACGTTTAGCTTTTGGCGTGAGAACATCAGATGGGTATTTAAAAACCTTCGTATACGAATAAAACTTGCACACTGGAGAAATATCGTTTCTAAACAATTTTGCTGTATTCATCTTCAAAATCTAATGGGTACCACAAATTACTCAATTTCTCACAAGATACAGCATTTTTTAATACAGCCCAGTTGCCCATGCTGGCATTTTGCAAAATTGATACTTCGGATTGTATCGGTGGCGAATTCGAAAAGTCATCACGTTGCTTATCAAAAATGTGTTGTAAGTCGGAGCAATACGGAGTACTTCCAGCGGATATCCATGGAATCTCTGTCGGAGTGATGGCCAACGAATCAATCCACGACCAGAAAAAAGAAACGCTAGTATCTCGCAGATTGACATCGTACACTGAAGAAGCTATATTTGACACGTCTTCGGGAAGTTCTGAAACCAACGTGCTACCAAAATTGAGATATGCGACTGACTCGGTCTCGAAAAGTTCCTTTGGAATGGTCGAGATTGGATTCTGTGACAACGATAAGTCAAATGGACCTAGTCGGACTAGTGGTGGCGGTACTTGATTAAAGTGGCTAGCTTCAAGGTAAATACTCGCGTATTGCGGCCACTTCAAGTCGAGATCCTCCGGCAAAAAATGCAGATTTGTGACACATAACTCAATATCCTCCAGTAACTGAGGAAAGTCATCAGCTTGAAGCCCGAGAGGTAGCTCACCATTTGACATGTTGACTCGCACGAGAAATAGCGTCGTCAGTAATGGATGAAAGGCTTGAGCTATAGCGGCCTCATCACTCCAGCTCGAAATGGTCGAGTTGTAGATCTTGATCTCTTTCAATCCCACAAACTGAGTCAACGTCACAGGAATTTCCAGCGAGGGACAATGGCGTATCACGACTCGCACTACTGTCGCAGGATCGAATTCACTCCATTGCGCAGAGACGTCAGCTCTAGCACCGCCAAAGCCTGAACTATAGCAATTAAGTTCAAGCAACGAGCAAAACGCTCGAGACGTCAACCACGGCTTCACTTGCATCGTACATTGTGACAACTCAGGCGTCGACTCAGCGTACACATGCAGTGCTAACACGATAAAACCCCAGAGAAGAAAGCATCCCTGTTTTGCTTTTTCAACCCAATACCGTAGAAAGCGTTGATTTCCATTGAAAGCTCCATTTGTGGAATTAATTGAAATCTCGTTAAAAGGGGCGACAGCTTTTGCTCGTCTCAAATTGCTGGTAGCACTTTTATAGCTACTCGCTGGCTTGATATGCGTAAGTTTTTTCATGTTGTTCATACTTCCTAGCATACTCAAAGCAAACACAAACCGCGAAGCCATGTCGGTCCACGAGGCAACAAAAATAATTTCAAATTCACTCATCGCATTGACTCTCCAAACGTCTTCGTACCACTTTAAAAATGGAAAGCCGTTGTTATGAAAATCGAAATCCGGAATATATGACGCCACTAGTAAAATTGTTATTCCCATCGAAGAGACAAAATCTAAAAAACAGTCGCAAGCAAGCATTAAAAGCCTTCTTTTATGGACATGGCCGTGAAAAAAGGAGTGCACGAGCGCTGTGCTCCAGCAGTTCAGAACAAGCAGTGCCACGAAGATGCGATTGATCCCCTTGCGTGGAAGCAGCAAGCTGTTCCGATACGCTTGGTAAGTTTGCAAAGCAGTCTCCACTATTTCTCGAAATAGCAACACATTATCAAAGTATGGCCCATCCACTCCGAAGGAACCATCTTGCTTAAATACAGCACGGCAAATCCATACAATGCCGTGTCTTAATGGTGCGATACGACCCCAGCGTGTACCAACTCCTTTAATATAATCAGGAAGCTTAATACCATTGGTGATAGAGAACACCACACTTTTCCTCGAGCAAGACAAAACGATCATTAATAGAGTATAGATAGCATGGACCATAGCCACAAATCCATAAATCAACGCGATGGGATGATAATACTCAGTACCTATTCCAATAGATAGCATGGATAGCCATGCATCCAGACGGGTATAAGGCAAGTGCCAGTAGCACCAGCCCACGAGCGCAAAATATAGAAAACACAGAAAATGTAGCGATACAAAAGCAATCCACGTGAGTTGCATTACAGTCGGCGAAAGATTGTTTGTTGTTGTGACATGCTCACCAACGCAGTTTTGGGAAAGTTTCGGTGTTTGCTCAGGGCAAACACGATGCGCCATCATCATGAAATGGGTCGGGAATAAGCACAAGTATTTTACGACGCTGCTATTTTTACATATCTTATTCGACTAAGTCGCTCTTAGTCATATGGTATTCGAACTTCAAAATAGTAGCTGCATACTCTACCGATATTAATATTATTCAATAACGTACCTGTACTTAAGTGATATTTCTAACTCATACTTAACCAGTGTTGCCTTTAATATCAATTGTAATGGGGCATTAGTTTACTTGTACAGCGCTTTTAAGTCTACAACTATCAAGACTGACCACCACGAAAAACGAATGGCGTTTTATGTCTCAGTGGATTCTCGAAGCCGGCCCAAACATGCGATATTTAGACCAGGAGTACCTTGTTTGTGCCGCATCACATGAGATATGCTTTTTTCAACCAGAACTATAGGAAGATATATTTGTATTTGTATGAGCGTGGCAGTACTTGGATACTGGAGGAATGCTCTGCGGTTATCTCACGGTCTGAAGATGCTACAATTTATGAGTTAGCCAGAGTCAGAAATATTGTTTCTAGGTAATATGAAAAATGCAGTATATACTAAAGATGAGTGTAGTAAAAATGCTATAAATCGATATAGTTGTTTGTGAGTTTTTCAAGTGGCTTGCTGCATCGTCACTTCAATCGTTCATTTTTGTCTCCACACAAATGAGCATCTGTGGAGGCACTTTGTGACAAAGTCACTCAGTACCTTGCACAGGGGTGGCGTACAAGAAGATACGATCTTTCGGTAGGCGACCGTTCGCTATCCTAAGAGGATTCGACCGCAATAGATTGTAGTTTATAGACTAATATCGCGTAATTGATTTGCGTTTCTGTCTAGGTTGTGTTTTGTGCAACGATTTCTGCTTTGTAATTTAAACAAGGAGTATAAATCAAATCCGGTATTCTTCGAAAATGTCCAGTATATAAATCCGTAATCCACAATTTTTCCTTGAAGGCTCTTATAAACAAAACAAATTCTTTTCAAAGAGGCCGCTTTGCATTATATCTCACATTTTATGGCTTTTATTAACTCCAATACGGAGAGTGATGAATGTTATTTATCACTTCGGATTTCTTTAAATCAGGTCTGGTAAAATCAATGACCAACCAGGCAGCAAAAAAGGCTCCAAAATTTTCAAACCATATAATAATGACCAAGCCAACGCCAAAAAAAAGATTTGGCTTTCAAGGGGCACCACTGCACCTCTGATCCCAAGGCAGCGCCTGCAAATGCTGCACGAGCAACAAAGGCTACGCACTCAAAAATTGCGCGGTAATTAAGGTTGCATTATGGCAAAAACTTTACCTAATGAATAGATGGGAAACAAATTTCTATATCTCAGGATACTACAGTAAAAGATCCCACCACCTTGGACGAGGTGCTTTATGTCCTTTATCTAAGACTGCAATTTGCGCACTTGACGCCCATGTACAATTTACCTTTAGTATGCGTCGGCTTCGATAGAATACTAAGCCGAAGTTCGAAAACGAAAGCTTCGAGGGCGGCTATAGTGTCGCTTCTACCATATCTCAACGCTCAGTCATAAGAGAGGGGCTTACTTGCAAAATCTCCGTTACTTTCGATCAGATCGCACCAGCTATTGCGAGCTGTGTGGAGATATATAAATATGCCACTTCACATGACCTTTCTGGAGCTTATTAGAAACCATCGGCTTTACTTCGAACTTCATATGGAAGTGCCTTAAGGGTGATGAGATGTTAGAGGGCACCGCTCCCCTGTCAGTTGTAGCCCTCATCATGAGAAGCAGCAGCTCCTGCGACCGAATTTATGTGCTTAAGAAGGATGTCGGGCTGAAGTGTACGCGCTGAAAAGGTTGGTGGGATCGGACCTAGCGGTGGGGCCGTTGCATTTTTGGAAAAATCCTAGACTGAGATGGACGTCTAAGGACATTGGTCCCATAAGCCGTAATTTCGGTTCATTCGTCTTGCTTGTAAGCGCTCATATTAGATCCTTCAAAGAATTTTTCAGGCTTTGCTCCACTTGACCGAAATTATTGAGTTTGCGGATCTCTTTTGAGTGGATACAAAGCCCATTGATGTGTATACACAATTGTAATAAGCCATGAAAAACGTTTTGGTCCACAAATGTAGCTACAGGAGCAAATACGGCGCCGCGTGTCTTCTGGCACACGGTAGACTGACCGTTTGTCTGTGCCATAGCACCCGCAAACTCTATCATAAGATGAAGTATTAGTGTAAGCAGCCTCGCGATCTAGTCTTCGGTTTTACTGGTCGGAACATGTGCCAAATACAAGAATGCACAATGCCAGTGTTGCCATTAATTTCTGGTAAGCAAAAAGCACTATAAATTTAGATCTCTCCAATACGGGACGGATTTGTCAAGGGTAGGACAGGTGAGTTTCCTCTGGCAGGTCTAGATAGCCTAATCAACCTAGTCATTCACTTGTAAGGTAAAGTCACTAATATCTTTAACGACCAACTAAATGTTTTCCTGACCCAAATGACTGTTAATTGACGTATCAAGTAACGTTAGGAATATACCGTACATTAGTTTTTTGTCGCTCGAAAGAATGGCTTGAGCAGAATCAGCAGAATGTGCTATATTCGTAGCAAACTATCCGTCCACTTATATTATAATAGTGTGATTAGTGTCAAAAGGTTGTCCACTTGACTTTGGCATATTTCCTCCATCAAAGATCCGCGTAAGGCGGGAAAGTGTTGTCATCTATTTCACACGCTTCACGAATTTGATCATTAATAAAACTCTCAGCCTTGCTGACTTATAAGATGGCCTGCGCAAAAGTGGATATGCAGACATATTAAGTTCGCCAGGCTTGAATCGTTATATATCCGCAAAGAATGACACACCATTCGGGACGAAGGAGTACTTCAACAGCCGTCCTCAGGGATGTGTGGTCTAAACAGATCTTGGAAGCTTAAAGCCACATCAAAGATACACTCGGACGTTTACCAGTGTCTACGCTATGACCGGTAACTCCTTGTTAAATTAGATATTTTAAGTTGGCAGTCTTTAGCCACATGAGCTGGTGCGAGATAACTCGCTAATAATTGTCGTTATCGGATTTATGATAACATGAATTTAATGAAATGCTGCATATGATACTAAGCGATCTAATCAAGTCGCTTGTCAGGCAGAACAATTGTTTGGTGCCGTCAACACATCTTGGTATGGCTAGGTCAGCACCACTCAAAGTCCTTTTTTTTATACCGGATAATTTTTTTCAGGCTCGCATAGCCAGCAATATGCTTGTGCAACTGGTTGGCTAGGTTCTATTATTGTTTCAATTTTTTTTACTAATGTCGCTCAATCGAGCCGAAACAGCTTTTACTTTCTTTGGACTTACTCGATTCCCATGAATGCTTACGAAGAAGTTGAGGACATAACTCGCGTTCGTGGCAAAGACAAATTTGTCAATGTTAATCTACACATCTTAGTCTAAGCGCCTAAATGAGGTTCCGGAGCCGAGGGATTTCCTACAAAACATCTGTGAGTGATTAAATATGGCTTTATTTGTTCGGGCAAGTGACCGTAATGGCTCAAGCAATTGTGTGCATAAACATTGGACCATCCCGGGGACGTTCGAAAGCTCTTGTGATGTATAAAAATGCTTTGATTGGCGTACGAATTGCCAAACGTGTTAGATCCTTTCTCCTCGTTCGGAACTAAAAAAATCAAGCTGTTGACCAAGCGCACTGTGGACATAACGTTAAGAAACGACTGTCCCTTCGGGTGCTATTACTTTGTACAACTTATTACCAGTACAAATTAGCTTTTTATTTGGCTGGCAAACACAGAAAGGTGCTTACGATTGCAAAGATTTCAAGACCGCCAAATGCCATTCTCTGACTTTTTTGAAAAAAGTCTCGAACAGGCTCAAGTTGCTCTTGCAGCAGCGACCATTGCCTTGTGACAATAAAAGTGGTTTGATTGACATCATTAAAATTGCAGTCGACTTAGCTGTAATAGTTGAGATTGATGATAGAATTATATATATCCTTGGCTAAAACAAGTTTGTCTTATTTCTGTGCATAATGAATTAAAATAGAAAGCGTTGAACAATTGACGGTAGATGTCAGTCGTCCAAGTTTGCTTAACAGAGTCTGGCTGAGACATGTTTGTTACTAAATTTTCTTAAAAAAAGGCTGGGCAAGTTGTAGCCCGAGATCATTACAGCGGTCGGAGAGATACTAATAATTTATTGAAGGCAGATGTGGCGACGCATCTTAAGTTCTCTAATTGGGTGGTAGCATAGGTTTGCAAGACACATCGGGCCGAAAATTTTCAAAAAATTGTAAGACGCATAAAGTCAAATACTTTCACAGGCTGGAAGCATAAAATTGCCTTCGGCGGGCAGTGCAGCCAGCACCGAGGTCGTGAGGGTCTGCCATTATTTTGTTTATCTCTGACTTGGTAAGAGCCCAGGTGGCGCTCTGGTGCTGGAGACCGTCGCGTCGAGGGTGAGACTCGTTATAGACCTGCAGATGCCCGAGAGCACCTGCCCGAAGCGCGCGAGCATTTACCCCCCGCGCTTGGAAGGAGGGCGTCACCCCAACCTTTTCCGTAAATTCCTTGTTTGTATGCAAGTAAAGTGCGAGCTTGATCTGTATATGTATACTAGAGGAATTTGATAGCCTATCTTTATGAGGCACGACTCTTTAACGAATCATGATGGTCCCATTTTAAAAACTCGTAAATGAAAAGCTTTTCGATCGAGTCCAATCCCAAGCGTCACCGAGCACCAACATATGCTTCTTGGGACTCAATTGAAACGGCAAGGAGGAGAGTTTCTCGTAAAGGGCTCGACAAGAGATAGCTTAAGTCGCCCAAGGAATTTCAAGGGTTTCAGGATAAAATTACGGTTAATGACCCAAGAGTGTACTTGATTGCGTGGCCAGTTATTTTCTTAAAGCTTGACAAATTGCGAAGAGGGAATCAGCAGCGGGCAAAGTTTTGCAAGCGGGTAATATTGAAACACAAGCAATAGTGGGCCACAGGTGAGAAGCAAAGCACCACCAAAAGCGAAAAACATAGCTAGATGGAGGCTCAAACCGGAATCGATCTCAGCGTATACCGAACAACATCCGTAGCTGTCAAAGATACTCTATTTACAGAAACAATTATTGGCTCAAATCTTCGATGTCTCGCAGCAAATAAGCGCTCTCTGAAGGCTTTGTCAGAGGATTCATAGTTACTGAATATCAAATTAGTTGATTCGATAATAGGCCAACATTTTGATGAGTTGGTGTTCTTTTAGAATACAACTTTTCTACATCAACATTTTTGACGTACGTTGAGCTTTACATCCAGAGATCTCGAAGGATTACAATGATTTGGTACGTCGCATTTAAAAGAAGTATCCAGCACCAACACACTTATCGATCCCGAAACATAAGGCACGAGGTCGGCCGTATACAGCACTAACGTGTTTTTCTGCAAATTTAGCCGAGCCAGCTTTAACCTGCACCATGTCCTTCCCAAAAATACTTATGAGATGATGAAGTTGATGACCTAGGTTACTGGGATTGCATCGCCTTTTTCCGAATCGACCAAGATCACTTCGCTCATCGACTATCTAAAGCAGACCAGACTCCTTAAAACTGCAGATTGCTACAGCAAATAAGGCCTCATAATTTTCTTAAAATTAAAAAATGCTTTAACACGGTTATTTTACGATCGCCTTTAGTGTTACTTATCGTCTTCTAAGGAAGTACTGGTGTTTGTAGATCCACGGACTTAGGTCAAGTCCTATTAGTTTAAGTGACGCAAAGCAACCCCTGCATTATCTGCAATAATGTAGGTTAATGATCCGCATTGTTACCGAAAGGCATAAAGAAGATTTTCAACTTTAATTATATTTTTAAAAGGTAGCCAACAGCACGCTTGAGTTAAATACTTATGAATGATGTGTAGTTGATGTGCACCACGGAAATTATTGTTTAAAAGGTCTACAGATTTTCGGAAAAGGTTGGGGTGACGCCCTCCTTCCAAGCGCGGGGGCTAATTGCTCGCGCGCTTCGGGCAGGTGCTCTCGGGCATCTGCAGGTCTCTAACGAGTCTCACCCTCGACGCGACGGTCTCCAGCACCAGGGCGCCACCTGGGCTCATACCAAGTCAGAACTACACAAAATAATGGAAGACCCTCACGGCCTCGGTGCTGGCTGCACTGCCCGCCGAACGAGACCCGACGTATGCGGACACCACTCTATGCCGTGGACTAGCCATAGCGCCTAGCACGTGCATAACTTGGCAACGCGATAACGTAATACAATACAATACAAGGTCTACAGATCTCAAGGGAAAAATAGCAACAATATACTACTAGTTGTACTCGCAATAGTACGAAGACATAATGGACCAATCTAAATCTTGGTACACTACGACGCTAGAAAATCCCGACCGCAACGATTGAATCGAGGAACAAGCGCAATTTTTTATAGAACCTAGCTTTGGACAGGCTCGATGCTCATAAATACATTAAAGGCCGTTTGCTTGTTTTACTAAGATCAAATCATGGTGTTCGAGGACTCGTCGACTGAAATCCAGGTTAATGGACTTTAATTTCACCGGACAAATAACATATGCTTCTTTGGCTGTGAAAAATGACAGTAAGCTGCGTTTCTATCCAAAAAGCCGTCAATGTAACCGCGGATCGTCCAAGAGTTTGCTCGCCTAGTGCTTTAAGGGTCGATGAAAGAAGCCACACCTTGAGAGCCAGACAAGGCAAGCGCTGGTCATCAATGGCAATGAGTATCCCTATTCTAAAAAAAAACTTTATATGGTCGGTGAATGGATGTCGAACACCATAAGAGCATCGTACCGAGTATTTCTTCGCTGAATCGCCCTTAATATCGTTGCGGTCTGCTTCTTCCTAGGTCTGAGTCTATCAAGACTTCAACTGATAAACTACAACTGTCAATACCTGTCAATACAAGCCAGACTGAGCCTAGCACGTGCATAATTTGGCAACGCGATAACGTAATACAATACAATACAAATAAGGAATTATAAAAGATGGTGTGGCGAAAATTGTCAAAAACAGCACTAGCATCTTCTTGTTTTTTGTAGCTCTTTGGTAATCGAGCACTCAAACTAAAGAGTTTTGTACCTCTAAAGAGTATAAAAATCTTTTTTCGGTCAAGGATGTCAAGGTGGTCACGAAAGTGGCTATGGTCATAGACGATCGGGTGCCGTTGCGTTTGCACTCTCTTAACGCAATACACAAGATTGTAGGTGGTGCTATGCCAGAAATCAAATTTAAAGAATCGAGTGAGATTGCAGAATAAGTCTACAATTTGCTCTACTCGACAAAATTTTCTAGAAATTTGACTACCTCAACCATTGTAATGCGCTTCTTGGGATCATGGCAGCACATACGCTTAATAAATGCCCACTTGGAGTCAGGAAAACAATCAGCACGACGAGGGGGTACCAGGCCTTTTCGAACTTTGGAGCGAACTGCTATCGCGGTCATTTCGTAGCCCCAAGGCAGCTCGCCACTCACAACTGCTATAATGCACATGGCAAATGAGTACACGTTCGAAGCAAACGTAGGACTTGACCCGTCAAGACACTCAGGAGCCGACCACTGGATTTCGCTCTCTGCGAACTTGTGGCTGCTAATTGCACCACTCGAGCGTCTGCTCTTCTTCATAGAGCTAAACCCAAAGTCGGTCAGCCTGACGACGCCTTTTGCGTCGATGAGAATGTTGTTAGACCTTAAGTCCGCGTGCACAATGTTCTGAGTATGCAAGTAGAGGAGTCCAAGTGCTGCATCATGGAGAAGACGATAAGCCAAACCGCTACGTTCCTCTGCGGCCTTTGATGCCACAAAGCTATCAATCGTTCCTTGGGCTGCGTACTCACACAAGGAGAATCTATGTGGTCCCACGTGACACGCACCAACTAACTTGAGCACGTTCGGATGTTCAAGCGATGACCAGACGGACATATCGTCGTTAAAGCATGTGTAAAAGTCCTTTGCACTGTTGTCGGTCTGGACGTAGGCTGCCACGGTCTTAGATTCTTCAAATGTAAGAAATTTTTTGATCACGACGTCTGAGTTTAACCATTTGCCACAATGAACGGAACCAAAACCTGCTCTATTGAAAGCATTCACATCATTGAAAAGCACCTCGTACGGCGGTACGAACCACTGTGGCAAAATCAATTTGTCAGGTGTCGGCTCGTGCATCGTACTGTAGTATATCTCTTTTACTCTGGTGAATGCATTCTGCAACAATGTTTGTTCCTCATCAGCGTAACTTGCGCTTCGCTGCTTGGCTTCAAAAGCCAGCAAAACACCTAGAAGCAAAAAATCTTGATCATCATTCAGTTCGCCAATCATTGTGTGAGCGTCCTCCGTCAGAGTAAGACGCAATCGCTTTCGGAGCTGTTGACAATACAAAGCCTGCTGATCTTTCCACATATGAATTGAAGCACCAGAGCGATTGTATCGAAGCCGATCCATCAACACATCCAAGGTGCTGTGGAGCTCTACGTTCATCTCAATCACCTGACGCGTTGCTGCCAGTCGCAGTAGCGGGTGTGCGAATTGTCGCTGTAGCAAATCCCGAAAGCAAAGAATCACCGCTGATAGCTCTGAAAGCTGTGAGGCAGCGCGATCAGCACCGATCGTCTCTAATCTAGCCGCTAGGTCCTCCATCCGCTCATAAAGCTGAAAGTTCAACGCAGAGACTTCGGGAACCTCGTCACACCATGCTAGGACCTCGCGCAAAGCACAAGCAATCGAAGTAAACGTCGCCCGTGGCTTTGTATGGCGCATAAAGTGACGACGGAACGTTTTACCACGTTCAGTCGAAGAGAAATTCGTGCCTGCCGCTTCCTCATCTTGAGCAAAGACTTCAAAAGTGGTCAAAACCTCCGTGAGAGATGGCCGGCGCCGTACATCGAGAGAGCACATCCGCTTTACCAAAGCCCACTGCCATGATTCGTCCAGGGCTGTCGGTCTTGGAGGCACAGCGTTTGAGCTCTGACTAGCGTCATAATAGTCATCACTATTCTGGGTACCTAAAGCATGGTCACCCCACACATTTCCACCCGAAAAGGCTTCGACCACGCACATCCCCAATGCAAATATGTCTGAAGCCTCTGTAGGCGCCAAACTAGACCCGTTCAAGAGCTCAGGCGCCTGCCAGTTTTTTCTTGTCGAGCCTACACAAGAACCGTGTCGCAGCCTGGCGTCGTACTTCATGCGCCGAAGTCCAAAGCCCGCTAACATGACAAAATCTCGGTTTTCACCACGATAGAGGATTAGATCAGCACATGAAAGCGAGTCGAATCCTATCTGACGATCATGAAGGTAACGGAGAGCCAAGGCAGCCTCGTAAAATGCTTGCCACAAAGGAAAGCCAGCATCGCCAAAGCACTGATTTAGTGGCGTTCCTTTTGCCACCACAACAAATCGTGATTGCCCGACATGGCACGCGCCAAAGAGTTTCATAACATGCTGATGATGCAGGCGTGACCACACGGTGGCCAGATCAAAACACTCGGACGAAGTGAGAGCTCGTGGCGCCTCGAGTACTTGAACAGCAGCGCGCTGGTACTTGAGTTGCTGCTTGTGTCGTTCGTATGGAGCAATGAACCAGTCTGGCAACGGCATCAGAAGCATTGGCGTGGCGTGATCATCTGCATTCGAGCAAAACTTTGCTATGACATCAAACGTGCGGGCCAGCAGCTCCGACTCGTCTGCTGTCAGCACCGTGTCGAATTTCTGGGCGCCATGCTTTAATAGGGCAAGGAGCTCTGGCTGATCCGAAGTAAAGTCTGCAGCCACCTCAAGATCTTTTAGAACGATGCGAAAGAAAGCGAGTCGCTCGGCTCGCATTCGACGCCAGCGAGCCTGCCAACGCGGTAAAGACGGGTCAGTCCCGCTCGTTGCAACAACTGCTAAGCCACAACGAGCAGTAACGGCGTCCACCGAGCGATGGAAGCTCTCGACTTGTTGCACTAGACGGCCAGTCAGTGCGAGGCGCCACAGAGGGCGCTTCTCGGCGTCGTAGACGACAAAAAAACTCTTGATATGATCCTGTAGGGCGTTGATGGCCTTGTGCGTGTGCGCATGTATACTCTTTTGATAGCCACTCGTGGGAGTCATCTGTATGTACTGAGCTAGCGTGTCAAGTCGATCTGTGAGATGATGGTCCAGGTGCGGCTCGTGTCGTTGCCGTCGGTGTAAAAGGCGGCGCGTAGGTTGCACAGCCAAAGGTGTAGCATGCTTTGGCGATGAGTTGCAAGTTGCTGTTGAAGCGGGAGACGCTGGTGCGTCTACAAATGAGGAACATTCGAGCAACAACTCGTCGCCTTTGCCGAGTCGTGGCAAAGTTTGGCGCATGGTGCTGCTTGTGCAGCCCATTCTCTCCCCAGATGAATACCACGCTGTTTTGTTGCAAAGAGTGATTTAAAATGGACAACGTCATTCACGAATGTTCCCTTGACGCCGTGCCGATCGCCACGCTTTCGGCAGATGTATCCCGGCCATTTGTTTTTTTGGTTAAAAAAAAACCAAAAGTCGTAAAATAAACGTGCTGAAAAGGTATGGGAACTAACGGCTTTATAACATATATTTGATTAGTCACGAACGAAAAAAATCCTATATACGAATGTTAAGGAAGCTAGAGTCGATGTTCAGAAATCATGTGCTCTATTTCTTGCTTGTCACGCGGCCTTGAAGACGCGCGACGAGTCACACAGCTTGGCGCCGCGTTACGCACTACAACTCATCGTTAAAGTACGCCGCACGTGTGGCTACCGCTATAGAAGGAAAGCCTTTCGCAAAAACAGCAGAGACATATGACTAGATGTGTTGCTTGCCAGAGCTTTGAAACGCAACATCACACTAGTTTACAAAGCACGTATGGTGCGCTGGTCCAGTCTTTCACTCTACACGAGCGTGCTCTCGTTTCAACACGCTGCTAGTGCAAGTCGCGATCACCATGGTCGTGCAAATTGCATACTTATAAACTATTAAAGACGTTAGGGTCGATCTCAGTGGGCATCTTTGAAATGTAACTTTTAGCTTCATGCAGCTTAGGTGTCGACGTCTACAATGTTGGTGAAGAGTGCGCACACTCAGCAATTTGGAAGGCGCCGTCGAGACTGCATCGGTCGCCTTTTCCGTCTTAGTCGAAACGGATCACTTGACTCTGCCAGGCGACGAGCTAATTATCAAGACATCATCTAGAAGTTGATCCGCTTGAAGTAGCCTGCGATCATGGCTACTGCCAAGTTGCCTGGACAAACGATCTCTGGTAAACGTGCACATTTTTGCCTTAGTACGACGAATTTGTGACGACCGGGCTTCTGGTACAGGATATCAACTGCAAATGTATGCACCTTAACGTCTCGATGGACAACTTTGACAGTTCTGCCTCCTTGGTGAATGTAAGTGCATGGATTCGTGCGCTTTTTTTCTTATGGGGGCATTGGTAAAAAATGAAGGGAAAGACTCGAGACTTTTGTGCAAGTCGAATCTGACGCAAGCGCTGAGCTCTTAGGGGTCGATGCTCGAGCTGCAATTTGCACGCGAGCGCATACGCTGATACCGCACGGATTGTCAGCGAACACTTTTGGAATCCATCCTTGCTGTACAATCGCACAATGATGGAGCTTCGCTTATGCTGATGTGCCAGCCCCAACACCAGCGAAATAAATATAAATATGCTCATTGCCAGGTGCAAATTCTTTTGATCTCTCTCATTTGTTTCACAACAAGCAACTTTTACCCGTCAACCTTGTGGTAGCTATGTATTCTTTACCTATTTCCAACTATGACTTATTTGCCGTTGTTGCGAAGTCATACCTCATAGCTGTTTTTGGCTGCTGAGCGTGAAAAGCACTGGACCTCTTTTGATCCATCGCTTTCAAATCAATTGGTCACGACCCAAATGTTTTATCGAATCAGGCGTCCTTGAGGAGCACATGTTAATCAGCGCTGGGCAGTATAATGCCACTTGAGAATAGCCAGAGTCGGACAATATGAAAACATTTTTTTAGCCTGTTACTAGAGCGTCACCAAGCTGCGCGACCACAAGATAGCACAACGCTTGACACTAGTCTTTAAGGCTAAAAATTCAGCTTTCTGTCTTGAGCAGGGCATCCGCCAGCTTAGTAAGGCTATATATTGCTCCACGGAGTCCAAGCCTTAAACAATCTTTAAGGAATAGTGAATTATCGTAGATTGCAGTCTGATAGCCCCTTGACATTTTCTACACACTGCAAAGCATCAACAGAGACAGCACTCTTATTACTAAAGACAGCAGTGTTCTCTGGTTCTGTTGAAGGCAACATGCAACTTAGCTCACGCTTCAATAGCTCGTCCTACGCTGCCTCCAAACCACGACACAAAATCTCAACATCATCAAATCCGCTACATCCATTAAAAATGTTACCACTTCAGTATTATAACATTTTTTAAATTCCACAGAGCGTAATGCGGCGTTGTTGCCGTATGTTGTCGGCGGAAGATGGCTCCTGTACCCAACACTAAAGTTAAAAACAATGAATAACTTTTTATATCGCTAAGAGACCCCCGTTTCATGTCGGCACGTTTAATCAATGATATCGCAATAGATAGAGTCCCTGCTTAAATTGCAGGGTTATCATTTAGCTCACAAAGTATTAAATAAATAATCGGTCTTTAATCTGCATTCCGTTGCACACGTCGATCCCCTAAAGATTGGGGATAGAAAACAGTCAATCACCTGCACGCCTCTTTGTGCAAGGTGCTGTTACACCTGATAGCACTTGTAGTCATTCTTGCGCCGACGTGGGTCAATTGACTACTTGAATCCTCTCGAAAGGTATAAACAACCTTACGCATCCGACGGACGACTCACACTACTTAGAGGATTTGTTGACGTTTATGGGCTAAAAAAAGGCGAGTGCATCTGTAGCTCTACCTGCTTCCAAGCAATTAGAACGCTTCATGGCGTTAGAGCTCTACAACAAAGCTTATGCCCTAGAGTCTAGGCAAAAGGTAAAGCCGGCGGTAGCGCCTATTTAAGGGTGGAAGTTGGTGAATATTGAAGTTTCACCATTGAAAAAGAAAAGTATGAACTTTATCGTATAGATAAAGAAGGTAGAAATGGCCCCTACCTGCATTAACCCCACTTCTTGCTGGGATATTTGGCAGCCCACTGTATTGTATTGTATTGTATTACGTTATCGCGTTGCCAAGTTATGCACGTGCTAGGCTCAGTCTTGCTAGTCCACGGCATAGAGTGGTGTCCGCATACGTCGAGTCTCGTTCGGCGGGCAGTACAGCCAGCACCGAGGTCGGGAGGGTCTTCCATTATTTTGTTTATCTCTGACTTGGTAAGAGCCCAGGTGGCGCTCTGGTGCTGGAGACCGTCGCGTCGAGGGTGAGACTCGTTAGAGACCTGCAGATGCCCGAGAGCACCTGCCCGAAGCGCGCGAGCATTTAGCCCCCGCGCTTGGAAGGAGGGCGTCACCCCAACCTTTTCCGTGCACAGCCCACTGTAACAACTATAATTAGCATGCTGCTTGGCGTATCAGCTGCTGTTAGAAATTTTCGACTTCTCGCTCGAAATTGGCAAAATATCCTTACTTAGTTCAGTACACTATACAACGAGCACCCGAATGTTAGTTAAGCAATACATGCATAATTTGATATATATGTCACAGAATATTTTCCACCATTGCGAGCTTTCGCCTATTTATACTTCGACAATATAATTATCCTTTGCTGCTCAAGAGATAAGAAGTCGCACCAAAAACTCATTTAGTTCGCCTGGGATAAGGTTTAAAGGTCACAAGGATAACCAAACTGTATACCAACATTTTTTGTGCCAGAGGAGATTGGGCAGTCAATGGTCAGAAACAGATCTTTAGGAAGTGAAAGCCATCTAAGGATTGCTCGGACTGAAAATAAAACAACAACGAAATAAAAGTAGATCCGATTCTCAGTGTGCAGTCTTGCCGTCGTGCAAAATACGGATGCACTGAGCGCAAGTATTGGGTCTGATGGATGGTTTGCAATAAGAAAACTTGTTTTTCTAAACGAAAACCCTTCGCGTTGAGCTCGAACAATTCGCTTTTGTGTACGTCACTTCACGAGCATGCAGTCTCATGAAAAGAAAAGCGGTGGTACGCTGGGGTGATTTAAGACAATGGAGCAAATGCGACTTCGAATTGATTTAAGTTTGAGTAAAGTACATCGGGTGAATCAAGATGGAATACAGTGTCCCTAATTGAGGAGTCGTGAAGGACTACGAGATTGACAAGGACAAGCTTTCTTAAAAATCAGTTAGCAAAATCAATAGTATCCAAGATATAAGACAATTGATCACGAGCCATTATCATACGAGCTCAAAAGGAGTTTATAAGGGAACCAAATATAATCATCGATAGACCAGGCCTAATTTTTAAAAAGTAGACTTGTCACGAGCAACCACCGAAGCTCTCGTAGCTGTCTTAAAGAAATTCGTAATTTCAGGTCAATTACCTTCTTTATATAATCGTTACGGGTTGTAGATTGCTAAATTACCCAAGTCCAAAGGCTTACATTAGTCCTCACACCACGCATTTGAGCCAATTTTATCAAGTATCGTGGCTAAACGTCTTCCATCGAGCCGAGCGCTACAAAATGATGACGTCAGCGAAGCGCAAAGCTTACCCATTCTACGCTAAATAGCGTGGGATACACAGAAACGGCATTATTCGATGAAATTTGAACGAGTAGGAGCATTTGCTGTAGAGTCTTCGCGTACCCATGCACACGCTTAAATCAGCATCCTCGAAGGCGCAGTTCACTCACTCTATTCGACCATTGATTTACGGACTGTTCGCTGTGGAGGTGGCCGACCTCGTGCCAAGCATTTTTTCGATTCTGAGAGAGTTTCTTTGAGGAGTTCTCGGTCCGGGATAAGTTATTTCATGTAGAAGACGCAGTCGGGAAAAATGAGTCTCTATTTTGACATGGCTGACAAAGCATATTAGGTTATAGTATCCAGCTGGTGAACAAAGACTATTGCGTGACAAGTTCTTCGCCAAGCCAAAAGCACAAAACTCCTATCAAAGCACCAGCATACTTGGTAATGGTAGAATCACATATGGCGAGGATTTAATCTTTTGGTCACTTTCTACGCGCGCGCATATGCACAAACCGCCCAAAATAATACGATATTCGATTTTTTTTACATGGGACCGATGATTCACCTTTACCAGTGATGTAATTACCTGTGCTAACAATTGCGTGCTCGAGCATTTAAGCTTGTCGCCACTCACTGACTTTAAACAGCGCTATAAATAAGCCGTCTCATTCGTATGTGCCGATATAATTGACGTCACAGCTGTAATATGAGATAGCGCATAGCCTGGGCGATAATGCATCAGCCAGAGCATTGTGCTTTCTTGTTTATGCATTACGACAACGTGATGCGTCGCAAAAAAAATATTGCGAGTAGTGAGGTGAATGCCTCACGGAGCGTAATGGCGCATTATCTTTAAGAATCACGAAAGACTTCAAGTCTAGAAGGTATGCGCAGGAAGTAAATGAAATATACTCTGGCGCTTACTGCTCTAAGCGACGAATAGGATTATTCTTCTTGGCAGCCTGAAGCCGCTGAGAACAGAAAGCAATTACCTGAACTAGCCCCTCGGCCTCTGCATGTAAAAGTTCTCTACCGATGGCAAGATTGTTGCGTCACTAGCGACCCTCTCAGTCGTTCTGGATGTTGTAAGTCAAATATTGGCGCTAACAACTAACTCTCCTCAGCTTTGCCAGACGCTTTCGGTGTTAAGTACTCAAGCCCCAATTGTAAGCCACTTCTCCATTAATTGAATTGTTTCTTATGCAAGCAAATGGCTAGGCTAATTGCTTTTTTAAAATCATTGAATTTCAATGGCACCGTCAAATTCACAATAGCTTTGACCTTAGCAGGACTCGTTCCAGCCCAGTGCTTGCCATTTAAATGATGATTCATGTCTCGCCAAATATGCGCTTATCTGCATTAGTATATAACATTTATACGCGAGCTCTCGTGTAGTGCTCGCACGAAAATAATGTGGCTTTTTTGTCTGTCTTCTCGTTCTTTACACGACTATGGACATAATGTGATCATAGTATGTTTGTGCATGCATCCTATGGGATCTGAGAAGAGTTACGTCACCAAGCTATTTAACGTATCACTTTCGCGTAGAGCGTATTTTGCATATCTACCATGATGGACTGCAGCACATACTGTCTTAAAATTGGCGTCTATGCGGGGACGGTGTCCGTAATTATCGTGTTGTATGAGTGAACTTACCGCTTGGCATTCTGACACACATTAAAGGTGAAGAGTAAAAGGCTTTTTTTTACTACACCTCACCCGTCAGGCCCAATGATGTCACACTGCTTATGTAATGCTCTGTCAATAGTATTTGGCTTCTGGGAGCAAGGTAATTTTTATGAAGTTCGTCTCTAACGGGTGGTAATGTCGATGGGGGGTGTCTTAAAAAAGAATCCAGAAGATCTTCAATATTGAAGATCGCTGATTAAGTTCTTACTGGCTTTCGAACCAATTCTACCAAAAGTGAGGAGAGGTCAATCTGTTCTTCAAATTGAATGACCACTACCTCGGCGACGATGTCGACTTTCAGCCTCTAAAAGATTTGCCTTTGACATTCGAGTAGCGCAATTAATGACCAATCTAATTTCAGGTCGATCTTGTCTTACACCATAGCGGTATCCCTATTGTAAGGGTATATACTCATGAGATTCGTCATATACAGACTGGTCTAAGCTAAAACCTCCCCGTTCAAGACGAGACATCATGCACGGTTTGGTTGCTGCTTTGTGGCACCGATCTTGTACGAGAAAAGGGTCTTGATTTGATGATTACAGTCGCATTCGTTTCAGCACGAATGTGCATAGACGTACTGACGTCTACATTAACGTTCATCAAAGAGCTTCGCACATCGAAGCCCTCGCTGAGCAGATTATGTGCCTTTCCAGGCGTACTAAAAGTGCAGCGCACGCTGAACATACAGTAATTTCTGTCTTGCATGAGCACTGCTTAAACACTCAGCGTGCATCGCACCGGCCTATTGATGCCTTGGCCTACAGCGGATCATGCCTTGAATAATATGTAGCAAATGCGATTCTCTACGATAGTTGCTCAATGCAAACGGGAATAATAACCTGAAGATTTTACTTGGCCCCAAGACCAAATGTTGCAACATTTGGTCGCACAAAAGCTGACGCGACTGACGCATTTGCAGGAATTTTAAACAAGAGAGCTTTCTATTAGACCATCGTTAATAAACCGATTTTCATTGATAATGTCGTCTCCAAGAGCGGAAGTCACCCCGAAGCTGAGAGCCCGCATGGCAAGCTCAAAGACCTTCGAGGAGAATCAAGTAGACAAACAATTGCTCTTGGGCCAAAAATGTTCGGAATCGTCATGATGTCCACTTTACGACGACGGAGCATCAGAAAATTGGTCCCGATGATCTTGTCTATTGGTGGAAAAGCACAAGAATGAGCAATCATGGGCAATACATCCGGTGAGGCGGTGTTTTCAACATGGGATCAGCTAAAGCATCAGCTCATGCGCCACCAAACTATGCATCCTTGCGATCCCCAGGGTAAGAATAATTTGATGGGCATCGTTTGAGTTTTACACCGGTTGATTTAGTGAGCAACCCTTTTTCGAAGGTTGTGACGGTTACCGTCTTTATAGATGGACTACGCACGGGCGGGTCCGGACTAGAGCATGTCATGTACACCCGACCTCTTTTAAGGGAGGCGTGAATAATGAGTGCCGAATTAAGCTTTAGGCAGCAAAAGTAAGGAAAGGGAAGGGTCGTAAATTCAAAGGTCATTGGGAGATATAGTTATCATGGTTGCTCTTGAGGAGGTAGACCTGCAGTACAGCGTAAAGCCGTCCATCTATCGGTGGTGATGCCCGCTATTTTCAGTTAGGATTTCTTCTACGCCAAACGCGCCAAACTTAACCAAAAGTCCACGGCTAGTCAGTCGTCTGGAATGCTGCAGTAATTGGCGACACTCAAAAGGCACACATGAGGAACAATAAAGCATGTTTGTTTCGGCGAATCAGATGCATTTGCACAAAGGAGCATTTTTAGCCTAAAGTGATTTGTGCCGCCTCAAACTTAGCGACGACATAATTTCAAATAATACAATAAGGTCGTACCAAAAAACAATAGTTGGCGAACATGTTGCGTGCCAAGGTGTTACCGGAAGTTCTGGGCCAAATCGTGGGCGAAGGGATCAATGCGTGCATGTGCGTAGTACGGTCGTATAATAGCATCGCTTTTTTATTCACCACTAGAAGTTGATGCTCTTACTTCTCGTCATGACACCTCTTCTTGCCATCTTACGAATGCCTTAATATCTTGCAGGCTGGTGACGCTTGAAGGCGCGCTTGTCGGCTCTGTTGGCGAAGGAGAGGCTGTGGATCACAAAGTTGTAGGTGCTATTGCCTCCCACACATGGGGCGAGTATCTGCACGCTGGTAAAGAGGCCAATCCCACCGGCGAATTGCGTACTATGCTCATCGAGCTCGAGGCAAGTGCGCTTACGTTAAACCCTTTTTTTTGCGGCTTGATTGATAGCCATTTTTACAATGATCTTGCTTGTGTAGCGCGGACGCTTGGCAATGACTGTGGCAAGCAAGAACTTTTTACTTTGCGCCCATTCAAGCATCGACATGCCAGTTGGACTGCTTAAAGCTAAGGTCACAACGGCTTTTACATCATGCTAAAGTATAATAGCTGTTGACAAAGTTATATGGCATGGATTTTGTCGAGCAGGTCGAGATGCTTGGAACGTACATGTCGACATCGCTTGGCCAGATTGAAATGTGAGCCGGGAATAAGGACATCTTTAAATTATGGTTCTTGAGCGCTTACTTTGACAAAGAAATCTACATCTTCAATTTATTTTTGAGACGAAAATCGTCCAGCGTCTTGCCGCTATGCTCGAGTCGATGTTCGAGCCACAATTGAGTCGCTGGGGTCAGACCACCCTCCATGGAATTTAGAATCTGCAGCAAACGTCGGAGTTCTGGCGAGTTGTTAGCATCCAAGAGCCTGGCCAACAACGGCACAACCGTTTTACCAAGAGGCTCGACACCGTACAGATTGTACCAGTCTTGCAAAAAGTCAATCAAGTCCTCAATAGTTACAGGTGCATCTGAGCCCAAGAGCAGCGTTCGCATTACTGCTGCACTATCAGTGCGATGCTTGCCATCATCACCATCGAGCTTCAAAGCCCCTCTGAGCCCAAGTTCCTGTTCGATGGCATCCCGATCTGACATATTCAGCAAACTAGACAACTCTGAGTCAAGTGCAGCCTCGGGCTCTTCCTTTAAAAACTCTTCTTCAATTCTTTTTTCGTCAGCTTCTTCCAGATCTTCGCTTTCTTCACGAGTATTCACTTCAGCGAACGATTCATCATTTAATGACCCGATTCGCTGGTGTAGCAATCCAAGTACAATGCGATGTATAGCTTCTTGGGACGGCTTAAGGCCAGCATTGTGCATTTCTTGCAGCAGTGAGTGTGCACCACGCACGTCGAGGCTCGTCACACGTTGAAAAATAAGCTGGTCGTATTCACGCGGGGCTAGTTGTTGTGTGCCTAGCAATCGTTGCTGCTGGCGTACAAGTGCATCGGTCTCCTCTTCCCGCCAAAACCGCACGGCAGCACACACAGCATGTTCAAAGAACTGCATCACCTTGTTGCGAGATTCCGGGTCGTCGATATCAATGTCACCGGATCGCACGGCATTCGAAACCAAATTGACTTGCTTAAAGACGCGCTGCATCATGTGTGAACTCACATGCTTCTGTCGTTGCGTAAGACGCCTGTCTAGACGCCGAGCACACTTCATATACTGCTCCATAAGTTTGACAGCTACATCCAGATCAGTTTCAGCACCGAATCCCGCATTGACTAATCTGGAGAGTACGTATCCTACCGTCTCGTCGGCTTGTGTCAAGTATTCCTTGATCAACAATTGATTCGCTTTAAGAATACGAGCGTTATCAAGTCGTCGCTCGAGAGTCGTCGCTCTCGTGGATTCTTGCTCAATCACCTGGTTTGCCCTGTTCTTTTGAGCCAGCAGTAGACGCAGCTCATCTTCGTCCAATGTACTTCTTGCGTTTATAACACGCTTTATATCGGCGATAGTCTTTTGCGCTAGATTCAATTTCTGCATCACGAGCTCATACATTTGTTGCATCTCAAACACACGTGGGGATGTCGCTACGTCACGATTTTCAGCTCGAGTCAAAGCATTTTCCCGCGAAAGCATTAAAACATCCATCAACGACCACGGATAAATCTCTAAAGCCGACAAAAACGGGTCCTTGCACAGTATAGGCTTGTCAACTTCAGCATTTGATGGAGCACATTCAATGTACTCGTCAAGAATGTTTTTTACAAACGAGCTTAAACCGCAAGCTGCCGCGGCTTTCACGCGTATCGTATACACTTCATCGTACTGCGTTGCTGTGGCAAATTTGAGCGTAGGAAAGGCGCGGGAAAGCTGTTTGTTAACAAATACAAATACCTTACGGAGTTGGTCCACGTCTCTTTTATAAACGCTTGCAGACAAAGAGTTGAAACGCTCTGAACTCGAGTAAATAACAGCTCTCATTGCGTTGATCCAGAGTGTGCACACGTGACCACTTGCAATATCATCAGACGCGGTAGCAAGTTCGTCCACCAGCTTCGACTCTAGCAACTGAGTTAGCGTAGCTGGAATCTCATTCCATCGTGCACCTAGTAGAAGTGCCTCATAAGTCTCGATATTTACCATCAAGTCTCGCGATACCATGAGCTCGAGCATACGAGAGAACGTGACGCCGTTATCTGCGTACACGCGTAGTGCCTCGTTGTACGGTACGATCGATTTCTGTAATGTCCGCTGCTCGGCACCTTGTGGTTTAAGCGAATGCTCGTACTCGTTTAATTGCGCCTCGATGCCAGCAATGAGTTGCTTGTGGAAAAGCGCAAACTCCTTGTTCGTCTTGAGCTGCACCGGGCGCTCTTCACGCTGTACGATGTCCATGATCTCGCGTTCTCGAATGTTTTCGTTTACAGATTCCATTAGATAGCGCAAGTCTTGAAGAGAAGTGTGCCTAGGACCACCGACGAGCTGCAGCGCCACGTTGCGGATCAGGTACTGGCGTGTGCGTTCCGAGGGTTGCAAACCGAGCTGCTGCATCTGTTGCACTAGCAGCGTGGCTAAATCAAATTGTTGCTGTTTCGAGGCAATAGCGACACCGCTTTCATAGGCGCGTACTATCTCCTCTTCGAGCTGTGAAGGCTCGTACTGACGTTGCAACGTTTGGACGTCGCGCAGCCACAGCGACAACGACTCGGCCGGGGCCACGTACGCCTCATTGTCGTCGTAAAGCGCATTGCAGCGAGCTTTGAGCAGTGCCACAACCTTTTCACGACAGTCATCCGTCATTTGATGAGCAACAGCGACTGGATGTTCAGCGACCGAAGTAAACGACCGCGTGATATGCTGACAGGCGCTAATGCGACGTAAATTCTGCAGCGACGTCGGTTGTTGTATGCGTAAGAAGCCATTGCTGCGCATAGAGGAGGAATCGAGGGATGCTGGCAGCGCTGCGGTGGTAAAGACGCGGCGACGCAGGCGTAGCACGCGGAGCATCTCTCTTGCAATGGACTTATTGATGGTTGACTAAGTCTTCGTTTAAATTCAATCAGGTCTTTTTAACACGATAATTACTCGCATAGCCATAATTTGTCGCCTCTTGCGACACATTATACAGAAGCGCTAAGAATTACGCAAGGGCAACCAAGTCTAATGGCACTCACACGGTCGAGAGCGTCGACGCTCCCACCATCACTCCTGGCGCCTCCTTTCACCTCTGTATCCATCCCCATCCGCTTCCAGTGTCCGCTGTGTCTGGATGTCCTGCGTCGTCCCATTCAACTGCCGTGTTGCCATCGTTACCTTTGGTAAGGGAAACCGTCTCCCTCTTGTCACATGGCATTGCCTTAACGTGTTAACGATTATTTAGTATGGAGTGTTTTGAGCGCGGACTAGAATTAACTAGCGTCAATTGTGGGTTTTGTCGACGTCGAGTCATCGGGTTTGCGCGTACCAAGCAGTACAAGGTGGATGAAGCTATGTGGGCGGCAATTAAAGCCCAGTGTCCATTTTTGGGTGATATTGCGACGGACAGAGAGCCGCTTGTCGAGTTTTATGACGAGAATGCTCCTCCACTGCACAACAGCGGCGAAGATCACTCAACGATGGGCGATGAAAGTGCTGGAGCACTGAACGATTATTACGAACAGCAGCTTCGTGAGCATCAGACTCATGTGCACGAAGCGGAGCAGCGCGCGTTTGAGCAGACGATTGAGTTTTTGCAGAATGATCCAGAATTCACTACATGTTTGGCCTCGTCTCCACTGTCGTCGACATCTTCCTCGTCATCATTGGTGCCAGAAGTAAGGACAGCTACGACCATGGCAACCAGGAGCTCGAATCATCGACCAATTACGCGGTCAGCGTCGAATGGTGTGGATGGGACGCAGCCAAAATTAGACAAATTCTTTGGCGCAACACGGGCAACGGCGAATCACTCGGAACAAAATTTGCATGGCGTACATGCAACGAATGTCGGCCTTTCGCCACCGCGAGTTCGGCCGCATCTAGAAATCGATGCGACTCATAAAAAGTACTTCCTCCGCAGTGCTTCGCACAGCCCAACTCCAACAAAAGAACGACGACGGCAAGGTGTTAAAGGACGCAAACCACTTCGTCAGCTCACGCTTGACACAACGATCTCTCCGATTGCATTGCACACCCGTAGCCGAGACCTTAAGCGAGCTGGCTGTGTGGACTCTACGTCGGAACCTACTAAGATGCTGACCCGTCAAAGTCGGCGACGAAGCGTTTGGAAGTGTACGCATTGTACCTACACGAATACATGCTTTGACAGTCGATGCAGCATGTGTAGAAATTTACACTCTTTTGCTTCGTTTAGCTCGTAATAATTTAATAAATAAAAAATAGTGTTGTTATCGTTGATAAGTAATCAGTGATTTTATTTTGCTGTCAACAAGATTCGAAAATACAGGGTATAATTGTTTTGAGTTAGCTTGCACTCCAGCTCGGCGAGGTAATCGTAGCGCTTTCGACTGCTTGCATTCGCACTTGCTTGACAACACTTCTTTAAAGATCAAACACTTTTAAACAAGATAAAGTTTTTATTGCTGAAAACTCCATGGTCGTCCGGGAGTACCTAATGCGCTCGAACACGTAATTTGCGCTGTGCTGCTTATTTCTCGAACGTTCATTTGTGAAAACCTCGGAGCGGCACCTGTATAGCGTCAAACCTCGCGCGACGCTTAACGTCATCTGCCATAAACATTTCACTAAGCTCTCCTGCATCCGATCGCCAAGATGAGCCAGGCCAAATTGCACTCAGAACAATTCCAAAGCATAATCGTGCGCTTCAATGTCGTTCTCTACGCTCTTTATTAAAAAATCATTTAGATCATCAACTTCGTAATCCTCCATCGCTTTGTGCTCGTGCGAATCGTGGTTGCCGTTCACTTTAATTTGCGCCACGCATCCAAATCTTGCAACTCGAAGATCTCCATCATATAAAACTCAAGTGTCTGATTCGCGCCAGAGCTTAGACGAAGAGGCAATGTACCACACGCGCAATTTGGGTAAAATACATGTACAAAACGCATTCGCTATTGGCCTGCTCCCTTAGCTTTACTTTTTACACAATATGGTCGCGTATCATATATATCTGCCTCCATGCACGCGGGTTCTGTCCACCTATGCGGCACAATCGATCACCTATATTTAATGCTGCTGTTCACGTAGCTGTGGCGCGCGGACGACCGTCCTGCACTCCTGGACCGATCCTGAGACAGTGAGCTCGAAGTATAGAAGCCTCGACGAGAGCTAGTGGCGTTGTTGTAGAAAGTTGAGGAGCGATGCCCACTCTGAAGTTGAAGCTTCATGTCCATCGTGCTTTGACTAGGCCGCCACGAAGGCCTGCTAGAAGGATACTTAGCAAAGGACTGCTGGTTTGCTGCCGCAGCAGCAGCGCTGATAGGGGGGTCGGCAACTGGACTGCCTCCCTTCCGCGGATCACCCACATCCCAGTTAGACTTTCGCTTCCTCCTTCGCTCGGCTCGCTGCTTCGCTTCATCGGACGTTGGCGACTCAATGCGCTCAGCACTACCTTTTCTCACGAGTACAGAATGACGACCTAATGACGTCGTTCGGTGACTCTCACTTTCCTTGTCCACACTGCTTTCGCTGCTTTTACTTTCCAATCTACGCACTGAGTCCATTCGAAGCAACTGCTTCTCGGTCACAGATTTCTCCTGGGTCGTAGCTGTAGGCGAAAATTTGGCCGCTGTGGCGGCAACAGCAGCTGTGCTGGTGTTCGGTGTGTCACTTTCTTTGATCTTAGCCGACGGGCTGATCGATGCTGTAATGGCGGAACTAATTCGCTCCAGTGGAGGAGAAAGATGCGACGACCCATTCGTCGACGGAGTCTCAACGCGCAACTCCAACGATGACGAGGCTGCCACGCAAAAAGGTTTCGGTGTGATCATCGACTGCGAAAAATCTATCGCTTTAAGTGTCGTCGTAACTCGTAAGGTTTCTTCAGGCCCATCTTCAGTACTCGGCTCCTGCAATTTGCTCTCCATTAAGCAGGGCTCGTGTTTTCCTTTTTGAAAACTTACAGAAGGAGATGTCTCCGACGACGCAGCGTTGGGCTCTTCATAAGTCTCAGGCTTCTCCTTTTTCTCGGCAATGACCAACGGCGCCGAGGGCAGAGCTGGAGCCACCTTTACTTCTGACACAGGTGAAGAAGCAACAACTGGTGAATTAGACGACATGTCTTCAGTCGTAATAAGAGGCATCTCTACATCTTGACTAGTGTCTCTCTCCTTCACTTCGTCCATCTGGGCGCTCCAGAGCTGAATCCATCGTTTTTTAGGTGTGAGTTTGCGTTCAAATGGCGCCCGGGAACCTCCCGCAACAGCCGTCACTTTGAGCCTCTTACCCGTCTTAAACTTGACGCCAAAATTCTTGCCTTTTTTACCCTTCTTGCCACGGAAGCCCTGTCTGACCGATTCGATTGCTTCTTGTGTCCGGCTTGAGTCGTCCCCCGACGCGCGCGTCTCCTGCTCCATGCGCTCGATACTAGCAATAATCTGGGCCATCTTGCGCTCCTCGCGACTCATTCTCTTCCTGTCTGTCTATCGCCTGTAACTCAACCTGCTTCTCTAATATGACCCCCTTCGTGCTACCTCTGCGCACGCCTTCTTCTCACTGAAGAAGGCCAAGCCGGAACACTGTTTATAGTAAAACCTATAAACTGGAGCCATAAAACCTCGCTCCTACTTAAGATAGAGAAACAATGTAACAGAAAGACCTAACCGCGAGCCGTGATCTTCATGTGCGCCACAGTATCTTACAACCCTGCAATGCACCCGCAAACCGCAACTTCAATAGCGTCACAAGATTGACATAGAGTTGGTTGTATTGTTCAACTTATTGCATTATGGTGTGCAAGGTAAAAATGTGTCAGTCAATGCCTACGAAGTGAAAAAAATCTGTATTGGGGCTGCTGTATGACACACAATTAATTTATGTTTCGAACATCAGGAAGAAGGATATTCGGAGCTAACAGAAACAGTACATGATCTGATTATAATTAGCCGTAAGAAGCATATTTAGTGACCGTCCCCCCCCATTTCATAATCCGTCCCCCACTTTTGTGATTGGCTAGTTAAATAAACGACTGATTAGCCAAAACTCGGGCTTGGTATATAAACATTCGTGACGTTTCCCATCTGCAACACGAGTTGATTGATTCTCTTCTATTATGCGCGCTACAGAATATTATTAACTCTCAAAGATTGCTCGAACATTCATTTTTTATCTGAAGGGTACAGAGTTGCGCGAGGGGGAAGTGTACAGCCTAGTGCTGACAATTTCATATTTAAAAGCCCGTGCTTGCAATTGAAACGTGGTTTTGGTCGTTCGATCGCTTCATAGGTCATTTCGGTTGAAGCTGGTAACATGTTCATGGTCTCAAAAGCGAAAGAGTGATTGAAGGAGAGGGCAACTGTATGAGAGAGTGTGAGTGTGAATGGAAATGTGAAATTGAGAAATGTAGCGTTCTGTGGATGGTGAAGCAAACGGCAAAAAGAGGTCAAGAGTCACGGACATTTTGATACCAAGCGCGAGTTTGAGCCAATCAGTAGTTTATTACATTAGCCAATCACAGAAGTGGGGGATGGATAATGGAATGGGGGGATGGATAACGCGGCTCATATTAGGTTGTAATAGTAAAAAATCGATATACGAGAAGTTAAATTAACTTAACATTTTATCGTGTAAGCGTTGTATTAGGTCCTGATGTTAAGACTACTGGTAGATCTTGAAATTGGGCAGATTCCTGTCTGCCCACCGGTTTTTTCTTTAAAACCTCGTCTCCAGAGACCTGAAGTCACGAATAGCCTGGTGGCTCTCGTTCTGCGTACGGTATAGCTTTTGAACGAGATATTTGCCAGCACAAGCAAGCGCTTTATCATTGTGTCGCCCATGCTTTACGTTAGCTTATCTCACAATTGTGACTACATCTGTATGAAATCAAATCTGTGACGCGTATGCGCAGGATGGCACGTGCGTAGCCCTGCTATAGTATCTGGGAGCGAGAGTTCAAAGATTTAGACAATAAATCGTTGACGTGTCGGACCTAGCTAGAAGCAAGAACAGCACTGATCAAGGTGATCTATGCTAATGATAAGGATTAAGCCTATTGAATCTTTAGCGCACAATATCAGCCGCTTGGTGATAATCACTGTCGAGAAAGGCTTAAAGCTTAGTAAGCACGCACTTTTGATGTTTCAAGTTATATGAAAGGGCCTGCACATATGTGTGCACGTGCGTATTCTCGTATGAAATGTCAATAATCAAAATTTTGCTGACAAGAATAAGATGTGGGGTGCATATTCTTGTAGCCTGCGGCGGTTCAAATTGCTTAGGCCGAAAAGTAGGGGCCAATATCACGTAGAGTGCATATTTGCGCGACCGCATCACTTAGACTAAACTAAGTATTTTTTTAATTGTGCTCATTCCAAGCGCTCAATGTAAAATTATGGTTCTTTTTCGGCAAGTTTGCTCTGACGTCAAAAACCTTTTTGGATATCGTAGAGCAAAACTACGCCATTTGCCACTAGGGCTGGAGATGCTTAGACCACAAAAACCGAGGTCATCTAGAATCGCTACAAAGGCAGTACAAACATGAGCATGATGTTGTGAATCACGATCGTAGGACGATATTCCGCTGGCAGTTGCCTTCATACGAGCAAATTTGTACCAAAGTCAGGAATCGTTCTTTCAATGAGTGATGACATTACTCGATGTTATGGTTGAAAGATGATTTAAACCGGTGAAATAGTTAACTTTGATAATCTTAAAGAAATGACTTTTAAGCCCGAGTCTGATTTTGTAGGTGTAGATGTTTTTTTTGTAATGATATACAACTTTAAGAGGGTAATTTCGAAAAAAGAGCCTATGCTTTTGTTAGTGCGCGTAGAACCTGGTTTATTAGGAAGAGTAGGGAACGCCTTAGGTCAACCAATCCATGAAAAAGATCAGAATACCAGTAAGTAAGTAAGTAAGTAAGTAAGTAAGTAGAGTATGGGCAAAAGCACCAGGTACCAGCGCTGAAGCAGTCGTGAAGTACGAGTAAAAATATAACCTCTTGTTTCTACACTTAGCTTTGAAAAAGGCTTATGTCATCCTCATACGTTCCATGAGGCGTAGGTACCCCTGAAAATATTCGCAGTTCCAACTGCAAATCTTTGCTTCTTTAATTCACCAAACAAGCATAATAATCCCAGTTCAGCGAATTTGGTGCGTTTGCTATTATAGCTGCACATGGCTCATGATAAGCGTTCGTGCTTCAAAAGCATAGACACCCATGGTATTGGAAGCAGCTGCTCAGGCGGTCACATTTCGGAGTGCGGAGGTGTGCATCGGGTATTTGCTCGCGAGCATGCGGTAAGCAACACACCGTTGTGAGTGCGTGAGTCAGGTAAGTGCGGCGTACACAAGGTCTCATCTAAGTGTTCTAGACTTGGTGACTCAAGCCGCATGCTCAAGACGTGTACTTGGTTTTTTTCAATTAAAGCATCCACGCTCGTATCCCTCTAATGTTAAGGTCGGTGGGTCCGCATAGCTTGAATGTTAATCGCTTTAAACCAGCGCGCGGTGCGTACTTCTCGAGCAATTGAACTGTCGTACGATGGTATAAGTTATACAATCGCTGGTATGTCCGGGTATTGTGAGCTTGGCTGTTTATGTTGTGTGTAGCAGACCTCTACGATACACTGACGCGAAAATTGGCTGACTTTAGATCTGTGTATTGAAATGAGATTTGGTATTCGTTCAATTTATGTTACAGAGGCGGTACAAGTCACAATGGTGATACCTCAAACAGCAAAATTATACATGAGAATGTTTGACTTGTATTGAGACATAAAGTCCAAAGTCTAGATGAATAAGACTCTTTCAGGGTAAGAGGACCTTTTTGTGTCCCGCAAGGTAATGGTGTTGCGATATCTTGTAACGCGAGCCAAGCCATGTTTTAGATAGAAAAGCCTTTAAATGGAACAGGTAAAAAAAGATATTTCTGTAAAGGATGGTAGCGCTGAACTACGAACTCGTGTCAAGACCTTACCGGTAACAGAAGCCTAGTCATATCGCTGCTTGGGCAAAATGTCTATCGTAGAGCTCTTATAGGCTTGTTGGGTCCATGGCTTTGTTAAACCGGTGTTTATCAAACCTAAAGAGGAGATAAACTACCCTTCTTCGCTCGAGGAGTGGCAATAAATGTCGCTTATTTCAAAACCTAAATGGATTATAACGGGCTGCTCAAATTTGCTTAACCCTTCCGTGTAGATATATCAAAATGCGGTCTTACTACGAGATGGGTGTTATATAAGTGACTCATTTCCGAGAGGCAGATACGGCAGAGTACTCTTTAAAGAAATCGTCCAGCATTTCTGACGCGTCTTTGCGTGCAAAGCACAAAGCCGGGACCGCTTCGGAAAGAAAGTCCCCCTATCATAATAAGCTGCTTCTAGCCTGAAGGAAAGTTTGGAGGTTATTAGCTACTATATAGTTTAATTAGCCTCCCGTTCCTATACATTAGTTCTACGCTGACATTCAGTCCAACGGTTTTATAATAAGTGACGCATTGTGCTTGCTGATTCCCGACCACCTATCACAACCCAGAATGCTTCTCCAAAAAGTACCCAGAGGAGATCTACGTGTATAGTGCAATCGACGCCGTCGGCAATCTTATCACCGTTTTTTGTGCTCAGCTTTGACGGCATCCTCTCGGAATGGTTGGTTATGCCCTGGGAAATCTCGAACACGCGCACAATGCTTGATCATTGAATATACCATTCTTAATAGCCACAATTGTGTATGAAACCATTTTTTATTTACCGTAGCCATACAGAGCACAAAAAGACGAACTCTTAGATACCACACTGTAAACTTGCATGTGGAAATTGACTCCTTGTGCACGAATAAGCTATGTGTTTATACAGACGAGAGCATAGTTGGTGCACAAACAAAACTTTTTGTGGAAGTATGGCATCCGACCAGTTTTCACTATTACCAAGGTCATGCTATATTTTCCATTTCGTTGACTTCGATAATTTAAAAGATTGCTTGATCTTGTCAAATAGTAAATATAGCGCGAACAATACGTTAGTGGTGAGGCTGCTTTCTATTATCCTCGAAATGATGCGAAATGATTCAAACAATCAGACGTTCAACATCGTCAAATGAAGTCCATAATAGGCACTGATCCATACTTTAAAAGCTCCAAAACGACAGTTAATGTCGTCTGTGATACATCGGATTCTGCCATTGGCACCGCATTGCGGTGCGTAGACACCAAAACTGAAAGCTCGCTGTGGTTCAAACCAGCTTCGTCCATGACAGTGGGCTTCTTGAGATAAAGAAATTTTTAACAGGTTCAGTTTTTATTTAATGGCTCTTAAACAATCGTAAACTATACCGATCATGAATTAGTACGCTTTTAAACGTAATCGCCTCGTTCTCTCGTCGATAATGTTTCAACGGTCTTCTGGTACAGCTTACTAAAAAATATAATCTACGGATACAAACTGCTTTGGCCGTCGCACTATTGCCTCGTCTGGAACATGAGGTAGTTGATGTGATCATCGCGGCTTTACTTTTAAGAGAACTAATTCGCACTACCTATGGGCGGGATGACACGTGCGCAGTTTTGATATAGGCTTTAAAGATCGATAGACTAGTAGTTCAGACATCAAATTGCTGGAACGACTGATCGCGATGCGACGTCAATCTTTGCTGCAGGCCTAGCTGCTGTATAGCAGCCCCGATCAGTGTAAAGTACTCTTCTCACTAAGAGCACTGCATTTCAAATAATGCCCATTGTACACTGATTGGCAAACATCTGGATTGAAAAAATACGGAAGGCTTGGAAAATACGCACCCAGTTAGCATAAGGAGGTCTGCAAATGTGCGCACAAACAAAATTATTGATTTCTCGTCGGATACCGCTATATATTCGACGATTTTGCTTGTACTATAAGCTGCCGTTATTCCACAAGTTCAGAATTGATGATTGGCCTGTCGAAGGTTTCGCCAGGTAGCACGAATATTGTCTTTTCTTTAATGTCAGCTAAATGGTTCACTTGCAAGTTGTTGTTTGCACGATTGACTGTTTTAAAATATCATCAGTGTTCTTTGCCTGCGTCGTTAGACAATATAGACCGTCATATCTGTCCAACTTCCTTGAACAAAGTGCTTAATGATGTGTCAACAGCAATCCATCTGCAAATCCCTCTTGGTCAAATATTTTTGAATATCTTGGCCTTTAGCTGAATATCGCACACGTTCTACAATTTATTGCACAAGTTCAATATTTTGCTTAAGTATTATTTAAAAGTTGATACCAGCCATCAAGCGTTCGGCTATCGTTATTTGCATCATAATCACGCCTCGGTGGATTTAAAGCGCGCAGTCAGATTTATTGATTTGCTAAATTGGAGCAGCTAAAGGCGTGTGAACGGATGCATGCATTGCAAATTTAAAAAGTAAATTCATGGTTTTCCAACACGGAGTGTAGTCGCACACACACTGCGCAATAATAATCGACGACACGGTCAACCATTCTGTCCGACCAACGAAATCAATTGGGAATACACGATCATATATTAACGTGTATTGATTCGATCTTTTATGCGAATACGACACAAATGCGTCGACCCTTCATCGAACTATTAAAACGCCTGGCTTATTGAGAATAAAAAAACAGGTTTGATATATTTCAAATAAAATGCTAACACATTGTTGGTTTTCGTGGTCTCAATTGCCCCGTACTATGGCTCGGGACAGCTGAAAGAGGGAGCGTTCGTACCGAAAAATACGACAATGTCACGCTCACTGAAAAATTACTTTAAATTTGACAGGTTGATTTCCGGGACGCCCTTTGCTTCAAAGTCCTTAATTTGAGGGACACGCTTGCGTAGCAACGCGATCAAGCAAATTATTAGTAAGAACAATCCGACGAGCTTAAAGAGTCGAAGCTGTGGCTGTCATGACTAAGAATGGTAATGCCGTCGAAACAGTTGGCAAATCTTAGGGTAGAGTCCACCCTAAGAGCGGTAGCGAGGGCCATCAATAATTTAACTAACGGTGCGACAAACGCAAACCTGTTGTCCTCTCTTCCACCAATGGGTTGCCACCGTATGACCTGTTGCCCTCTCCTGTGAGCGCTTCACTGGAAGTTTCACCAGGGACCTTTGATTCAGCTCACGAAACTAAAAGAGAGCTCACTAAAACGCTGATCACCACGGCTACATTGTCAGGGCAACCTTTTCAAGGTAAAGATTTGTACTTCCTTGTACATTTTAGTATAACATCCCTCTACCTCAGAGGATACTGAATATGACCCTGACGACAATGTTGCGTAACAAATTTCGAAAAATTGGCGTTCATCCCTCTGCCAAACCAACCAAAACTAAATTTCATTTCATTTCTGGGCTCAGAAAATGTACTAGGTCTGTCAAACCGACCGTGAAATCAGGCTATATACTGCAGGCAATGAAGGATGGAGTTTACTAATTTGTTGACTTCGTGGGGAAGCCGACACCAATCTGTGACTTTACAAGCTCTGAGTATAGAGCAAAGGATTAAGGGTCGAGACAAGAAGCCAATTATATACAGCTAGACAAGATGACAGCTCTTTACACCTAAATGCGAAATTCTACTGATATGCAGTCACCCCTCTGGTAGTTGGTAGCAGCTCAGCTCATACTTTATTCGATGCGATGTACTTTTACAGAAAAGCATGCATCTGCCTACCATATATTGAAAGGTGCACTACTTGCAGCCCTTTTGCTGCCACAACATGAGTTTGGCTAATAGCAACCCGTAGTAACGTTTGGTCTTCGGCGAAGGTTTTGCATGCTACGTGACAATTGTCTGGATGCAAGTTTTGATTAGTAGTAAACGCATCCATTTTTAGGCAGGCAAGCACATACAAACTAGTATACACTGCAAAGAAGCAGAAAGGTCGGTAAGTGAAGCGCACAGCCAGTCGCTACAACCCACTGACATGTACTATAACGCAGAATAAACAAGTAGTCGCGTAAGCCAATGGCTCTCGGTAGCTGTGCTAGCTAGTAAAGGCAAACCGGTGAGAACTAAGATTTTTGTTGAACATTGGGCTTCACCATTTTTTGTCAAGGTACGGAGGATGGTGATCAAGTAGACTGCTGACCCGCGTCTTGTGCTAAAGAGCGCCAGTTCTTGTAGCTAATATCTTGGCATTGTCATTCCCAGTAAAGAAACATTTCTAACGCCAGAGTGATTTTTGTATGTTAATTTAATATGGATACATACGGCAATCGACGTATTGTAATAGACAACGTTGTCACTAGGAGCGGAATTGTCATCAAAGCTGGCAAACGAAGCAAGATTGACATGTCGGTATGAGCTTTGTAAGAAATATATGTATAAATATGCAGATAAATTTGTTTATATATATAATGACAATTTTAAACACTCTGCGGGTTGCTACCCACGACACGGCTCTTGGTCAATAGTGATCTACTTAAGCGTATTTTGAGATGACATCAACCACCTTATTGAAGAATACAAGACCTAACGGAGCGATAGGCTTTAATAGATAAGATCGCAGATAATAACGTCGGATGACCGGCCAAAATATGCACTCATCGCGGCGAAATTTTAGTGTTCACTGAGCCATATGTCGCTACAAAGAACAGTATGACTACCTAAGTGGTCAGCTTTCGATGAGAGCGAAAAATATTGAAAATTATCTATGCGACAATAGCGACTATTGCACCGTGACCCATCTCATTATAGTGGAGATTGCCTTAAACGAATGCACGCAGATAAAGATTTTTATCTCGGGTGAAGGTAGCGATAAACGATGGCAAACCACTAGGAATATCAAATTGGCTAACGTTGAGTTTGACAGCGAAGAGAAACCAGTCTGCATTCGAGAGAGATGCGGGCAGCCTGAAGATGTGGTCATCGTGTCGGATATGATCATGACAATAAAGAGTAATGAGATTCAGATCGAACGAATACGATGACTTCATTGCAGAAAGCGCAAGAGGTATATTCTTAAAGCATCGAACCGATCTGATGCAAGTGCACATCTCATTCCGCAAGAAATTGAACTTAGTGAAAAAATATTTGTTCACAAAAACAACCATACTTATCTCATCTAAAGCATAACGATTTTCGTTACGATCAGTTTTCTATCAGTTTATACCGACAATAAATTATATAACTTAGATCTGCAGACCTGCTTTTAGCTATATTGACTGTTCGATGACTAAAACCATCTTGTTCAGCAAAACGTCACGTATTCATGTAATTTTGCGTTTTGTTATGAAGAGCAAGTTTTGAAAATTTAAACCGTGTAGCACTGAGACACTAAAGCAAAGGCAAAATTTACCATAAATGTCAAGTGTACTGAAACAGGATTGAATTGAACTGTGAGGGTGCATGTCGTGCACCAGTAGCTATCATGAATCGAAGGCTTCAACAAGCAAAAATATAGTTATTCAGCCCAAAAGGCCGACTTTCTGTAACGACCCGATCCGTTCTCTCATATCTGAAACATTAATGCATCCAGTAAAAGAATGCGTTTAAGCTATCACACTCTGACTTCCAAACAAAGAAGTTGTATCGGTGTGGTCACAATGATGACTTAACAGTTAGCAAATAGGAATGCTATTTTCTTGGGCCGCTTTTGAAAAAAGACTGAACAAATTCTGAAATTTGCTTCAACATTTAAACATGCCTCCGCATCAAACCGGTTTACAGCTTAAAGATGTGCTTTCAACAAAGGTCCACGTGGAGAAAAGTCTGTGCCTTTATAAGGCTGCACCTTAACCAAAATCGGCTAGCCAGAGGTGATATATATTTGCTAAGCATCTGCTAAGGCAACAAAGGCGCCGAACGATCCAGCTACAACACCACGTTCTGGAATGCATACGTACAGGTTTATCTTTCCTCTTCTCTCGGGCGATAATATCACAAGAAGCACCAGCAATCTCAAAGCTAACGACAACGTTATCAAATCGACTCCGTCGCCTGGCAATAATCCTTAATAGTTGTTAGACCTGTCGCCAGACTCACTTATCAGGTGAAAGACTTTTTTACGGTAGATAGGTAAGTCTATTGCTTTAAGATCTAGGACCTGGTCTGGGTCTAGCAAAGACAAGTCTCGATATATTTTACGGGTGAATATAATGACCTAAGCTGCCTACGTGGTAGGTGATGGGCTTTGCAACTCATCCATCTCCAGATTCCGATGCAAGTCGCCGTCCCGTGTTAGGTCCTCTCATTGTCCATACAAAAGATTGACATGGAGAAGATTTTCCAGAGAAGTACTACTCGATCGTGCGGGCTTCAATATCACTATCATATTTGTGCACCGCAAATGCCTCTAGAAGCTATTTCTCGCGTAGTGTGTACAGAAGGTATATTTTGCAAAACAATCCTTCTTATCCCGCGATCTAACGGTGGTTTGAGGCTTGCTTTAGTGCCTCATTTAATGTTACTCAACCTTTTACGAAAGTTGTGGTAAGCCAAAAGAAGAGGGTGACTTTTACCGGTATAAAGCACTCACATCAATCGAAATTAATGAATTACCATTCTCACATCGGACGATTCTTAAGATTACGAACAAGGCGAAATGTGAAATCGGCTGTTTTGTATGATCCAAAGCCATAAATATGCTACAATTCAAGCTACTGCTGTATCTGCGGTTTGGACCATGTCAGTCCATAGCCAAAAAGAGGTTAGCGCACATAGTGAAAACTACGCAAAGAAATTCTAGTCACTTTAAGCAAAAATTTAAGCTGTACTTTAATTGGTCCAGGTGATCACGAAAGCGTCGGTGCCGTGTCACCATAGGCACAGCCTCGATAAGCTAAACTATCAGATGGCCGGAATTTACTCCTGAAGCAAAGGACATCTGCGTCGGTCATTTGGAATGGGATGCGGAGTAATGTAACGACACGCTCAAGGCTCAAGAGCCGATCGAACAAGCGCTGGAGATATCAGCTTATGTATGTTCGGGTTAGGACAATCGAGTTCGCTAGCGCTATGTTCACTTGCTTTCAGACTTCTTCGGTTAGACGTAAATATATCAACGCAATGAGCGCTCAGCGACTTGCGTGATATTAGAATATCATTCTTTTTCTCTCTTCGTTAATAAAGATGGCATGAGCCACTACCATATGGAGTACATTCACCAAGGCCACACTTAGTCTCTTTGAAGCTTAGGGACTTTTCCATCTCAAGAAATTTTAAGTATCGGAGACTTCACTTCGGCAAATTTACTCTTAAGTTGTAGACAAATTTGATCACGGAGATTTGCATCTATGACAAGGCTACACTTCTGATCGGTAGTTCAGCACAAGGATAATAGACAAAGCTTATCTTGAGGTCCTTTGTATGACATAGGCTGCATGACGATAGTCCCCTGGTAGCCGACCACGAGTCCCAGACGAGCAAACTCGATACAAAGCAACTGCCTTACTTGCGCATCGTCTTCGTTGAAAAGCAACAGCTTGAGAAGATTGCAGAGTTCTGTACTTCTGTACCCATACTGATAGATGTCAAATGTTTCAAGGGATGGTGATAACCACGGTTTTAATTCACGCTGTTGGTACCGAGGCCACAATCTTTGAGCAACCGAACGAGTGAGGAATACCGCATTTCAAACTATTGGCGGAGCTAAAATTCGGTATTGTGGTGCTGCGCGTGCCTCAAGCAGATAACTAAACAAAGCCGAGTACTTAATGCCATAGACACTTTTTGTAAAAGCTACCGAAATTTCACCCTGGGGGTTCAAAAAGAAATTTAAGCAAACTTTAGCAATAAAAATTATAGCAGGTATATAAAAGCTTGGTATCAAGGTCAATATCAGGTTTTGGATCCTCGAAGATAGCGGTCAAAAATAGGTACTGGTGTTTAGAATTCAAAACGGTAAGAGCCGTATTTCTTCAAGCAAAAAAGATCGGCAGCCCGAATGGAGTGGACGACGTTTGAGCATCTCTATATCGAAAAATATACTGAAATCATGATACCCGATAGGATCTTTGAGCCAAGGCGCAATGTACAATGCTTGTAAGGCTGAACCAAGAAACGGTTGTCTAAAGAGAGGCATATTCCTCCGAAAATTTTAATCAGTAGAATCCCTCTGACATTATCGAGCTGAAATCCCAGTCACTTTTAGCTCTTCAACAATCATTAGTTCCAGGACGCCTGCAATTGAAGGGCACCTGCCGTGACGCGACGACGAAAATGTAGCTATGGTGTAAAGCACATCTTTTTTTTGTCAACAAGGTCACTCGTTGTACCCAAAAGCTGATCCCGTACGGCATCCCGAACCTCTTTTCGTGGATCGATGCGAATCCCACTCTATAATACTTTATAACGCTCCGTGGTTCTGTACTACCCACTGTGTTTTGAGAATCTATGCTACCCGCTTGCAAAATGTTGTTACCCGCACTCGGTGATCCTACGCTGGCCATTGGTAGAACTATGTTTCTTTCTAGCACTACATTTGGCGTCTATGATAGCCGGTGCTACCAGCAGCACTTCGTTACACACTAGAAAAAGCTGCACAAAACTACTTTTGTAAATCTGCAAGTATCGTCAATACCTCTCATTCGGGTGATTACCTCTTTTATAAGGAGCCTTACGTACAACACAGTTCGAGACATGATTCACTGAATTACTGCTCTTCAGAGCTGTCGTTTTACAAGTGGCGCATGCTTCAATCATTAGCTACCTTACTTTGGCTAGCTTTAATCGTCTGAGGCGCAAGAAATCTCTTGACGTACCGGAGGCATTCAACAAATCAAAATACTTTGTAATCCATCGAACGCTTTCGTGTTCAATTACCAGACTACTTCTACTGGTTACATCTGAAAGCCTTCACGATCTCGAGGGCTACGCTTTCTTGGTCTACATTAGTCGCACATTTGTCATAAGAACTAGTAGTTATCCTCATAAAAGGTTTCGCTCCCTCTGATGGCCGACATTCACCTGTAAAAGAGCAGATTCTGCCGATTACCTTTAAAGCCTTCAAATAAGACGGAGAATCATCCGTCGGTCCTATTTGGGGTAAGCACGGATCATTTGCTCTTGCTAGCTGGGGCAAAAACAAATGTATCGCGCGACTTTGTAACGCTTAATTTCATTGAGGCTATAGTCTATATTCGAGTAAGTGGCCCCAGGTTTGAAACTACACTGGATACTATCAGACAAGGAAGTGCATTCCGCCTGTCTGCGGCCGTGCTTTCATAAAGAGCTATCCACACCAGATCTTTGATTATTGCTGCCTGCACCATTAAGATATAAGTGCGAAGTGAATACAATTTTGGGCTGTCCGCGAATATAGTCACCTTGGCTTGCTTGAAAGAAGCACCCGCCTAAATAGATCATCGACTGCAATACCTCATAAATACATCTGTGCATTTGAACCCTCTAAATTAAGTAATCACAGGCAGTCTCTATCTTTAAGAGTAAAAACCTTGAAATTGGCATGAGCCCTTAGGTAGGCACTGCCACCGAAGCCATCGGAGCCTGTGCTGCCTGAAAACTGGAGCATAGACCCTGATCATACGGCTCAAGCACCGAGGCACGTACTAGCTACTTGGCAGCCAAATAATAAGCAGTTGTAGCCGCCTTCTAAGGGCCATAGAGGCCAAAAAGTATTTCACGTAATCCGAAGTGCACGTCTAATAGACATTTGAAGGTGATTCTATTTATTTTGAAATCTGCGAAATCTAGGTAGCTCGCGCGGGTGTCAGAATGAATTCCGATTCGTCTTAGTCACAACGCATCTTGCACAGAAAAGGTATGCAGGAAAAGATACGATCCTCCAGTCACAATTTTATGAGTCTCAACAAGATCAAAAAGGGATAGATTATTGGTTGGGGGCTGTTGGGTTTAGTGCAATATTTATTGTATTTAGATACAAGTATGTGCACTATATCTACCACTGTCATGAAGGCAGGGACTAAGCATACTCTGGTCCATATATCGCACGACCAAATTCGAATCACAAGATATACTCTGGCTTGAAGCGGCCTCAAAAAGGGTCCTGGCATGGTACAGCAGTCGCGAAGACATGAGGTAAGCGTTGTGCTACGCATTGCAGAATATGAAATAGTCAAAGAAACATATTCGCTCGGGGTTTGTTGCGTGTGGCAAAGTGATGTCGAGGCAAAGCCACAAACTAAGTACAATTAAGCCGCGTCGTCCGCTGTTCGAGAGCGAGGTAGTGAACGTTTTTGCATGATAGTCGACGTATTCGACATGTGAGGTCGTAGTTGAACCCACTTCGAAATTTCCGTTGAGGCTTATCAAAAAAGGGTGATGAAATATGACTGCGAAGCATCTTCTGCAACGTTTACGCGCTCGCCAACTGACGTTGATTTTTTAAAAGTCTTATATCTCTGAGTGTGGTGAACTTAGCAAAATCATGCGAAAGAAAATCGAGAGCCAAAAAATGAATGACAGAGAGAGGAGTCGCAGTATGCATTAAAAACGACTACCAAAATTCGGAAGGGGAATAAACGATTGCTTGAGGCGAACAGCAGCCGCACCATTATATTGATGTGAAATTGAGTATACTAAATTGATTACGTTATCTTGTCACTTGTAAACGCAAAAGTGTTTCGTAGTTCAAGGTATGCCTTCAGGAGTCTAGAAGACGTCCTTCGTCCAAACCTTGACATTTGTTTTGCACAATCATGCGCGCAAAAACCTCTTTGCAGAACACACAACCACTGACTCCTCATAAAATTCTAAAAAAAGGTCGGTGGGTTAACTTCATACACCTCAGATCATTAATACTGCCAGTTGTTCATTCTTACGACGGTGAGATATCCGTTCCGTCGTAAAGGTATCTACATTTGTGGATAAGCATGGGGTATGCGAATTGGACAGTGCGTTTGCAACACTGAAGGGCGTGTTGTTGTGGTGATAGGTATTTTTTCGCCAAAATGAGCTTCAAATTAATGGGCACCTGTTAGATGTTAGTCCAGTTTGCCTCCTGAAGCATATCAATTCTACATTTTTGAAATGTATCATGTGCACGATACAGTAGCAAACGGCGTGATTCGAATCGACAGCGTTCTATTTGTCTCAACGTATGTATACATTTTGTACTCGTACTAGTCTTAGAGACAAAATCGTAAAATAAATTTTCTTACGATCGTCGCAACGACAATATATCTCCGACGATCGACTACAAACTACGATCGGACCAAGTCTTGAGCTTTCTTGATACTTTGCAAGTCGCACAGCTGCATTATTGCCTATGGTCAAATCAGAAATGATGACGTCCTCTGCACCAGATCACAAAACTTCTAAGGTTTTACGGATAAATTAATTGCCAAGACGCTGAACGTGCCCACGCATGTGACTGAGCTTGGGGTCCTTGCAGATAGACCTTTTCTTTGCCGTGCTCCGTATCATTTTATTCATCGCACAACTTTTTAACCGAGAAATAAAATTACCGTGGATCATTATCACTATCTGGTGATTGTATTATAGCATTTGAACGAGTAGACGCGTCCAAAGGTAGGTGGTTGATGGTGTTCAATGGGCCGAGGATAGTATGAGCTCTTTCAAAGCAGAACCAGCTTCTATAAGTCGATGTCAACGACTATCACAAGTTGCTTGTCTCGATGTATTCGAGACAATGTCTACACATGCTGAGCGATTATCCGATGCACCCAAATTGACACAAATTGTTGAGATCGTATATGTGGCGGATAGAATGTCTTAGAAATTGGAATATAGTGTATTTTTGGGTTGTCTGAGAAAATGCAATTCAACTATAAATTGCCACTTTGAATCAGCAAACTCACAAATATGCATGACAGGATGACTCAGAAAGTCTCGATGACAGTGCAGAGTTTAACGTCGAATTCACCTTTACATCAGATTGATCTTCTTTCGATTCCACTAAGGAAAATGTAAAATTTTGCAAAATTGATTCGCGTATCAAGTCTTTCGATCGATGTGGGAGTGTTTGCGTGCCCAGAGGGTTACGATTTTATTGCAAATTTAATTTTAACTCCCGTAAATGGGAGAGGTAACTAAATCTGATGCAAAGCATAATTCGGCGTTCGATGTCGAGCTCACTTGCAGAAAGCTTAAGCGCAATTGAAAATGCGGTTTCTGAGCAGATTGCTTGGCGCGCCAAATGTGTTGTAGTTGGGGGACTACATGGTAAAACATACTCAGCAAAGTATAGATTACCGAATATCTAGTTTTGTACCAGTATTTTATACATATTGATCAGATTTTGGTGGAATTTAAAATTGATTCACCTTTTGCAATGTTATCTTGCAAGACGTGCTCACATATACCAAAATCTATGAATTATCGAAATTCAGTGTTGTTGTGATAGAGCAACATGCAGCTACGTGGACCTTAAAAGGCTTATGTGCTGCACAACATGAGTTTTGTACAAGCTCAAGTAAAGATTGCGTGTTCATCAAACATTTTATTTTCGTGGTCTAAAAATGTGAGCTAATAACTTGGCCGTCCATACGTGCAAGCCGTGCTTTACTCTAGCTTTGAGCTTTTGAAAGTATTTACCAATACCAGTCCTTTTATAAAGATTGTCCAAGTTGTGCAATTTTTTCTGTGGTAGAGATCTTGAGTACTGGCGTTATTGTTATGACGTCATGTGTCGATAGTGCAGCACAAGCGGCTCCTTTTGATTTTGATGATGCCAGATTGTCCGCTGAATGAAAAGAATCGATAGCTCTGGACCCACGGTGGTACCCATGCATGCCATTTCCAGTTTCACTTCGTCAGATATCAATAGTCGCTTCCGGACTAACTTTTGCAGCTCTGACATCTTACGTTTTTTGAACAATTACATTGAAATAGCTTTAGTCACATCCTTCCTTCTCAACGATAAAGCACCACAAAGCTAGAGCGCACCTTTAAATCGCCGCTCACCTGCATAAAGGGGAATTTGAGCGTTGGCAGTGTGTCAGCAGTTCTGTTCCAGTAATAATGAATGCTTAAACAAATATATTGAATCGCCGCTGCAGTGGTACGTACGATTGTTGTGGGTAAACTTCAATCGTGAATTGTCCGCTGCTGCCCATGCCGCCTCCATTACTTTTGATTGTGGCACTGTCCGTTGAGATCTTTGATTGTCGTTGAGACAATGAGCTCACCGTTGCACGCAATGGCCTGCTGCCTTTATTTGCATTTTCCGTCTTTTTCTCGGCTTTAAGACTGAAGTTAAATTTGGTGTAAAACTCTTTCTCAAGAATTGATTCCTGCTCCTTAAATTCGGGGAAAATGTGGTCGACCACTGTCTGTAGCTTTTGGTCCGTGCTAAAGGCAAAAAATGCAACAAAATCGTCACAAATTCAAAGTTTTCCGTTTAAGCCTAATACCCACATCAACGTAGCGATCGGTCGAGGATTTAGAGTCTTTTTGCACTTGGGGCAGATGCAGCTTCCCTTCACGAGAAAGTGACGATAAATGCAGCTTTTGCAAACTGTTGGCAAAAGTGTATACTAATAGCATTAGGGTATTCGTATTTAATGTATTCGAAGTAAAAAAAGCATACAGGAATGAAGACAATCAGGGATTGTGTGCGCATCTCGCAATATTCCGTGGCAGAGCGGGCATCCTACGTGCTCCGACAGCTCTGCTAGCTTTACGACCACCTGCAAAGTGCCAAATGCACAGCAAAGATTAGCACTTTCTGCAGGCATACCGGCATACCGGCGTCCAGGAAATTTTGTACCGTGCGGGCGTCCATTGCCAGTGTTTTCTTAATCAAATTTTACAGCAAAGACAAACCCCTCTATATAAAAGTTATCTCTATATCTTCCATCTGATATTCTTGTAGGGGGGGCTATTTGTGTGCAACCTTCATCGCGGCGGTCGTGCTACCAAATGTCGGTAGGCACATTACGATAATCCACTACAAATATAAGCAAAGCACCAAAACACTGACATGCGTAGAGCCAACAACGTTAGTGGGCATAATTTACTTTGTATTGTGCTTGCTGTTACAAGATAGCCGTGACATGCGGCGTTGGGACAAATAGCTAAATACAGTGGTTTCTGAAAAATATGCAAGTGATACACTGAAGCCGCTTTGAAATCATCATGCAAAACGAAAATATCAAGTTAAGTTCCTTTACTTGGGGTTCAGATGCGATAAATCAAGCAGAGACAAAATGGTGACGTGGCATGATTTAGGAGGTACCAATGAAGGTAAATCGAAAGGTTCTTCCAACAATGAATCTCTGGTAATGAACAATGATCAGTGTCAATTCAAAGTCAGCTTAAGCAACCAAATGTTGATATTTTCCTGCTGACAGTATTGTATGACACTTGACAGACTTTGCAATCAATAGTCTGGGCTAAATAGTAATTTGACAATTCTGTTCCAGGGTACACAGTTACAGACTATTTCTAGATGTTTGTGCCAACAGAGATGGCGCTAACGCTCTTGTAATACCTGAGCTTTTAAGTGTGTCAAGGTCGCATAGAACTTTGTGCAGAAAAGAAATTCAGGAATATATACGATGTTACTATGGACAACCGGTCACTACTTTCGATTTTAAGAGATCGAAGTAAGCAATAGTTTGTAGTTCATTCAAGACTCTAATCAAAGGAAGGCACTTTTAGCATAAAAGCCTGACATTTCATCCTCCCCCACTACCATTAAAGTTACATTCAATTTAGGAACGAGTCTCTATCAAACTTTAACTTTGGCATCAAAACAAAGTTTGGTCATAACGATGGCCAAATCGGCCAGCCAGCATCCAAAGTGTTGCTTCGCTTATCACATGTGCTTCTGCACTATATCATGTTCCTGTGCCTTAAGCAGCGCCGATAATACGGCTGTGCCAGCAACAAAGGCTGCTCCTAAATTGCGGGCGGCAACATTAAAAACATTCGCCCTCCAAAAAGCCACAATGTCAAGAAAGGCTCTAGAAAGCATAGAGATTACAAATGTACACATTTCTGTCGGGATCTTTAGACTACTCAGCCTTTATTTAATAAATATAGCGAGCAATTTTCTACATCTTCGCACATCATTAAAGCCTCAGATTGATTAAATCGCGGTCAAAACAGCCTCTTTTCTTGATTTTGAGAGTTGGACTTGAGGCATGCATAAATGTTCTCATCCGACTAAGCATGATTTAAATTGATTTGAGGACGGAATAGCTCAGATGTTTAATTACTTTGGATGGAGCACATTATGTACGTGAGCTTAGAATTAAATATGCTGACTTGGTGGATCAGGGACACTTCACATGAAAGATGTGAAAGTTTTGGCATGATAATAAGCCAGGTGCCAAGAGCGAAAGTATTAAACGCGTATATGGAATCCCTTCTACCATACCCCACCACGCGGCCAAAAGCCTGTGGCTTGCATACAAGACGCTTATTCATTTAATTTCAGACCACAGTGGCTTTCAGGCTAGCTAACTCAGTCAACATAACAAATCTGTGAAGTGGAATGTTCGCGTTACTAAAAAGCTTACGAGGCCTATGACAACGCACTCCAAATGAAAGCGTCTTTGTTTTAGGCGGTCAAAAACTGCTAGAGGAGAGCGCTTTTTACATTAGGAGTAGCAGCTCCTGTGCGGCCGACTGTACTCATTTGTGTTTTTATCGGGATCCGCTCTGGTGATCATGCCACGACATCTTTGGGTAAGACCTTATGGCCCACGTTGAAGGATTAATTGTCCAGATAGCGCGAGAGTATTCCAGCTAAATCTAGCTCTGCGCGTCTCAGCGCGATGTCTCCGAAAACTTTAATTGTCGTGCGATAGCTCCAGGATCGATCGATGAAAGCTCTTCCCGCACTCGGCTTCTCAGCTTCATGATCAATAAGACGGTGAAAAGTCATACTACTAGTCGCCGCGAGACCATGTGTTCTCGCCTTACCAGCAAAGTCGAGAGCAAGGGAACACCTTGAAAGGGCGGTAGGGCCTCACGTGAGACTGAATAAAAACGTTTCGAAACTTGTTTTGTTGGCTTTGAATTGATACAATCGCATCCATTGTCTGTCAATTATGTTTGGCCGTCTTATTGCAAAGTCGGATGATCTCATTCGTTTAAAAGTGGTATTAACAAAAAGATCCTGATACTTAAGGTTTTTCGAGTGTCTTGTCCACTTCTCTCTAAAGCTTTCTTGCTTCAAGATTTTACAATTTTCCAGGTTGTCTCAGTTGCTTTACATAGAAAAGTGTAAGTCCATTGACATTCACGCCGCATTGTTGAGCGGCAACACTTCCATTTAAAGCTTGTGAGCCTTAAAATCTGACGCACCATCACACATAGAGCGCAGTGTGTCTTCTAGCATAGGTCAATTCCTTTTTCTATCAATCTATCTATCTTTGAATAGCCTGCTGCTGACATAAGCAAACGGCTTTTCAACAGTTGTCACGGCTTTCGCAAAATCTGAATCGGAAAGCCGCAGGATTTTTTCCGAAACCATTGTGTCTGGAGCCATGGTGTTAGGATTTTAAGTTTATCTCAAATATGTTTGTTTTTCATTTTTTCAATTATACTAGCTAGAATAGGGGCCAAATACCCCCATCTAGCGAGTTTAACAAGTCCTCATATTTTTAATCACTCACTTGAAGTGCGGGTCATTATTCCGTCGTAAATTTCAAACAAAATGTTCTTTTCGACCCAAAAAAATTGCTAACCGAAACATCATGTGCGACCAGATGTATGTTGTATTTCATGTCTTTTTCGCTGAAAAAATCGACTTCAGCTGGATTTGCCTGGTCCAAACTACTATGAAGAAAATTAAGCTTTAATAGCTTAGCAATTGTTGATCTATTTTACTAACACCCACACTAATACGATCGATATTCATTATTAAATGCGATTCTTTCCGATCAAGTACGATGGCTAACGCACTTTGATATAGCTCAGTTGTGGTCATACAATAAAGCAAGAGAGGGACAACTGAAGTATATGATTCTTTCTAGTCACTTCCTTGTACTTCTCCTAACTAAAAGAAGAAGGACCGCTGAATTTTAATGAAGAGAAAAAACCTTCTCATTGGTGTTTTTTTAAGGGTAAAAAAAAGAGTTGGAAATCCGGTGTGCTTTTTATGAACGCTTTTGTGCAAACGACTTGCACTGAAAAGATGATGTTTTTTGATAAAAATGAGGTCAGATTCGCTGCTTGTTACATTGAGCGAGCTTTGCCAATGCCTGAGATCTAAACAAAATTTGCGCTCTAAATTTCGAGTAGAAGTTGTATGTGAGGCCAACCCAAGCGTGTTTCTTACCTTATCAAACGGTCTCGTGACGAGCTGCGAATTCCATTCGGCTTGCGTTGGGCATGCCTCGATGGCACAGCAAGGGCTACTAATTTATGCATCCCCGCAGACTTTCAAAAGTCGCCGAGAAAATATTGCCGAGGAATTCTTCGCGACCCGCAAAGATATCAAAGGCTTCGCGTATCCGGTTTTGGTAAAGCACATCATGATCGCTGGAGTGTTTCAAAAGGCGCAGCGCTTGCTGCCTTGTGCATTTATGGATAACCGAAAGGGATCCTTCTTCAAGTCTAGCGCATCTGGGTGCTGGTAGTGCTGACGTCGTTGCCGAAGATTTGGTTGTCGGTAGGGCCGTGTTGAGCTTACCAGTACCTAACTACTAATGTTTTCGAGACATAAAATCCCAACATGTAATGTTTCTTTTCTCGTGAAATACAGAGGGAATAATGCAATTTAAGAAAAAAATGATAACCCGGCGGGTAAGAGAAGAGTGAACAAGCAACCGTTGCGTATCGCATAATTGCAACAGTAAGAAATATACTTTATAGCAATATATACTTAGGAAAATAACTTCTGACAAGGAAAAAGTTTACATTCTTCAACCTCTACACACAGTGTAGTATACAAAATGACTGACGACAATGTGGTTTTCGAAGCCGTCCCAATTTTAATGTATTGCTGACAAAAGTCAAGTCAACTAAAGCAGCGCTCGATGCATGTCGGTACACAATCGTCCACCTCTATCCGTTTCGTGCTTTACCGCCAAGTATTCGAATAATCTATGGCGAAAGATTACTTGGTGCGGCAATTCTTTTGAAGAAAAGAGGACGACAATTTACGGAAAGACGATAATTTCAAGGTGCAAAACGAACTGGAACTTGTTGCGTGATCTTAATTTTGATACACTGCTTTACCATGAAGCAAGTGTAAATTACGATGGCAATAGAGGTTAATATTCTTTTGCTTTCTATTTGCTCTTTTAATGCATGCTAACCAGTTAAAAAAAGTCGATGGACATCTGGCAACTTAGCACTGCTTTTTGGTTTTATTCCCTAAATGTAGATTCTTGCACCGTTTTACGACAAACAATTACGGCATCAACCGCACACTACCGCTCCCCAATTCCCCCCCGTAACTGCTTTCAGCATGCGCATCGTCCAAGTTATTAAATGTAAAAATCTCGAAATCATACATCGCAACCGGAATGTGTTCAATGCTCTGCACTGCCGTTAAAATGTGCAGCAAGGCGTTCTGTAGTGCCGCCTCCGTCTCCCCCGCGCACAACTCCCGCTCCTCTACAAATATCAGCACCATCTAGTGAACCAACAAACATTTCCTTCATAAACACACACGTTCCACACCTTGTGACGCAGCAGGAGACGACGTGACCGTGATGGGAATAATCCATTTCTCGAAAATCGTCTTTTCCTCATTAGACATAAATCCAAACAGCGCCTTCTTGACCTTTCGTTCAAAAAAGGTGACCACGATGCACCCACTATTTGCACCTCTTACGTTACTCGACCCCAAAGACTTCATCGTCGGTGGGACGTGAGCTGGCATCAGTCTGCCGACTCCCATGACATAACTACTACCACCGAGAAGTGCCAACTCTTCAAAGGTGCGAACTGCGTGATCTACTTTGCGACTTACGTCTCCGACAGCGCACAATGCATACGTAATGTTGGGAAATGCCTGGCATGTGGCTTCGCTAGGGCGCACAGGACCTGGCGCACGCGTGAATAGAATTGTGTGCAGCAAACATGTGATGGCATCCCCCACGTCCTCGGCAGCAACAGGGATCTCATCTAGGAGATGCTCTCTCCATGAACTTACATTTCCAGGTCCGCCCGCAATAGCAGCATTGCCTACGGCATTCGAAGCGGTGCCTGTTGTGCCCAGCATTCGTGAAATTCTCTGCTAATTGGGTATTTCAAAAAGGGTTGGGACATATCTGCACAATTTTAGGGAGTACATTAAATATAGATCGTAAGTGTCTACTTGGCGATAATAAATTATGTAATGTGACCCTGATCTTGCAAACACCATTTATTGCGCTAATTGTATAGCTAGTAATTCCTTTATTTCGGACTCAGAAGCTAATTACACTTCTTTGCGATTACTGTGAGAATATCCTTTACCTAATATATTTTCAAAGTTCGACGCGAGAGCATCATTTTACCTTTAGACAAATCCGCGCGCGCCTTTACGAACTATATGCGGAGATGCTATAATCAAAATACATCATCTCCACAGTTAGCGCATTACCGACGTTGCTAAATGATGAGGCGACTGGAAACTAGTTCTAACACACAACGACGTGACGTTGACACGATAAAGGTGGTGCGGCCTGAAGCCGTTTTGCATGTTAAATTGATATGTCCACCCGCGTAACTTTGAGCTACCCCGGCCTATATGCGAAACGTGGCAGGAGATATGTGCTTTGGCGGTTGCGTGAAGGTTTCATTTAATAATATTGTATTGTATTGTATTGTATTGTATTGTATTACGTTATCGCGTTGCCAAGTTATGCACGTGCTAGGCTCAGTCTGGCTAGTCCACGGCATAGAGTGGTGTCCGCATACGTCGGGTCTCGTTCGGCGGGCAGTGCAGCCAGCACCGAGGTTGTGAGGGTCTTCCATTATTTTGTTTATCTCTGACTTGGTAAGAGCCCAGGTGGCGCCCTGGTGCTGGAGACCGTCGCGTCGAGGGTGAGACTCGTTAGAGACCTGCAGATGCCCGAGAGCACCTGCCCGAAGCGCGCAAGCATTTAGCCCCCGCGCTTGGAAGGAGGGCGTCACCCCAACCTTTTCCGAAGTAATAATAATATTGTATGTACGATGATATTGTGTTTATTGTGAAATGTCAGAACAGTGGTAGCACTGGTGCTTTTTCAAGATGAGGACCGTTTATGCTCATTTTGGGAAGTCTTTCGTCCTATGGATCTGGTCAATATAACTCATTTGAGTATTAAATTTTGGGAAACTTTATTTTTCACTCACCCGTTGATCAATTGGTCAGATTTAGCATTTCTGTAGTGCGCCACACTTATCTAAACTTTTTAAACGCACGTATTTCGACATTTTTCTTATTAAGGCTCAATTTTATCAGGCTGGGGGAGCGCGACCTTGATTTGCGCAAGTTCTAGAGTTGGCCCTACTTGATTGCAATTGCGACATCTTCGTCGCGGTGGAGCATTTTCCGCATTCTCCACGTGCTCAAAGTGCGATGGATTACGCCTGGTAGAACCGAATGGTCTACCGCGCGCTTAAACACGCACTGGCTCCTGCAGAGTAAGTGTTGGAACATCAAAAATATGATGGAGAAGCACTCTCTTGTTATGATTATCAGCAATTGCATACTGATTCCTGAGTTCGTTTAGAGCGTCTTCGATATTCTGCGGAATAATGGCAGCCTCTACCAGTATAGCAGGTTGAACGAGATGCCAATGTTGACCGAAGTCGTCAACCGCAAGTGGCTCTGTGCGACCAAGCAGAACGTGGCAGCAAGGATGTTCCATTGTCGAAATAAGCAACTGAGCACAAACGACACGGTCATTACCGCGACTCACATCGATATACCGCTGGGTGTACTCTCGATGCGTCCGACGGGGGGCTTCCTCGAAATTTTTGTCCCATTACTTGGGAAAATAGCGGACCGAACTGCATATCCGCGACAGTTCTCTGCTTGGTATGCTTTTGGATGATTTCGGCAAGCTGATTGTCGCAGACCAGCTTTACTGCAACGTCAAAAGTTGATAAAGTTCCCGTTGAGCTGGCAATCCATCGTTTGAGAGCCGCGTGGGCACTCTCTACGCGGCTGGTAGTTACATGTTCGAAATGGGGTTTGTTATGTAAGAAAGCCGACACAAATCGGACCTTCCAGACGAGCCAGATTTTCTCGACTCAACGCATGACTTGAGGATAATTTGAGAGTTTCTGCTGCATCGCTGCAAGTTGGTCTTCGTAGCCAGCAATGGTTTCTTGACGGACAAGGCGATGCCATTGCCTTAAAAATTCCTCCCATGCCTCGTTTGTCTCAAATGCTCATTTTTGCCTTGCTAGGATATTCTTACTAATATGCCATCGGCGAAGTAACCAAAGGGCATCTGGGAAAACCCTTTCCAAGGCATTCATCAAAGCAAGTTCCTTGTCCGTCACAAAGGTGCCGGTGGCTCTCACGCCGAATTGCTGGAATACATCGGCGATATGGGACAGTGCCCACACGTAGTCAGCCGTGTGCTCACTTTTCATAAAGAATTACGCAAACGTAAAGTCTTGTTCGTTGCCATAACGCCGATAATATGAAGCAGGGGAAAGCCATACTTGTTCGTTTTGTAAGTTGCGTCAATGATCCAAACGCGGTTGGCACTATAACTTTGGCATATTTCTTTTACCGACGTTTAGATAATAAGCAAATGCGTGAGCTTCTGGTCCGCATCATGCTGTGTTAAATACAGAGTTTCGCTTGCGAGGTTATCGAGCAAACCGGTCAGAGGCGTCCGCCCTGCTAACAACCTATTTCGCTCCGCTATGCGAGGATTGTAAATGTCCTGTGCAGTCGAAATAATGCCATCATTTTGGCGCAGCGAGGTGATGATGCGCCCAAGAGTCACCCCGGCGCGTCCCAGAGTCAGAACTGCTGCATTTTGCTCTTCCTTCAATCGTTGTCTTTGTGGGTGTGCTGAATTGTGCACAAAGGCTTCATGATTGTGCTAGTCGTTGTCCACTTCCACTTGCCAAAGACCGCCCTCTAGCCGTATGCTTGCGGCAAATCAACAACCAGTTGCCTTGACCGTTCCCACGCGCGCCCTTTCTCTATTCGGATTTTGCTCCTTTCTCGTACGTCGTCCTTTGGAGCAGTTCAGGATAAGGGCCTTGACGGCGCCATATCTTTTATTCCCAACCTTTCTGGTGTGTAACACTACAAGAGCATATCCTTCTGACAAAGAATGAAGAAAACGGCATCTTTCTCCTCCTTTAAGGATTGGTAAGATGTGCAGGGAGAAGAGCTAGGCTGTTCATTGTGGGTGCTTAGTAGGATGTGGGTGCGTAGATGGATGTGGGAGTAGAAAGTGAGAGTAGAAAATGAGATTAGTAATGAGTTTAGACTAAGTGCGGCGCACTACAAAAATGCGAAATCTGGCCTTGAATGGATATGTTGTCAAACAACTCGTGTTATGTCAATCGCTTTAACGGTTTTCGTTTGTGGTCCTGCGTTACCAAAATTTCCTGTGGAACTCCATTTGCCGCCCACAGAACTGTATCATTCGTACGCGATGGGACGATATCTTTCACCTGTAGAGCTATGTTGCTCGTATTTAATTACCATCTTTAACACCTTCGGTAGCCCGTGCTGTCAACGAAACTTGCTTACCCCTAAAGATTATTTTCTATGATAAAAAAGGGAGTCGGTATCGACATCCCCTAGGCATCGCCACATACCCCTTAGGTATAAGCCACAATTTTAAGCGCCACGCCCATCGTAAAATTACACTCGTCGCAAAGCTGAATTCACATACCATACACCACAATTTAATCCTCTCTACGCATACGTCGACGCGCTATTAGCCTCACCCCCGCGCAGACTTACGAAACTCTTGATGAAGCACTGAAATCAATGCAAAAGTTCTCAGTAAAAGAAGCTTATTCGACAAAGAAGAAAAGGACTAAGAATGACAAGCACGGAAGCACCCGCAAGGTGTGGCTTGCATGTGTTCATGGCGGCGAGTATAGAAGAAAGGGTTTGAGTACTCGAATTTTTTTACACGTCGTCTCAATTGTCCGTGATCAATTGCTATTACGCGGACTCTGGACGAAGATCACGCGTAGAGTTGGAGTGTAACCGTGATCGATGCGAATTACAACCTCGATGCCACCGTAGATTTGGCGGCGTTTCCAGAGGCAAGACACATGATTGTGGAGCAAAAGCAGCAAGTACTTTATCTTCGTAAGATAGGTGCTCCTCCTCGACTAATTTTGAGCACTATAAGAGTGGCCGACCCGGGTTTTCTAGCCCCAAGCCAATACATTTACAACCTGAAAAAGCGTGACCGTGCGCAGTTTCAACTGGGGCGAACTCCTATTATAGCGCACCTAGATACATTGGAGTAAGAAAAAATTTGATATAGGCTAGACCGCAGTGCTGAAGGGTAGTTTACCCAACGTTTTATTGCCCCGAAAACAAGCGTCACGGTGCAACGAGATTTCTTGGCAGGTGCTCTTTTTGTGATGGACCCTACCTACAAAAATACAGGAAGGTATCGAATTTGTAAGAACAACTATCAATCACGCGACTAACTATGAATATCTTTAGGCTCCAAATGCCATCATTGCATGTGATGGGCGTGACAAGCACTAATCAGTCGTTCTCTCTGTGTTACGTATTTATATGGCGCGAGAGAGAGATGGATTACATTTGAGCTCTGGAGCAAATGGTGAGTATTCTCAGGGAGAGAATCACTGGGCCTATTACAATTGCTACCGATCGAGATTTAGCCTTGATGGCCGGAATTTATCTTGTTCTTCCCAAAGCAACGAACTTACTTTGCATCCGGCACATCAACAAAAAAGGGCTAGCAAATGTTAAAAAGCATTTTGCTACAGAGGACGCTTGAAAGAAGTTTTACGGAAGTTGGTGTGCAGTGTACCGTTGCGCGTCTAAATACGAGTTTTACGAGAAGTAGACGATGTTAAAAGATAACATAATCATGGTAATTATGCATATTTGGAAGCCACGTGGAACTTTCACAAAGAAAAGTTTGTTCTAGCCTTGACGAAACATATAAAACATTTCGGCCATGTGGCAACATCGCGAACCGAAGGAGGACATGCAATTCTGAGCAAATGGGTTGCCGTTTCCACTGGTGACTTGGTGGCAGTCTACGAAAGGCTAGTACTCTCAGGTCAGCAGCAGCGACAAACGATTAATCAGAAAGTTGCTTACGATCGTCCGCACACTCTCACCCCCACCAGCGGGGCCTGTTGCTGGACTAATGCCAATAAAAAATAACTCATCATGCACTTGCCCAAGTAAGTAGTCAGTAGGCCATTTGTACCTGTACACTGATTCAATTCATTTAGGCTTTTGAAGAGTACCAACAAGCCACATCAATGGACATTCATGAGCAATGCACGAACGTTTTCACAGATACGATGGGTTTGCCGTGCGCGCATATAATTTTATGAAGTTATTGATTCAAAAGAGAATTTGCGGATCGACCACTTTCACCGTCCTTGGTGGTTGCACCAGCTCGTGACACCTGGGTTGCCTGGTGCGGAAAGTCGAGATTTTGGCAATATCATCGCAGATTTGTAGGAGAGCTACGAGGACTTGTCAGGACATCAACAACGACTCCTTCAGGAGAACTTGATTGGGCTTCCTGCTAACACGGGTACAGCTGTGCAGGATTCGGAAGTTTCATAAGGACGAGAACCTCCTCAAGGGTCTTCAAGCACAACTAGAGATCCCTCGGCGTTTGAGTTTCGGACAAAACGAGGCGAACAAGACGAAAATGAGTTTCATGTAACGAATAGGGTCATAACAAACGCACTTGCCCATCGCCGCAACGGGGTACGTGCAGTGGGATCCAATGAGGTGGCTCCTTGTTTTGTTTATGTAGTCTTGTGTTATTCTCGTAAAAATTTAAAACATGTACTTTTTTAAATTTCAAGCAGGGTATTGGTGTGATGTATGGTATGCGACTTCAATCTTACGATGGGTGTAGCGCTTATTCAAGAAAATTTGTGGCTTATACCTGGGGTGTATGGTGGGGTTGTGGCCTTGAAATTTTAGATAATAATTGAAACCTTAATAAAATCAGAGTCAGAATTTCTCATTTTGGTAAAAATGCAATAGGGTGCACTGCAATTTGGACCCATTTGTGTAAATATGCAAATTGATAAATTACCATTGTGCACTAGATTGACTTTATGGAACGTTCTGCCGTCGCCCTACAACACATTTGCTGTCTTCGCGTAGAACTTTTCTTCTGCTATTTTGACAACTGCCATTTTTCTTTGTCCTTGGCCTGACCTTTGTCACCACTGCATTCTACCCTTCATAGACGACGCACCGACAGGAAAACACGCTAAGTATATTAAATTAAGCACAATTGTCGCTTTGATACGCTGTGATCGCCGAACAAACTTATAGCGAAAAAAGTACCGAATTCTACGCGTATTGTCGTCAACGCGCACCAAAAAGCAACTTTCGCTAAGCAATCTTTGGGTCAACACTAACTATGGTATTTGCAAGCACAGTTGCACGTCGTTCCAGACACGAGAACGAAAAGGCATCATAGCAGTTACTTAAGCTACCATGAAGCAACTGTTTCACCATAACGGCGATACGGGGGGCAGAAACCGGCACGCCTTTCATAGTAAATCTAATCTGGTTTTTCTAACCTACCCCAGCTTCAGTCCGACGTTCTAGCAGTCATAAAATTTGTCCTCATATTAAAACGCGTAATGAATACTCCTGACGTCATCAAGTTTATTTTGGAAATCACCGTCTGCGCTTTACCAGCAGCTTTCCACCGGCTCTCATGACCATAAGTTTAAAGCTGGATCGTCGGAACCGCAGCGTCATTCGATACATCATCTCGTGACTTATAGCGCAAACATTGATACAACTCATTCAGCCTGCAGCTGTGTTCGCAGCAGGTCTTGTTTTGTCGTTTCGGCGGCCACTGTTTCTTTAGACTGCAGCTTCAAGTGCAACTTCAAATAATAGGCGAGCCTCTCAATGCATTTACTGAGCAAGTAAGCTAGTACGGTACTGTACCTGCAACCCTGTATAAAAATTGATACAGTGTCTATGTAGCCAGTGTCTCCAATATACAGTACACGTTGCACCATTATGTTGGGATCAGAAGTTGTTCTCAAACAAAGCAAGCGATGTTATTTATAATGATATATCTAACTCTGTTGACATTCGTATAGAAAATTACCTTGATAAAATTGCTCGTCAAAATAAGTTTGGTGCGCGTCATAGCATTTTTCAAAGCAGAACACGATGGTCGGCACGAGCTAGCTCATCCCCATTACGTTCAACTACATACCGGCACTGCCACTTTGTAGAGCCAGCTTTGGTGCGCGTCCGCAATCTGATTGGCCAAACGAGCTCATACCCTAATCAAGTGGATTAATTTTTTGACAGAGTGAGTTTTTGAAATATTGGGGTCGATATTAACTACTACAGGATTTTATATTACTGCCCGCTCCCCACAAAGTCAAGAAAATATTGCATCTTGCAGGCTATTGCGCCCACTATCCACTTTCGTATACCAAGCCTGCTGCCAGACCACGTCTCTCTCGGTCATACGCACGTCGCCGCCTTCCTTCTCTATAGCTTCTAGAAGCGTACATTTCACCCGCGCGTCTTCAATTCGAGCTGACATGCCACTTCATCCGCACTCACCCGATGACTCGCCGCCCGTTTCAGATCATAGCGAATCATCCGCGGCCTCTCATAAAAAGTCGCACCCTGGGAGTGTCAACAGTTTTCCACCCGCTGGCAGCTCTAAGCGCAAGACGAAGATGGCTAATGTACAGGGGTTAAGCTCTCGCCGAGCCGGCGCTGGTCTGGCCAGTAATGCCAGCGCCGAGGACTCGTGTCTGTTTGTGGATAACCTCATTCGCGTCGTGCAAAAGCGGCTACGGTCCGAATTGGGCTTTCTGGAGGTGCTCGTGGCTACAGGTAAAGAGGCATCGGCGAATGATACGGACAATGGACGTTCGCGGTCACTAGTGCCTGGCTCGATCCGGAACGAGTCGCCGAAGAAGAATGAAGAGCCACAGCCTTGGGACGCGATGGCTGCGAGTAAACGCCCACTTCTTTACGGCAATAACGACACGCAAACCAATAACGCCTTGTTCTGTAGTGACTGTTCCAAGGGTACGGTATACGTATCACAGGGGTACGAAAAGAAACAGCGCTTGCTGGTCATTGTGCCGTACCGCGAAGCCGGTATCTGGAGCCGCAGTATCTGTATGAATCAATTTGATAGCGACAAAGACAGTGGATCCATGATGTCGTACTTGAAGAAGGCACTGAGCGAGAACTACGGCGTCGTCATCTTGAATCCTGCAGCTCAGAGTTGCCACCCCCGTACGCACGTCGAACATGCATGGGATCAATTGATTGCGCCGTTGCTTAGCGACGTCTTTATCGTGGCGTTTTCACGTGGGGCACAGATGGTGCTTCATCTTTTGAATCATGACAATGGCCAGGGCGTCGTACAGGACCGGGTCAAAGCATTGGCGCTTGTCGAGCCGTCTCATTACGTCAGTGACCACGATACGTACTTTGCTCGACGTATCCTCGCGCGTCGTGCTGTGTCGTGGATATTGAATTCAGAAATCGACGTGGGGTGCAAGATTCCGCAAGGCCCGACGCGTCATGGCTGCGTCTGTGTCTCGGCAGGTACCGTCCCGTCTAATGTACTAGGGAGCAGCGGCGCCTATGCGCTTGAGATGGTCAAAAGTTCCGTCTTTGGATCATTTGCTGCTCGGAGTGGCGAAGCTGCAGGAATTACTGTGAACGCCACGAAAATCAATGCGTGTGGCATTTGCCACCGCAAATTATCGATGCTGAACCGACGAATCACGTGCTCGTGGTGTGAAGTCAAGTACTGTAGTCGCTGTTGTGAAGACAAATTTGTCCCAGCATTCGGGAGCTGGCGCGTCTGTTCGCTGTGCCAGTCCTTACCGTGTTTAATTGATCCTCGACGTAAGAATCGCAGTGCTACGAACCACACGAGTCCTACAGCTGCCGGCCAAGAACGCTGCAGTGTTTTTATTCGTCCGACAGCCGATGACGATGATCCAGTGTGTCTTAGCGACTTTGAAATCGTCAAACTTGTCGGTCGGGGCGCCTGTGGACGGGTTAAACTCGTACGCAAGAAACACGGGTACGATGAAGGCGTATTTTACGCCATGAAGGCGATTCGAAAGAAACTGATGATCCAAAGGGGGTTAGTGGAAGCCACGAATGCCGAGCGGAGGATTCTTGACCGGATCAAGCATCCTTATGTGGCTACCTTGTGCTACGCTTTTCAAACTGGAGCCAAACTATACCTATTGTCCAAGTATTATCCAGGTGGCAACCTCTTGGACCAAATGCGTCTTGCACGGAGGTTCTCGGAGGATCGGACGCGATTGTACACCGCTGAAGTGGCACTTGCGATCCATCACTTGCACCAGAATGAAATTATTTATAGGGATCTTAAGCTGGAAAATGTGTTGGTGGACTCTGACGGGCATGTGGCGCTCACGGACTTTGGTATGTCTAAGGAAAACATGCCGGACAAAGGGCGCACGTCGACGTTTGTGGGTACGTACCAGATGATGGCTCCGGAAGTTTTCAGTGGAAAATCGTACTCACGTGCCGTGGATTGGTGGGCCTTGGGTGTGATGGTGTACGAAATGATTGATGGTCGTACACCTTTCAACGCCAAGACGAATCGACTGATCAAGGAACGCATTGTCAATGTCGACTTGAAGTTCTCGCCACGGTTCACGGAAGATGCCAAGGACTTTGTATCAAAGTTGCTAACCAAAAACGAAGCTAATCGTCTAGGTTCGGGGTCGCATGGCTTCCAACATATTAAACGACATCCGTGGTTCAAGGGACTTGATTGGGGCAGTGTTGAGCGAAAAGAGGCGCTGTTTGAAGGACAGTACGCCTTGATGGAAAAGCACGCGAAGGAGTACCGTACGGACGATATCTTTGAGACGTACATGAATACTATCGAGGTCCCTATTGACACGCCTGCGTCAGCCAAGAGCTCAAACGACGGATTGTTCAACGACTTTGCGTTCAACTACATGGACGGCCCAGAAGAAGAGCAACGGGATGTGCCAGAACCAGACGGAGAAGGAGACGGTGAGAACCCGCTGTCGCCTATCTCATCCAACGACAGTACGACGTTGAAGTCGCACCCCTTATCACAGACCAAAGACAGGATGCTGGCCACGTTCTTGTCAACGAACGGGTTGGACTTTGACTTGACGCTGTTGCGTCCGAACCAAGCGACCGACTTTGCCTCGGCGTGTTCGTCCATAAGCTTGGACGGCACCGAAGATGGTCGACTAAACGATCTTGTGGAAACGACATCTGATGAAGATGATGCAGAGACGGACAATCAAACAAAGCCATTGATGTTATTGTCGCCCATGAGTAGAGACGGCTCGGACAGTGGAAGGGACGCCCAAGATGGTGCAATTAATACAGAAGCCACCGAAGCCTCGTGATTTGTATGGCTGCAAGTGCGTTATTAAAAGCTCAGTTTTGGCTGTCCATTTTAAAGTATTTTTACCCCTTTTTTAATGCACAAAATTTAGCTGTTATTCTTAGTAGAGATAGTACTACTACAATGGCTGGAAAAATATAGTACTACTACAACTATTGCTCTGTTGAAGTTGTACGATATAATGGTGATCAAGCGAACGGATACCACCTATGGCGCCGTCTCGAGCGCACAACAGATAGGTTTAAAGAATGCAACTAGAGAAGATCGATGGACCAAGTTCTTGCGGGTCCACCAGTCATTTATTACGCACGAATTAGCTCAGCAGCACCCACAATTTGCCCGATCGTTGTGTCAATTAGAGCGAGATTTGCGTATGGAACAAGAGCGACTGAGCGCGCAAATTCTAGCGACGCTGAGGCTCAAGGAAGCGAGAATTGTCGACTTACAAAATGTAGTGAGTGAGCAGCGTGAGCAGCTGGACGTGGTTTTAGACGAATTAGAGCGACGAGAGACGAAGGAGGATAAAGGCGTACAGATCAAGATAGAGAGGCAGCGAGAGGATGCTGCTTTGCAGACTGAGAGTGTGCAGAAAATGATTGAAAATGTCGGTACCCAAACAGAGCCAACCGAAGAAAAGAGCAGTGTACCTGAACTTCTGGAGAAGCTAGAGATGGAATTAAAGATGTTAGAGGAAAAGAACTTGGCACTGGAGAATCAGATGCATCAGAGACCAAGTCGACACAATGAAAAGATGATAGACAATGAAGAGTTAACTTGTTGTCTGGAAAAGTTACAACGTGGAGTCGATGCAATGAATTTGTCGTGTAAATGCGTGGAGAGTCCACTACTTCTCTTTGCTGGAGCTCCGGAGTTTCAAGGAGGAGAGGCGACGTGTGTGGATTTGGAGCATCGTCTAGAGGCACAAAATATACGATTAGAGCACATTCAAGAGCACTGGATTTTGTGGCGGGAAGCAACTGTGCAGTTTATGAAGCAACACGACTCCTCTAATTATGGAACGGAATTGATGAAAATTCCACCATTTCAACCAATAAACGACCGTCAAAATTCTGAAAATCATAGTGCAACAGCTCAGTGTTTCACAGCCCTTCGAGGAGCTCTCGCACAGATTCGGCAGCACAATTTCCAGCAAACTTTTCAATACAATGCCAAAGAGCAACAACATATAGTGCAAGAGTTTGCAAGAGCTCTTACTAGGGAGAAACATGGTGTGAAAAATGCTGCAAAAATCGTTCAAAAGTGGGCGCAGTGGGAAGCTAAACACTTAAGAGAAGTGCGTGCTTTAAAAAAAGGCTTTGCAGAAGCGCACAGTGTCGGACAAAGTCGTCGATTTGCGCTGTTAAAGCGAATTGATCAGTTAGAACAGCGAGGTATGGAACTACGAGCTGAAGTGAGTGCTTGGAAGAAAAATTTTGAGATTTATCGAAGCAAAAGTGAACAGAATTCGTCTTTTTTGCCTTTTTGGAAGCCTGAAAACAATCTTGCTGGCAAATCTTTGGACTATCCACAACTCCTCGTGCGTCTTGCTACAGTGGAGCAGAGTTTGGTAGCGAAAGATGAACAACTCGCGGCAGCCAACGCGACTATTAAAGCACTTTCGTCTTGCACTACGACACCGACTGGCTCCGGATATTGTGTTTCAACTGATAGCAAAGCAATCACGCAACTCGCTGTGGATTTGCAACAAGTAGCAAAAGAAAAACTCGATTCGTTGCAACGACGCCAAACAGAACTAGTGAGTGTTGCCCAATACTTCCAAGCAGAACAGAAGTGTCTTCAACTCCAGTCACGTCTTGAGGCTGAAACAAAGCAAGTGGCGAGTTTAAAAGCAGCAAACAAAGTCTGCGAACACGAGCGCGACGAGCATATGCGAAAAGTGGAGAAGCTGGAGATCAAAGCTTTGACGGCAACAATAAAATCTCCAGCTTCCTTGCAAGGCACGGGTGTGCAAACTGAACGTTCTACTAGACATAACAATGACGATTCGAGTGCTCTTTTTGTTGCATTAAAACGCCTTCGATTGGTTGAAGACGATCGCAAAAGTTTGCGAGAGCGTCTTCGTCATCTTCAACAGCAAGTCTCGTTGTTGCAACACCAGAAACAGGACGATGAACCGAAACGTTTTGAGAAACAGACAATTGAGACGAATGTGTTGAAATTTGTTGCCGAGCATCATAAAAAATGTATAGATCAATTCAAAAGATTTCTCGACCGACAGAAAGGAACCCAACAACTTTCCTCTAATCACAGGGATTATGAACGTGTAAAGCAAGCACACGTGGAGTGGGAAGTGTTCTTGACTCACTATGAGACCCTTTGGATCGCATTTACTTTAATGTATTCGTTTATTGAACACTCGCCTCACTCGCTGGATATGGCGGATAACGGACCCTTTAGATGTACAATTGATCAAATGGAAAAGTATTCGAGAATTGAAGCGTTGAAATTTGAAGTCGTCAAACGAGATGAAAAGATCCTGTTACTCCAGCAGCACTTACTGGCTCAAGATCCACAAGCCGAAGTTTGTAAATTCGACTCGAGTTCTACCTCTCCTCGCAGTTCTTTCCATGAATTGAAGACTGGTAATGAAAACGCAACGCAGAATTTTCCATCCGACATCCTGAACCTGGACACCCATTTTTAGCTTTCGTTAAGTTCCAAAAGGCACTGCTTGAACCTGCCAGCGAGACATTAAACGCCGTGCCATCTAACGAAGCGACACATGAGCAGATTCCTGACGCAACACCATTGATGGAAGACTATAAGGTACGCTCAAATGTCGACAGAGAATGCACGTTATCGAGATGCCAACGTTGTGCTGACTTTCAGGCGATGAAAGTCGAGCTGGACGAGTGCTTGGCAAACTGCGCTCACTTGACGATGCAAAATGTCAAGCTGATGGAGCAAGTACGAGCGAAAGAAGAGACGATCAAGCAGCAACAAGATGAGCTGCATACGAAGACAAAGATAAGTATGGACAAAAGTTACTCGAGTGTTTTAGAAGACGCAGCACACCTGGATAAAAGTCGAGATGGGGTGGCTGTCGACGAAATCGATCGAAAGCAACAGGAATGTGAAACTTTAAGCGCGCAATTAGCTTCGAGAGAAGCAGAAAATCTTACGCTTGTGCAGTCTCTTTGCACAATGAAGGAGAAATGCGCTCAAAATGAATTGCTTTTCGAGAAAGAGCTTCGGATCAAAGCTGCAGAACATGCCGAAAGCATGGAGAGCTACATGGCAACAGTCAACGAGACGTTGTCACGCATAGAAAGCGACAAATGTCGTGTAGAAGAGGAAAATGGCAATTTGCGCTCTGAATTACAACAAGTGGAAGACGACAAAGCACAGATGAAGCAACAAGAGGCTCAACAATGCACAAAAGGCACTATCACTGATGACCCGTTTGACTTGGCTGCTTTTACTGAAGAACGATTGGCTTTGAAGGCGCATGTCGAGGACTTGGAGCTCCAATTGGCTCGTGAACGGAAGCTCGTTGAAGTGCTAGAGCAGAAAAAATCGCTTGAAGAACAAGAAGAAAACAGTACTTATACAGAAGCTCTGAACCTTCAAGACGAGTACAAGTTGCGCTGTGAAGCAGTCGAAGAATGGCAAGATAAGCTTCAGCACGAATTTGCAGAGTACCAATCAGTACAAGAGGCTTGTGTGCATGAAAGTAGTAAACGCATCGAGTTTCTTTCAGCTTGCATTGATGAGTTTCTCCGTGCTGCAGAAGAAACATCGTCGCGAGGTGGAACGACGCTAACTACCAATGATCTGTACAGTGTTGTCATGAAGCTGGCAGCAGACTCAACGCGCACGAAAGATAAAACAAGAGGGTCTCCTGATCCAGTGTCGAAATCGAGTGAAAGGTCTGATTTTCCAATTCTGCAAAATTATTTTTCAAGCGACCTTCATGCTAAGCCAACAGATGACTCTGGCGGATCAAACGTGAGTGAAGCAATGTGGTGGAAGTTACGAGCGTCGAAATTGGAGGCGTACTTACGCTCTGCAATGCTGCAGAACGATACATTTGAAGACGCGATGCGACAGCTTGAGGTGAGTATGAGCGACGTGAAGCAAGAGCTGTCATCGCGGCTTGCGCGTGAGACCCAATTGCTGTCACAGCTGGCAACACTGAAGTCTGAGCTTGCAACTGCAAAGGAAGAAGCGGCGTTAATGGCAGAAAAGTATCATGGTACTTATAAAGAGCTTGAAAAACAACAAGAAGAGGCTCTGAACCGCTCAGATGAAGCACAACGAGCTCGTTTGACTATACAGCGAAAGACAGAATTAGTGGCTCAACAGAAAACGAAAGTTTTATCGCTCCAGCAGGAGCTGGATCAAGTGAGCAAGAAAGTGGAACGATCGGCAATAGCTGAGAAACAGGCGATGTCGTTGCAACAAAAGGCTAAAGACCACGCGCATCAGCTCGCACTCGCTCGTCAGAGTTATGAGCGATGCCACACGGATAACGTTCGCCTATCGATTCATCTTGAGAAATTAAAAGAGCGCAATGTTCGTGTTGTGGCGAGATTCAAAGCTGTTTGTGTTGAGAATGCCCACTTAAAAACGCAGAACGCTACCAATGGAAGCAATGAGGTGACACTGAATGGTAAAAGTGACAGTAAGTCTTGCAACAGTCAAGCTGATGAGAATACGATTTTGTCTACGGAAGAAATACGGGTATTGAAACGACGTGTGCTGCAGAAACAAGACGTGATTGTGAGTTACAAGGCAAAGCTCGCGGAGGTGAAAGCCCAGCTGGCGCGTCAACAAGGGACAATGATGAAACTTGCACGCTCGAAGCGCGGGTTGCAACATGAACAGCGGCAACGACAAGAAGCAGAGCACGAGAATTCGGTCTCGACTTGTTCCAAGCTAGAGACTCAACTCAAAGTAAAGCAAGAGCAGTTTGATGGTCTACGAGCATCAATTTACGACTCGTTTGAAGCATTTGTCTCTACTTGGGTGAGGAAGACTGATTTATGGACTTCTAAGGTCCCGAAACCTTCCTTCATGGACGAAAGCGAAGATGACGACGAGACATTGTTTGCGCTTAAGAGATGGACAGACTTTTCCACCCATGATCTTGAGCACCTAAAGCTGGCAAGGCGACCACGATGTGATGACGAAATCGAATCGGATCGAATGAAACGAAAGATGTTTCAAGCTGCCCTTCAAAATCTAGAAAATGCCTTGGAGGTGAACCCCGGAGACTGCCGAGCTGAAATATGCCAATTTCTCCAGTGTCTTTAAGTAAATAGAAGGCTGATGGCGCAAACCAAATTAATCCTTGCGCATGTATTCGACATGGTAGTTTTATGTGATAAGTCAATGCTACTTTTTATTAAAATATCGGCTTGATTGAAAAAGGTTGGGGTGCCGCCCTGATTGAAAAAGGTTGGGGTGCCGCCCTCCTTCCAAGCGCGGGGGCTAAATGCTCGCGCGCTTCGGGCAGGTACTCTCGGGCATCTGCAGGTCTCTAACGAGTCTCACCCTCGACGCGACGGTCTCCACCATCGGGCGCCACCTGGGCTCTTACCAAGTCAGAGCTAAGCAAAATATGGAAGACCCTCACGACCTCGGTGCTGACTGCACTGCCCGCCGAACGAGACTCGACGTATGCGGACACCACTCTATGCCGATGACTAGCCAGACTGAGCCTAGCACGTGCATAACGTGGCAACGCGATAACGTAATACATTACATTACATCGGCTTGATTTTTTTAAGCTAGAAATACCAAATTATGATCATTTGAGCATTTAAGTAAAATTCGACATTGTACTCGCTTTTTTTCCTATTGATTGTCTGGACTCGATTAGTTTTGTATAAAGGCTACTAGCTGCCACACACATTCTGCTTCACTATCCCTTTCATGTTACTAAGGGCTGGCGTCAGGATACGAGTGCACACTTTGCTTGAAAACACCTTGTACACAATTATAGCCAGCGTTAGTCAATCTGTTTGTTATTAATATTTGCAGGTGCTTAGCAACCTCATATGAGAACTTTATATAGTTGTGAATGGATAGCAGAATGACACGAAAAATAAGCTTGTTGAGGTTGCTAAGAAAACCTAGCATAACGTTCTGTCTTTAGAGGCCTAAAGTCTTGTGAAGCCGCAGCATTTAGTTTGCGAAGAAATACATACTAGACAGTAGAATAGAGTATTTGTATATCACTGGTATATTCTCGGTGACCATCTATGACGAGTCTGTCAAAGGCGCCGAAGTGGATAGTAAAAGGGTGTCGCAGATGCAAATTCTTTTAGGTTCGCGTTCAATCTTTATTACTACAGCACTCATTGTAGATGACGTTACTTATCCAGTCAATTGCAAAAAGTGAGAAGGATGGCGGCTCCCATTTTGCAAACGCATTATTTGTTATAATATGAGCAAGCAAAGTTTAATATGCTATAAAGACTTCATTTAGTATTTTCTCTGTCAAGGAGCCACACAGCTACTTGCATCGAGGAAGCGTGCAGGATGATATACGATCTTCCGGTGCTTGACTGACCACTATCGTTTGGTCTCAAGAGATCAACATGTGAAACTGACAGCAATATCAAGATTAACGTGTGTAGCTGACGGCAGTATTGAGGTTTATTTACATAAAGCGATGTGTTTGTGCTTTACTTCTGCATAAGCCACTACGTCTAATTTCGTAAATCAGAAGAGCTTAAGACCTTTCGTGAAACCACTAATACAGACCGACTAGAGTGTAGAAAGCCTGCCGTGCACCATTCCTTTATGACTACTTTTGTAGTAAGAAAGGAAGATAAGGAGCTTGCTGTTCACCTAAGCCCTTCATTACTTTCCGACTCATTTTATGAAGAATTCATCATCCTAAACATACCTAGGCTTATTATAATGGCCCGCTATACTCATTCTCACTAAAGCTAGCACTACACCAAATAGGGTAAAACAGATGTTATTCATCTTTCCTTGACTATCATAATAAGTCGAATTGGTCATAACGGTGACTTACCAGGCAGCAAGGATGTTGGTCTGCTTGGTCGTTTAAAGATTCCCAAGCCGATTTCAAAAGGGTTCTTCGGCTTCCGAAAGCACCTTTTGACCAAAACTAACCCCTGTGCCTGCGACTGTGTCCACAACAAAAGCTTACAGTAGTTTGACCACCAAAGGGGTGCTTAGGCGAGGAAAGCTCTGATAAATCCTTCAATACATCACAGCGATTACCGCGCGCTAAACGCTATCCTTAGCTTGGTGCTTAGCACGCGCCCCCGCCTGCGAGGAATATAAATGATGTGAAGTGGAGCAAGCGCTCCGGTGAACGCTTGCCTGAAACTTCGCCTGCTATAGTCGCGAAAAAATTCTCAGCGTCAGGAAATATATCTTATTGAGAAAGACAATAAAGTTATTGTCGATCTCCACACTTAGCGCTTTATGGCTTGAAATATAATTTTGTGGTGCTTGTAAACCTCAACACTCTTTGCATGTAAAGGGTGACTTGGCTGAGGGGAGAGGGGCCCAATTGCGCACGCGAAGTGACACACTATACCATTATTGGTTATGCATTGCTCGTGGAAGATGGGACTCGTTGCATTTCTTATGCCGCGTGATTGGCGTTAGCTTAATCATCAAGGACGAGGCTCTGCCGATCTTCGCGAAAAGGCACACCACCTACTGAATGCTCGCAGAGAATAGCATTTGCTTCATACGGTGAAGATTATGATTGGCTGCAGAAAAAAATGTTATAGGCGAGTCCCCATCACTTCTCATATGGTATAGAGAAAGCTGACCGCCATGTTAAGCTCTCACGAGAGGCTCAAACTGAGACAGTCGACCAGATCTCGGGGCATCGAGGTGCTATCCGTCTGATGCTTTTGAAGCGGCACATATTTCGCTGAGGGCGGTTTTTTATGAACAGAGCTTTTTGCTTAAATGTGAATGTAGACATAGGTATGTCAATGCCCTATGATGTCAGAACGATTATGACACATGGAGTCTCTTTGTATCATCAGTCTTATCAGGAAGACAATGGATCCCATCGTTTTTTTTGTCAGTAGTGCTCGGCTATATGCCCTTTTAAAAGACGCTGGAGAGCTGGAGCGTATTTTGGCTGTACATTATCTGCTTGAGACCGATGGGGAGCTGGATGGGATTGTAAAGTCGCCAGTAAATTCGAGTTTGCCATTCTGCTTCAACGACCACGGATACGAGGCGTAATGCGAGAACGCGTTACAAAAACGCATTACGCCTTATATCCGTGGTCGTCAAGCAAAATGGTCCCTCGTATTAATCTGAGAGCTGCTCATGTCTCAACAGACTATACGAAACTCTACGATCCAGTCCTCGCATTCCATCAGCTCGAAACATTGTAGTTTAGGCTTGGCGATATGTCCAGACAGTTGAATGGTACAGCCCTTCCGCAATGTGTAAACAAGTCGCTGCCTCGGTGGCGATACGAGTAAGTGCCTCGAGAAATGTTCGTGATAATTAATGAAAGCTTAGATGTCTAAAAGAGGTATTGTGAGCGGACCAATCAAATTAGGAATAAGCAATACAGTATTTTTTAGCACGAGTATTTTTTCTGCTGATGAAATTAGTGACGAGTTTAAGGACAAACCGCGGCTTTATCGGACTATGAAATGTAAGATTCACACGAAATTTGGTGTAAACGCTCACTTTTTCAAAGGAATTTGAGCGCCCTTAGAGCTTTTTGCGGGCAAAATTTACCCCTATTATGCGCCAGTAGCCTCGTAGGTCGACTTAATCATCTAAAGTTAATTTATCCGAGGACAGAACCACCACAACTTCTCTCTTGGGAATGAGTCGAGCGACTTGCTCGCAAATGAATCAATGGTGTACGTCGACTTATGTTATTCTAGGGCCGTGAAAGTCTAATAAAATGAACTTTCATTTTCTGGTTCTAAACTTAATTTGCTTAGACATTACAATCAATCAATACTTTGCTTCGTAAACAACGATACCTTCATTTTCTTACGTTTCTATAGAATACACTTGTTGTCGTTTTGACGGCGAACTTTGCCCATTTGATTATGCTTAGCTCTTTGCGAGGTAATTTATTCAAAAAAAGGCAGATTGCATTTTCAAACCTCTTTTTTTCTCATCGCAGCAACGTCCAGGCATCTTTTAGCAAGCACAATTTCTAGGTTACTTTCGCTGTTTATATGAAAGGGTGTATAGCATGTTAATATGTGAATCATATTAATCAGTGCGTACTCTACCACCGACACCTTGTTAGTCGAAGAATGTGGCTTCTCAACGCACAAATTGCGCGATGTGGAGTAGGGCTGTCGTTGCTATCTGCTTTGAGAAAGTGTGAGCTTAGGTCTTTGCCCTTCATCCGAGATTTCAAGTCTTGGATCGCCATCTTTCTCACTCGAAAAATTAATATAAGTCCTGATATTAATGCCAATTATAAGACTAATTCAAATCAGAGTTTGTCAACAAATCATCTTGTGGGGCAAATAGCCTACAAGTACTTGTCTCACATAGCAATTTTACTGACATGCTTTAAGTAGTGTCTATCAGGCCATGTACTTCTACTCTGTCAACTCTCCAGCTCCAATTACTGTCGTCTTGTTCATGTCCAAAACATCAAGTGACATATGTCAAACACAATTATGTGACACCTACTGTTGTGACCTACATCAGGCATTGACCTCTTGTGTCTAAACAATTTGTAGCTAACTTTTACAGCTTTCAATCTATCCAACACTTTCGTCATGACTTGTGCTGCTTCTAGAAAGCCCACACAGCAGATCTATTTACCTCTAAATAACTTCAGAACACAGAGCTTAAACAATTGACTACGTTACCGTTTTCACATACTGAGTCGTTGCAGTCTAAACATATAGCAATTTATGAGCAAAATAAAGTGTTCGAACATTTATAGCGGCAACCTTACGTAAGGACGCCATGTCTCTGACTAACGATTCGTCCGCTCAAAAAGCACATTTGCATCGCACGCACCACTTATTATCTGCTCAAAATAAACAAGACTTGATCCACATAATCGAATACGACCTGTCGACCAGAGTGTAAAGGAAATGCTAAGTCGAGTTGCAGCTCGTGAGCAGGTGGCTTGCATCTAAAGGCTAAGTAGTAGAAATGAACGCCACACTCGTCTGATTCACACGCTTCTACATTATTGTGTCGTATGTTGCGTGCTTGGAAGTCATCAATGTTTCTCATGTGCACTTTGCGCACGCTACTTCCATATTTTGTTGAGACACTCGTGCTTGGTCAGATAATGCTGACGATTAATAATCACAAGAGCGTGAGGTGCTGTCAAAGTATGATTGATTGCATTTGATATACAATTCGCAGCCAAGCTATATATTGTGTGACCCTGATCGACCGAGAGGCTATGCCAAAATTATGACACTAAAATAACATCCTTGACAGCGTATAGCGTAAGACATCCGTAGCACAAAAGCCAGGATGTTCGTCTCACCGAAATTTCTCATTCGAAATACCGTGGTCGGTTTGAATAAGAGGCTCGATGACGGCAACTCGACCTACCTGTGGAGTTTATACGTTGAAAATGTCAAAAAATACATTGAAGCATTCGATGTAGCAGTACAGACCTGTATTCTATGCTCGCAATTCGCAACAGCTTTAACGAAGAGGCAGTGCAAGTAACGCGGTCTCTTGAGTACGAGCCCATTCGGCTAAGGCTTCGTCGTCGAAGGACAGCGCTCTATCTTCGATCAACTTATGGCCTAAAAAATCGTCCGAGGTTACGCAACAGTCAACGAAACCCTTGAGATTTTTCACGAAGCTTAGCGATGAGAAGCGTCGTATACCGATCACCATGTTTGAGCATCTACAACGTCATGGCAATTATTCCAAGGTGAGCGTTTGATATCTATGATCCTTAAAGTTGAAACTTCCCATCAACTTCACAAGGTACTATGTTTGGCTTTGACAACGGCGCCAAGGAAGAATTTACTATACGTGATAGAGATACCTAGGCATTTTTATTGAGAAGAGATGGAGAGAATATGTCTTATCACCATGCGATACACCGCGTGGCTTTGCCACGATGTCGCTCGCGATGTCTGGTGATCGACGATTTCGATCGTTTATCACTAAGTAGTTAAGCTCAGGTCTTATCAATTTACTATCAAGCCTCAAGTACAGCGTTGCCAAAGCTTGACCCAAATTGCTTTTGTTCATGAGCTCGCCAATATTGGGCATAAAATGACAGGGGAATATAGAAAGAGTAGCCTTCGATATACATATATATTAATTCGGTAGATGAGATGGAGTACTTTACGCCCATGAGCTTATGGTGCATTTTTGAGCACTAGGTAACGTCGAGAACAACTTTACTTCGAAATGACTTAGATTCGACATAGCACCAGGATAGACGCTGTAAATGTAAGATTCGAGCGCGGACATGCGATCACTTCTACCATAGTTCAAGGTATGACCTAAAGACCTTGGCTAATTTGGAAAATGCCGGATTTACCTACTCTTTAAACACAACGGTCTTGAATCGATCATGCCTGACTATGTCCAGCAACTTGCACGAGTCTTGTGAAGTATAATAATTGCGTTACTTTGCAAAACGCTCTTGAAGCCCGTAGCCTATACTTCTGGATAGTAGCGCTCGTTGAAGATTCATGCCGGATCCGTTTCAACGGATCTGTAACGCAAATAATCATACGAGTGCACATGAAGCTCTGCCTCTGCTTCATGATGTACTCTACATGGAGTTTGTAGGTCAAAACTCCCTGACGGAGTCTACTCTCGTGTGGGCACTATTTCTTCTCTATGAGTAGAAGCAGCTTAAAAAGAACTTCAGGGTTGGCCATGATGATCAGGCTGAAGCTTTGAGGCACTTTATGTTTTGAGGAGTAAATGAACTTTATTGTCCATTTGGCCCACAAAGTAGGATTTCCATTTAAAACGCCAGCTTTGCGATAATTCAACTTTTGACTCGACCAAGTGTTCAGCTTATCTGCTGTCCGCGAGCTCGTAATTATAGTCCCTGGAAGTTTTACAAACTACATTTTGGCGAGATCGATATTGCGCCCGGCCCAATACTTTTGTGACGCGATTGTTTTTACTTAATGAATCGTGCCGGTATTACTAAAAGCGACCTTCAATGTCGTCGCTAGTAGAGCCGCATTTTTAACAGTAGATTGATTGTTAGAGCCAGTCATTCGAAAGACCTTGATCATATGTAAATGGCACATCGTTCATACTGGTATTATTGAATCAACAATATCATTCCAGCGAAGTGCTATTAATGGCGTGGCAAGTTATTCGGCAAACAGTTGCTTCAATTAGAAAGAGATTGAAAAGATTGGTGAGTCCTGGTGCACAATAGACGCTCTATCAGTATAATTACCGATTCACGTAGAGTTTAGGTCTACTTAAAGTACTGAGCTGATTTAATTGCACGTTTTAGCTTGGCAAGAAGCTAGGACGCATTGCATCCGCTAAAGATGAACACTTAATAGCAAATGATAGGTGAGCTCGCAACGAGATCAAGACTGTTTCATCAGATCTTTCTAATGTCCCAAGAAGGCTGTGTCGACAAACACTATTGACCATTTAAAAGCCTACATCGACGCTACCAACATTTTATGTGAAATATTCAAGAGAGGCCAAGTTTTCAATTACGCGTGAGGCTTTTATTCAAGATATGTGGTAATCCGGTCTGGATGAGATCGTACCTTGCGTCTATGAATGTGTCCAAGACCAAAATGCGCTTGACGTAGTCCAAAAGCGGATTTATACTTGTAGCAATTGTAATTAGATATACGTTTAATGTTGTAGCGAGCACTAAAATTGTTGCTTCAGCGGCTTTAAGAGTTAAAGCATATGTCCGACGCCTATAGAGGTAAAGCGTCGATGTTTAGCCTGTCCTGGAACATATTGTAACATGCGCACCAAATGTTGCACTGTACAGCACCCGAAGCTTCTGTTTGTAGAATGGTGAGTCGATAGAGCCTCAATGTAGCTTGGTGTTCGTTGATCTTTTTTTAATGGAGTGGGGGGAGGAGTTGTTCGACAGGATGATAAGCGTCATGTCTAAATGCATAGGATGAATTAAAATCGATAAAGATGCTTTAGTAATATTTCCAAGACTCGAGGAAAAGATCACATATCTATGTCTAAGTAAATGGAGCTATTTTGGAGCACACTAGAAGAAAACCAAAAGCGGGCTAAGTGCAAGGGAAGGAACCAAGATTAGTATGTTTTATGAAGTTCATCTTGGATTTAATACTTTGTACCAAGACAATACACGAGACTAGCCTTCGGCGTTAAACCTGCTAAAGTGTGCATTTTGGGATTGACTTTTTTCTAGGGTCAGTTGTTGCAAGATATGCCAACGGCCATTACAAACGTGTCGGTCATAAAATTGATCTCTTTACATTCCACGCCGACAATCTGTGCTGAAAAGTGTGATCTTAACTGGCGTAATGTATGCGCATGTAATAATTTAGATGTTGCAGCGACCCCAAAATAATACTTCTTCAAAATTGATGTACAAGGGCGGTGCACTCGACTTGGCTAGTAGCTGAATTAAAAGTTTTATGCGAGTTGGAAACATGCCTTTAATGTTTATGTATCATCGTTTGGTAATACTATTGACAATGTCTTGAACCAATTTTGCCTATCGCAATTTAAACGTTAGGACTAGGCCATCCCTACCACAGAATGCTGGTATTACCCAACCTCTTAAACTGAACCCTCGTTACACAAGGGGTCTTTTTGGCCAGTGAGGTTTCTAGCCCACCCAACTCCATCACACCCATTTGAGTACGAGTTTGAAAGACAGTCACACTTATGGTTGGGCTTGTTCTTCCGCTCAAGCACTCACCTCTGGCTGTTATGATTCGAAGGCGATCTGAAATCTAGTTCAATAGACCACACTAGGGTTAAGGCTTTGTTTTGTTCGTGATGAAGCAAAAGAGTATTAGAAATTGATGCGGCTTGCTTATTACTTACAAATGTTCATCGCAAATTGTGTGGAAGTGGGTCAGATCCTAGTCAGTCTGCTTTTCAGATTTACTAGTTGTTTTCTTAGGACTCAACATCAAGAGACGCTGACAAAATATCAAAATGTCTGGAGGGATCTGTTATGGCCGCATCGATTCTAGCCATAGATAATTCTTTGAGCATACGACTAGAGCCAAGATCAAATGGTAGTAATCTTAAACCAAGGCTGTTGAATAAAAAGCTTTTCTAAACGGCAACAAGCCGCATTCGCTCAAAATAAGTGCAATGAGGATTCAAAGCTCTACTAATAATGCATTATTACGTACTTGGCTCCTCCTTACAGTCATTTAGCGTATTCCAGATTATGCGCTAAATTTTGTCAACACACGCCAATTTGATCAAATATATACTTTGCTTTCGACATTATTGTACGTTAAGTTCGTCGAAGCCGTTGTGATGTGCAATGCGGAAGGATAGGCTCTTCACTATTGCACCTACTCCTGAATGGCTTTGTCATCTCATGTTGCATTAGCACTTCACCGCGTGAATCCATCAGATATAGCCTTCTCGGCAGTCACATCAGGCTCTTGCGGCTTGATCTTGTAGCTCTCATGAGGATAAACATCGAGTTAGACTCCTGAGCTTCACCGAAATTGTTGGTGATGAGCGAAAATTCGTCTTAACTTGACGTTTGATCGGAGAATAGAAAAGTACTGCATGGAATCACAGTCTACGCATCGATCATTCTTGACTAAGGTATGTATGATGATTATGTGAGCGTGCTAGGTGGATGAAAACTTGCGAAGTTTTACTAATGGGGGCTTCGCGTGGGAGTACAATTAAGGGTGCAAAAGTACAGCATAGACTTCATTCAGAACATTTTTTTTCGCTTTCATTCATGATGCCAAGAACTGTGGGTTGAAATCAAACAGGAGACTATGATTTTGTACCCATGGAACTGAGGGTGTGGGTCGTGTACGCCGATGAATCTTTTATTGGGAGATTGTGGGCGTTGTACGCATCTTGATATAGGAGAGAGACGCGCTGATTGCATGGTTGACAATAGATGTACTATAGCTACTCGGACTTTTGAGAAAAATTTGCATCAAGTACAGTTTCCGCAAAATTGGCAGAATAATTACTAATCTTAGGCCTTCTGGATGAGTGTCCGACCAGCCAAGACACGAGTAGCCCAAGCGAAAAATATTTTTTACTCTTAAAGAAGCTTTTACAACACTTATCAGAAGCTGCTACTGGTCACATACTTCCATCACTTGATTATACGTATCGCTAAGATAATTCTATGTCCTGGCTTTCATTAGGATATCGCCGATGTAAAATCAACGACTAAATGCAAATAGGCCATACTAATAATGGGTCTTTATAACAACAAAATGCTGTACTCGAGACACAGTACAGTATGTGTGCTGAGGCGCTACAATTTAAGCTGGCAAGCTTTGTTTAATTTGCACTTAACATTGATCGACGCTTCTACTAGCCTTACGTTATCATGCAAGGACATGCTAGAGTTTCGTCGGCCTTCAAAAACTCGAAAATGGGGATTGAGGCAGAAATCTTTTTTCCTCGTTGATGTCTTTTTTAAAATCAAGGTTCCAATGCTTTCAGTTTTTTTAATTTCGCAAAAGATTGGCTTAACATAAAAAAGTTATGTACAGTTGCATCAGCCCGAGATAAACATAATGATTTATTTTAATAAATAAACATGAAAGAGCAAGCGCGAGAGGCTTCTGTAGAAAACAAATTAGTTTCGGAAACCACGGGAGTGGCTGAACTTGTCAATTACAAATAAAATAAAGCACTGTTTTAACAGACATTTCATAGACCTGGAAAGGAAAGATCTTGACGTGTGCTACCAACCTCATCAAGATGATGTCAGCGCACCTGACTTATGAGTGGAACGTCACAAGATGCTTTACACTCCACAGAAATCAAATCTGATTTGCGGTATGTGGAATAAAGACAAGAAAATAATTTTCTCTTTGCTGTATAATTCGAGATCAATATTTCAGTACAATCATTTTTAAAAGGAATTGGCTAAACGATTTTTGTGTACAGTTAGTTGCATTGGCCCAAGATAAACAAAACACTTATTTTAACAAACATTGAAGAGCTATTGCAAAAAACTTATAAGGGAAATAAATCACTTACGGATACCGCGAGAATGGTTAAGCTTGGCATTCATAAACAAAATGAAGCATTGTTTTTTAGAGACCTGGAAAGGCATGTATTGACTTGTGCCATTAATTTAACTAAGATGATGTCAGCGCACTCAACTTATAAGTAGAGCTTCGTTAGATGCATAACAATTTGCACAAATCGAATCTAATATGCGCACCTAGCACCTCTTTCAGCTTTCGATTCTTGATTAGCCCTGCAAACAAGCCGATCACAAGTAGTCCTGTTCCTTTTTTTTGTCATCACATCTATCATTGTATCAGCCATGAGTTTGATGTGCCAGAACCCTATAACGCTGTGCGCTTTGAGCAAAGGGCTGAGCTCAGAGTTTACTACGGAAGAAAGCAACTTCTCGACGCAGTTTGAGCACCTTACGCCGAGACGCACGACGGTAAATTAGCTGTAAAATAAACACATCACATCGTTAAAGAAATCAACATTGTCTGATAGGCCTAAAAGTCCGGAACCTCTCCAAATAAGCCACGAACTAGACTCCACGAGAACAGTTGTATTTACGTAAATTTTGTCGCGCAAGATCTGTGTCGATGTCGAGGAAGGAGCGGCCTACTTTGGAGTTTCTTATACTCCAAGGCAGCGCCACTTCCGTGCCAAAAGCGTTGTGAAGCGGATACGTGTTTTAAAGGCGAAGCCAGCCCACTTCAAAAACCCCAAGAGCCATTGCGCCGGCTTTGACATGACGACCACAAAGACGTGATACTCTGTAGTAGGAATGAGGAGCGCTTCGTAGAAAAGCCGCGGTCTTAAAAAACAGCGTGGTGGGGTATTGCCAAATTCATGCTCGAAACTTACGCTTCTAGCGCATTGCTTAATAACATGCCAAAGCCTAGAATTTTTAACGAAAACAGTCTCCAACCCATTAAGTGAGCGAGTTGTACATAAAGTTTACGTACTTCGTCTTATGTAAATTGACTCTAGGTTGTAACAGCGTAGAGACTCACCTAGTATACTATCAAATTTACAATGATCTCATGGCCGGTGCAAGTCGCTCTTTCGTCCAAGCTTGACGATATCTGTCGCACGGTTGCGCGTAAACAATGGCTCTTTTTAGCCAAGTTTTACTCGTACACGCCTGGACTGCGAATTAAATTTAAGGCATGCGAAACAGATGAGCGTATTTAGCGCCATAGACAGCATCAGCTGAATTTTGTTAGCCTTAAAGGTTTATTTCTTCTCGACAGATTCGTTCTCTTAAAAGTAAGTGAACCATTTCTGAAGCGGTGACCAGCGTACTTACCCGGCTGTTGGCGAGTTACAAAGGTAATGCCCACTGCATTAGTCACTTCGGTCAAACGTGGAATGTATTAAGTGTTGTCGTCATTGAGTTCACGCATTGGTGACCTCATCAACAAAGCCATAAATTGGTCTTTGTAATTTGCCATGGACCCCTCTGTTTTACACGTGATATCATTTGCATGGCTGGTAAGATTTTGTACACGTCTTACCTTTTTAAGGCTTACTCTCGGGCGATGAAGCCGTTTAGACCTCTCAAGCCAGTTTTCGCTGGCTTGAGAGGTCTTGGTGGCGAAGAGGTAGGAAAGTGTTTTTCTGAGCGTTTGTGACAAGATTTGTTTATTCATCGTCCGATGCTGCAAAGTGTTTGCAAAATACTGAACAAGTAAAAACGGTCGATGTAAGCTTACCGCCATAGCGAAGTGTGAAGTTCTTTCTGAATCTTTTTTGCCCAAGCAGCTCTTTGATTAGCAAAACATTTCTAAATCGAATAGACGCATCTTATTTTGTAGGCCTCGGTGCAGAGGTACCTTTAGATGCCGAAACAACCTTCCCTAGCTTTATCATCTTCAGATGATCCGTCCAGCTTGTTCGTCTCTTTGCTGCCTGTTTATCGTAATGACCAAGTCAAACAATCGTATGAAAGTCAAAGACAGCTGAAGCCACATATTGGACATGTCGGGCTTTCGATAAATAAACTGTAAAGGGATAGATGGCTCCTGTTGACGGAAGGCACAATTAGCGGTGCTCAAATGGGTTTGCATACTAAGCAACATCGAGTGATACTAAAAATATGAAGCTTTGCCCAACTGCGGGATTAAGTTGTGTCGCTCGTAAGCATTAATATTAGGATAAATATTGATATCAATCAGGAAGTCTTTCATTTGCAGCCTATTGCACACGTCATTTCTATCAAACCGGTGTTAGTGGAAGTCATTCACCAGAACATAACATATCTTATCTGCTCGCTTATTCTGTGCAAGGTGCGGTGTGACCTCCTTACAGCCGCTTATCAATAACTAGAGGTAGGACCGAAAACACATAAACATAAAGCAGCCTTTAAAGTGCAGTCTTTTGCGATCATTGCACAGAAAGATCGCTTTTTTTGCCTTATCACAAACTTAAGGCATTCATTTTGACCACGGAGTGTGGTCCTTAGCGCTATAGTTTAAAGAGAGGTACATTTTACTACCGCAATAAGTGTTCCGTTTACTAAAAATTATAGCTTTTATCAGAAATATATCTATGGAGATTAGTAAAATAACTAAAATTTCTTCATGGTAAAACACCAACAATAAATCCAAGGATAATAATTGAGGCGGGAAGCGTGCCGGTTTGCTGCCCTTTTCACTTTATTTTCGCAATCGTATAGTCTTACCAGTGCTGAGGGGCAACTACACTAATATATGCACGCGTGATATATAGAGAAACAAATTACAGGCTTATAACAGGCCCATCATTGCACTGCTCCTTACAGACGCTGTCAGCAAGTCCACCGCGTCATGGCACTGTTTCAGCAAGTATACGCAAGGTGATTTTTTCTTTTTTTGTCAGCAATTAGTACCTCGGTCGGGTGCCACGCCGCTGGTAACTCATACTGCCGTTCAAACCCCCTCCCTCAAGCTGCATCCGTCCTGCATCTGCCAAACGACTATCACATGTCGAAGACGAGTTTACTAAGGTGCCGTTGCGGAACTCTTGTGTCGTCGTACTCGTTCGTCCATCCGCACCTGTGGTCGTGACCGTTTTTTGTGTAATTACATGACCATTTCGGTCTGTAAAAGTAGACGATGAAGAGCTGGTACTTGTCGAGAATCCAACCCCAGATCCCGCCATGCCTCCAAATCCATCGCTAAAAAACACGTCCATGCCCATATTTCCAAATCCACTGCCAGGCATGCCCATGTTCCCAAATCCATGACCAATTCCCATCCGACCAAAGCCCATGGACCCAAACACATCATGTTCAGAGCGCCCATATCGTTGTGTTGACCCTCTGTGCTGACCAAAGAACGCCTCAAACGGATCTTGGCCACCAAAAAAGGCATCAAAGATATCACGGGCGTGTTGAGTGGAAAAGCCTCCATGACCTCGGCGAGGATAGCCGTCAGCGTTCTCTGCAGCAGCTGCGCCTCCATTCAACCCTGCTTTTCCGTATTTAACATAAATTTGCCTCTTCTCCGGATCGCTCAACACCTCGTACGCCTCACCAATTCGCTTGAAAATTCCCTCCGCATGCAAATTTGATCGATTCTTGTCTGGATGCCACTGCACGGCCAGTTTCCTGTATGCGCGCTTGACATCCGACGCCGAGGCTGAGCGAGGTAGATTCAACACTTCAAAATAGTCGTCGGAATGCAAATGCGCTTCCATTCGATCTTGGCCGTCGAGTGGATTCTCGTCGTCTGTGAGATCAATGACTAACGGCTGCTGCGTTGCGGGGACTTTTCTCATTACTCTGTGAGGTCGCCGAAACGAAAATTTGCTTAGAGGCGTTCTAGAAGTTTTTAACCGGTTACGTTGAAGTGAAGCCGTACATAAAGCGCACATTGAATTTTATATTAGAGTAACATGGCCAGCGATAGTAATAGTATGTAGACCGCCAAGAATATATTGCTTATACTGATACGACAAGGAAATAGTCTTCGGTTCATACAATACCCTTACTTTCATCAAATCGGTTGTTAAACGCTTCCAGTATAAACGTGTTCGCTTGGTAGACTCGGCTCTGCTTCTGCATGAATTTGTTGGATTTGACGCCAGTTGTGGTAAAGAATGCAGCGCGTTTCCGCTCGTTCGGGAACTGCAGTCACCCAACTAACTTCTTCTTGTCGCATGAAGCGCAAGACCGACGATTCCAGAGACGGAGATGGAAGCTGGTGCTTGCCAAGATAAATGCGAGCAAGTAGTGCTGCTGCTGGGTGTGCCTGCTGTCCAATGTCACGAAACCATTTGAGGATATTCACGTGGTGGTACAACTTAAGCAAGTTGTACTGGCCCTTATCAAACAAGTCTGCGCCCTTGTCAGCAATCGTGTCCCAAGCCACATGCACCTGTTGCCATTCTTGCCAAGCACGAGCCTCACTCTCCACTACAATTTCACTAGATCGCCTGCCAGTATTGGCTGTCGATGGTGGAGCAAGCCGATTCTTCGGTCCATCAACCATCAAAAGTGAACTAATTTCATCGTCCTCTTCGTCCTCATCCTCGTCTTCAGCACGTCCATGAGCACCACCCTGTGGCGCAGCAAGCAGTTGAAACACAGCACGATGTTCCTGGCGCAAAGCTTCTTGAGCGCGGTGGAACACTTGGGGGTCTTTGACCAACGTGATCGCTTTCGCACTTATGCGAGGATCCAAAAGCATGGCTTTGATCTCATCATCCACTTCAAAGGAGTCGGACGCTGTAAACTGCTGCGTAATCAGCTGTTCAAGCCGCTCAATGCATTGGCGACCAGTTGCAGTGAACGAGTCTACACGTTTGGCCTTCCGACGCACGGAATGTTTTCCAGGCGATAAATTTGCTCCACTTTCGTCTTGAAGACAGAAACATTTAAAGCTAGAGGCATTGATTGTGACAGAGAGCAAGCGCCGAAACAGCAGCACATACGACGAAGCGACTGCTCCTGGTCGCGAAGCAGTGCGCTCTTCGAGACGAAACTGCACGAGATGGTGTAAAAGTGCTTCAATCTCCGTCACTGTGTGCCAGTCCTCCATTGAAAGCTGCGTCCATGGATTCTCCGTTGGTACATTAGGCGATTGAAAAAACTGCTTGTAAGCGCGGTACCGCGAGCAACTCACACGCAAGAGCTCAGCAATTGCACCAATTGATGTCAGTGAAGAGAGCGCAAGCGTGTCAATTGATGGAGCTAGATTCAGAAGGCCCTTGGTGGCACAAATTTCCGCAGTCGCTCGCTCTGGCTCTTCACAAAACGATGACACCTCTTGCAGTAATCGCAAGATACGACGGACATCGGATTCTTTACCCAACAAATTGCTAGTAGCACCGACCTCTAACGCATTCATCACACAGTTGCGCAAATTGTGTGTCAACACATCCTTATCATCCGCAAATCGCTTGATTTCTTCCTCTCTGGCAACATTCGACGGTGAGTCCTTCATTGCACGTACATGAAAACGTGCATAGTGTGATAGTGAAGGCATGTTGTACTTCTTTGACACGATTTCGATCGCAAGACCCGTCAGTTGCTGGTTCCAATTATTCTGCACTTGGTTTGCAGTGAGCACCAAGTCTACTTTGCGCCATTTGGAATCGATAAATGCTACCTCGACACCAAGAAACGCTTTGCCAATCTTCGCTGCAGCCTCTTTCTTCACGCTATGATCAGCACCAATTCCATCGATCGATCGATATTCGTGACGGACCGACAAGAACGGCAGCTTCATAGCAGCTTGAAACTCAAACGCAAGGTATGAATCGAGAAAAGCACGAAATTTCGAAGCCTCTTCGTAAATTTGCGCATTCAAGTGCAGCACAGTTGGCAAGACAGAAGGAGTCGAGGTCGAAGCTGCAAGGAGCTGTTGCAAAGCTTCATCGTGCAACACGGAGAAGGGTAAACCCGATGGAATTAGCCACATCTTGATGAGGTCCACTGTCTTGCGTTCACGAGCCAACGCTTCCGGTAGTTGAGGCTTGGCTCCTGTCGCCAATGGAATCGGATCAAGTGGTTTTACGTCAGTTTGGTGATTGCTTGCGAGCTTTCGCTTTGAACTTGGCGTGATTTTTGTCTTTTTTACTTGAAAGTGGTTTTCCTTTTTTATAACTTTGTCCTCTAAAGCTTCTCGCTTGCGTTGCTTGAATTCGGCAATCGTACCAAACTCTTCTGGATGAACACGTTGCATGTGTGCCACGGCGTTCGTGGACATTCGCTGGCGCATTAGAGCATTGCGCCATGTAATGATTCGCTTGCTTGTCGGACGCATGGGAGGAGAGGCTGAGCACAAGATGCAAATGTGAGTGAACAAGCGGTCAGCGCTTTTGGGGTTTGGAATCGGAGTTGCTAGCTTGTGGATAAATTGCCACACGGGCAAGTCGGTCTGGGCACTGTGCTCGACGGTTAACGGGATGCCATACTGATCAGAAGGTTCGCTGTCTAGAGGATCGGACGCCTTTGGAGCTTCCAGCTGTCCTTGGTGTATCATCATGGCAACGAGCGGTAGTAGTGGTGGGCAGGTAATGGGGGATTTTTGCTCGATTGGATCCAGTAATATTTTTGAGGCAATAAGCAGCAACTAATAATGGTGTGCTATATTTAGAAACAAAAGTAGTAATACTACTTTATTCTCTTGCAACGTCGGCAAACGTCGGGTGGCTTTGTTTGCTACGGCTTTGGCCGGAAAGAAAGCAGCCGGGAAAGTTGTATCCATAACGACTCTTGCACAAAACAAATCGACAATTAATTCCAATGAGCCAGAATAACAACTTGTCGCAACAAACGCGAAAGCCTCGATCCAAAAAATGCTACGATGCCGCCATCGATGAGAAATATTAATATTACGAAAAATGCCTCGAGACGCAACTGCCTGCTTCTTGCTCGGTCCATCCAGCACTCGCTTTATAACATTGCCAATCAAATCACATCGTGCTGCTAGCAGAAAAAGTATGCTCTTCAATTAGCGGCCGAGCATGTCATTTCCTGTATGTTTCAATGTAATTAGACGAACCGCTTCGAAAACGCGCAGCTCATCCACACTATTTTACTACTTTTTTGTGTTCTGTCTGAGAAATGCGAATTTTGTGGCACTACTATTATCTTTTACAGAAAAGGTTGTGGGTGACGCCCTCCTTCCAAGCGCGGGGGCTAAATGCTCGCGCGCTTCGGGCAGGTGCTCTCGGGCATCTGCAGGTCTCTAACGAGTCTCACCCTCGACGTGACGGTCTCCAGCACCAGAGCGCCACCTGGGCTCTTACCAAGTCAGAGATAAACAAAATAATGGAAGACCCTCACGACCTCGGTGCTGGCTGCACTGCCCGCCGAACGAGACTCGACGTATGCGGACACCATTCTATGCCGTGGACTAGCCAGACTGAGCCTAGCACGTGCATAACTTGGCAGCGCGATAACGTAATACAATACAATACTATTATCTTGACTTTTTTCACTAAGCTTCAAACATCTAAAATATCCGTTTCGCAAAAATTGAGAAGCCTTTACAGAGTGTAATGTTTGAGAATCAGCACTCTTGAAAGGTACCAGTCGGATTGCCGTGTCGCGTGGACCACTGTTTTGCTCGGCTCCCATATTTTCGGTCGAGAGTTTCTGCTCACCCGTCTGACCTTCTGGGATTCACTGATCGATCGCTGCCTCGTAACGCTGGGAGGCGTCAATCAGCTTGACCAGACTTTACTAAAAAGCTTGTCCTTTGCTTGACCATTGTCTCTCGACACAGAAGTGACGCTAAGCTTTGTACTGCTCTTAAAACGCCCATGTGGAAGTGTCATTGCTTTAAATGCTGGGTAGATTTAAATACATTGCTTCCTTCGTTTCGAATCCAAATTCGAGGTATGACCTAATACTTAATGAAGCTCCACATGTCATGACTTGATTGGAGGTCGAAGACCGAATGCGCCATTCGCTTTGCTCCTCAAGGAGCTTTAACGTTTCATTAAAGCGCGAGCAACAGCTCATGTCGTGCGGACACCGGACCGAGTTTGTCGATGTGTTGGACATTTGTATGGCAAAAATGAACACTAGCTAAGTCGCGAATCATAGTCCGAAGTAATCTCAGGAGTAATAGGTGTAGCAAAACGTTAACTATCGGGCTTATCTCGTCAGACACAACACTCGCTGCATGACGTGATCTACACGGCTGACTTTTACAAAAGTAGTATCTTTGCGCTTGGAGGCGTGCAAAATACTTATAGGTGCTCACGAAAAGCAGCATTTGCTGCATGTTGCAGGCGATCAGAGACAGATAGTATCCTAAGACTAAGCGTGAAAGAGGACATTATTTCTGCGAAGCGCTCACAATGCTTGCTAAACATATGCCTGGCAAGAGCAAAACGATTCGAGCGACATTTTACACATGCACGTGAAAAAGTACGTAGCAAGCTCGTCGATAGGGCGATTGCTATACAAATTGCAGACATAATCAATTGAAGGCCGAGGCGTCAAATGCGCCCCCTTATGATGCATGTGAAGCACCGTATATATCGCAGAGCACCCTCATTATAAAGCATAGCTCATTGCTGGACAACGTCACAGCCTCAATGCACGATTTTGTTGATCCAAATGTAAGACGACGTGTAAACTATTGCGTCAGGTTCACTTAAAAAGCCAGCAATAAATGACCTCAAGGCGTCTCGTCGCGGACCTGAGTAAACATATCAAGCAGAGATAATAATGTTTGATAGTGTACCCTTTTATGATAAAGATTGAAACGGTCGGCAAAAGCAAACTCATACTACTATCAAAATCGTAAATTTGCTATTGTTCAGAAAGGTGTAGCTTATGATCATACATTTGTGTGCAATCAAAAGGATGTTGGACAATATAGAGCCAGCAATATTTACAATTATCTCTTTTGATAGTAAATCTTGATTGATGTTCACTTTGAGTATTTTGAATGAATATTAATCAAGTTCTCTCAATAAACAATGGATGTGAGTGACTGACCATCTAAACCTGAGGGTGCAACTTAAGAGAAGTGAAAAGCAACAGCACCGTGCACATTTATTGTAAAATATCGATTGTAAAACGTGTCAAATTGGAGCATATGAGCATTCCGCCGACTGCGCTATCAAGTAGTGGTATTTGATAGATACTTTAAGTCGATTTCTCTAGGCGTATGAGCTGCTAATATATCCTCGGTAATCTAACGAATTATTCCAAGAACTTTTTTTCTAACTGTAATCGCATAGCAGAATCACACGCCTACAACGTTTGCCGCCTTCCAAAATTTAACCTTGAATACTAGATACAAAACGTAGATGCCACTCAAAAGTGTGTTCTTGTATGTGTGAATGATGCGAAGAGAAGATTGAAGTTCATCTACGCCACAAAGACTCGTTTGCGTAGATCTCATTTAAAAAAATTACGGTCGTAGGGCACACAATACCGATTTGTTAGTGGAAAAAAGGATGATGACCTCTGTGCTGCCTAGAGAGAAACTTGAGTCCAAAAGTATCGAGCACAGCTGTTTTATCACCGCAATGGCGTGACAGCGTTAACTGGTTTATGCAGCTTCTGTGGATGCAGCTTCTGGCAGTATTGATAAATTTGGAGCTGGATGTGTTGCAACGTATTATAAAAGCAATTAATTTATGAAAGAAAAGTATCATTATGTTTTAAGAAGTTAAATAATATACCACAGTAGTTTATGGTACATTACTCGCTTCCAAAAATCTTTCTGTGCCTCTACCTCTTGCGCAAGGAGCACGATGCCTTTACGGGGATAAAAGCAAGCTTCAATAAATTTGTTCTGTCATTGATGCCACATAATAATATATCAGGAGTCTCGTCACCTTTACTCGTTGTCTACGCGCTGTCTAAGGCTCTAGAATTATCGTTTGTCAGCGAGAGTAAACGCCTCTGTCGACAATCGCGTCATGTTTGACGGTTAAGTTTGGTATTGAACACTATATCTTAGGATCTAAAGCCAGATACAACCATTACGAGCGTATTTGATCAACAGCAAGCTTTAAGGCTTATGTACTTGACGCAGTATATTTTCCGCGAAATTGTTCGTCTTTCACTTCGAAATTGATCTCATCCGTACTTCTCTTTCCTCATTTAATGGAAACAACAAATGTTTTGGCTCTCTGGTTTTTATACGATCGGTTTATTAGAGGTTGGTAACGCTAAAATCGTTGCGCACCACTACTTTCAATGTTCGTTCGTGCGACGTAGCACAGTTGAAGAATTAGACTCGGATCACTGGTTCCGCAAAAGTGTTGCATCATTAAATAAGTGGGCGAGTGCTTGGACACGGCATATGAAGATTTAGCCGCGCGTGCTATTGTTAGTGCTAAGCTGAAGCGCACTCATGCGTAGACGATCATTACCAATATCATCAACGATTTATCCAAAGTCAACGTGACAAAATTCACAAATTTGTAAGTGACAGGCATCCTGTCGGTATCTAAATAGTTTAATAAATATACAGGCATAGAGAAAATGTCTTCATTACAAACACGATAGCAAACTTAGCTGGTTGTCAAAAATAGGAAGCAAGACAAAAAGAAGCAAAATAACTTCACTGGAAATAGTCTTCGAACTGAATTTTACTACATACTTTGATCGCGAATGATAAAAACAGTGAGCAGTTGCATGCCGAAAGACCGCTGACATTTCTCTGTGTAAGGGGCTGTGTGCTTCGAACACTTGAGGCTCTACGTCTTTGCGGGTAGATCATCCACTAAGCCTTAGAAAAAGGTTTTGAAATAAGTTGTATTAACATCCTGCACTTGTCGAACGCACCGTTTGCGCTGCTAAAAACGCTTGCTGGCTTCTACAAGTCTGAAGAGGTGGCTGTATCGAAAACGTTTCCTATGTTAAGCAGTTGGGATGCGTCATAGCGTTTGGACTGTACGAGCACTATTTTGCTATAGAACATGAGCAGCACAGGACCCGATGGCCGGTCTGATTAGGAGGAGAAAGACCCACCCAAAACCGCTTTTTTACAGATTGCGTAGACCTTATGAGGGTCAGCAACTTGCGTTGAGATGAAACTCAAAGCTAATTGTTTGCTCCATTGACGACTTCAATCATTATGTCACCTTACGGATGTACCACAAATTGCTTCAGCTTCTTCTTTTTAGTACCCAATGTTGATGACATCATCACCGAGGACATCCTGAGCCGGCTTTTGTCTTCTGGAAGCTGCGCAATTTCCTGTTATGTCTTCTGCATGCCGCCTTGAACTTTCTCAAACAACCTATGGGCAAAGGAATTTTGGCTGCGCTTGTGCTAATTAAAAGAAGCTTCACAGCATTATTAGGGTAAGACCAGTACAAGAGCGCCGACTGCACTCACCATAACTTATTCACGCAATGATGGAGTGTCTGCAGACCACCAGGCAAATATCGATCGTAGTCGCACGTGTCCCGCTGCGGTCTAGTAGAAAGAGCCTATTTTTCTGGTCAGCTTTTTAAAAGACAAATCCCTTCCATCTTACCGCTCACGGCGTAGGGGTAGCTTTTGTGACGGATGAAGTCTATCTTCTTACTGTAGGCAAAGCCTTCGGTACAGAGGCCAGCCTCAATGTCGAGCCACCTATAAATACTGAAGCAATTTTCTTGGAAGCTATCTTGGTCATCGTTTGATGTCCCTGCTGCCTAACAGCCTCTTCACTGCATGTTTGAACAATTTCGTGACTAAAATAACTCTTCATACTACTTATGGGCCTCCCTATCAGACTTTATGCAAGTGGAAGTGGAGAATATGACAATAATATTTTTAAACGTGCTATAAGACGGTTTCCATAAAATTATGGTGGTTTCTGATGCAAACGACATACACCCCGCCGATAATCGTACTGGCTGGTATACGTACTGTGGTAATCTAATAGATACCAAGAACTAAACTTCCTGCTTGGAAAGCGGTATTTTATTAGGTCACTCAATGGAGAACTTAAAGCGGGACTGGCTTAAGATTTACGACAAATTATGGCTCATTACGGCTGCCAACTACATCAAAACACCCACTTTAACGTCGCATACTTTATTCCCTTAGACAAAGGATGGCGAAGATTCATTCGACGGAAGACAGTATAGCTTCCTGCATGCCTTTCCTGGGCAAAGTGCTGCATGACCATGTCACTTTAGGTAGTCAATTTTTTTATCTCAGTGCTTAAATTGTCTACCCTAGCCCTCTCAAAGCTTCAGAACGAGAACAACCTCCATTACGTATCCATCAGACACGCATCTTGCGCTGCTAGAAAGATGTTTTGGGCTTTACGGGCCGAGGAGGCGGCTGCATTTGTAGCTCTCCCTGCGACCAAGCGGCTGGGATGCGTTGTAGCGTTCGAGCTTACAGGTGAAGTCTACACTTTAGACCTCAGACATTACAGGTTTTGGCAGCTCCGAAGACAGCACCTAGTGTGAGCCTTTGGGCAGTAAAACTTAAGGCTTTTATTATAAAAGCGATGAAAGCCCGAGCTTTCTCTGCATAACCATGAAATTAAAAATGACTATTAGAGTGCCAACGATCTCATGTATGTGACTTTTGCACACTCTTCCTTGAAAAGCTGGTTTTTCATAGTGAAAACTTTACTTGGGTATTTGAATCCTGAAACAAATAGGTAAACAGGTGAAAGCCAGATTTCCGGCAAATTTCAAGATCCTTAAGCGCCTCGCTGCCTTGCCTGCAAGAAAAATTGGCACAATCTCTTTGAATTAATATTTATTAATCTAAAAACTAGCAGCCTTCATTACTGGATCATTACTACTTCAACGAGTTGGATTAAAATCACTGACTTCCACGCTTCTCCCGTAATTCACGGAAATGCAGCTTTTTATTCTGCAGTGTCAGTGTCCGTGAACTCGTTTAGTCTAATCTTGATGGACTTGAGCGGGTCTAAACAAAGCAACATCTGCTGCTTTGGGTGCGGCAAACAAGCATAATTAATTTGTGCCTATTCCGAAAGGGGCCAACCAAGTGAAACTATCTTTTTCTTAAGGACTTTGATGGGTCGCTGGCCGAATCAGCGTCCAAAAAACTGGGTGCATGTAGTAGGGAGACCTGCACATTCCCTTCACGGCGGTATGTTTGACAATGGAAAAACACAAAAAAATGAATGCCCCTATGACAATACGCCGTTCGGTCACACCGTTGTCTTGACCATTACGATTTTTGTCCGAGCATATTGATGTCCACAGCAATTCTGGAAAAGATCGTTTGGCACTAAAAGTTCGTCTTAATCTTTAAAGGCAACTTTGTGAATAAATGAGTACTAAATCAGCATCGACAAATGTGTATTTACTGCATGGAAGAATAATGTCCTTGGCAGCTTCGTGATCATAATATGGGAATCAAGCAGGTCTAAGAAAAGCAAAAGCCACTTCAGCCTGCTCAACGCCATTTTTTTCAGGGCCTTGATCAAATGGATGAACATAGCCTTCTCTTTGCACAAGTATACAGTGGTCATCCAGATAATTATATTGAAGCAAATCATACTGTGCGTACGTCTTAAGTAAGCTTGGTCGTAAACTGCCTTTATCATTGACCAAACCAAGCATCATTCTCGTCTCGAGCATAGCTTTAGTTCCTGTTTTAGTACTACTTGAGTTGGTTTCTTATATTTTTCGTGTATTTAGTTTGCCCGGTCGATTATTTGCAAAAATGATGGCTGGACATACTTTGTTAAAAGTAACATCTTTTAGTATGCAGCCTCTGTTCGATCTTTCGAAAAAGGATATTAATGAGTGCATGGGTCGCTAACATTGACGCTCTCTAAATAGCTTATCGAAAAGCAATTAGAAGTCGTCTATTTTGGCTTTGATTAATGCGACGAAGTCATTTGGCGTTTTTCTGTTGACTTCATTTACTACGCAATCCTGCAAACTATTGAGGACCATCATGTGTGAGTCATCTAATTCCGATTCAGGCAGCTTATGGCTGCCAAACGAAGCTATGCCGATCATGACAAGACATTACCTGTAATAAAGTACCCAATGATGAAAACTCGAGTGCTTTCTCGACATTCTTAGGCCTTTGTGGTCGGCTCAGATCATGCATTTCTATAATGTACTCTACTTGTCCTAAATAGCGTAAATATGCGCATCGTTTTTCGCGCGGACTGTGAGTTAGCTCATAGCAGCAAAACTGAAAGCACGTTGGAGAAAAGGCATACAGAAAAGCTCTTAGTGCTATTCTTCATTATAGGCAGAGATGCTAAACTTGAGTGGTCGATGTTTGCACGGATGCAATGATAAAATTTGGCCTGCTTTATTAAAGAGTGTATCCGGTAGATTCAAAATTGAGTAATTACTTTAACTGGAAGAGCATTATACTTCTGAAGGCACATGATGCGCCAAAAAGCGGTCATTTGATATATGCCAGGGTGGCTTCTTGGCTTTCACAACAGTTCGCGGACATGAGGGTGACTAAATAGTTGAGAGCCTATAGGACCTGCCGAAGGATCAAGCCCGCAGCTTGCACATCGACTTTTATAAAGAGCCTGCCTGTACCGCCAGACTGTTCGAAGCTTATAAGCCTCGACTTTGCTTCAAGTTGCGACTAAACAATGACAACAAGGGCGTATAAGCCGCCTTAGCAATATAGTGCTATGATACCGCGCCTTGACTTATATGACTGGTAAACAAGTAGACTTGCTGTTCATAATTACGGTATTGAATCCCGTGGACTTGATGGTGAATCGCGGATACCCACTGCGTTTTGTCAAATACTGTTGCGGCTAGATAATTTTCAGTGGGGAGAAGTCTAACTTTCTAAGTGGCTGATGGAGTCGCACAGCACCTCGCACAGAGGAGACATGCAAAAATTTTAGCATCTTCTTTGGTGACCTATTGTTCATTTAAGAGGATAGATGTGTGCAATGGAAGGCAAAAAAAGTCATAGTGCATATGGTACCATAATTTTCTTTGCCCTAAGGTGAAGTTGTTTGTGGACCATTGAGAAAATGAGCGGTATATTCGCGTTCCTCGTGGTTGCAAAGCTGTAGACTCCTTCATATTCATACTAACACATGGATTTGATCGTGGAGAAAGTGTATCTTTCTACCCATCGTCTAAATCGCCGATGCAGCTTTAGGTCAGATGCCGCCTTGATACGGATGCAACCTTACTTGCAGAAATGTACTTGTCTTCGTCATCAATATATGAAGTTCCAACTATCAGCTTCTTTTGCTGCCTCCTGATCGTCGTTACAATTTCCTTGCCTTTTTGTATAAAAAAATCACGAAACTGACGATTAGTACTCGTTTTCCTCCTAACAAATGTACTTAAAGTCTAAGTGGAGAAAAGACCGAAAATTTGCGCGAAACTGGCCTTCTCGCTAAAAGCTGGCGCTTCTTAATTGGAATGTGGTCATATAACATTGCTGGTCTTGGTGCACGGCAATCCACTTTACTTACAGAGACGGAAGAAATCAAACAGCCATGGGAAAATATTGATCCCAACGCAAAAGTTGTAACATAAGCTTTTGTTGTTTCGTAGATGACTATGCGTACATCTATACGTGGCAGCAAGTAGAAACGAAAAGTAAACATATTGCAATTACATTGCTTAATAAGATAGGCAAAAATGCTACGTGAAACGACCGTCAAGTCGTGTTTATACTAGTATCTCCTTATAGAGTGATTACCCGCCTGATCGTCCCAATACACTTTCTCTAGCGTTGCTATTTACCAAAGTCACAACAAGCAAACTTTACTCTTTAAGGTCATATCACTCCAGGGACTGACACACGAATGTGAAGTTATTCAGTAACGGCTGGAGATTTGCTTTGATCTTCAAGCCTTAATGGCTAGAAACACGGTACAAAAATAAGTGTAATAGAATGATCAACGATCCACTGATTAAGGTTGATGAGTCTTGCCGCGAAAATTTCGGCCAGACACGACTTACTGCCCATTCTGCCTATTTGCTGTACAATATTACAGTTAATACTTTCCATCGAATCAAGTATTAATCGCTAGGATTAAATAATGTCGATTAGGCACGTACAATGAGCAACATTGGCAACTGGGACCACTTTTGTGGCCGAGAAATGCTAAACTATTTAATACTAATGCGCAATATGTACCATCGCCACAAATGACAAGCTACTTTAATTTGCGTGGAGTGCTTCGTATCCAATCCTGGCCGTGCTTGCACAAATACCCCATGAAACTAGAGGCGTCACTTCCACCCACATTAAGAGCGACAATCATGTGTCTTTTGTGTATAGCGTTGCAAAAAATTACAAGAATTTTCTAGTTACGGCGAGTTAAGCAGGATGAGGTTAAACATAGAATTCTCCGTGCAAAATTTGCGTGACGAATTGTAGTCTAAAAAAGCGTGATCAATCTGGGCACTTGTGCCAGTTTTTTGAAAGACGACGGCATGGAGGGTGACAATCCCGTTGATTCCAAAATGGCTTGTGCGTTCGACCCGTTTTCTCTGAGTCTCATACACAGAGAAAACGGGTCGAACGCACAAGGCCGAGAGAAAACAAGTATCATGAGGGAAAGATGAAAACAGATCTATAAATGAATTTAAAGAGTATCTAAAGTTGCTGAAAAGCCAAATCATTACAGAGTCTAAAAATTCGTGGTATTTTTACACGGCAAGTGTGCGTGCATGTGCTGGCAACAGTTTTAAAGGTAGCATGAAAATACTTTTGAACACTCATCTGCACTGTCACCGCTGAAGTACTTGATTAAATTGGATGGATACTGTCACCTTTAATTCAAAAATATATATTTCTAGCTAAAGAATTGTTGACTTAAATTGCAAAGCCACTGGAGAATTAAGCGTTCGACAACAAAACACTTCCGAACTGTAATAGAGCTCTATTGTTTAAAGTTTGTTTGGTTGTTGTTCTTTTATATAAGCATTAGGCGTAGGCGTGCGCAATTCTGTCTCCTTTTAACATATCGCGCGTGAGCTTTACAAATACCACGTAGCAACACACTACAATTTTCAAATTTCACTGCGGCAACATTGTCAATAATAGCTAATACACAGCTGTGTAACTTATCTGACTGGTCACCGACGAAATCCAGCGTTTTTTCAAATGTCGAAATCAACACGAGGTGGCTTTCATCGATGTCGTGAATGAAGCGCTCTTTCTTCGTGCTGCCGCTTTAGCTTGCCAGAGCTAATAGCTTTAAAAATTATCTAACATGATATAGTTCCTTATTGTGAATGGTTAAACGCTAGTGCTGATATACGTAAGATTATAGCAGTATTGGGGTTTGAAAGGACGAAATGTTACATCTCTCAGCACTGCTATAGAGCTATCAAGTTGGGCCTACTTCTCTCTCTTGCATCGCTAATTGACAATGTTTAGTGATCCAATGATACTCGAGCGCAACGATCTTGCTAATGCAAACGTTTAAGTTAAGTATTCGCTGTAATCGATCGAGACGACGCTCATTTCAACTTAAAAGAGCTTGACACCAGCACGCCATAGGCGTAGGCTCAGAAACCTCTTTAAGAAATTGGAAACGTGTTTGTTTCTTCTTCGTTCTATCCAGTGCTTTGCAACAAATCGGCGTCGACAAGTTGACATTTAGTTGCAAACTCAAGCTGCTAACGGGTTTCTACGCCTGAAGCAGACGCTTATTCTTAAGTCACGAGGCTTACTCTCTTTTCAAAGGCACTTACGGTTCTGCCTTGACGATTTCCAAAGACTTTTTGCGTCACACTTTCTGTACACTACAACACTTTCTTCTAAACTAAGTAGACCTAATTTTGGTGTATGCTGTATTGCGTGTAGACACACGACTACTTTTATCAGTATAATACACTAAGCGCCAAACTCCGGACATATTATGCCACTAAAAGATTTAGAGTATGGCTAAATTTTCGGACCGTTTTAACTACCAATATGGCCATTAGAATACCATTTTTGTTCTCCTTTCCAGCTCTTTGTACTTTCTTTGCGATGACCTGGGTCGCTTTTTTTACAGTTTACATAAAAAAAAGAATCATACTACTAGACCACGAGGCCAGCTTAGGCGTGCCAATCGCAATCAAACCACTTTCAAGCTCCTGCAAAAATGCGCAAAGGACGAGGCAAACTCGATTTTCTTTCTGATGGTGAAATATGATGGTGCGACAAACTTTAAGCAAGCGCTTGAGAAGTATCAACTGGTCAAGTAAGATTGCGTGAACCGGGCAAAGCAAACCAAGAAGGTAAAGGTACAAAGCATCATTTGATACGAATATCGCTATCTGGATTGTAGCAAAGGAACGGCATTAGAGTGGCAAAACCAGGAATAACAGATGAAGTAGTAAACCGTAAGTCGAGTATGCGAGGAAGTGGCTACAACGAAGTAATTGTGCCGCAGATTGGACATATTGGGAGACGACGTTCTTGTTTTTACTTGTCCGTGGCTTTGGAAAGTTCATTGGCAAAGAAGGCAATGGAGATCTTACAAAAGAAGCAGAGAAGGAAAATCATGACAAGGGAAACATCACTCGCGAAAGAAGACTCGGAAAAAGAGAAGCGTGAGGACTATGGTGGAAAGTTCACAAACCAAACAGAGAATAATAACTCGTCTACGTCTGTTGCCAAACCATAACTTCAAAGCAAGTGGGTGGTTGAAAATCGAAATGCGGGTCATTTGGCGGTACTTAATCGAAAAGACGGCAAATTTATTTTCATGCTTGGATAATAGAACACACACCTTGTGGCGCAAACAGTCGACGACGTAAAATTGACTTAAAAAAACAAAAACGAAAATGATGACAGCACAAATTGTATTTGCGGCTTCAATTGCGACTGCCACATTGCCTAGATTGTTTGCTTTGGAGCCAGCTAAGCATGAATCTATTTGTGAATTCTGTGACATACATGCGCCACTCAGTTTTTGGAAGTATTGTTATTTATCACTAACATATACAGCTCCTGAAACTCTTTTTTCTCCGAAGTCATGCTTTTATTCTACGGCCTTTTACTGTCCCATTTGAAGGTGCTGAGATCTGTGTGAGTCCCGTATAAGTGCATAATTTATGCGTGCTCTCGGAGTTTGCACAGTGGCTTACGAGGTCATTAAAACTAATCGGATTAATATGGAGGCTGGGCATTGTTCTTAGGCAACAATGCTGCTGGAATTGGTATGCAAAAGACAAAATTTTGGGTACGTGTGTCTTTGCGCTGTTTGGAAAAAGGCAGAGATACTCGAATCTAAATTGATCTCTAAGAAGCCTAAGCAAGGCAGGGCTTATCGCTCTATCCAGGGGAAGTGCCTAATTTTTGACACGGAATAAATCCACAAACGCTTTCGAGCCATTTAACAATATCTACAAGATTCAAGTAAAGCCACAAGTGCCTACCATTAAGATTACCACTGCTTTCATAGCCTGCACCAACCAAAGTCTCAATGCCATACGACGAGGCGTAGCGATAGATATTCTCGTCACCTCCGGTCGTAACTATTAAGCGATCTACTTGAGACACCAATTGATTTCGTACTTCTCCTGGAAAATTCAACATTTCACAATCGATTTCTGCTGTTGTGTGAATCTGTAGCTACCTAAAGTATAGTACAGTCGTGGAGGAAACTTCCCTGAAGGTCGGTGATCGAATAAGGCTTGGGCGGCGAAGTCGATGATGAAGAAGAAGCAAAGTGTATTTGATGGACAGCTCCTACGAAGACTTGTCTTACTTCCATCCAAGACGCTATTGCTATTATTACCTTTATCTGACTTATAACACTTTTGGATCTCTAAGCAATAAGGTCTCTTGATCCCAATGACTATGGGGCATCTGGACCTTGCTTCTGGTCTGAAATTGCGTATTTTTAATTTTATGAATAGTATATGTTTGTTGGGAATAATGAATCTATTTAACATAATGACCGCTACAGGCAAACCTGCCGGTGACGAAGGTTACGCCACATAAAGCCATTATAATGCACGTCACCTTATTTTGCATCTAGCGCACTTCACATTTAAAATCTACCGCCAACGTCTTTATCTTGAGTTGTATCTTAAAATGATATCAACTAAGCCCCATTTAGTTTTGTCAAGATCAAAATCTCAGAACAAGGGTGCTCGTGGCCACATAGTGAATAGCGAGTCATCATGTTGACATTGGTACGAGCCACACAGTATGGAATATCAGATCACGGAAAGTAGCCTTCTCGGCACTAACAACCCTTTTAGTGACTCATTAGAGTGTATGCACGCTAATGTGGTACAAACATTTGAAAGGGTATAAGGCCCAGTGCCTTTGCCTTTTAACGGGTATCTTTCTCGCTGCTAAAAAAGCGGAGATGAGCTTTAAATAGTTCTCCAGTTGGCCTTGCTTGATCTACATTCATTGCTACTGCGCTGTTTCGCTCAGCTTCGCTGTGTTAGTTAACGAAAGACTATTGAATCAGAGTTTCGATTGTAAACACCACTGATATTCTAAATAAATGTACCAAGGAGCTCGATGAGGTTCACTTTCAAGTCAAGCTCATTTAAAAGACAGATGGTAAATTCTCAAACACCAAAAGCTTGGTTAACGGCATCATTAAAAACCTAAAGTGTTGTTTTCAGCAAGCTCAAGAACTTCTGTTTGATTCATTTGACCACTGAGAAAAGGGTAGACTGTAACCATAGTTTTGTTTATGCATAAAGGTTGGATGAGATAATTAAAGATTATCCAAGCAACAATGAGGAGACCAGCAAGCATGGTCCGACGAAGATTCCGTAAGGCTGAGTGCCCATCTCCGATTTCACGACCTTGTCAACAGAGTAGGCCAAGATCTCTCGACGGCACTCTTGACGGCACTGAGACAGTGTGCTCAAGTGCCGTATCCACAAGATGCGGCCAGTTCCAATGGTCAAGCAGATGCAATCGTAGGCTAGCGCAACTCCTTCCGCAGCGGAATACTCGACCTGCTATTCATGCAGCAGGTACTACTGCATCTTACTCAGTATTTACAACATTATTAGGCCCAGCTGCAAGCTCAAATGCAAACCCAAACGCAGCAGTGTAACGAGCACCTCGAGCTTCTCGTTGCATCAAGGAACGAGCAAATTAATAGGGATCTTCCTGATTATAAAAATAAGTTTGGGGAAGATACTTAGCTATTGATCTTTGCAAAGGAAAAATACTACGTCAATAAGCACCACTTGATGGTAGTAGATTCATCAGCCCTTTGGGAAGCTTCTCTTGATTAAACTAGGCATATCCGTGCTGATGTGGCACCGTGTCTTTTAGCCAACCAAGAGCGCATAAATGTGCACTAGACATGGACACTATTCAAAATCAACTGCGCACATGCTTCAGGCCTAAGCATTTCAGAGCATGATCTTCAAGAGCAATTAGTTCATCTGAAGCAATTAGTACGTCTCCAGTTCCACTCACACTAAGTTGTAGAATAGTCAATAAGAAGCGTTGTCATTTTCTTAGAGTGGATCTGGGTTAATAAACGCGAAGAAGATAAAAAAGACCGAGTGGTCTCCAGGTGGCCATTGTAATTGCCTTCGACTGCGTTTTCGCCTACAATTCGGGCAAACCACCTCGTGTATCGGCCAAGTCATTCAAGACAGTGTCAATAAAAACAGCTTATTGCGCGAGCACTTCACGACCTCAAAATATCAAGTGATATGATTCGACCAACTTGGCAACATGCAACAGTTTTGGCGTTGTCGGCCATATATCTCCGCAATGTCCCCTATATAACGTAAGATACATTAAAGGCGCCTTCAAAAGCAGAATCCTAAGCTTTTATAAACGTTGGTCGAGCGAGACTCGTCATAGTCTTGCTTGACAATAAAGGCAGTCTTATTCAAAGACTAGTTGAAGGTATACAAGAGTGAAATCATGCAAGTCAATGTTGGCTACGCCCAGATTGTCCATTATTACCGACGAGCCATGCACATCTGTTTGCAGATACCTATTGTCCTTTTGGCCTAATCTGCCGAAGCAACGTCCAGACAGACAAGTTGGTGGACAACGCAGGGCAAAATTAATCAGAGCCGTGAAAATTTTAATTCTTACCGGCAGCAAGGTCATCAAGTATTTTATGTTAAGAAAGGCTCAATTGGCTTTGAGATTCATGACAATAGTCGAACCTGGATTTAGCATGTGCTCTTTCTCTTTTAAATGCTGTGCTGGAGTAATGCAGCTGGGCGGTCGATTTTGGTATCGTGTCTGATTAAATCAAGGGTCGGAAGCGAAGTTGTAGTTAGCAAAATCTGAGAATCACAAAAAGGAATACACAAATACTGTATGACATTCAGGGGGCAGTACAAATTTTTCAAAAAGCAAAAACACGACAATGGCGCATTCTGAAGTGGTCTTTCACAAAGACGCTGTCACTAGATGATGTCGAAATCCGCGAGCGCCGACAAGTGGAGGAAGGGGACGCTTTCTATGTCGTGTACTATGCCCACTCGATGCAAGACCGCGAGACGACCAACATTACTTCCATAATTCTCCGCAGCATTTGTATTTACCTAGGAATACGCTATGTAAGAACCAATTCAAGAGCTTTATGTTAGAGGTTATTGCGCATAAAAGCTTGATGGTCAAGTGCCTGATATTTACAAAAAGAAAAGTGAGGTGATTGGGATTTAGCCACTCGAGCATCAAAATGATATCGATAACACGAGCAACGAAGACTCTGTGACAGCAGCAGACAAGGCCTCATCTCCATCAAGTAAGCGTCATTGGAGACATCGCTTGCTCCACGTTGATGTCACTTGTATCAGTGTTAATTACACAACTAACAAGACCACTTCGATATAGAATAACACCAGACGCTAGCAGCAATTATCGAAATTACGCCTCGTCTACGCTTTAAAGTGTTGCTCACAGATCGAGTTGCAACGTTCATTTCTCTGCAGCACATTCAAGACGTTAAAGGCGAGACCACATATCACTTTGGTCAACTTTCAAAATCGACTAACAGAGAGGTGAGGTTTTTTAAAAGGCGTTTATTGGAAATATAAGTTGCTGCGGGCCTCGGACCTGTTTTTTTTAATTCTGGTTTGAGCTCTCAATACCTCTTCCGCCCTTGAAGCCTCAAAATGGCGGGAACACTGAGTCGCTTTTTTGCTTCGGCTTCAACATCAGGGGCCATCGCGAGCATTCGCAATAATGCGCAACTACTTCAGACCTCTCAGCTTTTATACGATCAAATACTGCCGTCAGCAGCAACAGTCGGCGTCAACGAGAGCAACACGCGCAGCAAAGAGAGCGAACCAGACAAGATCTGGGCCTTAGTGGCGGTTTTGGCCACGGGTATGACGCAAGAGATTAAACAAGAGCAAGCAGAAAGGGATCTACAGTCTACCGAGTCAGAGACGTTGCTCGACTGGCACTTGGTAGATTTGTTGGCCGAAGCAGGTGTTGGATTACAAGAGTTTCTACTCTACTTGACAAGTCTCTTTAACCGTCTGCTCCTTGAGCCAGCACTGCTAGCAGCTACTACGCTCCTCAAAGAGGAATTCACCATTGCCACCCTCTTGTTTGAAAAGTTTCGCGTATTATGGGAGACGCTAGTGCCTAAGACAAAGAAGTCGCTATTTCCGTCCGACCCGGAGCCTGAGAGCGACGACGCGCAGCAGAGTGAGCTCAAATCATGCGCACGCTACCAAAAACTCTTTAAAAGTGGCTGGTTGTTGTTTCTGCTGGCCAAAAGAAGATTGGGGGCACACTATTCCGGATTGGGCCAATTGTACAGCTTGCTCCTGGCTACGCTCCATTTGGTGCTTGCGAATGCCCAAGCGTCTCAAGCAACAATTGAAATGGAAGTGGCAGCTGCATTAAGTGCGATGGGCGCGTTGGGAGCAGACAATGCGTCGCCTGTGAAGGTGGGGGCAGGAGTGAAGACGAGTGCCCAACTTCTTGAAGCTCTGTGTGCGGTCCCAAAAGTGAACCCGCTCGACGTCTCGCGGGCGTCTGAACATTTAGGATTGGTACTGCAGCAGTTGCGAGAGGAAGGTGTGCTGCAAACGGAAGCAGGAAAGCAGCCTGTGCTGAGTATGTCATTGTTTTCCGACAGCGTTCTGGCTGCTAATGTAACGAGATTGTATGAAAGTTATGGAAAAGATTACTTGGATGGATGTGGTAAATTAGATGAGCGCTTTTATCTCGATGCGCGCACTCGACGTATTATAATGGGAGCAACTGCTATACAAAAAGAGAATGAAACGAGTGGATCCAGCTCAAGTGCAACTGATTCAAGTAGCACCTCAAGTACCAGTCGAAGTGCTGTGCATGCCATGCTGTCACCTGTACGTCGTAATATGCTCGCACGGAGACGGGAAAACGGCTCTTCGACTCCTGTTAGGAGAGGGATGATGACGCCACCACGCCATCGTCAACATCCGTGTGGGATGCACTCGCCGTTGGTGCGTTCACGGCAATGGCAAGAATCTCCACAAAGTGCGAATTTGGTTGCCCTCAATGCAAGTCCTCGTCCATCCCCGGGAGTGATGCAGTCACCAGTTACGGCCGCAGTGGAGATTAATAATTTAGTACGAGAAGTACTTTCAAGCACCATGTTGACTCCCGTGACGCCACAGCTCAGTGAGTTTTTCGCAGATTGTGCAGTCGACCCAACAGAACGAATTACTCGCGTCTTGAACAAACACGCGGACTTGCTCTTAGCCGCACGAAGTGCAAGTCGGATTACGGGTGCGACAATTATTATCGATGATGAGGAAGCAGCCACGGCAAATGAGAACAACACTGGACAGGACGCATCTGTTGTATCCGATGTAGACGACAGTCTAAAACGCACGAAAAACCTGACGATCGTACTCTTTTACCGTGTTTTGGAACCATTGCTACTATCTGAGCGTAAACGACTACGCACTACGGATTTCTCGAAACTACTAAACAATGAAGTCTTTCTCGCAGCGCTGTTTGCGTGTAGCGCGGAAGTGGTGCTAAAAGCGCATTCGCTCATTACGATATCGTATCCTTTTCTGCTGGAACATCTGCACGTTAATGTTTTCCACTTTGCAACGACCAGTGAAAGTTTCGTCAAGTATGCCCCAAAGCTTCCGTCTGCTTTAAAAAAACACATGAGTGATGTCAAAAATCATATTCTAGACTCGGCCGTATGGAAATCGGGTTCTGCGCTGTACCAACTTCTCCCTCAAGCCAACAAGCAGACTTCTTTTTCCAGTGCGTCAAGCTCGACCAATCATTCAAACATAGTCGCACCTGCTGGTCATGCACCAGTACTTCGACTTTTTTTCCGAATGGTGCTCTCGCGTGCAGCTTGTAGAATACACCAATTTTGCAATCTTTTGAATCTAGACGCTACCGATCAAAATCAGATCTGGACTGCTGTGAAGGAGTGTATCACGTCACACCAGCATTTGTTGCAAAACCGTCATTTGGACTTGATCGTGCTGTGCAGTATTTACGCTGTCTGTAAGGTTTCGCGTGGGCCTCACGTGTCTCAGGCAGCAGCAACAATGTCGTTCAAGAAGTTACTGGCATGCTACAAGCAACTTTTTTGGCAAACGTCGAGTGGTTTGAACTCAATAGCAGGATCTCCATTCGTGCCGTCACGTGATGGTGAAGGCGTGACGTACAATATTCCTTTAGAGAGTGATTCATCAAGAGGAGATATTATCAAGTTTTACAATCGATGCTACATTCAGCCCATGAAGGTTTTTATTCTCCAATTCCAGTGCCATGAGTCGCAGATGGCTGCAGCTGACGCTGTTGTTGCCAATGCTACAAATACGTCCCAAACGCTTGCCCCAGGATTTATGGCTCGACGAGAAGGTGCGATGATGGGCTTAACAGCGTCGACATCGGATTTAGAAAGCATAAGTCGCGCAGCATCCGACGCCGTTCGAAAGCTGTTTGCAACACAAAACACGAGTTCTTGCGCAGTCAAAGACTCTAACAATGTCATCCCAAGCACTCCACCGCGACCTTTTCGGCATCGATCGTCGCCTTTTGTATCATCCCCGGCGGTCGCAGCGCTTCAAATGTTTACAACAGCTGAAGTCCAAACACTGCCCGTATCAATAAACCAGACGTCGCCACTTCGCGTCAAATCTTCAAATGTCTTCATGTCTCCACTGCAGCAAGTACGCCTGAATCGACGATCCGACTTGACGCCGCGATCGCACGCTTTGTATGCCATTGGCGAGAGCCCCGCACGCGTAAGTTTCGACTGAATTTAAATGTGTCGTGATCGATTGATATAAGCTGCTGCTGCTCTTAATCATTAATGCAGGATTTGGCGTTGATAAATCGTGCAGTGAACATGGCACCGGCCAATTTGAGGCGTGCCCGTGTGCCTGATCTTGTAATGGAGAGCGACACGGAACAAGACTCGGCTCGGATACGTAAAAGGCAGAAATCAGCTTTGTAAATCAAATGCCCTTAATTGTACTTGTAGATTATGAAAAATATGCCTAGGGGGTGAGCAGAAGCTATTCCTTACTGGAGATCTACAAAGCCCAAACGCTTAAAAAGGTCACGCGTACAGTGTTGTAGCCGAGGCCAAACCAATGTCTTGAAAATCAAAATTCGTCTTGTCATTTAATGTGACCCTTTTTGCCAACATCTCCACAGTGTATATATTGTCAGTCACCCGTTTTGTTAACTTAAACGTTCGTGCCCAACGACATCAGAGGCTAGCATCTCAAAGCTCTCCAATCCAGAGTGGCCACGCTTTACTTAAATGTTCGTAACTTCGACCTCTGGTTCGTCGCTTTCGCTGCTGTCTCGACCATGCAAAACCGGGAGCGAGATCTCATCGTCACTAACCAACTCATCGGCCACGGGATCGGATTCAGTGGCGTTGAGACGACCACGCATGGCTGCGCCTTCTTGTAGCTGTCGCACTAGCCATCCTTCATCGGCCATAAACAGATTGTCAAAAGTATCACGAGTCGTGTCGTACGCAAAACTGAACTCATCAAAGTGCGATTCGTCACTAGAATTGGCGATGGTCAATGCCTTCTTTCCATTAACAGCTTTGCGGTCATCGCCAATTGTTTCATCTACGTTCATGTTGCGAAAATGTTCATGCACATTTTGCATCAACTCTCGCGTCGGTGGAATAAATGGCGGCTCCACTTCCTTCGCCTCTAATTTCTCCCAGTCAATCGTCTCAAAAAAGGGGTGGCTACGAACTCCATCCATACTAATACGTTCCGCAGGATCACGGACGAGCAGTTTCTTGAGCAAATCAATGGCATCGTCGTCAATCGGCGGGTACCTATCGTACTTTACATCCGCAGTTTGTATTTTCTTGTACATAGCTGAGACGTTGGGGTCAAAAAATGGAGTGCTGCCCGTCAACATTTCGTACAAGAGAACGCCGTAGCTCCACCAATCCGCTGCCATGCCATACTGAGGCTTTTGCGTGAGCAACTGCTCAGGAGCAATGTAAGCAGGAGAACCGGCCAGTGTTCCGGCCTGGGAGTAGTTGTGGCTGCCTGGCTCTCCTTTTAAACGAAGCTGCTTTGAAATACCAAAGTCTACAAGACGAATGTTGCCCGTCTTGTCCAGCATAATGTTGTCTGGCTTCAAATCACGGTAGATGATACCGTGCGCGTGCAAATACGACAGCGCGATTGCGAGTTCGGCCGCATAGAACCGAGCACGCTCGACTGTGAAACGCCGTCCACTGCTCGTCGATACGTTGGGGTCCATTTTCGAAGAATGCATATGCAAGTACAGATTGCCACCCTTGTAGTAATCCATACCAAGGTACAGCTTGGTTTGTGTTTGAAACGCAAAACGCAAGCAAGTCAAAAAAGGGTGGCGAACCCCTGACAAAATGCGTCGTTCTTTCAGTGCACTCTCTGCGCCCGACTGCTTGTCAATAATCTTGATTGCAAAGTATTCATCAGGATTCAAATGACGCTGAACAAGGACCACAGTACCAAATCCGCCTTGGCCAAGCACCCCCACGACATCGAAGTCCGAAAACGACAATGCCAAGGAGCGTTTAGAGAGACAGTACTGATGGAAGCACGACGGATGTTCGGCCACAACCATAGGGTTAGTCGTTACACGACGCACTCTCAAAGCTTTCGAGCAGCGCTGACGGAATGACAGTACGACACGGGATATCCGACGTGCTGGAGTAAAGGTCATTTGCAGTCCAAACTTGCCTTCCGTCGTTGATCCAGACACGGTATTGATAAGGCGATGACCCAAGTACACGAATGCATGATGGTCATCGTCATCGGCTTTGTGCACTGCCTCCTCATCTATATCCGTAACTAGCAAATACTTGCTTTTGTATAAAGCCGCAAAGTGCACGAAGCCTTCCCGTCCATGGTAAATGCCCTTGAACACACACGACGGCTGCCCTGTCTCGCTTGTTTCGAGATCAAACAGCAACTCGACGTCTTTGCTCAACTGACGCAAATATGATGGTAGACTTTCAATGACCTTATCCGTAGCTGATTGCGCCAATAGGTGCACGAGATCAGCCAAAAATTTCTTGGCAATGTGCGTCGTCACTGTCGATTCAAGCGATACAACCTCTTCGGCTGAGCGAGCAGTCGGAGTCGAAGGCACGTGCCGACCATGTTGCGGCTGCGAAGACTCTTTTGGTGGCGAAGGGGACAGACTCTGGTGCATCATGTGCATCCACATGGACCTTTCCACGACGGAGGCCGCCACAAAGTGGATTAGGTTCCCATTAGTGGCCAGAAAACTAAATCCTAGCGCTTCAGGCTTGAGTTTAGAGCCGCCAAAGCCCGCAGACGGTAGCGAATTCAGAATTTGCTTGATCACCCAGCGACCGCGATGCTGTTCCTTGGCCAGTGCGTGATTCTTAGTCTTGTAGATCGAGATGGTACGATTCTGTAGCGTAATATAACGCGGCGTCCAGCTCTTGACAATCTTGCGCTGCTTGTAGAGGTACCCTTCCCACTCCACTTCCTCGGCCGTGATGGTTTTAAGGTCGATGAGGTTGGGCATGGACATGGCATCGATGCCTTTCTGTTTACGACCCTTACTGCTCGTAAGTGAAGCTGTTGGGGTGGTGCCGCTGTTGTTGGTTGTACCACGGGAGTAGGATGACCGGGAACCGGAGCCAGTGCTGCCGCCCGACGGTGGGCCACCGATGCTCGCCTTGCGTCGGTGTACGCGCGCTGCCTGCGTGAGATTCGTGCCTGACGAATTACGCAGCAGTAGATGTGCCTCTAGCATGTGCGCCATGGCTCACTGCTACACTGCGGACGAATGCGGAATAGCTAGAGTGAAGGTCTTTCGACGAAAAGAGAAACCAGTGCGAGGGAGTCAAATGGAACAGGTGGCGGCTACAACAGATAACTGTCGTGACGGTGCTGTTCTTCCCGAGCGGCGCCCCAAAACGCTCTCGTTCCTCACTCTCTCGCTCTTTTTGCTTTCTGGCACTCGAGGTGCCAAGACAACACGCGTAGTGAATCTCCTAAGCTTTGTCTATTGTCACCCGTATTGTGTTGGTTTTTCCAGTACACTCCCTTTCATGCAGATAATAGTATAAGCAGGGAAGTATGCTGATTGGGTAGTTTCAAGGTGTGTAACAACAAAGCGGAGTCAGGAGTTCGGTGTGCGTTACGCTGTCCGGTGGCGCAAGCTACCGCGAACACTTTAATTAGTTAATGTCATCTCTGCCTCCGTGCGCGTTGGTATAGTGGCATCGGCCGAAGAAACAGCCGTCGTGACGATGTCATTGCCCCTAATAGCATTGTCAAGGGAAACGGAGCGTTTTGAAGGGCACGTTGATATTCGTGGCTATAATATTTGATAGCAGTTAGGTCTCGCAAGCCTTCCTCCAGACACTAGCGAGGTTTTATTCAAATCTGATAGAAGCTGATAGTTCTAAATATCTTGAATAAGCTTCGCATTGCTTACACACGCATAACAAGCTATCCGCACCTGGCGTACACGGAGACTCAAGGGCTTGTTGTAGGACCTGATTTTTATGGAGCGTGCACAATATGACAGCCGCGTAGTCAGTCATTTGAGCAATTCTTACTTCAGAGCGAGCTTGGTGCTTGAACCGTTTATATGCGAGCTGTATATTCTGTGCTGGCTTTACAACCGTGCGTGAAGATGCGCAGCCTGCAGGGCTAGGGCTGAAAATTTAATGTCCACATCCCGGGTACCAACGATAGTACATAAAGAGCCGCCGCGTAGCTAAAGTAACACGCTAGCTAATGCATACAAAAGCCTGCGTGACCAGATGGCGTGTGGACAACAAGCCCAGATCTTTTCAAAATTCAAGTTCTTTGTACTGTGGCACGTAAAACGACTGCTGATAAAACCAACTTATCATTGTCTGCCTTGCACACGAAATCGGTTTTCCTGTTAAGTGTTAGTTTATAGTGTGAACAAGTGAAGAAGGCTAGATATCTCTTAAAATCCATCTGCTTCACAGTAAACAAATGGTGCTATACTTCCAATCGCGTACCAAAAGCAAAAAGCAACGACATTTTAAGCGTGAAAAACGAAGCTTTTTGTGCTTTATCAATTACAATGGGTGTCCGTTCGGATTGGCGTGGTCCTCCCATCAAGCACATAAGTGGGCTTTTAATCACACTGCGCTGCTGTAACTACTGAGCAAGAAAAGACTGAATATTCATCATTATTACGTTGATGTTTGCCATCAATGTGGCGTGAGGTGCAGAGTACGAGGCGCTTCTTTAATTCTGCGTATCGGATTGTACAAATGGCGAGGCCGGCTCGCTAATAAGGGTTTTAGTGTGATTGCAATCTTCATACGAGAGTGTAATAAGACCAGACGTGGATCTTTCAATTTTCAGTCTTGTGACAAATTGTGAAGGGATTGCGGCCAGGCAAGACATGCCAATTTCGCAGCGCATAACTTTTTTCGGAAAATTTTTTTTTCCCGGAAAAAAAGAATGCGTTGCGAGGAATTGCACTCTGACGACATCGCGAGTATAAAGGTATACAAAAATTCTGTGACAAATTTCGCCTGTGCTACGCAATATCGGGCGCGAATTACCACTTCAGCATCTTGTTCACAAATTTGAGACAAACGGCCAGGATTAATCGTATTGTGCCGGACAAGATTTTTGGCGCGAATTTCGATAAAATGGCTTTGCAAGTCATACTTTGGCATATAATTTGAGCGCGCTTTTTTAGGTGCTAAGCTCAAAACCGCAGCTCCCACAACCGTTCGATCTCCCATGAAGTCCGAGTCAAAGCTGGTTGTGGTCGCTCTGGAAGGCTGTCACGGCTGCGGAAAGACAGTGCTCTGTGAGGAGTTTGCGGCGCAAGGCTACGACATATTAGGGGAGGCGTTCATGGACATGGCGGCCTATTCGCTCCACCCACAATCGCTGCTCATGGAGACATCGTGGGTCTGCTCGTGGTTTGAGCGCGTGTTGCGGCTCACGGACAGCGTAAAGCCCGGGTGCAAGCAGGTTTTGATTGCTGACCGCTCGCCGTTTAGTGCGGTGCTTTACTCGGCCAACGGCCACCTCTTGGAACCTGTCATTCGCGAGCAGGTGCGAGAGGTCCAGGACTTTGCTAGTGTCCAATTTTACACAGTGCATGTTCGAGTAGAGCGCGAGCTGCTGTGGCGACGTATCTGTGCGCGTCTCGAAGTTGAACCTGAGCGATTGCGGCTCAATGAACACAAGCGCGAGTGGATGGAGGAGACGCTTGCTTTTTATGAATCTTTTGAGTGGGACCTGACCGTGACAAATGACGAGCGTAGCGTCGCAACAATTGCAAAACACATCAGTCAGCTAATAAGCGAGCGGGACAATACGTTTAGGATTGTGCACAAGCGCACGAAACCCCGTGTGCATTCCCTTTCCGATTGCTCGATTGGCAGCACTCACAGTACAGACAGTGAGTGTGAAAGCGCATGGGAGGAGCACGATAATCAAGCAAAAGCAACATCAACTCTAGAAGCACTGATAGCACCTGCCCAGTGAGGTTTATTTACATTATTGGAAGAGATTGAGCGAGAGGAATTGCTTTCAGCAAGAAGAAGCAAATGCTAGTGAAGTTATTGTGTGTTGTAGTGCTTTTGTACTAGCGAAAGATTAATTAATTGCGATTCGGCCAAAATTTTAACAAATGACGGTAAAATGGCTTTTCTTTTGTAACCAAAGAACAAATCCTGAGATGCAACTGGACCACGTACCCAGAAGTGATGTACCACTACACAATATTCTCAGCTCTAAACCGACTAATCTGGTGGCACCTTGCCCAGTTAACGCGTACGGGAAGATCCAAACACAACTGTTTACTATTTCTGGTCTTAAGAAATCAAAGCGTGCACGCAGGCGAGTGATCAGTGTAAAGCGTATATCCTTGGACAAAGTCTCAACACCTACACCCCAGCTCATGTCATACCGTCTCACTTTATACAATGAAGTGAGATAGATGATATTATGTCACTATTTAGTAAAGTAAATAAAAGAGCATGACACAAGCGTAGTTCGTATGAATAACTTTCCTCGGCCTAAATTGAACTGATTAGGTATAGTTTAGTTTTATGACCAGAAGCGATTAAATGTTTCTCGGAAAAGGCGGGTATGCATTTTTTCATGCACCTAGCGTGCAGAAATGCTTTGCGTCATATTGTTGTAACCGTAAGATAATGAGTGGCAATTCGTATATTCACCTGAAAAATGCGCTAGTCCTTGTTGACGAACCGTGTAGCAGGCAAAAGCTCAAGCGCAGTAAATCGCAGCATTTTATGCATGGCCTATGGGTGGTGCGGATGTTAGACTTGCTTCTGTCAAGTGGCAACAACAAGCAAGTCATCGCGCTTTTGACGTCCGATGACTAAACGATTTGTTTAATGATCAGCTAAAATAGAAATGCACAGCTCGAACTTTGTAAACCAAGTAAAGTAAATACAGCTTTTGGATAACAGCAAAGTCGAAATCGTGACACAGTTTTAAAGTCAGCTTGGCAATCTTAATGCGTGTCGAACATAGCACAATTTGCCTATTCAAGGTCGGGGGAGTCCACGCTGCACAAAATTGTTATTTATGCTTGGGCGCGTTATGATCGTATGCCAATCGCGTAAAATTATGATAAAGGCAGATGCTCACTAATTTATTTAATCAATGTTATATTATTAAACAGATCTTGGTCCACGACTACATTAGCGAGTATTTATCGACTCTCTGTTCACTTAGAAAGTTCGGTAGTGGGCTTGCTACTTACCAATTGCTTTTATCATGAAAGGCAACCAAGCATTGATAATAGCTATTAGTCACTCGGGTCTCTAAAGCACTAGCAAGAATAAATACTATCGAACTTACGTGCACGTGATACATTATCATAAGACTTTGAGCTGCCAGTATTCGAGCGTGATTACCATCGGTGTCGACTCTCAGCTTCTATTTGTAGCAGTGCAGTGTCGACGACAAAAATATATGCGCCAAAGGCGACACAAAGCATTTGTTTTGAATACGACAAAGCCAGATTTAGCACCTGTAATAGGCTTTCCTTAACTTGTCCAAACGTTTGTTGATGTCGGTTGTCCAAAAATCGGTCTTTGTCCTTCAAATAGTGATCAGAATATAATCAAGGTACATTCACGCGTTTTGCATGATATTTGTGGTAGCTGACAAGGCCAAGCCATCATCTCAAATCGGTATGGTGAAACAAAATTAGTCAATCCACGATGGTGATGCCTTTGACATGGTCTGTCCGAAATCTCTTTGTTTTAAAAAACGATTCCGTCCGCATCGAAGGTAAACTTGTCTACATAGCGCAAAATTGTCCGCATTTGAGAGGTAAGCAATACGACAATGGACAAAACGTCATTAAAATACTTATATGCATACGCCCTGTGGGAGCCCGAAAAAAATGCGTTACAAGACGATTAAAAAGCGCAGGTCTCAAGAATCCTTGTGGCACTCTGAGCATCATGCTGGCCGCGGACATCACGCTTTTCCATACAAAGTCGCCGGCTAAGTTAAGTGTACTGTACGTTGTGCATTATACCATGTTCTGCAGCTTACTTTCCATAATTAAATGTTTAGGCCAGCTTCAGTCAGTAGTGATAAGAGGTTGATCCCTTTCTAAGTCGCATGATTTCTGATAAGGCTCAACCTGTTTGTCTCATAAGCCTATCTAAGGTTCTTTGTAGACATATTGTATAGTTCAAGCAGCGAAATAGAAAAGAAGTAGCATCTTGATCTTGCATTATACCCCGGTTTGGCACTAGCACCATGTCAGATTCAAACTTTCCCAGTCATAGACAAAACGCCCTGCGCCACCTGATGAGCACTAAACGTCACCGTCTTCTCTTTAAAAAAATTGAGAGTCTTGAAGAGACGCATTTTGTCGTGTTGGAGTTGACACGATCGCACATTGACCTCTATTATCATCCAGCAAAAACTTGTGCTCATAAGTCATGGACATTTGTGTCGCAACCGAAGACTGATCATGCCGCGCCAAAGATACCGTATGCGCTATCTACGGCAAGTGTTTTCATATGTCATTCCGCGTTTATAATCTGTATATCATCATCTATGCCTTGACCTACAGCTTATCATACGTGCATACAAAGTGCCACTCCACTTACATCAGTAGGGCCTTTCTTTTCATGACTAGGCTGTAAGTAAGCCCTCGCGCTCAAACTATGAGGCAAGAGCTATATATAGTGTGTATCGCATAGTGTCGTACATGCCTATCTGCGCTTCGCTCGCAAATATCGCTTCGCACCTATGTCGTTTAAATAATCATTACCTCAGCACATTGGCTGACCTTGTTCAGAATGTAAGCCAGTAGCTCTTTTGCTATTCAAAAAGGAGCGCTTATGACTCCCTCAAGCTTCGTAAGGAACAAAGCGGAGGATGACCTGTCGTTCACTCAAGACTTGTAGCGACAATGCCCTCCTATATCGATCGGGACTCTAAATCTAGTGACTTTTGTTCCTTTCGCTATGCGAACAGGGATAGTGACCAGTTCTTGTGTATGTCGAGTTTCACCATACCGCTTAACTCCTTTGACAGTGGAGATGACCGTAATCACCCGGAGTCCAGAAGTCGACAAGAGCAGTTCATAGCTTGATAAAGCTCTTCACGGTTGCCTAATCCAGTGTTGAGAAGTTAAGAACTTAACAAAACATATTCTTACCCAGTATATCGACTAGCGCTTATTACACGCTGCTGCCATATAGAATACCCGACGATTGATTGGACAAGAAATGTTGGCTTTATGAACCTCCACACACTTGTCGCAAGAGACACGGAAGCGACAAATGGCGGTAATCATCACAGATCAAGCATCGATGTATGATTATATGCTTGACAGCAGCTCGAAGGTATACCTCTTTCTTTTGAGCAAAGCTGAGCTACATAGATACTATGCCGCCCAACAGGTCTTAGTTCGGTGAGCCCCCCCAACCCTCGCTGCCTAAACGTTAGCCTTAGCGTTCTACTATCGCAACCTCAGCAAATACATAGGCTGCACAAAACCATTGCGCAATTTCGGTTTTGTGAAAGAAATCTACGAGCCGCTCCGGCCAAAACACTCTGCCCAAAAAATTATATGCTAATTTAACTCGAGTGAGTTTAAAAGAAGCGTGATCTTACATGGTACGTGTAGTTAGGAAAGGGAGGGCGTCGAAATGTGCGTTTAGCTTGTCCGAATACATAAGCGCTTGTCTCTGCTTATGTATTGTACATAAATCTCTAATCGTGTGCTCAACTAACGAGTTTGTAGACAATCGGAGGGCATTTTTCGATGCAATGTTTTCCACAAACCGAACAATATTACCGTTTTACCCTTCGGATCCAGACAAAAGAATACTTTCCATTGATCCCTGCAAAAATTCTTCACGCCCAGCACAAAGTCTTTGTGGTGAGTCAAGCTAGACTGGAAGCATCATCAGCTGGCAATGCATGTCGTGAGGTAAACAAGCATACCCCTCTATCCCACCCAGGACTATTTTTGAAATGTATGGCTGAAAAAAACATTGCGAGATCCGGGTCGGGAGGCATTACTGTTTAATAATCAAAATTGCAGCAATTGCTTTGGTGTGAGTTTGGTCGCGCCGCTTTAAGTTAGCCCTCTAACTAGTATGGGTGATAGTTATACACTTGACATCCCTACTTCGCTACGGCTGCACCCGACGTTAAGTACTGAAATACTAAAGCTCTAAGATAAGGCTGGACGCCATACCTGTGCAAATCCTCCCGGTAAATCGACTGCAAGAACAAACTGTCTTTTCCAGTGCCAAGCATTTCCCTGTCCTCAATTCAACAAATTTATGCTGGTCCAGCTAACAAAGCTAATTTGACCGCCCGCAATTCTACTTATGTAATTTTGACGCCGTTGCTATCTCAGCGCGTGTGACCTAATCGTCGTCACTGGCCGTCTTGCCGGTAACGGTTTTTATGCAATATAATAAAATATTCCCAAAGTACACATGCATTAGTACTATGCATGTGTGGGCAACTATACAGTTGCAAACCAGAAAAAGTTCTAGATGTCCAGTAATCATTGGAAAGTAAGAGACCTTATTGTCTGAAAGAAATTAAGCATTTGTAAAAGCCAGATGGAATAAAGAAGAATGATAGTTTTAGGATGGTAGCGGTAGATGATTGAAAGCCACTAGCTAGGCTTTAGCAAGAAAACAAGTCGTAAGAGCTCTATTATGTAATATTACTATTTAATTTCCTTTAAGGAACAAACACTCCTCCTCTTCTACGACTTCGCCTCGCCTCAGCAGCCAACTTCAATCCGCCTCCTCCGCGACTCTGTTACAGCGCGCTGGTCAGCGCGATCAATTTTGTTCTTCGATGACCAAGTTCATCTCCCGACAAAAAAAATATCACTTTGTCCGGGGATTTTGGATGGCGTCCGTACTTTCCATCATTCTTTTCTCAATAATGTCGCGAGTTCACTCGCGGTACAGGTGAGCATGGGCGACGCCAGCCTCGGAAATCAAGTCCGGTGAAAACGTTGCTTTGGTGCGCTTTGAGGCGTCCGACTCGAAAACGGATCGAGCGTAGTGTCCTATCTAGCGTTCTAACTTGGTCGAGTGGCTTCTTGGTGAACTGCGCATAAAAATCGGCTGGGTCTCAAAGTCGCAGTTTTGGCAGCCAATCTTGACGTTGACGCAATCGTTAGTCTATGCATTACGCGACTCGTCGAATGCTTGCTCGGCAAACGACTCTTGGAAGATCGACGAAACTGTCTAAGGACTCACGCGTTCGGTCCCTGCCAAAACGCACTAGGATCGCTGACGCACTATGTATGATGCACCTATCACTGCCTTATTGCACAGCTTTGAAAATCTGAGCAATGTTTCGCGCCATGAGCACCCGGAACAGTTGCTCGGATCTATCATAAAGTGCGCATGGCTGGGTGTTGCTGTCTACAGCGCCAGGGCGATTACCTTGACGGCTTACTGCCGCCGATTCCTCATTCTCCGATCGTTTACAGTCTAACATCAGGAATGACTATTTCGCCTCTGTCGCGCGTGGGGTCATCGTCGTCGCTGACGCCGTGGCTGTCCATTTGTGATCGCTACGTTGTTGGACTTTACAACCATCCTTTCTTGAGCATCCAACCACAAAAGTGACTCCTGCGATTAACAGAAGATGTTTTCGTTCTTTGGTGTAGCTTTCATTCGACATTTACGATACGTAAGTGCACCCTTAAATGGGGCCGTTATATGGATGAAATACTACATATTAGGATTACCAGGGTACATTTCTAGGGATATTAGCTCAAAATGCCGGACTTTCATTACCGCTCTAAATATAATAGCAGAATTAAATTTGCTAAACGCATTCTCATACTTAACGCAGGGCTTATAATATCCTCCTGACTTTGTTCACACCTTGAAAAAAATGATATTTGCATGTAGCGTAAATCTTGTCACCGGCAGTGTGCGTGCCATTTGATAAAATAACACCATCGTTGGACTTTCGTAAGAGCCTTGAGAAAAACGATAGATTGCCAGGCATCTGTAGTTTAATTTGAGCTAACAGAACTAAAATCGACCCTGTGGCTCGAGTGGTTAGCCGCTCGAAAGGTGCCTGCTTCGATACCCGAATTAAGGCAGTCGGATATAGGTCACTAAAGTAAACGAGCTTTCTTACCCTTTGCCCCACCAGCTTGCACCCGATTGGGTGATAAAAGAGGCTGGACCGAAAAAAAACAAGAGTGTCAGTAGGGTACGGAACCCAGTCCCAATATGGGTCGGCTTATTAAAAGCTAGTACATTTTGCAGATAATTGGTCTCATTTTATAATACATGACCTTCCCATTCTCAGAATGCCCCTTATTCGATACTTGTTTACTTAGATAATATTTGCATACGATATGATCTATTAGCCAATCAAAATCGCTGGCGTTCTACATCGCCCTTTATCCTAAGTGAGTGTCCACCAAAGTCCATCAATTTGGCCGTCAATGGTCATGGACCTTTGCCATGTCCACGGTAACTTTCTATCTCGACACATTCCTTTTCTCTCTTTCTGACTGCTGCCATCGTCTATCAAGTTGAAGTGCGTGTAAAGCAAGAGAGCGTCGCTGACTATGATCGAATACGTACCGCCGTCGCAGAATCTCTCGGCAAATCCTGTTCGCTCTTTTCCACTGGTACTTTTTCCATAAGTGCAACTCAAAGTCCAGTATCTAAGTTGCAATCGCTGTGACACAGGATCCGTTGTCCTACCTCTCGAGTCGCCACTTACAGCCCACGTGGAACAAATCAATGTGACCGAACTCGAAGGCGCGGAGGCCAACGAGGCAAAAGTTTCGATATCAAAAGCTCAATTGTTCGTGCACGTGTTTAAACTCAGCAATGTACGTGACTATGGGTCAAGTGAATTGACACAGAATGCAGTGACCAAGCAACGATTGTTCCAGGAAGCCCCTGCAGACGAAACAGTGGACGACGGAGACATTGCATCGTGCCAACAGACGATTCTTCCTGCTTTGAGTTACGACGGACTATGGGAGTCGCTTCTGTTTGATGTACCAGTGAAAAAAACGATATTGGACTATGCTACGACGGCCATGCTGTTTTCGGATCATAAAGTGAGTCCGCACATCATATCGTGGAATCGAGTCGTGCTACTGCATGGGCCACCGGGAACGGGCAAGACGAGTTTGTGCAAGGCATTGGCTCAAAAACTGAGCATTCGTCTCTCTTCCAGGCTCGTAACGCATTGCATGCTATTAAATTGATGTTAAAGGGTTTTGCTGTTGACTCGAGATGATGCGGTAGGTACCCGAACGCGGTTCTGTTGGAGATCAACGCGCATAGTTTGTTTAGCAAAGTACGACGTGTATTGATTGAGACATTGCAGTAACGCTTAAGGTGGTGTGGTGCGTGCTAGTGGTTTTCAGAGAGCGGAAAACTCGTGATGAACCTCTTTCGTCAGATTCAAGAACTTGTTGAAGATGGAGAGTCGTTGATTTGCGTTTTGATTGGTAAGTTTGTTTGGCGGATCATTCAAGTCGTTGCAATGAATAAGATTGTGCATGTGTGTGTTGAAAGATGAGGTGGAGTCCCTTGCGGCAGCTCGAAAGTCTGCACTAAGTGGCTCGGATCCGTCCGATGCGATTCGCGTGGTCAATGCACTATTGACCCAGCTCGATGCTTTAAAGCGCTACTCTAATGTGCTCATTCTTACTACATCAAATATCACCGAAGCCATTGACGTGGCATTTGTTGACCGAGCTGACATCAAGCAGTACGTTCGTCGTTAATCATGGCTAAGAAATTGACAGAGCTCACATCTCTCTCTCTTCTTAGGTTCATTGGACTTCCATCGTGTCATGCACGATACGAAATTTTGCGGAGCTGCATCCAAGAGCTCCAGCGTGTAAATATTTTACTGCCAACTACACAACGTCTCTTTTCATACGAAGAGCTTACGAGAAGAGTGTCATTGCAAAACCGGACAATGGACTCAAGGATGGTAGAAGCGGAGAGTGATAATATCTTGTCGTTGGAGCTATTGCAGGCTGCAGAGACGGCTGACGGCTTTAGTGGTCGATCGCTTCGTAAGCTGCCGTTTCAAGCACACGCTTTTTTTGTGCAGGTATTGTATTTGCTTCGTTTCTGATAAAAAAAGCTAAAGTTCCTTATCTTTGTAGTCGCGGACGGCATCTGTTTCCGAGTTTATTCATCACTTATTGCTGACGATTCAGCTAGAAAAGGAGCAGGAGCAGCAATTGACGCTAAGATAGATCGAATTTGCAGCAGCATCGGCAAGTTAATAAAAGAGGCAAAGTTCTGACACCTTATACTAGCTCATACCGATAAGTACAGATTCAATATACGACTTGAAATAATTTGGGGTAATAATTTGCAATTTATTGCATTCGTTGATTAAGTCACCCGATGATAGTGTATCTTCCGGCACGCCTCCTATCAGCAAGGTGCTGTGTGACCACGAAGCACCTGGTAGCACTTGTAATCTATTTAATGGATTAAGTGGTGCTGGGGTAGCCAGCAACAGGATGCTTTAGATAGCATCAAAATAGGCATTCAACAGACGACTCATCCGGTTTTGCCATAGCGAACAAAGCCGGTTAGCGTCGTTTGTTGTGCTTCCAACTCCGCCATTCGTTGCACGCTACTGCACTTTTATGACGATCCCCATGATCGAATTATTTACTTCCAGTTCAAGCAGCATAAGACTGGGGGACGAAAGTTACGTGTTCAACACAAGGCGTAATTTACCATGGTAGAGTTTCGAGTGCAATTTTTGAGCCCTTGGCCCATATTTTGTTTAGTAGCAAAAACGTCTCGTCTAGCTTAAAGAGCTCCAAGGTTGGGTTATGAATTTCTCGGCTTACTCTTTCGCAATGAACGCAAAACTGGCAACGTCAATGCGTTTGCCGACACGCTTGAGCGTAGACTAGACTGTGAGTTGAGGTATGATAAGCTTTGTTAACGAACCATTCCGTCGTACATACAAAAACGAATGTCAATCTAGAGCCGTCGTTGCGACTTTTCGTCGCAGGCAAAGATGCCAAAGTCGAGTAGCCAACCCCTTAGCAGCGGTCGCAGCTGCATTACTCTGTAGGGACAAATGGTCTGTTTGGCTTTGAAGGGATGAAGCTCGAGTCGTTGCTTCGAATGACTAAATCTGAAGTACGATACTGTCGAGGCACATGATACTCCAATTATCGAGAAGGAGTTTGGTTTGGGTATCCGCAGCATATCGGTGAGCCATGTGCAAGTGGGTGGCCAGGATGTGTAGACCTTAAAAGTCGACCAAGGATCAGTGAAGCGACTCACACGTCGCCTTTAAAATTTGGGCTGTTATACCAGTGAGCTGTTAAAAGCCCATACGCCAAGACTTCGTCTTCGATCTTCTGGAAGTTGGAGGTAGAAGAGGACCAACAATTTTGTGAGGTCCCTGCCCAGTTGGCTTATCGTAAGTGAGTTCAACAGGAAAACAGATAGCAAGGCTGTAAATGAATCGTAGATGTTAAATTAAAGCTTTTCGGACACGATGGTATCGGTTGGCGCCCGCGGTACACCGCTGTGTTAATTGCAAATACTGCTCCGTTTATTAGAATTTTGCTTCCAGATATCGACAACAGACTGTTTTCAGATGGATAGCGAGACGGAGGGATCAACCTGCCGTGGAGTATGTGCGTCGAGATGCCACTTACGATAATGAAGTAAGAGACTTAGAATTTCGTTTCAGATCTTAATTTTATCTCTTGCTCATTACGATAACGATTTTCTGACTTAGCAAAACGTCGACTGACTGGACAGGTGATGTAAATTGCGCTTTAAGCGTCTTTTTTGTTTAAAGAGTGCAAGCTGTATCAGACGTCGACGATGCACTAGGTGCAGGATTCAAGGTGGAGCTTGACTAAGACTCCTACTTTAAAATGGGCTTTGAGCTTGACGTGCGAGCTCCTGAGAAGCAACGCAAGTCACAATGGTGGGAGTTTTATACAAAAGTTTTCTGTGAATTTTTTTGTGTTTGAGACGCTCGAGGGAAAGTTTAGCAGGGTTACACGATTCCAGCGTGCGTCACGTAATACCATAATGTGTGACACAAATCAAGTGATGTATTGAACATCAATAAGAAGGTACTGATGACTTGACAGAAGGGTGTTATAAAAAATGACCCCTGCTAGCGAATACTGGTCAAAATACTAAAAATTTGAAGGCAGGTCGATTGAAAAAGTTCTGTCCGTGTAAAAGTCATCTTATACGAACTCTTTGAAGTCAGACAGATAGCAATGTGTGATTTATTCGAAGGACAGAGTCCTCAATTAACGGCAAACATGTACGGCACTCACACCAACTTCTCGACCATGTCTCAAATAGCAAATATTCTACCCTTCAATCGGCTCCTTTAATTCAAATCCCGTCAATTAAGTCAATTGTCGATATCGTTATTGGGTTACTATATTAATTCGCACCTATAGTCTCAACAAATCCCAGGGTCTCAATAACTTGGACGGGTTTCGTTATCCGCCCCACAATGGCCATCTGCGGAACATTCTTGGTATCCAAGACCCCCGAGGCCTCCGTTGCCCTCCAGGTGGCCGCCAAGAAAGCACTTGCTAATGCAGCAAAGAAAACGACAGGGATTCGCAACTTTGCAGCTGAGGTACAGAGCCAATTAGAATCGTCGATGGGCTCGGGATGGCACGTACTCGTCGGCGTCGACTTTGCAGTGGATCTGCGCTACGTACGTTAAAGGCTTAAAAGCCACAAAAAGTCAAATGGTGATGAAAATGATGTGTCTGTTGATTCTGGTACATCATAGCGCAAGGGTGCGTGTGTGTTGTTGTTTAACAAGACGAGCAAGATGAAGGTGATGGTGTATCGAACGACGTCATCCTCGACGTCTCCTCCTAAGAAGGAACATGAAGCGCTCTTACCAGTCAGTGCTCAAGTTAGTGTCATTACGAAAAGTATCATTTATGAAAGCACCATGGAGGAGGAGATGAAAGAGACCGTTATGAACAAGACAAAGCAGCTTTACAATCATTACAAAGACGCAGAGGATAGCGAAGCAAAGATTGCTCAAGCGCTAAAGGTAAGGCGAGCATTTAATTTCGAAGACTTGTTACCTAAACAATTACGTTGCTTATTAGCATTCGCTGACATTCGCCTACGGCCCGACATGGCAAGTAATTGTGTCGTCCTCTCCTGACTTATGCTGTCTGCCAATCGCTGATGCGGGTACACACGCAGACTTTACAATAGCAAAGGGGCGTGTGGTGGTGTACCGCCATGCGGGTACCAGCTTGGACCGCCAATTCGCCTTGGCAGTGTTGGCAAAACGCGTGACGTTTCTGCTCGCACTCCTGTGTATGCTCCTCGCCGCTTTCATGTCGTTGACGTGCCCCGAGATGGTTGAGAAATGCAAGAGTAGTGCAACGGTCGTAGGTGACAACGCGATCGAGGACAATAGGCTACCAGAAGGCTGCACCAAAGCGGACGTTGTGCGCGCGAATGACCATACGTGGTGGAAAACGCGAGCTGTTGTGGGCACGTCGGGCTTTACGATGCTCGCGTCGCTTTGTCGCATGTACAGCAAGACCTTGGCATCAAAAGTGAAGCGTTCGTAGAGATGAAAAACGATCATGTTGGGCCTAGCAACTGTGACATTGGCACATGAAAAAGCTACTTTCTCGTCCTTTGACTTGATTCTACATAAGCCCATTCACACTCAGCTTGAGTCCATGGGTCTCTATCGTCGGCTTCATCGTGTATGGTATCAGTCGTGATATTTTGAAACAAAAGGCTAGAGTTCCTTCTCGCTTCTTTAACCACTCGAGCTTGTTCCTCGGCTTCAAAGCTCTGCAGGACAAGCGGATTGGTAGCTTGGCAGGCCGCACACGCTTCGGCCAAGAGTTCGTTCTTCAAAGTGCAGCTTAAACACGTCCAGGAAGCAAGGAGTTCGTCTGCCATCGCGACTGTTGTGTCCATAAGATGATTAATCAATACATTTGAAGTCTAGTGCAAGCCTTAATCCCACCTAAGATGTCGAGGGTGCTCGTCGAAAATAACTTTTGCGCATGTTAAATGCCAAAATCAGAATCAATTTGCCTTGATGGTCTGATACATGAAGGGATTGTATCAGCGACGTGGATGCACAATGACGACTCATTTACGGCCCACGCTATAGGATTTTGAGACCGATAAGATAAGCGGGTCAACGCTCCTTTTAGTACTAGCAGACGGAGTAAGAGAAGGGCGTGGAAGCTCGTGTTTATTAAGCGTTTAGACCAATTGTTCTTGACGTCAGGTTAAAGTGCTAAATGCCAGTACATGAAAGCAGCTCAAGTGAGCACGACAGCACTATCAAGCACTATCAAGCGCAGTGGCATGCCTAAATAGGAAGCAAGATTTATATATATGGGTAGGCAAGTGCAAGAAGACAAGTGTGAGATAGTTTTTTTCAAAAGGAGACTTCGCAAAAGCGTGATAAGACGGAGTTTTTGAAGAAAGTCCTTTCAGCATTAAGCAGATTTAGCAAGAGCTGAAGATACTGGACGTAGCATCAACACAAGTCGTTACTTGTTGAAAAATAAATCTGTGATCGACTACCGACTTTTATTGGAAACTGGCAACTTGCTTGAGAACTCAGCCACACTAGTCGTAGCATCTCACGAGTAATTTTATTCAAATAAAGTGATCAAGGACTTCTAAAAGATAGAGAATGCCAAATTTGACGAGACTTTAAGAGCAGCGCTGGTGGTTTTACGTAGCATATTTGACCAAATTTCAAGATCTTTAAGCGATGGTGAAATATATTGCTTTCGACACAAGTTAAAGACTTGAGATCTTTGTAATAAATCTACGGATAGAGCCAAAGCGAGCATACATTAGCTAGACACTGGTACCGCTTAGTACTGCCCGTAGCGAGAACACGCATTGAGAGCACGATTGCAGTCTACGTAACAACACGACAGCAGCCGACATGACGTAACATTCGTGTTTTTTTCTTCATTGTAGCTTCCGTTCTTAATCAAAAGTGCTCGTAACACTGTCGTCGCCTTTGTCGTGGTCCGTTAAAGGCAATAAAACGTCATTCGAGACGCAACTTGCAATCCAATCCCTGCAACAGTTCGCAACAAAAGTTGCGGGTTTTCAATGATCACGAGGCACACCAGTGACGATTTGAATGCCATTCTCTAGTAGCAATGGCCACTTTCAAGCGCTTCTTTCTCATCTGTGTGTCCTCATGCAGCAAATTTGGGCTGTCAACAACCCCCTTTTATTCTTTACACCCGCCAGTAATGACCCAGCATCGCGTGCTTTCAAAAATCCCGAGCAAATTTGTCAAAATTGCCCACACGAGCGCAAACGATAGATACGAGATCGTGAACAAACCCATCCGTCGACTGCTCTCGCCAGAATTCTTTAACGCCTGTGCTTCGGCTTTTTGCCGCGGGAGCAACGGAAGAAAGAGCAACGCTAGCAGCTTCATCGTGTACGAGATTAGGATTGTAATGGTCACGTCGCGTCGCACCTCGTCGGTGTCGTTCAAGATATCGTCATTGTACACCTTGAAGGCGGCATTGACATTCTTGGTCAACGTGAGAGCAAAGGGTCCGCCCAAGTTGCTCACGGTGGTCAAGAGGCCGTAAATCGCGCCTTCGTTGCCGCATCCCGCGAGCTCCACCACCACGTACGTCGAGACGATGAAACTCACAGAGTCTGGAACAGCCTCGACAATCGGCACACCGAGCCAAAACCACTGCTTCCGCACCACGTCCCACGTCACAGCCATGGTGCACACGGCATCGAGTGCAAGCACACTACACATCGTGACGACGTGCATGGTCCGCCAGTTCCAATGGAGGCCGTATTTTCCAGTCCACGTGAGCGTGACGACCGTCACAAAGCTGCCAAAGATACTGCTGAGGCTCAAGTTAAAGCTGGTCGCATGGACCCAATACGACGTCATGGGGTCTTGTGCCACGTACGTAAAGCCACTGAAAACGCCCGATAGAAAGCTAAAGGCAATCACTTGGTACACTGCCCGCGTTTGCATGGCGGCCCACAGCGCGCCCAAATACTGGTCAAACCTCGGTCGCTCCTTGACCACTTCTTCCCGCACAAACATCCACGTCATGGGAATGACAGGGAGACACACCATGGCCAAGAGCAGCATCGTGTCGGGAAACGAGAGCCCAAAGTCAAACGTGCCGCCATAATTCGGCAGACTCAAGCCAAAGCCCGTAATCAGTTGCGCCACGACGTTAAACAACGTCCGCACCGTGTAAATGGCCGTTTGCGTCCGTCCTCGCGTCGCTTCCGGTTCTCGTTGAGCATACTCGACCACGACGGCATCGGCCGCCACGTCGGCAAAGAGGTAGCCCAGAGTGGCGCCCATCATGAGGACAATGTACTTGGCGCCACTATCTGGAGCACGTTGATTCAAGGATTGCACCATCTCGAGCGAGTAATCCGTGGGCTTGATCGTGCGCATGGCCGGGTCCGGGAAGTACGGTGCTTCCAACGGAGCCGAGGCCATGGCCACGAGACACAGGACGGTCACAGTCCAGCCGAGGACCATATAAGGTCGGCGGCGGTACCCAAAGAGAGGCCAACAATCGGACAGGATACCGATAAACACTTTGAAGCTCCAGGGGATCGAGAGCAAAGCTCGCGCCGACGTCGTGGCCGTGCCTTCCATGTTGAGGTAGTAGGTCAAGAAGGGCGTGATGGTGCTCGGGAGAACGCCGTACACGAGCCCCACAGCTGCGTACTGGGAGATGAGACCGATGCTTTCCGCGGACAAGAGTTTGGGCGCCGCGCCTTGACGCAGGGCGCCAGCAGCACCACCCTTGATGGCTTGCTCGTCGGTTCGACGTCTCTTGCCTTTCTGCTTCCGTCCCAGAGTCGATGACGCCAGTGACGACGGAGGCGAGTGATCGTCACCCGGTGCGCCTTGTCGCAATGAAGAGCGTTCATTTATCTGCTCCATCTCCACGTCGTCGTCGTCCTCGAGTACCGTCGTCGCGAGCTTGCAATCGACCGCCTCCTGTGCCATGATTGCAAGGTAAATAGTGTGGAGTACACGAATCTCGAGAGTACCATTTGAGATAGCTACATCGGTACCATGTTCCAATGCTAGACTTTTTTATCAGGTTTCGGAGCCAGTAATTCTTTTAATGCTTAATATATAGTATACATCATGAGTATTAATTCTCAAGGCTCACATTTGAGACTACGAAATCGACCTACTTCTTACTTGCAGCGTTCGAGTTACGAATGGTGGCCTCAAGGTCGTCCCACTTTTCCTGACTGACCGACCCAAACATATTAAACTCACCCGCGTTCGAGACCGTCTCACCGCCATCAAACCGAATGATCTCGCCATTGAGCCAACTGGCGTAATCGCTCGTCATGTAGGACGCTAGGTTAGCCAACTCGTCCACCTCCCCAAAGCGCTTCAATGGGTTATTCTGGATCATCACCTTCTCAAATGCACCGGACGGATCGAGTCGATCAAACGCACCCTTTGTCTTGATCGGACCTGGGGCAATCCCCACAAAGCGGATGCCATACTTGCCCCATTCTACCGCCAACGACTTGATCATCGCCTACAAAAGACCCAACCAGTCAGTAGTACCGCGGCATCTGGTCAGATGAAGAGCACTGTTGCCACTTACACTGACTCCAGCCTTTGCTGCAGCAGAGGGCACAACGTATCCCGAACCCGTTTCGGCGTACGTGGTCGTGATATTGAGAAACACGCCTCCTTTCTCGTGCCGAATCATGCGCTTCCCAGCGTCCAAAGTCACATTGGCCGTACCCTTCAGCACAATGTCAACAATGGTACCAAAGCCCTTTGCGTTTAGTCTCTCAAACGGTGAGATAAAATTGCCCGCTGCGTTATTGACCACGATCGTAGCGACCCCCGCCTGCTCGTCCAGTTCGTCCAACGCTTGGGTGACCTGCTCCGTGTCGCGCACGTCACCTGTGAGCGGCAGTACCGTGTTTCCCGTTTGCTTTTGAATCTCTTTTGCCGCCAAATCGACAACGCCTTTTTTGCGGCTCATAATGGCGACAGTGGCGCCCAAAGCCGACAACTTTGTCGCGATGCCCTTGCCCAATCCCGTGCCGCCACCTGTGACTAGCGCCACTTTGCCCTTAAAAGTGTCTTTGGGAAGCATCGTACTCAGCAAAGGTACTGTTCGTGGCGCGACTGTACTTTGAGAACGAACACTCGTGGCCCATGACGCAGGGACGAACGAGGAGGAGACGCGCTTGCTCAACATCGCAGAGAGCTTTTGGAAAATATTTTTGTCGAATAGACGCATCGAAGATTTTACTCCAAGGGACACAAACAAATGGTATACGTCTTGGAAATATATTTTCAGCCGGTATTGCTAGTCAGGTACAAAGATTGCACCCCATTTTATCTTGCAGAAAAACGTGATGGCATAGAATTTACACTAGGCTCCACTTTTTGAACGCGTACAAGCTTATTCGGAAAAGCATATTGACTAAACTTCTATTCAAGACGCTGTCGATGCAATGCCCACAAATCGCTAATCCTGTCTAGATCGCGCTGCTTTGCCGGTGCACTTGAATTATACTTTTATTGTGCTGTGGCCATTCTCAGGTAAAATTAATTTATAGAAGAAAACAAGGATTTTGGGATATATTAACTTTAAGAAGCTCCATTCGCCACGAAATGAACGGCCTATTGCAGAGGGTGATACGTCGAAGTGCGCAGAGCATCAATCCGACGCCACTCTCTCGTGGCCGTGCATTCTTGCATCTCAATGGCACACAGGCAGTGTTCTCTGCCATAGGACCGCCCTTCTCGCTCCAACACCGACACTGTTCCTCATCTGAAGTCTTGCCAACAGTAGAGTTGACGATGCAAGACGGCCAGCTCACAGGTGCATAATGTCATTCTAGTCCAGCTGGTACAATATATGGGCTCACAAGCCTTTGATGCAGACGTTGCGACAGCATCGGCCAATACCGGCACTGGTCACGAGCCGTGGGTCGTCGTGCAGGGCGTGCAGGCAGTCCTAGAGATGGTCCACACGACCACGGGGCTACCGTGGTGGGCCACATTGCTGGTACGACGTCAAATGCATTTAGTGTCCAAAGAGATTGATTCATGATGTCGTGTTGGTGTGGTGCTGCTGCTCGTAGCTCTCAGGTGTGACACTGCGAGCCGCCATCTTTCCGTTTTACGTGCTCCAAGTCCAAGCATTGCAGAGGTACCTACCTACCTTTAACTTTGAATCATTTCTTAGATAGAAACTCTGATACATTTGCGTAAAATCGTGTGCAGATTAATGCGAGCAAGACCGGATTTTGCAAAGTTGTACTCTGCGTACAAGTACGCGCGTACATTCACCGTAAGTTGCAACTTCTGCTCTTTTTTGCTGTCAGCACCCGACCCCACACTCAGAAACAGTCACTGTATGCTGCAGCCTAGCGCGGACCGTAAAGGCCACTTAGACGCCATCTTGCTTGGACGCCAAGGGGTGAAAGCCGTGATCAAGAAGTACAACACGCGTCCTCTCCAGACAATCGTGGGCTCCGTTGCGTACATTCCTCTATTCGTCCTCATGGCATACAGTGCCCGTGATATGGTGCGCTCTGGCAACTTTGCAGGATTTGAGTCGGGTGGATTTTTCGTCTGGCAAAATCTAATGGAGCCGGATAGTACGTACGTGCTACCTATTCTCGCCGCCATGTCAACGTACGGCAACTTGGAGCTAACGGTGCGGACAAAAAGTGGCTTGTGGACGACGTTGCTGCAAGGAGGACAATACTTGACGATTCTTGCTGTTCCCATCATTGCTACTTTGCCTCAAGGTGTGTTCTTCTACTGGTTTGGTGCGTCGTGGTCGTCCATGGTGCAGACGATTGCTATGAATAACAATACCTTTCGCCGACGGATTGGACTGAAGCCTCGAATTGAGGAAATGCAGTCACCGGCCGCAGGTGCCGCTGAAATGCTTGGAAAGGCACATGATACCACTGGAGGGGCAAAGGTTGTGGGCATGGAAACCTTAAAATCGCAGCAGCAATAATATATCAGTACTAAATACTTGGCAAACCGATAGGGTGTTTTCATTTTTTATTAATCCCTATCAGTTGAATGTTTATTAATTACATAAAGTTCGGCTTATGCTACGGCCTTTCGTATTATACTATTAAGATCAATTGCATGACTCGAATTGCTAATTTCCCATGTGTCAAGGCGTCAACCCAATTGACGAATATAAATAAATCTGCTCGTGTTCTTCGTGTTTTACAGATCTTCGATCGTTTTCGCAATTCCAACGCTCGTGAGATTTATGGGTTGGAGAAAGGAAAAACGTGTGAGATGGATCTCATTTTACCGCTGAATCCAACTTCCGGAATAATGGCTAAAGTTGAAAAGTTAAGCTGCAAGAATAGAATAACAACCAGCTCATTGTCATATCTCATAAGATCTTTTCGAAAATACACTGCGAAGCTGCTTTCAACGCCAATTGCAGCCGGTCCTCATCCACATTTCTCATTGCATGGAAAGTATCACTTGGTAAGTCACTTTTAAACATATTTCTTGGCGCACAAGCAAAACACAATATTTCAACTGAACCCACGATCATGAGCAAGACTACCGCTCAAAACATCCCAATCGAGAAAGAATTCGCTTCTTTGGCACTGGTACTTGTTCACGTAGCAAACGACGCAGCCCAGTGTCTCAAACTACTCAAAAAGAATTTGGCCGAGTACGACAGGCGACATGGCAATCATTTTCTGAGCACGGCAAAGTCGTACATGCGGAATGACATTCGGTACGCCAAAGACATTTCAGCGGATCTGAAACATGTGGCTCAGCAAATTACAAAGACCCAAGAGTATTCCCAGTCGGAATTGGTTTCAGCTCGCAAGATGATTGATGTTACCGCCAACGCCATGGATGTTTTGGTGACAAAGGGTCGCAATTACGACGAAACGAATGGACGGGCAACGGGTGTCAAAGGCGTGATTCAAGATGTCGTTGGTGGCCCACGCGAGCCGAGCGACAAAGGCGGCCAGAGTGAAACCGATGTGACTATCGACAACTGGGCCAATAACACCCCGGATACAGTTGAAGAAGTGGTGAAGTCCACGTTGCGCGATAACTTTGACCTCAGTGTGCTGATTAGACCCATTAACGCTGCCGAAGAAGTGTTGACGCCTTCTATTATTGAGAAAGCGAAGGAGGCGGTCCATAATGTGAGCGATGTTCTTATGGATAAACAGCTCGCATCGACCTTAGAGGGGCATAGCTTCATGCACATGGCGACACCGTGAATACTTTGAAAGGATTTGGCGTTTATTTACAAGCTAAGTCTGCATAATATCAAATAATTTTTAAAACATTCTTTGTCATTTATTTCAAGCAGCGTTGTTACATCCACTTTAATATTACGTATCTTGAGCTTCTACATTGCAATAACGTGTTAGCTAGACTAATAATTGTCCGTTTGAAATTCTACCTAGTATAATAGTAGTCAACTAAACTGTTTCTCTGTTTAATAATGTCAGCGCCAATCAAAAGATATCAATGTTGATTCGTCCTGATTGAAGTTCTAATCAGATCGACTTTGATGATTTTTCAATGTAAATCCGGGATAGTGTTAAAAAGAAACCATACTAACGTAATTTGTGGTGGTGTGATTTAATGTTTAAGTGGGTAGTGTATTATCTCCACATTAATGCTGATAAATCCTAATTGTATATAGTAAAGACTAAATGATTCACTGTAAAGAAAACTCTCGTTTAAGGGGTCGTGTGCACAACGACATGTACTTCCGGCGTCAGAATTTTCTTGTCTCCCAAAAGTACGTCTGTTGCTTCATGCACCGCTTCTTTCGCGTTCTCAATAATAGTGGGCGTCAAAGCTTCTTCGGCAGCGTTTATCTGATTATTCAAGACATTGAGATTAAAGTTATCGCGCAACGTGGACTTCACCACTTCTTCAACTGTATCCGGGGTGTTATTGGCCCAGTTGTCGGTAGTCGCATTGGTTTCACTCTGGCCGCCTTTGTCGCTCGGCTCGCGCGAGCCACCAACGACATCTTGAATCACACCTTTGACACCCGTTGCCCGTCCATTCGTTTCGTCGTAGTTGCGACCCTTTGTCACCAAAACCTCCATGGCGTTGGCGGTAACATCAATCATCTTGCGAGCTGAAACCAATTCCGACTGGGAATACTCTTGGGTCTTCGTAATTTGCTGAGCCACATGTTTCAGATCCGCTGAAATGTCTTTGGCGTACCGAATGTCATTCCGCATGTACGACTTTGCCGTGCTCAAAAAATAGTTGCCATGTCGCCTGTCGTACTCGGCCAAATTTTTCTTGAGCAGTTTGAGACACTGTGCTGCGTCGTCTGCAACGTGAACGAGTACTAGCGCCAAAGAGGCAAATTCTTTCTCAACCGGAATGTTTTGTGCGGTGGTCTTGCTCATGATCGTGATTCAAAATGACTTGTGCGTAAGGAAATGCGTTTGAAAATGAATAATCAATTAAGCTTTCACGGCAACGAGAAATGTGGATGAGTACTGGCTGCGATAAGCGTTAAAAACAGCTTCACAGTATCTTTATGCAAGAATCTCATGGGATCGATTGTTGAGTATTAGGCTCCTCTTATAGAGCTCTCGATCCCATGCCCCGCCTCTACCTAATCGCATGAAATGTCAATTACAGCCATTATCTCGGAAGTTGTATTCGACGGTGAAACGGGATCCGTTTTAACGATTACTGTTCTTTGACATCGGTAGCGATAGAGTGAATGAGCGCACTCAGGACAACCTGACCTATGAAGTTACCTACTAACTTCCAAGTCACAATACCTTTTTAGCTCCAAGATATTTTCGACACTTCATCAATGCTACTTTATGTACAATCTGTTTATTTTTTGGTTTCAGTATCTAACAAATAGGTTTAGTTCTAGACCACTCAGGCTTGAAATACTTTCATTCTAAGAAGGCCTATTCTTTATTAAAAAGTGTCCTTGCCAACTATTTAGGAAGCAAGAACGCCGCCAAGCGGACTTCTCAAAATGCGCGGATCACCCTTCACCAACTTCTCAAGGCGGTTAGATCCTCTTATATTCTCTAAACAGAGTGAGTTTTAAATCCGCTACACTTTGTCTGCTGCTCCACTGATACCTCCCCCCTTTGCATCATGGCCCGGCAAGCAAGACAAGGAGCATCAGAGCTTTCTGTTGAGCAAATAAAAAAAATACACAAGGCGTAGCAGTTATGGATGAAAACTGAAAGAAAGGTATTGCCAGATGTCAGTTACAATTAGATGTAGTGTCCTAAAAACGTTTAGCGAAACGTTCTGGCCAATAAACTTTCTCAATACAGGCGGCCATGCTGTTTTAAGAAGTTGTCAGCTATGGCAAAGAGGAAGGCGATATTTTAGCGCACAGATGAGACCTTGTATAAAAAATGGTAACGCTATAAGCGGTAGTGAGAGTAGTCACCCAGATGCATCATCAGTGTGGCCTTGGGGACCGAGCAGACAAAACTTAACACTTGAGTCGTGAACTGATGATTCACCTCCGACGATGATCGCGCTACGCGTGGATTATCCGCGCGTGCGGCAGAATGAGACCAGAATAGGAGAGGTGGCCTTTCAGATAGAATGGATGCGGCAACTTATACATTTTGCCGACGTCTATGGTGATGCCCTCTGCACATTTTTGCAATTATTTTAATTTGCAGCAATTTCGAGCGAGCATTCATCCTGACAGAGCCATTGTCTTAGCGTGAACTCATTGTCGATTGGCGAGTCCTTGTAGCGCTGTACCAAATTTTGCTCACGTTTTGTATCAAACGTCGCAAAATACTTGAGAACACAGTATACGATTGTCAATCTCTTCAAAAAAGTTAATTTTGACAACACTCAGGGTGCAATTTGCGACCATGTTTGTATGAGACACATCATGTCGGAATTTTTTTGACTTCTGTCTATTCCTCTGGTCCTTGGCTGCAGTGTCTTCATGACGCAAGACAGTTCTTACTAGAGCTCCTACCTTTACCGAGTTGTTGAGACTGGGGTGGCACTCTCATCGGGTAAAACGTGCAGCACCCTGTTTGCAAACCCGCTTCCTTGAGCGAAGGTTTCTGGACGCTCTAGCTGAATCAATTTTTATTGATTGCAATTCGTTCCTTACACCGAGTTGCGTCTCGACTTGTCGCCACGACGTGGTAGTTCGCGTATCAAGTGTACAGCAACTTCAATCGAGATGGTCGGATCGCAAGCCACAATGCGGTTAGGTAGACTAGTGGCAGCCAGTAGGTTACTTAGACGTCTTTTGGCATTGGCAATGGCAAATCGCACTTTTCGAATTGCCAAATTTCTTGCGTGTCTAATAGCACTTGGATCGTCGTGGCATCGAGATCTATCATGTGAATCGTATCCAGGACCACACCACGAGGGGGTACACCTAAACTCGACAGCCGTTGCATTTCTCGATCCATGAGATGAGCCACACGCTCACAATTTGCAAAGGTTAGGGAACTCTCGACGCAAATGGCAAAAATGTGGCTTAAGTGATTGATTGGCAATAACTTGGTGCGATCAACAAAGTTGCCATCTTCTAACTAACCCGAAAAGACAATTGGTTGCACACTTCATTGCCACATGAGGGCAAAAAGGCAACAGAGAAGGGAAGCAATCAATCCATGGAGCCCACCGAGCCCTAAAGTTGATGCAAATGAGGCCGACCAGACAAAGCATTCATCACGCTTTACACGGTACAAACACTTAGCTTCTTGAAACTCGACGAGACTCCAGTCGGCCACAAAAATTATTAAAATCAGTGTGGCGCTTGGAAGGTAATATAGTGGACTTGTGAGTGTGTACAATGCACATACGACAAGGAGACACGCGATAATAGACGCCAGTTGCGTATGGGCATTTTGCATATTTACAGCAGTGCGGGACATCCGAGGCACGACCTGAGCGTACAATAAGCGGATGAGTGGACGAAAAAACCCCGGTTTATTATCCCTCTCCCCCGCTTCCTTCCCATTTCGACGATTCCTTTGTTAATCCCGCGCAATCTTTGGCGTGACACGGCCAAAATCAAGCGCTGCTGCAAGCATGACGACTGCGAACGCTACCGATGGAATTCATGGCGGCATGAATGCGCTAAATCTTGATGTGGTTGCGACTTACTTTGATAACGACGACGACGAAATCGATCCGTACGTCGTTTGTCAAAAAGTCTCTGTTACTGCATTCAATGAGTATATGTAGGAGACAGTGAAGAACTGCGGATTACACTTCGATTTCTCGCCCTTTATGATGGGCGTCTCGTGATTGTCGAGCTTCCAACGGGAGTGCATGAGAGCTTAGCCAGCTGATTTGAAAGCAACTTCCTACGTGCGGCAGGAAATGAAGACGAGATTGCAAAACAGGGATCGATGACTGCGAGAAGAGCTGCCAACCCGAACAAGGAGGCTGATGCGACTTTTGGCCCACTGGGATCTTTGCCCTACCAAACACCGGCACCGACACCTCGTGCCATTGCTAATTGGGGGACACTGGCAGTGGAGGTTGGAAGAGCTCAGTCGTGGGCAAGTCTGGTGGAAGCTGTCGAGTAGAGGTGCAATAACGGTGGAATCATGTGTATTCTGCTCTTAGAGATCAGTCCTCAAGGTGTTCAAATGCGATACGCGCTTCATGACATCGCCGTGCTCGGCACTCTACCAGTGCCAACTGCAAATGGTACGGTTTATCGACGCACCGGAGATCAATCAGCTGTCAATGTCACCTTCGACAAGCGCCAATTCCTGTCGATCCCCGCGAACCAAGCTCTTCCAACTGATCTGAATGCAAGCGCCATTGTCGATCTACGAACCGTGATAAATCTAGTCATTCGTAGCTTCCAATAGAGATGGGATGGGTCTCATGATACCTCGGGGATGGATTGTGTCGAGTGCGATTATGATTAATGAGCGCAATGATCCGGGTGGTCGGTTGATATTAGTGCAGAGAAGGCAGCGTGATAAGATATCCATCGCAAATATTTGAGTATAAAGATGTCAGACATGAAAAACCCTAGGCCGCTAAAGCCGAATTTTCATAAGTAGGAAACAGGGTGGATAGCGACACTGTTTATATGATTCAGTGCAGCAGCCACCACGGAGGTCGCTACGAAAAGCTGAGCTTCCATGGCAAAAGGAGCGACGACAAGGTCGGCGAGCATGCTGAAAGGAGCTCACAATTGAGCACAAGTTCTGCATAAATTGCATTTATACCTTTTTTTCCAATTAAATGGAGAAAGTATATTTAAATGAAAAGAATCTACCTTGAATTACAACTTTTCCACTTGAATGAAAACAAATCTACCTACGAAGTAAAAAAAATGAAAATAAAAAAACTGAAAAATATAAATAACTCACTAAAGAAAATATACTTTTATGGTGCGCATTCCTGGTGCGTCGACGTTTGTTGTGTCCCACTTGACCACAGCTGCCGCATCGATTAACACTTTTTGGCGCGTCAGCTTCTAATGTAGCATGCTGTGATTCGATTCGCTTCTTTTTGGGTCGACCTTTTCTTTTGGACGAATTTGGTTGAAGATGCTCACTCTTTACCAGTTTACTTTTTGTCACAAATGGCCTCACTTCGAGTGCTTCGTCGTAGGCAAGTAGATACGTTTTGGTTGACCACTAATCTCCAATTAACAACTCTGCACGTGCTGCTATGATGTGATGACATGGAGCCTTCATATCCTTCACATAATCGCATGTGCAGGTACCACTGGTACTGTTTACCTCAACAGCATACTCCATTGGCTAAGAACCAACTCAACAAACGATGTAGTTGAACTTGGACATACTTGAAATGTTTTCACATTCTAAACATTCAAGTGATGCAATTGGCAGCATAAGACGTAATCACACCCTACTGTTTAGTCTGTCCAGCAAATTCGAGCCACCTTGAAACAGGTGGATTTGAACCCGCGTCATCTCTCTGTTTGCATTGCATCTTAATAATCTCTTCATGCGATAAATTACTATCTAAAGGTATAAATTCCTTTTTTTCTAGTATTTACATGTATATTTTTGCCATCGTTGCAAAAATATTTATTGCTAGGTATAGTTTCTTGCTTTTTCATCATCTTTTGTTTTGGAGGAGAATTCTTTCCATTTGGGTATATTTTTCCATTATCCCTTGCATTTAAGCAGGGGTAATATTGTATTAAATAAATATTAGATGGAATGTATTGCAAATTTGAGGAAACAGCTCTTCATTCACTTGAAGTTTGCATATCTTCCTGCACGCCACCTCTTCACAAAGTGCTGTGTGACCCCATTCTAGCGATCACATAACCTATTTTCGCAACTACTAAATCGAGTGCGGCACTTAGAAACCGTTCTGCGATCTTTAGTGCGCTTTGCGAGTCAGCAAAGTCATGCTAGCATAAGTGATATGTCGATCTAATAGAAGAAGCAAATTTACTCCAAGTATTTGTCAAAACTTTGTACATTTGATTTCCTCGAATGCTTCGGTGGCCCCTTTCACCATGACTCTTTCCTTTGATGAAGGTGCTATAAAAGGCATTACAATTTATTCGATTTGCAGTCAGCTCTCCTGCTCTGGCGCCTGATTCGACTGTCGGCAGATTAATCACCATTTAAGTGACGGTTGTTTGACACTTCTCCCCTATACAATTTACACTACTCAAAGATAAAGCTGAAGTCAATTTTATACCCTATTTTTGGCAAAACGCTGGTTTATATATTCACACGTCAAGCGTTGTTATTAAATTAAGCATCGCGTTATGAGATAATTTTAAGCTTGCGTGTTACGCCCGTGGCTGGCAGTAGGCAGCAAGAGGAACATCTATCTTGAAAGATCAAAGTGAGCCATGTCATCTTCCACCTCCTGAAGCAGTGGTAGCTTAGCACATAGTGCGGCAATCGTTTTCGATATTCTCGTGGTGAACCCATCTTTCAAATTGTAAATGAGGTGCGTCATCCCCTCGATACGACATTAAATCGCCGCTTGCGAAAGTGGCTATAGTAAATATTATAAAGTTGGTGCGACAAAATGTCTTGGTCAAACACAGACGACCAAAATATACGTTCTGCAAGCTGTGACACCTAGCGCAAACTGCAAAGGTCGCGCAAAGAAACATCTTTTCAATCTGCTCCCTCTTGGCAGCGGATGACGCTTACTATTTCCAAATGAATTTAACTACGAATTACATTGGCTTGCAACTCTGGCTTGCAACTCTTTGTTATGCGATTGCCGAGAACGTTGAGGTACATGACGATAAAACAAGTTCACCGTAATTTTTCCATGTATGGTCGACACTTAACTACAGCAATGCACTTGCCAAAAAGAGTAGCGGAAGGCAATACGCGTATGGATCATTGACCATCGTGCTAAGTAGCTCATATGTGCATCAAAGGCGATCTCAATTTGGCATTTATAAGACTTGATCGTATTTCTCGGATCAGGTTATGTGATTAGGAGCTCGCTTAAATAATTTGGGTGAAGTGCCTCGCCGTTATAATATCTTGCTGCTGTCGGATACTTTTTGTAATACATTCGAAGCTTTATGTCTGACTTGTTTACGCCATGGGTAAAAGCTTCTCGACCGCTGTCTGTATAGGCTGCTATCACGACGTTAGTCTAGATACTTAAAAAATTACGCGAAGGCATTATGCACTTAACCTTGACAAGCTTTGAAGTTACAAATAATGATCGTATACGCTAAACCATCGTTATCCCGCTACTAGTAACAGAGCCTTTGATGACCGTAGGCGATACGGGGTTAACGTTTCGACGTGCTCGCAATTTGGCGTTATGTTAATTGATCTTTCAAGCCTAACTATCTGTTTTGCTCGCTATAAATACGCAAAGTCGCGCTCCTTCTCAAAGAGACGAACGAATTTGAGCGCCTTCTCTTCACTAAAAGCGTATGATTCGGCATCCGAGATAAACGGTCGTTGTAGATATATTATTTCGGGGCACATTCGAACCTTCCGTCGCTTGTGCTATGTTTATTCGAGCATGGCAGTCACTTGTGCTGTGAAACAAAACCAATGGTTTGCTGTATATCGCTCTTTTTATTTCTTTTTATTGGCATGGGGTATACTGATTTTGCCCTGCTTTGACCGCGGACGAATTGGCCGGTGAGAAGTTTCATGAAGTAATAGCACAGTTATCTCCCCACAACTTTACATCACAACCTTATAGTATATACTTAGATATTTTGAACTTGTTGTCAAAGATAGTTTGCAATTACAACATTAAAAGCGAGGCACACCATGCCGCAACTGTTGATACTCCCTTTGGTAGCGATTGAACGCAGCGTCTTGCCAGCCCGTCGAATACCGCTGAGCTGCTTCGGGCTACGGTGCGCGTTCTAACCAGCTTGCGCTCGGTAATCTCAATGCCGCAACTTGGGGTACCTATTTGACAGCGAAGTAAAATTGGCGAACGCTGTCGCAAATCCCATGCTCAACTACTTTTCTAAAAGTTGAGCGCGCTAAATTTTGAGCTGAAATCGCAGCTCAATGTAAATTTCTTTGGCTTTGCGCATCCAAATTCAACGCCAGATGAGATTACACCAGAATTCTGGACGACAAATCTTGTTGTTCCTGTCCAAGCAAGTTTCGGAGCCAGTTAATGGGATTTTGTATCTCATCTCGAGTATTGGGAGTGCTTACCCTGGATAAGCCTGGTTTAGTACATAAACAATTGTGGGGCACTCGATGTCGAACCAGATTTGTTGCGTGATAGATCTCACTACCGACATTTCAGTGGCCGAGTGGCAATGCAAAACCTCTTACACTTAAAAAGTTAGCCTAGAATTTACGACTCTGATTATACTTACTATACCATTTAGTTTAAACATGTGCTTTGGCAAGCCATGCCAAACTATAGAAACTGATTAAATCATTTCCGTGAATGTCATGATGTTCAGAAGTTTAATAAGATTATATACGCTACACACCAATTTGCAAATATAACTTGAACATTTTGACGAAATTTGCTTGTGTGTGGGAGTCAAGCAGCATTGGCACGATAAAGTAACCCATCCCTTAAAAAATATGTTCGGCTCTTCTAGCCGCAGCGCCTTTTGCTAGGTGTCTTGGGGTGGAGTTGTTGTTATCAGCATCTGCTAATGTCAACGACGCATCTGCAGTGACTCTTAAACGTCTTGGCCCGTGAAAAAGTCAAAAGGTCATGTAAATTTGGGTCCTGGACAACCAAGAGACAGTATTTGAGCTACGCTTTGCGGTATTTATTTAGCAAACCGGTATAGCTAAGACGATCTTGCACATCAAGTGCAACGAGTAAATTTAAAATAGGCCTATATAAGCCGTTTAAATCAGGCTTAAGTAAGTGTCTTCATGCACGAGACAGCTATGTTAACATACGGACACACAACATAGGGTTTCTCTTACCATTTCTTTCATTGACTCCGATCGTGCGTAGTTTTCGATGTTTTTGACGACATAGGCACACTCTCACTACATTTACACGAAAAGAATGAATTCTTTGAGTAGTGCAGCGAGCTGGAGTGGTCAAAGCTCAAAGTTTGATCCACAATAAGCCCGTATTGGAGTGTTTAAACCTGTTTTTTATTAGCATGATTTTGAAAATGTGTTGCTCATGAAAAGTGAGCAAATCTGTTGTGTTTGTACTTAGATAGGCCGTCAATGTCTCCTTACAACTATAATAAACTTAAATTATTTTTCGTTCTTAAAATTCACTTATGGATCCATAATTTGTTCTATTAGACTCTAGCACGCGTGTCTTTGAACAAAGCGACATATATTCCTGTACAAAGGATGACATATGAAGAAATAACTTAAGCGATTCAACTAACTAATCATGACATCAGACATCGAGTGACGAATGCAAGTTAAAAACTCGTGCTCGTCGTCGTTAGTGGTCATGTCGTTGGTATGTGCTGACTTGTCGCTCTGCGAGGTATACTAAGCCGCATTAAATTGCCACTCCTCAATGTTTGTGTCGTTTGAGGGTGGCTTGCAAAACAATGAAATACGATGTTCAATTAATTTAATGCCAGGTGGCACAAAAAAGTCGTCTCCAGCGGTTTAGGTACATCTTAGTACAAAGATGAGACCTTTTCGACTATTCTGACTTATCCTGTCTTAAAATCCGACTAGCATCCATCTAATCATGTTTAAGTGATGACGCCTATAATGCTCAATAACTGTCATTGACATCTGAAGACGGGTTTGCTAATACCTGATGCACATCGTATGCTTGATGCCGTGCCGAATACGCTGACCACCACATTCGAAAGATTTAGTTATAGCGGTCGCCAAGTGGCCATACAAGCCCTCTTATGTGCCTAAATTGGACCCAGTACTCAGATTTTCTGAATGGCAAGGCCATCGATGACAGCTTTGAAGCTTTGTGTCGACCGGTAAGCGCATAGACGCCGCTATCTCCACGCAAAGCTAATCAAGTCAATTTCAAATGTCAATCAAATGTCAATCCATCCCGTGTCTGTAAGTTGCAACGAACAAAACCAACAGCGATACATTGGATGAACATGCTGTGAATCGTTTCCTGCCCTCATCGTGATTGGTATGCTTCGAGGGTGTTGCGACCTGATCAACAAAAATTCTTTTTGTTTCAATCTTGCGGCAAAATCATGCATAAAAATTTTTAAAAATTAAAACGGGTCAAGCGATGAGCTCCACGAGTCTAGTGGTACTTTCGACGACTTTTGCGACAGCTCCACCTTATCGTATTCTTACGCTAGTCAGCAACGTTGGCCTCTACCGAAGGAAACCTTTTCATGTAAGTTTCGACTTCATCAGTGCAAATTGTCTTTCTTCTTGGAACGTAAACCTCATTATGTAGCGAACAACATATTCTTGGTATTCTTTTGTGTCTTTCTTACATTACTAATTCGCCCCCGCCTGATGATTGTGTTTTCAATCTTGGCTTACTGGAATGAAAACACATACCATTGTTCTCCTTTACCACTTTTTTTAAAGTGATGTTTCTGAATTTTCATTTTGACCACCTCAGTTTTAATCACTTACTTGCTACATCACCAAAATATTATATACACTGATCTACAAAATTTTCCACCTAGCTCCTCTTGCGAAAAAATGCTTTATATGATCCAGCGCACGTCACTGTTCGGGGTAATAAGCGATGGACGGTGAAGTTTGGGTACGCTTAACCGGCTTTTGCAGAAAGGCTTTTAAAATTAAGAAATAAAATTAGAATATACTTTGACGACATCTACATGTTTACGCGAATTAAAAATGTCACAGGCCACGTTACTACTTTAGACCATCTGATCAATTGGTGTGAAGAACGGCAACTTTACATCGAGCTGTCAAAATGCCAGCTCTGCGTAGAGGAGAACCATGCTTAGGAGACTTTGTCGAACAAAAGGCGTTCCAATAGACCACGACCAGGTTTAGATCATCACAAAGTGGCCAGACCTAAGACAAAGAAGCAAATGAAATGCCTCCATGGCCCTACAGTCAATGTCTCGATGTTCTGCAAAGAATTTGCGCAATTCGCAGGACCTTTCTACGACAGCATTAAGAAAAAAAACTTCCTCAAAACTGATCGAGCTCTAAAACAATTAAGTACGCTGCTAAAATCAACGTCGCTTGACGCTTCCGCCTGCCTTAAGTCCTCCAGAATTTACGAAACCATTTGAATAACGTATTGACTCTTCAAACTTTGTGACCGGGGGAGTCTTGTTTCAAATTGAGAAAGAGCTAAAGCTTTTTTTCTAAGCCAAGTTGAACCACCCTATTTGTAAGCAAGAGTTACTTGCAAGTAGACATGCGCTAAAAGTATGGTGTGTGTTTCTTTCCACTCGGCCACGGTCGAAACGGATCATAAAATTATCGAGATGATCCTGACGCAAAAGTATACAAGCCGCAGAGTCGCTGGATGATTCAGTGAGCTACCTGAATTTGAGCCTTTGAATTAGGAAACTACCGGTGAAACTGAACACCGTGGCTTGCGCACTGTCACGCAATCTTAAATTCGAGAATAAGCTGCCCAAATTAGCATGCAAGAGCTACTGGAAGCAGCTGAGATTAGCGAGATCGTGGTGACTATATGAACAAACAAGGTTATAGTTGCTCAATTCGCAAAAACAGTGTATGCGCGGAATAAAATTGAGAAAAAAAATCATCAAGGAGTTGAGAGAAAGAGATGATGTGCCAAAGTACTTATTGCAGGATGACATTTCGTATTACAAACAGGCGAAGATGAGACTCCACGGCTGTAAATCCCAAACACTGAAGATCTGAAGAAAAGCCATCGAGAAAAAACGACGATTCTTTATCGTCAGGCCACCCAGGATTTTACACTACCTATCTGAACATATGTCAAAGGTACTGCTGTCCAGAAAATGACGAAGTACATTAAGCGCTATGTCAATACTTGTAAAATAGATCAGCGCAACAAGGCTAGACAGAATTAACCGCCAGAATTACTTCAGTCTCTGGATGTTGCAAGATGTAGATGAGTCGATAATGCTGCCACAGTGATGATTGTCTGCTCTACAAAAAGGTCTATGTTTTTCGCTACGAAGATAGCGAACGCTATTGCAGAAATCGGAAAAGTCTTCATGAAGAAATGTATTAAAGACTATGTCATACCAAAGACCACTGTGTCCGACTTAGTCAACCTATTCTCAACTTAGGTATTGAAAGCAATCGTGTCTGCTATGTGAATGCGACACAATTTGGCTTTGGCTTATAAAGCACAAACGGATGAACAAGCGGAAAGAAGTCACCGTTTTAATGAATATTATCCTCCGAGGTGTCATCAGCCCAGCACATAAAGATTGGGATAACGTTTCGCATTTGACTGAGATAGCATACAATCGGCGCGTACACTTTACGAACGTATTTCACCTTTTAAAGTGAATTTGGGCTATGTTTCTCATATGCCCAATGATGTGGCATCAGATCCAAAATTTCACAAGTTGGAAAAATCGGCACGAGAGTTTCTACTACGTCAAATAGCGCCACTCAAGGTCGCACAGGACCAGATAAGCGAAGCACAAGAGCGATTATGACAAGAAAAGACTTGTTGAAGACTTACAAGCTGGTGCTTTCATCCTTTGGATGGCAAGAGTTCAGATGTCTGTCACAAAGGCCTTGTTCAGTCAAAAAGCTCGCGCCAAGATGTATTGGCCCATTCCCAATCTTGAAATAATTTTTGCGAGATTTCGATGAGTTGAGACAATCGAACGGTTTAAGGCTGCGATCAGTGTACAACACATCATTTTTGCAGTCGTCTTGCAAGGATCTCAAGCGCCGTCAAAAGTCGATTGACGTCATGTTGGCCACTGGCTGCGAGAGACAACTCGTTGAAGCCGTTATTGAACCCACAAGTACAAGGGCAACATACATTTCAAAGCTTGGTGGCTTGGTGGAAACAAGCTAAAAGCCGCTTAGGGCCCGTGGAGATTCTTAATCAGAATATCGGACTCATCGACATCTATTGAGAAGCCAAAAAGATGAGCACTTTCATTTGTATTAGGTATTTTTTTGAAGGGACGTCATGCGACGAAACCGTCGTCACTGGTAAGTTTAATGGTAACGGCTATTACGCCATGTAATCACATCATACCAAATGCAAACTATCCATAGATATAGCAATTATGCAGATACATTCCAAAAGAAAGTAACAGGTGTCCCCGAGTCATAAAAAAGCGGACCACGTTATTGCTTGGAAATAATCTAGGAGTGTAAATAGCCAGATGAATAGAGGAACATGATAGCGGTATAGAGCAATTAACTGTGTAAGAGCAAAACGCTGACTTTGTTTTTGACCCTTATAGCTCTCTGTCTATTGTCCATACCAACTCACTCACTCGATGAAGAACCAGCCTTAATTCCAAAGTACATACTCAAGAATACGATCAAATTTCTATAAAAGTAATTTTAGGATCGAAAGGACATCCCACAAAGAGCAAATGAATGGTAAGAGCAGAGTGCTCAGATGCAACTAAAGTAACGATGGGAGAGCCTTCCGTAGCATCACGAGATACGAACACGCGACTCGGGCAAATTGATCGAGCTACTCACGGTAACGTTTGTACAACTTTGTAGATCGTAAACCATTTAATTCGAATCAAAGGTTGCAATGCACGTTATTTGTTTCCATGCATGCACAAAGAGACAAAAATTTGTGTTTGTGCCAAAAGGGAATGGTTCTGAGCCTCTCTCGTCCAAAAAGTGGTAAATGTCGGGAAGTTAGTTTCATGAATTGCCGCGGAAAGTATTGGTGTTGCGACGGATGTAGAAACCGATGACTTGCTGAGCTTAACCTGCTCTAACACCCTCCGGCGCACCCGAACATTGTGAAGCTTCGCGAAGCCTTTTTCACGCACGATCTTGGTGAAGTGCTGCATACTTTGACTCTCGCGCTGGAGTGTGTGAATTACAAAGGCCTTGCTCCAAAATTGCATCTGTCATCAACGACCGAAGAAAATGCACGGTTGATTTCAATTTAGCTTTTGCAAAGAGTGTTACAGTTGCAGAGGCATCGCAATGCTCATCGCGATTTGAAAAGTAATCACAGCGACTCGAAACTGGAAGATGCGATGCGCGGAACATTACTCTTTTTAAAAGCGAGACATTCTTTTTCGAAATCGGAACTTTTCTTTTTTGGAAGCGAAACACTTCCTTTTTGTGAAACGGAACAATATATATCAAAGCCGCGTTAATTCGCCTTTTATTTGGGTTCGTTAATAACATCGCTGCAAAACTTAATGTCTGATAACTACCCTATGTGTGCTTACAGCTGGATGAGCAGCCTTCGCTCCCACCAGTACTTCCTGTATAATAAAATTTCTGCTGCTCATTTAATGCCATTTCGACGATTTCACTTGCAGCAGCGCAATCTGTCTGAGCAGCCAACGATTGAGCCCCGCAAATATCAGGGTCATTAAAATAAAATTGAGCTTCAGGATCTCCAAAGTTGACTGTGTACAAGATCAATATTGCTCTTGGGGTCGTCACTTTTGGTAATACCGCATTTACTTTGAGGCAATCGCGGACTTATGATCTTATGATGCTTTAGCGTTAAAGTCAATGAGTTTGATAGACATAACGACCGATAAGCTTCTAATCGCTATGTTTTTAAGGTGCGTTGGAGCAAAAGCTTACTTTGCAATAAATTTTAGCCTTGTTCAGCCATTTTAGTGCAACAGCAATCTAATCATCCGACATTTCAGGTTTATGGCCAGCTCAAGTCGTTGAAGTAGAACAGCTTAATGCCTTACTTTCTTGCCTGAAGCAAAGTAAGCACGAGCTCTGCGAATGTGTTCATGAAGGAAGTAAAGTTGACGGGTTTTATGACTCTCTCTCCAAACAAGTTAAGCTGACCGTGTCTATCAACGGCTTAAGGATAGGCCCGCTTCGTATTTGCAGCTTTGGAGCGCTGGTAGTGACATCGAAAGAGGCTATGCAACGTGCTTTTAACGAGAGGTATTGTCACAGAGAGACACACTTCTCTGCAGTGCCGTGAATCGGTAGCTTCTCTTTCGACGGAACTCTAATGAGCATGCTGATCTGGGCATAGCCTCAATAGACGGAAGCGTTACAGCGGAAAGCAACACCCAATGCTACTGTTGTAACAAGCAACGGGCATCATCTGTAGCCGTCCAAAAATGAAAACCGACATTTCACCCGCGGTGGCTGGTGGAAGCTGCACCTTTAGAGCCAGAAAAGGGCTATAGGTACTGTTGAAGATCATTGTCTCCATAATTGGCTATTGACTAATACGGACAATATGAATTGTCTCCTGAAAGCTACGCAGCTTCCTAAAAAGATAGCAGCTGCGATAGACCGCTAATTGAACACGCAAATTTACGAAGTTGCAGGGACACACTTTGAGTCTTGGTAGATTTTGGCGCATGAAAAATATTTGCTGCCAGCAAAATGTTCAGTCAAAGTACGTTGACTGGTGCCACAAAAGAAATAGTAATATGAAGTGATGTTGGTCGGGGATGCAGTACAAAATTGATCACAGGGTACGATTGACGTCTGCAGTTAGGCTTTGAGTAAAGGCATCGTCAAATATACACAATTCTATCGAATAAGGACAAACTGAGTTTTTAGCTAAGATAAGGGCCAAGGACATCTTAGGGGTGTTTATTAAATTTAGAGATGTTGACGCTGAAACGCACTTGTCTACTACATAAACGAGATCATCGCTACGTATGATGTCTTGAGTACAAGCCGTCGTTGTAGTTAATGATGGATTAATCTCAAGGCGGAGATGCACCCATCCCATACTCTATGTGGAATATCACTACATCGAGTGTCTCTTCTGACATCCAGGAACTTGACTGTTTTTGCTTCGATTAAGACGATACCGTCGTGACCATTGGCTGATACAACGATACTAGACGCTTCCATTTTTTAATAGTCCTGGCTAGGAATACATTGTAATAACAACACAAAGTATTTTTTTCGTACTTGACATGGACAAGTTTGACTTGAGTTTGGGTATGCTATGGCTACTAGAGAATGAGTTCAGGATCGATTGGTGGGGAAAGGCCATGCGTGAAACCGCCCGTCCAGACGTTTGCTATGCGCAAGGTCCTTCAAAAAACCTTGTTCAAGTATAAACCAAGAACAATTTGGGAGGTGGCGATTTTTCGATGGCAGAAGTCTTTATGAATTTCTTGGGGGGTAGCTATCCTCCGTTTTAGACATTGATACAGCGTCATGTTTTAGCTCTTAATAACGAAGACAATCCGGCAAATATTTTATCGAAGAAATCCTTGGATGTTGTGTGATATCAGAAGTTTTATCGGTGCCACTATGTCACAAGACAACGACTACTACTATGAGAGGGGCATGAGCCTTCTTCGCCGAGCACAGTACAGAATGGCCAGGTGCGGACATAGAAATTCGGTAAAGAGTGCAGAAATTTTTTTTCTGCACTCTTTACCGAATTTCTATGTCCAAAAATCGAACAGAAAGTGGCGATCAATCCATGCTTACAATAAGCCGAAAACCTAGATAAACAACCATTTTAAAAAGGAAAGTGTTAATTTACAAAGTGTCCGGGGTGAACGCTGTTCAGTGCGGTGGATGGCGTCTATTATCTCGAATGAGGGAAGAGAAGAGAGTCCTTACGGTGGTTGGTGCGCTTAGCGATATGCTATGGAATTGGCTATTAACAACTCATAGACTTGAAGACGCATTAAAATTACGTTTTTAATATAGCTATGAGGGGAATTCGCTGGACATCCATTCATTTGATATTTGTCCATGTCGTAAGGCCACAGAGGTCAATTTTTGACCAATAATTAATTTGCCCTCATCGACAAGTACATGGAGAACATTAAACTTTGCGGCTGTTTTGTAAGAAATCATATGGTTCATGCCGCCTCTTTTTGTAGGATCTGAGAAAGAACCAGCAAAATTATCTTACAAGTACAGTGCTCTTTGCTTCTAGGATAGCTGGCAAACGGAAGCTTCAATAAATCAAGACCGCCCTTTAGCAAACTTCAGTCTTGACAACACAGCAAATCCCCCACGACATGTATTCCTATTGACGGGAGCGATTTTCCTGTACGCACAGCTTTACGAAATGAAGATTTTTGAGTCTTTTTATTCAAGTATGTAATTGAAGTCTTTAGCATGGGGTTTTGACAAGTATAGTGGCATCGTTTTGTACTTTGTCTTCGAAGCTTTTTGAGCTCAGTATCCTGTGCGGTACACCTCACCATAATGATGTCAAAAGTCGCAACAGCTTCCACAATCCGCACCGACTCCTCGACGACTCCAGGATCAGTGTCATCCGCTACACAGACAAATCCTTGGCGCCTAATGTCACATTTACTGGCTCGTCCACCGACCAGACTAAAAAAGCAGCAATGGCGGCTACCACGTACCTCAATACAGGCGCGTGTGCAAAATGATGAACTTGTTTGGACAGAGGATTCAAGAAAGATTAGACTATGTTTGATGACACTCCCGAGGGGTGTCCAATACTACGAGACTTCCACTCTTTCTGAGTAAGGGTGGTAGTTTGTAGCATTAGATGGCGCCAAGTGTACCAATGAAGGCAGCGATTTGCTAAAATTTTGGAAGGTCTGATACGATCTGGACGGGAGGTCCAATCGTGGTTGATGAGGAGAGGACCTATTCGCAACATCAATATATCACATTTCTTTGGGGTCATTGACAACGGTCCAAACGTATTACACAATCACTTTCAGTTTATCTTTGATTGATTCAATAAAATTTCCATTACCACCATGCGCGGCGCATTCTACATAGCGATCGCGCTTCTTATAGTACGCAGCCGAACAGCTACAGGAAATGCCAAATCGGACGTCTCACGACCATACGTTGTGGCTACGGGTGGTGAGAGCACTAAGGCAACACCTAAACGATACCTCCGGGATGGCTTGGCGCTCTCTGCGACCAACGAAGAGCGCATGGATGCAACTGTTTTGTCAAAGGATGCAAAGGCGCTCGCTACAGAGGGAGAAGACTGGCTTCGTCTGAGCTTAGGTCCCGTTGGTCACAGTCAAACGCCTCAGCTCAAGAGAAAATTCGACTCGTTGTCGGCAATAGATGAAAGCAGCCCCAGCAAGAAGTTGGCGACTCCAGACCGCGCTTTTACTCGCCGATTTAGGGCAGAGGACCCGCAATTACCGAAATACTCGAAAATACACCAGACATTTCTCAACATTCCTCATATGCCTCACAAAATCTCGCTGACAGAGGCGGTACTGATGTACCGCATGGTTAACTGGAAAAATGGGTCAAGTCCAACCAAACAAAAATCAGCAGAAGCTCTATTACGTTTGGTAGAGAGGACGAGTGCGGATGACTTGGAAAGGGCATTGGGCCCAACGTCTGTGCGGCTTGCGTCCCAGAAGAAGATCCGGGATGAGTATTTTAAAAATCTCACGACCATGTACGCGAGAGTGCACGCTTTTTGCCACGCCAACCCGGCAGAATGTACGAACGAAAGTACACATTCCCCGCTCGAGCGAAAGATGAAGGCCCCACCCGATATAGTCCTGTTCCCTTTATTCAATAGGTAGAGGAAGTGTTGCATGGATGTCGTTCCAGAGCAACCAGGCTGATAAATTACCTTCTACGTTGATTGCACAGGATGGGCAAGGTTTCAAGATGAAAGATTTGTCGGACGGCAGCGTACACGAAAATTGGATGCAATTGTTACCGTGTGAGTGCATTGAGGCTTGAGCATAATTACTAAACGACCCCGCAAAAGCAAGTATGGTAGCTTTTTGCATTCACTTGCCAGAATCTTCGAACAGAAAAGTAACGCAAAGGCTTCTTGTCGCTGCATTTCTTAGCGCGCACATTCGTCTGCTATTTCTCTGGCCATATCTCTGAGTACGTGGTGCTCACAACAGCAGTATCAGCGCCCCCTCCAAGCTGATTTAAGTATTTAATCTCGAGCTGGGATTGTCGCCATGTATAGAGGAGTGGTAGGATAACCAGCCACTACACAATTTCAAAATATTTACATTAATGTGACTTTCATGGTGCGTTCTTTCTTGCTCCAGGGCTTGCCGGAATGGCTCATCAACTGGCGTCTCTGCTCGTGGAAAAGACCAACGTAACGCCGCGAGCGTTGTGGCGTTTAGAAGAAAGTCTATTCGAGGCAATATTGTGCGTCTGGATGGTCGGGTTGGTTGATCTCGAGTTACATCTTGGCATGGTGGATTATTGTTCCATTAATAGGTCTCGGAAAAGGTTGGGGTGACGCCCTCCTTCCAAGCGCGGGGGCCAAATGCTCGCGCGCTTCGGGCAGGTGCTCTCGGGCATCTGCAGGTCTCTAACGAGTCTCACCCTCGACGCGACGGTCTCCAGCACCAGGGCGCCACCTGGGCTCTTACCAAGTCAGAGCCAAAAAAAAAATGGAAGACCCTCACGACCTCGGTGCTGGCTCAACTGCCCGCCGAACGAGACCCGACGTATGCGGACACCACTCTATGCCGTGGACTAGCCAGACTGAGCCTAGCACGTGCATAACTTGGCAACGCGATAACGTAATACATTACATTACATTACACCATGCAGTATATTATTACCCACCCATTGTGACTATGATCTCTAGATTCTCGCTTCATATTCGGGCCGTGTCTATTGCTTCCTTCCTGTGAAGCAAAGCTCAATCGACTTTGCAACGTTATTGTTGTCGCCACGCTTGTTGCCTCGATTTGGTAATACTGCAATCATACAATAATTGTACAATATCGTACAGGGTTCTTGACGATACCATTTATCGCAGAAATCCGTACTCTGACATTTGACCGAAACGTGTCACGCTTCAGCACGTTCAACGTGGAGTCGTGCTTTTAACAACGCACTGTCGAGACGGACTCGGGTATTTGGATTAATTTGCTGGATTTTCGTGGATTAGATCCAATCAAGCCCTTTTTACAGAGAGAACGCCAAGGCAAGATGCACGGATGCACGTGGCCCTACAAGAACTTTACGAGCACACAGAAGTGTACGGTCATAATGCCGTGGACTTTTGTAGTGAAGCACATTGTGCCTGAGGACAAGTCGTGCTATCTCCCAGCGGCTGCGTCTGCGGTACGCAGTGGTACATACAAGGCCAAGTAACAATTTATCGCTTGTCGAGTGATTTTATCTTCGAAAAGTTGATACGTTTTCTGCTTCAACCTGCAAGTATTGTCGTCGATTTATGCGAGAACGACGAATCGCCGCAAAACCTACTTTGTTTTCACCGAATTTCCTCACATGAACCTTTTTACTGATGCCAAGACAACGAACATGACGTCATGGTGCGTACGATGACTACTTTTTACTAATGACTAATTTTACAGCTAGTCTTTATCGATCGATACGTAAAAGTCCATGGGCGATGGTATCTGTGGACCCGTAGCTGAAGCAGACGATGTGTGTCTGCTGCAGATTTGTGTAGCGGGTCGTTCCAGCGTCCTATCATTTTTGGATTGAGGCTGAGTCCAACGAGCCGATTGATATTGGTTCTGTCGGCCATTGATGACTTCGAAACTACAAGAGCTCTCCAACGTATTGCCGTCTTGGACTCTTATTGCATCTGCAGTATCGACGTGAACCAAAGTGCAAATTTAAGAAACGATGCCAAATGAAAGTACGCGTTGTAAACAAGCCTTAAGATCAACACTTAAAGGCATCAAGTGTTGTAATTTCGAAGTAAAACCATGGTAATTGGCATACCTTGTTGCTATAAACTTTCTTTTATGTCGCTTTTGAATTGACGGCGTTTTGTTGCCTCTCACGAGATCACACTAAGGCCTCTTAAGGACAAGATATGTCTGGGTCATGGAAAATCATTGTCATTATCGTCAATTACGAATAAAACGCTACTTTTTAAGCGTATACTCGCGACAGAACCTCATGAATCCTTCTTTTGTTAACTCTAGCTCGTCATTTTCTCTCTCATTAAAGCAATCATAATATGATTTTCACCTAAGAATGAGAAGTGCAATCGTACGTAATGGTCCCTAGCTCTCGAGTAATCTCTCTGTAACGTCGTGCGAAAGCCTCGACTGACAACTAACGAGAAAGCGCCTCAGCTCCTGCATACTCACCCGTCCTTGGCAATACGTGTCCAGCAGCTTCCATTCATCATCAGTGCTTTTTCAATTCGCAACTTCATCTCTTTGTCTTTATTCATTGCATCTCGTACTTCTTGAGCTCGCAACTTTTTCTCTTTCTCCACTGTAGGTCCTTGACTTGCAGCAGAAGGCAACACATGCACGCGACTATCCACAATCCCTAGAAATTCTAAACAGCGTAGTTGTCGAGCAGAGAAGTTGACGACTATGGCAACGGCAGAGGTTTAACAGTACTCTGAAGGGAACTGACAACAGCGGCGAGAATGCCTCTGTGCACGAAAAATGGACAAGATTGGGCACTTGTGCTCAAACTCAAAAGTCTTTCCAATGCGTGGAAGAGACAAACGAAGGCATGAGTTGCGCCGTCAAAAGCTCAGTGCGGTGGTAAAGTAAGCATTCGTATAAAGTGTGCGAGATTCGAGGTTCCATAAGAGAACGATATCGTACTTACTGAGGCGCTTCAGTGTTTTCAGAAGAAAAGAACTTGGGACAGTGCTGGCATTTTAACCTCATATTTGAGGTTGAAGGGTAAGCGTGCTCCATTTGAGGTTGTTTTGATCGTCATTCTCGAATCTGCGGCAGAGAACGATGGCGCGGAAATGGTTTCAGCTCGTGGGCGAAGATGGGAACGCTCTGACGTCGGCTGATGCTGTTGTCGTGGATATTGAAGACGTGGATATGTTGCGACACGCAGTGAAAAAAGAGTATGCAAACATTTTCGCAGACGTCGATGCGGCCAACCTCACAGTGTTCGGCGCGAATGGTGTGGCGTTGGAGGAAGATTTACCAATTAAGTCGTTTGGGGGTTCAAAGAAGGATGCGCTCATCGTGCAAGTGCCACAAGAGCTTCAAGTACTGCCAGACAAGAAAAGGCAGCGAGCAGAAGTCATCTATCCTTCTCAATTGATTGAATTAAATGCATTAGTCGCCGTTGCAAAGCAGCTCAACAGTGCCAAAGTGGGAACCGTATTAAAGCCACCCAAGAGATTCTATAGTTTAAAAATCCACAACGGTTTGTACATACGACAGGAGTATTGGGACCTCCGTAAAATCATCCAAAAACGGTTGAGGTGAGATCGATCGCTTTGTAGAATTCTTGAGGTTGGCAGCTCAGGAATTGGGAAGTCGGTGTTTGGTGCGTTCTTGCTGCTTGTCTTCATGATGGAGAAAAAGGATATAGCCTACCGTTCGCTTGGTGATCGGCTGATCTATTTCACTTGGAACAGCACGCATGGCTATGAGCGTTCGGATACGCCGTGTGTCGGAAGGAACTACGATGGATTATTTGATGGAAATGAAGCCGGTGGGGCATTGGAATTTGATGATTTTAACCGTGTGTTTCTATTCGCTAGTCCGCGCACTGAACATTACAACGAGTTTGTCAAGGAGAAGTGCTTCAAAGTGTATATGAATCCATGGACGAAAGACGAGTGCCAGAGTTTGCTGATGCGATAAAGTTGGGGGGCCAAGACGAGTGGCTACGAAGATTCAATCTCGTTGGGGGCAAACCACGATTCTTGTTCTTATCATCCGAGACATTTGATGGCCTGGTGAGACGTGTGGAGGCAGGTATTCCCCACAATCTCGATAAGTTGAAGGACCAGGTTCGGCTTTTCCAGCAGGGAGTATTCGATGATCGGATGAAGCACATTGTGTTCCAGTAGTATCGCGATGAAAACGACCCCAGTGACTGCTACTTAGCGTTTTTATCCTTGGCAGTCGAGGCGATCATGAACGTGCGTTATCAAGTTGGTTCTGCCGACCAAATTCGCGCATTATTGCAGACTCCAGCCCCTAATTTGCAGTCGTGGCGTGTCAAAGAAATGGAGAAATTTTTGCTGCAAGAACTTGCCACCAGCAAGTTTTGTATGAGAGCACTCGAAGGAGGCGGTGTCGGAACCGTCACGCGACATGGTTCATTGAATGCAACGTCCGTGGTCATTCAAGCGTCATCCGAAATCCAGAATGAATTGGTGCTGTACTTCCCGCTATCGGATACTATTCCAGCAATTGATGGTGTGCTTGTCGTCCCTCAAGATGGTCGTATTATCTACGCCCAATCGACAGTGGCCACAGCTCATCCCATCATACATCAACAATTGGAATCTGTCTATCAGGATTTGACGCAGCGCCAAGAGTTTGAAAGCTATACACACATCCTTCTCTTCATCGTCTCGAACGAAATTTTCGACGGTTTTACTGTTCAATCTTACAAAAATGCGGATGGGATGAACCTCACAGCGAGAGTTGATATCGATGTGACGCAGTATGTTGGAAAGATCAGTCTGCAATAGATTACTATATGAGAATCACCTCAGGTCACGCTTGCACTGAAGCTCAAGAATTTCGACCGCCCGAGCTCGATGCGTTTCCGGCGCAGAATTTGCAGAGACGTCCAACGCAAAGCCGACCGCGAATTTGTTTCTCGATGAAGAAGTTAGTTGCTTGATCACATTTTGAATTTAATTAAACAAGAAATGCAGTAATGCAATGCAAATCGACTTGGTGCCGCGCATTTTTCTCCGAGTGGCCAATGTCGCTGTGTTCCGATTGAGCTACGTTCTATTATCAATGTTTCATCTTCGACCTCATCGTTTGTTATTCATGCGTGGTCCTTCTTGATCAAGTACAAGTGCAGCTCATCCGCGTTGCATACGATCTTGTTGGGCGTCTTCGTCACCATCGCGTCTTAAACCCATTCAAAGACTCGCCCTCATCAATATAAAGTAAACATCTTTAGTTGTTCTGCAGCGATAATCGATTGACTTGTTTTTTTAAGACATTGTATCAGTTCTGAGAATTTGTTTTTCAGCTTTTTGGTATATTATTAATTGCAGCGCTTCCACCATTTTCTTTTCTCTTACCGACTGCCTCAACCACCGAGGACATTCTTTTGCTCCGTCATGAATAGAAGCAGCAACAACACTTCAAACACCGACTTCGGTACGAGCAACCTCAGTTTCTCCACCGTCGCAATCACACGAAGTGTTGTTTCTGAGGCTGAACTTACAATTTTATCAATTGATACAATAGCCATTAGAATCAGTCATCGCCAATTATTAATCGTCGGTCTCAGGGTGTTTCGAATAAAAGACGATATTGCAGCATTATTTAAGTATCGTTTGGTGTTTCTGCCATTGCATCAGTAGTTGTTACAGCAATTGTATTCCTTATATTTATTTTGCACGATGCGTGCAGATTTTTTATTTCGATAAATTTAGATAGCTATGAACGCGCTCAATCTCTTGCCAATAAATGCAGTCCGAATTTTTCTTCAAATCATACGAGCAAGTGTCTCCACATATCAGATCTTGCTATTTTTGCTCCTTCTTCATATGCTACGCTGTTATTAGCAGTCTCGCGAAACTAATTGCTTTTATAAATGATTGACTGGGGAGTAAATGTTGTCACCTTCTTGCTTGCATATTTGTCGTCAAATTCGATATAGTTTGAACGTTGCGAACTCTTGATCTTTGATTTTCTGCTCAAGTTTTACATCTACTTCGTCGTTAGGGACTTGCTTGCATAATTTAAAATCTATCAGACGACGAACGATTTCGCCAGCTTCGTCTTTGTAGTTTGGCATACAATTAGAGCTGATTGGAGTTGAAATATTCCAATCTAGCACTTCAGCCTTTCCCTTTGATAGGGCACGAGATAGAACCGCGAGTCATCAATGATAACAAATCTGATCGGGGAAGCGTCTTAGCGATGTTGTGAGGCATGTCGTCCCAGCAAACGATTTGCTTCATGGCAAATTCACTCAGGCAAGATTATTCTTGCATTGATGATAACACAAAAAATAGTCGTCCCTCGGAACGCCTCTGTTTCTGCACACCCATACTGAACACTTTTTACTTACAATAAAAGCTAACGATAAGTGCATGAAAGCGTACAAATAGTAGAGCTCAAGGTGTCCAGCTTTTACTTAGTTACGAACAAGGCTGCTCTAGGAAGCAGAATCAAATTTTGTGTTCTTTCTGCCTACCGAGATTGTTTTTTAGTAATTCAATCTGATCTTGACCAAATGCAAATTTATTGAGATTGGCCAAAAGGCTTTTATATGATCCTCCCTTTCCTTGAATCATTAGCATGCAGTTGAAATTGTCATTTGAAACGGTTAGACATCGACCAACAAAGAAGTAAATGAACTCGCGGTCCTCTTCTTCCCTGAATCGACAAAAAAGTATGTATCAAATAGCGGTGTCTCAGTGATTTTGAATTTCTGATTGATGTATTTACAAACTTTGAGACATCTGTTGCGTTCACAAATTTAGCAATTGATAAATCATAATTCCATTGCTGTAACTAATATAGCTATGATTAAATGCCATAAAGGCAAACCCTCGATGAATCGTATATTTACTGAAATGGAGCAATTTGTCAGACTTTTTCTTTGTAGACAATTGATATGGTTCGTCATTTGCCAAGAAATCGTACAGAAATAGCTTTGGATCACTATACTTGCACGTGTAATAATAGTCCGTTATGTGTTCATAGATTGCCCCTGAGCCATATGAGCGTCTGTATTTATCGCCGACAATTTTGATCAACTTCAGCTTTATCCGCTGAGCTTCAGCAAGTTTACGTTCTGCTCGGGATTTAACTCTTCAGCAGCAAAGGATTCGATATCTTCTGGCGCAAACGCATTTTCATCAACTGATATCTCAGTTTTTCTACGTCCAAACCAGCGAATCGCCATTATTTCTTTCGGGGCATAATTAAATTTCCACCGAGCACATTGCTTCTTTTCATACAATGTTAGAAGCATCATATCGTCCAATTCGTGTATCCGGTCACAAACAAAGCAATGCTATAAGCCAATACGTTTGACGCAAACGAAGTTGACTTTGGGAGCCCGTCCTTAAACATTAGATTTCGATAAGTCGTGCTCTACAATTTTGCTGATCTTCTGAATCGTTTTGTCAATGAGCTCATTACTCGACTCGGCGAAGGGTTCTTGTGGCTAACCAACTGACTTGATCTCCAAATCATTGGTCAAATCTCGATCAGTGTATGCCATATCAGCAGCGGTATACAACAAGAAAGACGTGTTGAAGGTAACGTTGAATGGTTTGAGTCTCGATTTACATTCCCTCGTTTGTTTCCTCCTGGAATTGAAAGCGTTCCATTGCTGCGATATGGCTGGAGATCAATACACAAATTTAAAAACTTGATGTAAGAGTCTCCGACATCGCGTATATATGTGAAAGACTCCATATGCACGTATTTGGCAAAAGCCTTACACTCTGTAACAATAAATCCGATGTTGGTAACAATATGCGTGGAAAATTTGACGCCACCGTCCATTTAGGCGATCGATTAGTCACAAGAGAGTCAATGTCGTCTTCGTAAATAGCAAATTCGCAATCGATGTATTCAATTGCGTGCTTAAACGCGGCCATACTATCAATAGCCATATGAAGAACTATTTGGTCAGTCGTCATCTCATATGCATTAAATTTTGCATCTGTGAGCTTTCGATCGCAATCGATAAATAACTTGATTTTGCGATTGCCAATGAATATTTCATGACACTCATGCTTCAACTGCCTATGAGCAAATTTAACACATGCAGATCTATCAACATGGTTGTATAGCCAAACAGAGCGACGATTCTTTCCTTTGCCATTAACGGCCTGCAACACGTGTGCATCCTCCACATCATAAAGATATCCCTTACCTTCTCCATAGAGTGAGTAGCTTACATTACCATCGACACTAGCGTGCTTCTTAATCCAATGTTCGTATTGGCGCTCGCGATGGATATAGTTGTATTCGTATTCAAAATTTCAATCAACAACCGCTCGACGACTGCTTCAATGACAAAGGCTTCAGCAACGATTTTAATAACTGGGTACAATAACGGGGTGTACAACTAGTTCGGCGGCGGATTCTACAACTGGTTCTACAATCGAGTTGGCGACTGTTTCAGGAACTGATTCTACGACGTGCCTAACAATCGGAGTGAGTTTACTCACGAGACCGCGGTGGTCCCAGTGGCAAGGTGTAGCCTTGTAGCATTTACGGGTACAGTTTTTGATAGAGCACGTTTTCGAAATTTAATATTCGATATGTTGATATTTCTTATATTCTAATGATCAAACGTCAGAATAGAATTTTTTTCAGAACTGAAAATTGTTCTAAAAAAACATATTTGATTTCACGATCTTATCTCTACTCGGGCTTTTTTCAGCCCGCTTGCGCGCTCTACACGCTGTTTGATATTGAGAAATCTTAGCCTTGTTCTTTTCATTGTATTCTTTCTGCTCGGACGTTTTAGCCTTTTGATTCTTCCGATAGTAGCGTTTGCGAGCATCGGCTCTCTATGAATCTGATAATGGTTGGTAGAGTGAGCTAATTGTTGTATACAAAGCTATGTACTTACTATAAATAAACATCGGATCAGAAATTTCTTATGTTTCTAGAACGTGACGAATTGCGTCCCTTTGATTGATCAATAAACATTTTAATGGGACCATATGTCTCTATTAAAGCTTCGCATATTATCTTTGTCCCAGGAGAGAAGGTTGTCGTCCCTGGGTGAAATATAATGTTTCCTTACACGAGAAGCACCAATTCCCCTGCTTTTCGTGTTGTGACTGTCTGTCTCAACAAAATATCCGTGGTGTAGCTCCACAATTAGAAAAAAAATGATAGATGATGATGGATCATCGACTGAGATATTTCTATAGACAACTATGATTTTCGTAGGTCATTAGGGCAAAAAGTTAAAATTACTATAAGTCTAACGAGAACCTCTCTAGCCTGCATAATTAATTCACGTTTTGTCCCAACATTATCGGGGTCTAAGCAGGTCCAATAAATTTCACCAGGGCCATAACGATTTTGATCTTAATTACTACTCTCGGTATGTAAATGAACAAAGTAGCACATAGTGGATGGCACTATTGATTGATGCTTCTTATAGATCGAATGATTGAAGTTCTTTGTAGTGAATTGGTTGATGTTCATTGTGAATAATTAAAGGGTGACAACGATATCGATGTCGTAATCTCTTCGTTTTTTAACTGACAAGGTAACATTCGCGGATGTCGTTATTGATTGGTGTTTTTTACAGATTGGCTATGTCTTATCAAGTCCATGGCGACAATAATCCATCAATATTGATGGGCTAACTCGCGCTAGTACTTTGTATTATTTAATTTATATCACACATGTATCGGTCAGCTTGGAAAAGGTTGGGGTGACGCCCTCCTTCCAAGCGCGGGGGCTAAATGCTCGCGCGCTTCGGGCAGGTGCTCTCGGGCATCCGCAGGTCTCTAACGAGTCTCACCCTCGACGCGACGGTCTCCAGCACCGGGCGCCACCTGGGCTCTTACCAAGTCAGAGCTAAACAAAATAATGGAAGACCCTCACGACCTCGGTGCCGGCTGCACTGCCCGCCGAACGAGACTCGACGTATGCGGACACCACTCTATGCCGTGGACTAGCCAGACTGAGCCTAGCACGTGCATAACTTGGCAACGCGATAACGTAATACATTACATTACATACATGTATCGGTCTATATATGTATATTGTCTACAAGCGGATACACTCACAGTAAATTTTGGAAAGTACCGAGGCGAACAAATTGCTGAAATTTGGGAAGTGGATTAACAATTTGCGAAGTGACTGTACCCACAAGAGATCCCAATTGGTAAGTATTCCGAAATCAGCAAGTTCTTCGATGGAAAACTTCGTGGGTCTTACCTTTTGTTTGTGATGACATGGGGAGAATACAAAGGTAAGACGATAAAGCGGATTTACGGTAAGAACAACACAATTTTTGGCTGATCAAGAACGAGGTCGTTGATTCGAACTTCTTAATGTAGAAGAAGAGTCAAATTAAGTAACGCAAGACACGGGAATTTAGATTGCAAACGAAACATTGGACAGATGTGTATTTGCAATTGTTATCATGTTCTTGTCATGTTCTCATCAAATTATCATTACGTTTTCCTTACGATGTCGATATGTTTTTTCAAGTCAGCTTGTGTGGCACCACGAGACCACGCAATTTCGACTGCTTTATGTCTGATGAATTGGCAAGTGCTTCCTCTAATTAAATCGATAGCCATTTGATTGGAAACATACGATTTTATAAAAGCATCGTAAAATATCTTTTGACCCGGGAATAAAGATTGTCGTCCTTGGTAAAATCATATCGATTCATTACACGAGAGGCGTCATGATACAGATTTATAGTGACTTTGCGAATTCTATTTTGTCCCAACAAAAAGTGAAGTTGTAGCTACACTATCGGAAAAAGATAATAGATGATGATGGATCATTGACTAAGATATCTCTATAGACAAGTATAATTTTTGTAGGATCAGAGGTTCAAAGTCTATAAGACTAACGAGAACACCTTTTACCAGCATATTTACTAGATTTTTGTCCTAGCAACATCCAGGTCCAAGCAGGTCCTATGAATTTTTCCATGGCCATAACGATTGTGATGTCCATCGTTCGTTTCGATGTCGAAATTAATTCAGCAACATCGCGGCATCTGGTTGATGTTTCTGATAGATTGATCGTTTGAATACTGATTGATTGATGTATCTCATGAATTTCTTGATTGATTTTTACAGAACATAACAACTCTTACACCTATATATCGTCTCGGTATTGAAATCAACAAAGCAACATCGCGAATGTCATACCGGTATTATATGTTTGGTCGTTATATACTGACAATAATTGCTAAGGACCAGAAGTGGTTGGTCCTTATTCCGAGGTGATTCTTAACGATTTGATCATCAGACAGGGTGTTTCGTTTATCCCGTCGTTTTCTTGCAACGCACGAGACCAACACATAAAATTTCAGAGGGATGCCACAAGAAGGTGGTTCTCAATATCAGAAAAAACTTTTTCTGATTTCGATCATATAATCGTTTTCAAGAGGTTATCATATTTGTTAAGATGCGTCTGGCTGGAAGATCACCTCATAAGAAGTCTAACCCACATCCCACCGCTCTGGTCTGTAGTCGGTGGAATCAAGCGCGAACTTTTCATTCATGTACTGATAATGGCGCCCACACCCGTAGATCAAGAGGAGCACGTTCAAGAAGAGTGCGCGAAAGGCTCGATTAAAGACACCAGCACCGATTCAAAGCGTGGATAGAACTTGCCGAAATCCACTCAAGCCAGCCAACAAGAAGTACTGCACTGCTCACTTGGACGAATTGGCTCGACGCGTGCGTTGCTTGAAGCCACCGCGCTGACTCTATTTCGCAAGTACGATCCAACCAAAGCCATCTATGATGAGACCAGCGTTTAGTCGTCATCTATCAATTGCAGAAGTCAATGCGTGGAAGGCAAGCCAGGCATTCCCAGCATGCTTGCCTCTATGTTTTTGGTAGGATTTAATTGACGCGTATATTAAATATAAATGTCATCCGGGTATACACGTCGGAGATTTGCAGAGCGCATTTTGACGGTGTGTAGCCGATAATATTTGATACTTTCAATAACTCGCAGTTAGTTTTGAAAACGATCGTTGCAAACTTATATAGCAGAGGTCCCGTCTTGCTGTCACTATGCACGCGCTAGTTGGTCTCGTTGAACTCTTTGTTGAGGGCACTGCCAATGACGAGGTGCATGATCTCGGACGTGCCTTCGTAAATCTCAGTGATGCGTGCATCGCGGTAGTGACGCTCAGCCGGCATCTCCGATACGTAGCCCATGCCACCCAGTACTTGGATGGCTTGGTGAGAGCACAGTGTGGCAGCCTCGGACGCTTTGAGCTTCGCCATGGCCGCCAGCTTTGTAAACGGTCTGCCCGCGTCCTTTTCCACTGCCGCTTTCCACGTCAACAACCGTGCAGCTTCAAGCTCCGTCGCCATCATCGACAACTTGGTCTGGATAATTGGATTCGAAGCCAAAGGCTTACCAAACGTCTTACGGGTCTGTGCGTATGCGATTGCGCAATCGTACGACGCTTGGGCAATTCCCAGCGCCTGCGCCGCAATGCCAATGCGACCAGAATCCAGCGTAATCATGGCAATTTTAAAGCCATCGCCTTCGTTGCCAATTAAATTCTCTTTGGGAATTTCCACGTCTTCAAAGATCAGGTTGCCCGTGCTAGACGCGCGAATTCCAAGTTTATCCTCCTTCTTTCCCAATGAGAAGCCAGGCGCAGTAGTCGGTACAAGGAACGCGCTGATTCCTTTGTGCTTGAGCGCCTTGTTCGTCGTAGCAAACACAATGGCTTGATCCGCGTCATGGGCGTTGGTAATCCATGCCTTCGTACCGTTAAGGACGTAACCTTTGTCCGTAACCCGAGCTGTAGTCGAAGCCGCTCCTGCGTCACTGCCGTTGCCTGGTTCACTGAGTCCGAAGCATCCGAGCTTCTCTCCGCTCGCATACGGCGTCAAGTGTTGCTCCTTTTGCTCAAGCGTGCCAAATTTCTCGAGCGGGGCACAATATAAGGACTACACGACAAAAAATACCGCCTCACCATCTCCTCATAGAATACATCTATCCACATTGAAAACATTAATACAGACGCACGTTGTTGACCGACATGATGACGCCTGTTGAGGCACATCCGCGACTGATTTCTTCCACAGCGATCGAGTACGCGAGGTAGTCGAGGCCTGCGCCACCATATTTGTCATCAATCGCGACGCCCATGAGCCCCATTTCCCCGAGTTCCTTGATCTGACTTGCCGGGTACTTGTGCTCTCTATCCAGCTCGCCAGCAATGGGTTGCAGCGCTTTGGCCACGTATTGCCGGCACATGTCGCGCAGCATCAGATGCTCTTCCGGTAGCGTCGATAAAAAGCCGATAGATCGAGTCTGTGCGCGGCTACACGTTGCAAAGATTCAAGCCTCGTCGATAAAGCAAGTAGCTGATAGTGACACGTACACGTTCTTGACGACAAAGGACGAGGCAGCGACAGTGCGCTGCAATGGCTTGACAAACATGGTAAGAAGGGCCTGCTGGAGGCGAAACGAGGATCGAAAGGATGCTTGATATAGAAGAACGTTAGATTTCGTCGCCACGAACTATACATTCTTGAAGTTGTAATGTTTGAACATATCGATAATGACAGTGATATTACACTACGAGCACTTAAATATGTCCTACCGCCTCAAGATATTAAGCAGCACGAATTGTGCTTGACCCCGGTCGAGCATGGGCCATGCTTGACTTCCCACACGAGATACTCAATTGCCTCCCGCTGAAACGTTTCAGGACAGACATAATCCCACCCACTATACGCAGCCTGTTCCTGCTCCGACAACTTGATCCCCTTGACAGTTGCAATGTCAAAGAGACCAATATCAGCTTGGGACGCCGCATTGATCTCATTGTCGGGCACAAACGGGGGTGGGACCTGCATCTGTTCCATCCGATCCCAATCAATGGATGAAAAGAACCGCATGCGCTTGATTTCGTCTGCTCCTTTGGCCCCTAATCGTTTCCGCGGGTCTCGAATCAGCAATTCTACACAAAGTCAACGACAAAAAACAAGGGACGTGAGCACTCAGACACGACATTTCCGTATGCGGCACACCGTACGCTGAATCAATTCGGCTGCATCGGAAGAGAAATACTTGGCATCGTAGGCAGGGGTGAGCTCCAACGTGGCCTTATCATATGCCTGCTGTTTGTCTTGATGCAAAGCCTTGGCTTTCGACGTTCGAAAGGGGCACTTGCCGTACAAGAGTTCATACACTAAACATCCATAGCTCCACCAATCCACGGTCTCGTTGTACACCAGTCGGTTGCCATTTTCATCCCGCAGTAACATTTCGGGTGCCCAATACCCTCGCGTTCCGCACCGACCAGTTAATGTTGCTGTCATTTCAACAGCTAATCCAAGGTCGGAAATGCTGCAATTTCCTTTTTCGTCGAGTAAAATATTTTCAGGTTTCAAATCGCGGTAGACAATGCGCTTTTCGTGTAAATGTTGAATGCCAAGTAAAATTTGCGCTGCCCAGAAACGCACTTGTGTCTCCGAGAATCGCGTACGGTTGAGATGATAGGATAAATCCCCTCCTGTCCGTAGATCGAGGACCAAAAAGAGCTCCTCGGGTGTCTGAAACGAATATTTCAAACACACGACAAATGGGGACGAGAGCATGGCGAGAATCTTTCGCTCAGCAAGACACAGTTTCTCCGCGTGTTTCTTCTTAATCATCTTCTTGTTCATGACTTTCATGGCGTACAACGATGCAGACGTGCGCTTGATGCACCCATTCACCATCCCAAAGCCACCACGTCCCAGTACACGGAGAACCGTAAAGTCCTCTTCGCCCACTCGTCGCTTTTGCAGAAATAAAAAAGCAATCAATCGCTTGTAAAACGCCGAAGCCTTGAAATCCGGAAACTGCTCTTGCTCCAAGCTGCAGAGCACGCACGCTTCCAATTCATCAAACAAAGTCAGCGCCCAATCGTGTACATCCAACTTCAATCGTTTCTCGCCTGGAATGTGCGAGAGTGAACTTTCAGAGCGCGACTCGATTCCTAGATCATTGAGTTCAATAGTGGACGCAGTACTCGTTGTCGGACTTGTCGTCCTAGTAGGACTCCCATCGCGCACACAATTCATCGAATCCCGACGGTCGAGATCGGATTGCTTGGGCTTGAACACAGCCCTCAATCGCTGCACGACTTCCCCGCTAATGCCAAGGGGTTTCACGTCAGTCGACACGGTCCGATACATGGTGCGGACGTCTGCCATTGAGACGGTCGACGCATGCTTTCGCCAAAACACTAGCCCATTGGTTGTCATGGAGGCCACGTTCAACTCGTCAAGACAGCCGAGCCTCATTCGAGTTGGACTCTGGCAATGTACAAGCGGCCTGTGTATCTTCGTAGCTGCCAATTGATCAGCTCTAGCTGACGTCGACGTCGCGGCCACAGTGGGTACCGTCGAGTGTCGTCGAGCCTCTGTCCTCGTGGCCAACGACCACACCGTGCCACTGCTTGGTCGTTGGGTACCACTGGACGGTGCGTTGCCACAAAAGCGGTCCCAGATCTCCCTGGCTTGACTAGCGCGCTGTTCAGAAGACTGGAGCCCACGAAATCGAGTGACTTCGACAAGAAAATCCAGTTTTTGACTCCCTCGCGCGTCGAGGCGACAGAATTGCCGGAACAAGTAAAAGCCAAGGGGCATATCCAGCACGTCTTCCATGTCGAGCCAATTGCTGCCAAGCGCACGTTCGTGACGGTCGATAAACTGCGTCAATTCACTACCGGACGGCGTGTAGAAGGCTGCACTTGGTCCGCGGTGTAGATTGTTGACTGCGCCGATATACTGCGCATCTTGGATCGCATCGTGCAGTTCATCCATCGTGTCGGAACAAGAGCGGCACGCCTTTCACCGTCGACGTGGAGAGGATTACTAAAGACCGTTCAATGCGTTTAACAAAGCGCTACTGATCCGTTCAACGTGGCTGACGTGCTCGGTCTGGGTGCGCGACACGGGGCTGTCGAGGGGCGCGCGACGTTAGTGCGTAGAGCGTTGACTCTGGACGAGCAAGTCACGAACTTTCACTGGTACTGAAAATAGTGGACTTCGGGCAAGGACGCGACGGAATCGACAAAGATAGCGTGGGATCCCGCCCTGGATCGAACTGTAAACCTCTCGTTCAGATTGGCCGCCCGCCAGTCTTTGCTACTGACCCCATGTGGTTGGTGTGATCGTACACGAGCCCGAGGGCAGTACATGGAAACTAACTACAAACGACAAAGCAGGGCAAAAGAAGGACGAGACGAGACGTGGTTTAAGAGGAGGAAGCGCACGGTGGACCAGTGCTGTCCATTGGTGCAAACACAGATGGCACTTGTACGAGGGCGTGGGCGTACACGTGTTGATTAATTTAAGGGAAATCCTCAGCGCTAAAGGAGTAGATGCGGAAACGCTGTGATGGGGATACGAAGATGGCTATTCTCTGTGGAGGTGAGTGATTGCCATCATATTTCGTAGCTTATGAGATAACGCCGGCATCTAATTTTGTCCGACGCCTACGTCGCAAAATGCTTTGCTTAAATCATAAGCTAATTCTTTTTCAGTCATACGATAAATTAATGATCGTTTTTAAAGGGTATAATTGGTTTTTGAAAAAAGCAGAGAAAGAAGCATTTCGTAGATAATTGATACTATGACGAATGTACATAATGTCCTTTTTAAACCCTGACAATCTTTTTTAATTATGCTTTTTACAGTCCGGAGCCACCAAAGAAACTGTTGAGAGACGGGTTCGGCGCGGCGGCGAGTCTGTGCGCGCCTAAGCGCCAAAATTCAGCCACATGAGTTTGTTGCGCGTTGAACGAAAAGCTTTAGTCTTTGAGAAACTGCGGAAATCTCTTCTTCATTGTCGCACAACAAATCCAAAGACCGTACCCATGCCATGAAATGGTCGACACTATAGAGCATAAAAAGGTTAAATTGCGGTAGCAATGAGAATCCACAATAAATGACACACTTCATTTTCTCTTTACCACAAAGCTGTGACTCAACAGCCTTTGTAGTGCTTGCAGGCTGCATCAATATTGCCAGTGAAAAAAGATGCACGCGGAAATCCTAATGCGCTAAACCATGCCCATCGGTGTGGCATAAGCTCGTGGTCACCTGCTTGTAAAAAGGCGTTTGGGCTGGAGGTTGACCTTGTATTTAAAAGGGAACGTCTTTAGCACCCTAATCATACTTTTTGTGATTCAAGCGCATGATGGAAAGTGCTGACAGATATTTGGTCACCTTACAAAGGGTCGTTGCGCCGATGAGAGTCCGACCGTTATATCTACAGGAGGAGGAAGCAGTCAAACGATTCTACTCAGCTATGCCACCATGTTTCTTCCCTTCGGTCATTACTGCTAATTTAAGCATTTTATTTTTAACAAGGCGCTAGCAGCTTTCAGTCTAGCCCTCATCTCAGCCCAAAATTTCTAGCCTGCGCAAAGACACTTTGCTGGACGCTGTCAATAGTCTCTTATTTGCAGGTGTAAAAATTGCTGCTCTCAACAGTTCAATTATGTACTCCCGGGGCACAAGAAACTCAGGTGAATCAGTTTTACTGGTGGGTGTTCAGCCTACGCCAGACTTTCCAGGTAAGAGATTGCGAACGTCACGTGCGCCTGATCATTCGTGACGAAAGCCACCGAAGCAGTCAGACCTTCATCCTTCATCTGAAAGAGAAGTACCTTTTTGTACAAGAATGGAAATTATAAACTTTACCGGCTTTGACCAACAGAAAACACTCTCTCCGCGGCAATGTTGTCTAAGACTCCTAGAATAGGCTTTGTTTGTGGCGCTTGATGGCCGTGGCGCACTTCAGCTGCTCGAAAGCAAGAAGGGCTCGACCTTATTATGCTTGTGTAATTACCAAGAAGTGCAAAATGCATCTTGGATAAAAGCAGGAAAGCGGTTCTATCCATCTTGGCGCCTTTGCGGATGCTCGGGGATACGATTATTTTCCGCGGCCATAGGATTGACGGCAAAAAGCTACCAGATGTGCCGGACATTTAAATTAAAAAAGATCATTTTCCAGTTACAGTCTTTAGGAGATTGACGTGTGCAGTACAATTTTTAGTATACCTCAGTATGCACACCGATAAAATGCCAAAAGTGTCCACTAATCTAATAAAGCTAGTTTAAAAGACAAAAATGGAGAGTGTTTGTGGGGCCGAGCTAAGAGGTTGCGCGCTCGTTCAGTGCCAATAGAACCTTAAATAATTGAGCAGCCTGTTTTCCTCATTGGTTGTAAAAGCTGCGATCAGGTGGAACGAGTATCTCTTGTATAGCAGTCAACTTTACTTGGTGGGTATTGGTCTTCACTGTAGCTAGCCGATCGTTCGTGACAAATAGTTGGACTCTACATTAAATCACTGCGCATCAGAAACCTTTTAGTTATGGGCATGAATTGCAAATCCAAGGTGTGCGGTGCCCAGGTTGATTCTCAAAATTCACCAGCGTACGGCACCTGATATTCTTCGATGTCTGCGCTAGGTGGTACATCCGGCGGAGACGACAACAAGATGTAAGGTAACAAAAAGTCCGAGTATGCTTATGGGGGACGACGACGAGTCTAGAATGTACCTATCACGAAAGAGGCGAGCAGGAAGATATATCTTTTCTGGTGACACTAATTAATTTGCTACGATATTTGAGTTATATCGGCACTAGCCATAATTCTTGAATTTCACTCTACGATTTGGGCAGAGACTATTTGTTCTTTAAGCTATCTTAGCATCTGAAGACCGATAGGGTGCCATTCGTTTAGATGTCAGCACCCTTTTAAGGTTCTTAGTGATGAGAAAATGATTTTTCACACCAAAGCACGACGTTATGCTACAGCTGATTACATCGTCCCTCGCAGAAACTTAGATTATAATCGATAAAAGAGGGCCGATTTTCATTCATCACTTTTCGACTTCATATTATAAAGCCTGTGTCTGTATCGTGTGTGACGAGTCTTAAATAGCTGTCCAACAGTATGTCGGTCAGAGAAGATGGCACTAGTAATGGAAAAGTGTTCCACTTTACCGCAGAGGCAATTGCAAATTCCTACTCTGTTATCCAATATATAGTAGCTTTTAAAGCATGAGAGTGGTGTTAAGCATCCACCGAATAAAATTGCTATCACGCAACAGACTGTATATTTCTTGAAAACATTATGATTTTCAGATTTTTTTGCTTTAAATCAATGCAATATCTAAAATTAAATTGCACAAGGCCCCCTAGATCTTAAAAAATTGCGTCATTTAGTATTCAAATATGAACACCACGCCACCTTGCTTTCATGGGATTATAGTTTTGTTCCTCACTCGGCATGCTCACTAGCGATAGCTGTTGTGATGTTATTACTTATATATATTTGATAGGGATTATTACGCTGACTTTGGCATCAATTGCTCTTGCCCAATTCATCAAATATGAGTATAGAAGTTTGCTTGCGAGGATTTTTTTTTGTGCTTGTCCTCGCACCAACACACGTTTAATCACTGTTTGCGTCACGAGTACATGTTTGAGGCGGTATTACGGTCTTTGCATTTTGTGGTAATGCGCGAAATTGTTTTCAGAAACAATCTCTTATACTCAAGGGTATGCATTGGTGAGCTTGCGGCTGATAGCGCCCAATATTGGACAGGACAAAGTGCTTCGCACAGCTTAACGTTAGCCTTCCTGGACGAATGATGAGAATGGTTTATATTTTTTTGTAGTAATATTTTGTCTCTTCAACTGCACGCTGCTATTTTTTCGAGAAACAAGAATGACAATACAACCCTTCTTGAGATCCTCTAGTGGCTGTATCAGCATACGCAACAAAGAAGAGCCTTTACTAGTTTCTAAAATAAATTCTCGGGCATTTCGTTAAAAAAAAGAAAGAACAAATTACTCGATTGGATCCGACTGCAATCTCATTTGCTCATTCTGTTTTCAATACCAAAGCGCGTCTGCTTGAAAAGCGCCTAGCACGGCAGAACTGAGTATCTTCTCCAGCACCGTCAGTTGCTACATTATCAACTAATGTATAAGAATGACTTCGTCCGCAAAAATTTTGCCTCGATGAGCTTCGGCAGTTATATCGTTACGGCCTAAGCGTGTCTGTTTTGACTCAATCGCTCTTTCATTGACACTTTTTTGTGTTATTTATTATGGCTGTCAATGCTGCAAATATTTTGCTGGTTTAATACGATGATAATCAGTTCTGCTTTGTAGGTCATAAGGTATTGCGTTTAACACTCGGTAAGCTTGTCTTTACTTGAATTTACATCACGTGAGTCGTAAGAGAGGAAGGGCAAAAGCATATTATCGCTAAAGTCGGTCGGAAGGTGGAGCCAGCCAAACTGAACTATTCCGTTCGTAAGCAAGAGCGTCTTGCAATTATGCATGCTCTAAAAGTATGGTGTGTGTGTCTCATCGATCGGCCATTAATGGTTAGAATAAAGTACGAGAATAACGGAATGATCCTGACGCAGAAACTAAAAACCGCAAAGTGGCTTAATATTGTGACGAGCTTGCTGACTATAAGCCTTTTAAAAAAAATGGTGACACAAACGACGTGCTCGATAAATTGTTCCACAAGTCGCTAGTTAGATCGTAAAGTTACCGCTTTCAGCTTACAGGCACGACAAAGATAAAAAATTGCGTCATTTGTGAGAACCACGATTCTGTATTGGCTGGCTGCTAAAATTTTACGTGGATTATCTTTCCGTGCATCAGAAGTACTACTGGCTGGAATTGACGGAGTACACCTAGCGCTATGTCAACACTTGCATATCTCAGCTCAACAAGAAATGGCAAACAAAAGCGCCAGAATAGTGAAGTATGGAGCCCTAAATGAAGCTTTTATAGATTGTCCAAATGTATAGTAATTCCACTAAAAAAATAGATTCGGGAATGGGCCAATAAATTTGGCGCGAGTCTTTTCTGACTTAGCAAAACCTTTGTGAGTATTTCAACACTATTGTTCGTTTCATCAAGCTTTATAGGTGGAGGTTTCGATTCAGCTTCATTTGATATGAATACTGTGATTTTTTTAGCTTCTGAATCAATAAGGGACCCGCTCACCAGCCACCATAACCCCAAACCCTAATGCAAGGCTGTTTGTACGTAATATAAACCTGCTCCTTAGAACAATGATCTTCTGTCGCGATCGTCATCAATTTATCAGCTTTCTTCCATATGTGGACACTCTAGGGTCTGATACTTAATTGTCGCGATCGCAACAAAATAATCAGCTTCCATACGTGCAAGTTTTTTGCATTGCGAATGTTCTGTATCCTACAGAACATTTACTCCATGGTGTTCGCTCCAGCCAATCATATATGATTATTGTCGGAGGGGGGCTGTTTAGAAAAAAAAGAGGGGCTGTTTAGCGGCTCCCTAATATATTATATGTGATTAAAGTCAATCTGAACATCCAGTTTCTTGCCTCACTAAAGCACAACTTTGACAGCTTCAAAGTCTTGAACAAGTTTGCTACTGGCCTCTTAAAATGTAAGTATTTTGATGAAGCGGAAACGCCGTGCTAACTTCTCCAATTTGCAAAAATTTTGAGACCGTAACACACAATGAGGCTGACAATTCAAATGTAGAGCGTACGCGTCGATCAAAGGCTATCTTCGCCATATGCGATACCCTCTTAAACGTTTTGTACTGGATTGGTGACACCTCGAAAGTAATTTAGTACAAAACAGCTTTTTCTTTCCGTTAGTCATCCGTTTATGGTCTCAGCGCCGAATGAAAATTTGCTGCGCTCCTACTGCAGACGCAATTGCTTGCCATAGCTTGGTGGTAAATTTGATGTCTTGGTCAGAAACGGCAATCGTTTGGCATGCCATGGTCCCTCATATGACTCACCATGAAAACCTTTGTAAAACTTACTAGGTTGTATATTATTTAAAGAAAGATTGTACCACCACGCTTTTAAATTTGAAAGCCAAATAAAGTGCCGGATTTACGATTTAACCAATGTGCAACACTTATAAGGAGGTAAGTCGAATAAAGATATCTCCTTTCCTCTAATTGCAGAATAGGCTTAAAATGGATCAGATTCTTTTCTTCTAGAGAGTTTCATCCGACAGACCTTCACATAGACTGATATTTCCACTCGATAAGCGTTTTTCATGTCCTAACCTACGTTAAGGCGTGCCACGAAATCGCTAGCTTCTTCGTTGCCTCGCCTCGGTGTGAAAAGAATTGAAATTATTAAGGGCATCATAACTGTGGTTTGCTCTTCGTGAGCTCCAATTGAGTGCCCATTAAATATACATCACGAGATTTGTGAATCCCTGCGCCAAACAGTTTAATAGAATTGCGCTACGGCTATTGTGAGGAGGCTTTGTATCTCCCAAAGCTTTGTGATCTAACGTAGATGTACACGCAATTGGTAAAAGTCATAAAAACGGCACGTCTCATCGTGAAAACCCTCAGCATAATGCATATTATTACTACGACATTCGGACGACAACACAATTCACGATATTGTCGAATGCCTGCTCGACGAGTTGCCAAGGCCGAAGCCAGGACTTCTTCTCCCGTCTCTCCAAAGACGCTTGATGATCACGTCAATGAACATCAGCTCTGGCTTCCTACAGTAGAGACTGCATTGTCTCTGCTCGTTCTTCCGCGCGCTGCGTCCGCTTTGCTGAGCCCCATTGCGGACTGTGACGAAACCTTTAACTATTGGGAGCCACTGCACTATTTGCTCTATCGCTTTGGGTTCCAGACGTGGGAGTATTCTCCCGTCTACGCTCTTCGCTCCTACGTTTATCTGCTGCTACACTATGTCATCGTCAAGCTCTCGGCTTTCGGTTTCACCCTCGGTCTGGCACCTGATCGGAAACTCTTGCTGTTCTACGGACTACGAGCGACATTCGGACTGTTCTCAGCTTACGCAGAGGCACATTTCTACCATTCAGTCAGTCGACGATTTGGCCGTCGGACAGCGCGCTATCTACTGTGCATCTTACTCTTTAACGTCGGTATCTTTCACGCCAGCACAGCTTTCCTTCCTAGTACCTTCACCATGGTGCTGATCCTGTTGTTTGCTACTTCGTGGATGGACAAGAACCACTTCTTGGCTATTTTTTGCGGTATTGTGGCTGTACTCAGTGGCTGGCCCTACGTTGGTGTACTCTTTCTGCCATTTGCAGTCGAAATGCTTTGTACCCGAGGACTTTTCCGCTCTCTCCTCGTCGGTGGAGCTCTTGGAGGCGCTGTGGTGGCTCTCGAGTTGCTAGTCAATTTCTACTATTACCAGCGATGGGTACTACCGGCGTGGAACATTGTCGTATACAATGTTCTTAGTGGTGAGACGGACTCGACACTGTACGGCACGGAGCCGCTTCGTTACTACCTTTGGAATCTCGCCCTCAACTTTAACGTCGTGGCTCTCCTGGCTGCGCCTGCTGCCTTCTTCGTGTTTGCACTACCCAGTCACGATGGAACGAGCACGAGGCAATTGCTCGCTTACTTGTCGCCAATGTACGTGTGGATAACCATCATGTTTGCTCAAGCTCACAAAGAAGAACGATTCCTGTCGCCAATTTACCCATTCATCTGTCTTGCTGCTGCAGTGACACTGAGTGCAGTGGTCTATCGTACCAAACGCTTTTTCAGCCATGCCCCAGCTGTCGGCTCTAAACTCGCAACTGGCTCTGTGGTGTGCGTATTGAGCGTCTATGCCTTGCTCTCAATTTCTCGCATTGCAAGTACCATTGTCAACTTTAGCGCCCCCCTTCGCGTCTACCACCATTTATATGCCAACGTATTGCCGAATCCAGAACGCACCGCGTTGCTTGACGCTCAAAGCACCGCGACGCGGACGGTCACTCTGTGCCTCTTAAAAGAGTGGTACCGTTTTCCAACGAGTTTTTTCATCCCGTCAAACGATACTCGAGTCCACTTTGTCAAGTCGCGATTTGCTGGTCAATTGCCCAAACCTTTTGAAGAGCACGAGAACGGGACGTCAGTCATTCCTAGTGCAATGAATGATCGGAATCTAGAAGAATCAAGTCGGTATGTTCCATTGAACACGTGCGATTACGTGGTCGACTTGAATCTGCCGGATCAAGTGGAAATCAAGTTGTGGGAGGAACCGGCAACGTGGGAGCTTTTGCACTCTGAATTGTTTCTCGATGCCGAACGATCGCAATCGCCGTTTCGATCGTTTTATATCCCGATCTTTACGCCACAGTATGTAAAGTATGCCGAGTATGCACTTTACAAGCGTAAAAGCAAGCCCTAGCAAGGTAAAAGACGACGCTGAAGGCACTTTAGCTCGCATTTTAGTTTTAATCGTCAAGATAATGTCCGTACTTTTTAAGTTTTAGAGGATATTAGTACAAAATTAAGCTTCCATAAAGCTGGAATTGGGTACGAATAACTCTACTCAGCTAAGAAAGAGTCTTAAAAATGTCAACCCGGCCGTATCCGTAATGGTTATTAGGAAACTTTCGATCGTGGGTTTTCCCACACGTAAAACCCGTCGGCGTTGTGAGCGTGGTCGTCACCGATCGAGATTGCAAGAGGTCCCTGATTTTGTCGTAAGAACTTCCGGGGTTGGCACTTAGAAACAGAGCAATGGCACCAGCCACATGAGGCGCCGCCATGCTCGAACCAGACTTGAAACAATAAGACGAGTCGTCTGTCCAACACGACGACAAGATTAAAGCTCCTGGAGCTGCTAGATCAGGTTTGCGTAGACCACGGATAGTTGGACCTTTACTACTGAACGAGGCCAAAACGTCATTGATATCAGTCGCCCCTACTGTGATGACACTAGGGGAGTCACCAGGTGATGCGATCGTACCACAATTAGGGCCTGTGTTTCCAGCAGCCACAATGGGGATAATACCAGCTGCTCGCCAAGCATTGATGACTCCGTCAAACATTGTCAACCCTTGACCCCCACCCCAGCTATTGTTGACAATATCTGGGGCTTTCGAACAGTCCTTTGCAGTGCCACTAGGAGTCGTAGGGCACAACATGAACTGGAAACACGCTAGCAAGTCTGATCCATAGCAACCTCTGACGCGACACCCTTTGCATGCAATCCACGTAGCCCCTGGGGCGACCCCAAAACCGTATTGTCCAGTCATAATGCCCATCACATGAGTTCCATGGCCCGTTGCGTCGTACGGAATTGAAGCTTTTGTTTCGGGGTCGTACCATCCGTAGCTCTGACGATAGTTTTTAACTAACGCCTCATGAGTACCACGCACCCCCGTGTCGATAGAGCCCACAACGACTCCCTGGCCAGTGTTACCAGTTGCCCAAACATCTGGGGCATTAATCTTACTAACACCCCATTGAGCGGCAGACGTTGAAGTGGACAAGGACTGGGTCGTCAGCACCGGTGTTGATGCGGGAATGATCAGTTCAAAGTCTACGGATTGTACGCCCGGTATCTGAGCAAGTTCCTTGACAAGATCAGGGGTCGCGTGTTGCACGTACACCTGGTTTGTGATCCAAAAGCTCTCGGCCTTTGTAAACGCATTCTTTACTTTACTTAGATGCTCACGCACACCACGTTGAGACTTGTTTGCAAGATTCTCAAGGCTGTCTTTTATAGCTGTCACACGGTGGCCACGCGAGCTATACTTTTGACCTTTCATTTTAGCAAACAAGTCGTTGCTACTAGACTCCATCGTAACCAGTACGTTACTGCGTCTCTGTTGTCGCTGTTGCACGCGAGACTTGACAGATTGACCGAGCTCCGAGTTACTTTGACTAGGAGTTGTTGCCAATGTCCACAACGGCATCTCACTTACCAGCAGCCCAAATGCCAGGACATTTACTGCTGCGGGCCATGAAAATTGTACCATCGATACACTGGTACCACCCCGATGGTGGCCAGCAGTGTGATCCTTTAATGTCACGCATTGGAATCTTGTGAACGCTGGTCTCGAGGACGCATCACTATTCTTAGTGTTCACGCTTCCATGTGATCGACCACTATTTTTATAAGAGCAGCTAAATAAAAGAGCACTCGCGATTATTATGAAAAGATATTTATCTCTCGTACTTGTCGGTACAAATTTCGATCTCGTTCCTTAGTACTTACTTTGACGATTACTACATACTTAATCGTGCTAATTCTAAGCGGGTTTCTGTGGCGCGATTGATTTTCTTTTCGACACAGCGATAATCTAGGAGTACATTGGAGGCACTGCGACGACGCTAAGTAGCCCGGATGACGAAAGGATGTAGTCGAATGTGTTCAAGACCCAAAAGTGCGGCGGGGCGACACAGCACTTGCACATAAGAAGTGTGCAATGTCAACCGTTTTTTAGGGAGCTATCGCTTAATACCCAGTGTGCAATGAGATGCAGTTTATAATTAAACACATCTACCCTTTTGGTCTACGTATATCTCCTTACTTACCCTAAGCTCGATTGAGCAGTTTAAATTATTTATACCTCGTATGCAAAGAGGGGTAGGGTAAGTATTGCGTACTATTATTTAGCATGAGTTTTCCCGCACAATCGGCTTTACCTATCGGGCCTATTTATCCTTCCTCGTTAAACCTCCAAGAATAGAAAAATGAGTCTTATCCCTCACTTTTGACTAACACACGAAATTTATAACAACAATCGACCGAGTAAAAAAGAAGACCGCCGGCCGACTGGGTCATATGGCAAAGACTGAGCAATCTCAAAAATATTGTGTTGGTTTTTAAAGGTACATCTGCATGAGCATCGACCACTGTGCCACCAACTACAAAGGCTGCGCTTGTGCTATTGGCGAAAAGCCTTGAGAAGTTTGCTTGCCGAAAGTATGCTCGGGTAAAAAGGCATTTCTAATGTTTATGTTTTCCACAGCAGATAACACCGTTTTGTCGCTCCACCCCACCTGGTGATCCGCAGGCACCAGTCATCAATATTACAAGGGGCGACAGCAGTACTCTGGCGAGCACTCCTCTAAATCAAGGCTTAAAAAAGCCTTTAATATGTTTTGATAACGACAAGCAACCTCACCGCTCGAATTACGCAAAAAAAGTATTAGGTTCATAGGTCAGATGAAAGATATGAAAGAGATCATAGCTTTCAGGAGCCAAGAATCGACTTGATATGGCCTCGTCGATGTGCTAGGTACCAGAAAAATGGGTGAAGGCGGAGACGACAATCCACGGTAAATTGAATGGGTGAGGACATGGACATAAATCATGAACGCGATAAGTGATGAGTTTTGCGACTTGCCCACCCTCGCGTATTGCTAAGTACTGAAATTACTCCGATGACTGCATGTTGAACAGGCGGATAACGTCACGGTATTTACGAGTACGTCACAGTAAGTAATTACAAAATGGTAGCCGTCCGTTGGTCTAGATAGGTATAATCACTTCGGTTTCTTCTTTCTACTCAGCAGATAGACAGCCGCAACAAGCTTTTCTTCACAAGCAACGTCCACGCCCACTATGGCTAACAAGCGCACCGAAGTCCCCCTAGGAAATGGTAACTATTACCACTGGGAATTCAACATGCCTCAAATGGATCACCTACGCGTATTTGGTTCGCACGGCTACGCTCATGCTGACGATGTGAAACGGACCAAACTAGAACCCACAAGCTTCTAGTGTATTTTTTTCGGCTATGCAGAGATTTTAAGGGCTATCGCGTGTTTGACTTGGAAAAATGACAAGATCAAAGTGACCCGCTCTGCAAAGTTGGATGAGCGTGAGATGAACGGCATTTGCGACACGCAAAAGCTCATGCCGGAACCAATCGTTCAAGTAATGAAGGATGGTGATGAAGTCAAGGTCCAGCATTAAGTGGATCGACAGCCAGTTCTGGACGATCCCATGGGAGGTGTCGAAGAGCCAGTCGCGGATATCGAAATGGGTTATATGGTATGTACGCCAAATATCGTTGTACAGCGGTTAATGTCCTCTGAGAGCCCTGTACGAAATAAACTTGAGCTTACGAAGTATCATCAACTGTCCCAAGTGCAACAAGAAGATCGTTTGGTGTTTCGGCCTGGAATAAAGCGAACAAGAGTAAGCCGTGAGCCGTTGCTAATGCTAAGAAACGGCTCAGAAAGTAAAGAGACGACGGAAGGCAGTGAGGGCCCACCGACTCCGAAACGTGCTGGGATTGACGTTGATGGACTTATTGCATAAGCCGTTTTTGCCTACGCCGTGAGTATTAACGATGATACGGACTCACCGACTATGTATGCTCAAGCAATGGCAAACGTTGGTTTAACAAAAATAGCGTGAAGCGATGGATGCTGAGCTTCGCTCTCATGAAGAGAATCGAACAAGGACATTGATGCCACGAGAAAAGATCAAACGCCCAATTGGGCCGCGATGGGTATTTTCCATATAGCGTGATCAGAATGGCGCTATCATGCGATACGAGGTACGATTGGTCGCGAAAGGTTCTTAGCAGAAGTATGGCATCGACTTTTTCGAGACCTATATCCCGGTTGCCAACATGAATTCGATTCGAATGATTTTTCGCAATATGTGCTGAATGCCACTATCAAACGGAACAGCTGGACGTCAACACGGCTTTTCTCAATAGCGTGTTGACGGACAGCGTTCTGATGGAAGTCGCGCTTGGTGTAGACAACGCTCAAAAATACATCTTCATCTTGAAAGCTAGCTCGTACGTCGTGATGCCAGGATAGACCGTATTGCTGGAGCGATCAATTAAATAATATGCTATATTTACCGCTTTCACCCACCATTCCGTCGAAACGCTCTTGTAGTGCAACATGGTGCGGGCCTTCTTCATAAAAGTCCTAATCATACGCTCCGCCACTCCGTTCTGCTGAGGGCTGTATGGACCGAAGCGCTGGTGTTCAATGCCGTTCAGTTGTCACATTCCAGCCACTGTCTTGTTTACATAACGGTTCCGTTATCGGACCGCAAACACCTTAGTCGTGCACCCCACTGGTTTTTGTATATCGTCAGGGACTCCTTGCCCTTGTCAGCTACTTCACTCTTTCTCTCGATCATAAAAGCGCAATACATTGTGAAAAAAGATCCACAAACGTGAGATTAGCACCACTCTTCGAAGAGGTTCTCATTGCTCCCTTGACATCTGTGCGAACACGCTCCAACACCCGTGTCGTTCTTGTCATCAAGCGAGACCGAAACACCGTGATCGTCTGCTTGCCCTTCAAACACCTAGCACACAATGTTTCCACACTTTACTTGATAACTGGTATACCATTAATTAATCGCTGTGTCCTGATCAGCGCATCCTTGCTGGGGTGCCCCATGCGGGCATGCCTAAGCTCCCACTGATTGTAAGCCCCGGAATATTAAACAAGACATGATGCTTCTTCCTACCTACAGTAAGAAAAATTGGACTTTTTAACTTTTGTACCCGGCGCAATCGCTCAATTCTTGTTCCAGATGACGCATGACGAGCACGAAAACTCCACACTCATACCACCCTCTGCCAGCTTGTCAACTGACAGAAACCTTCTGTCGAGTCTGGTAATGTGCAGAATTTCAACCATACGAATGCCCGTTCCGTGCAAACCAGTCAGTTTCACCGTGCCGGCTCCTTTATTGGGCAACTTCTTCCCGTCTGCAATCGTAACTCCGATGCTAGCTTCTTGGCCCTTAAAATCAAACAAGCCCTTCCTGTGTGGAGTCATGTGGAAAGTTGCTCAACTGTCAATCAGCCATCCTTATGACTTCCGTCCACCAACAGCAAACACCGTCTCGTCGCCGTTAAATCTTTTTTTGGCGGGTAGTTCCGCTTCATGCGTCCAAATTGGTCCAGTTGAAGCACTTGCCCATGAACCCGCCGTTATTGCGTGGAGGACCCCCCTTGCGTCCATCGTCTCTTCCACTTTTGAATCTATTAGCATTTCCATTTACGCGAGATGCCATCTCCGTAGCTTCTTTCCTTTGAAACTTCTCTAATTCTTTGAGCGGCTTCTCCTTGACTTCAATCAACGTGATGTCCCTCGCATTCTCCACAATCGACGAAATAAAGCCATACTCCGAACGCAGACTGCTGAGAAGTACCACCAGCTGGCGTGACTCATCAATTAACTCTTTCGTAGTCTGAAGTCTCACAACTAGCTCGTCAAAAAGGTCCAGATGCTCTGCATGCTTGTCCCACTATCCATCAATAACTTGTGTAGTCGACGAGTCATCACCACACGATTGTGAAGAGTCGGACGATTGTAGAAATCGCGGGGGTTCTCCACGCCTCCATGTCAACTAAATAAGGCTATTCACGAAATGAAGCAAGCAGCAAATGCCTGGAACAAGACAATACATCGTGTCTTCGTCAAAAATTGCTTCAAGAGGTGCGGGGAAGATCATTTTTTTTTGTCAAGAGCACTAAAGAAGATTTTGCCTACATTAAATTCTATGTGGATGACATAATTATCGCAGCAAGAACCAGCAGAGAAATCAATTAAGTAAAGGAAGACTCGAGAACGCTTTTGAGATGAAAAAAGCTGGGTAAAGCGAAATTTGTTTTGGGTATGAAAATCGACGACGACAGGTTAGCTGGAGCATTGATGATCAAACACACTCGCTACATTGACGACGTGGTCAAGAAATTTTGGTCAACATAATGTTAAGAGCGTTGATAATCCATGCGTATCAGGATTGAAGTTATTGTCAAAGCAGTCACCAACAACGGAAGATGGACGGATGACAATGCGGTCAAAGCCCTATTGCTCTTTGATAGGTTGCTTGCCGCACAACGCCATGCATTGGGTCGGATATTGCCTACGTGGTGACACAGCTATCACGTTTTATGGAGAGCCCGGGACTACAACATTGGAGCGCAGCAATTCGAGTAGCACGGTATTTAAAGACTACGCGTCAAACCGGTATCGTTTACCGAGGAAGAGGAAACGTTGCAATTAAAGCATACTCGGATGCAGATTGGGGTAGCAACACGGATGACAGACGCTCGGTCTTGGGAGTTTTGCGAGCGCACAAGTGGTATTCAAGTCGAAGTACTAGCAGACGGTTGCGCTGAGCTTAGCGGAAGCTTAGTATAGGACTCTCACTTTATGCACGCAAGCGGTTCTTTGGACGCGGACAATGCTACGGGCATGGGTCACAAGCAAGTTGAAGGAATACACGATTGGGAAGACAAATAAGGTGCTATCGCGTTGGCTAATTACGCCGAGCACCATGCTACGACGAAGAATGTGGACAACAAGCAACACTTTATTCGTGAGAATGCGCAAGAAGGACTATTGAAGAACGACTGTATCGACACGACGAGTCAGCTTGCAGATATGCTGACGAAGGCACTTGGAAATAAGGTGTTGAAGTATCTGCGTGAAGCCTCCGTAATCCAAGCCCAAATCAGCAACAAAGCACACACAGCATTAGCGGTGAGTGGGAGTGTCGAAATTACACCGCTAAATGCATGTTGAACAGGCAGATGACGTCACAAGATTTACGAGTACGTAACAAAAAGTAATTACATAATGGTAGCCGTTCATTAGTTTAGATAGATATATTCACTTCGATTTTTACTTTCTACTTAATACTAAAGTTCACTAACGAATCTGACAAAATAGTGGCACCATCAAAATGGATTTTTGATGTAGGTCATCAAGCTAAATGCTCAATTACTTTGCATACTGCAAAGAGCTTTCCGAGGGCTACATCTTACGGAAGATATTTGCTCCAAATAGAATTTGTGCTTTACACTAAAACTAAGCTGTCTCTAGCACGGAATGCTGGTAGCTATTTGACTTATTTTGAGGACACGTTCCGTACCCCTCGCTAAAATATATAGCTTTCTGTTCAGTGGGGCGTCCAGATCCCCTACTTTTGGCTGCCTTAATTTGGATCTAATGGGTGTTGGATCAGATGCTTTTTGGATTAAGCAACTAACAACAGGACCGGCATTTGCTTTAATTGTAGCACGTGTCTTAAGCGATTGTGCAAGTCTTTCGAGTAATGCTCTTGATATCGCTGGTCAGTGTCGTTAAGACAAGGATGGCTTGCACTCGCCTCTCGCGCCACCACCATCGAAGAATTTAGTCTAGGATTGGCTGACTCGCTCATTCTTTTGAGCCAAAATAAATGCACAAAGTATTTTACGAAGCCTATTTTCCCTCAAAGCATTCACAAACTCAGTAACCATGACTTTTGAAGAATAGTGCCCCAGTGATGAAGGGCGTCAACTATCTAAGTCATAGTTATATTCCCGAAAATCAGGCCTACCTTGCGAGCAAAAAAGCACAAACACTGGCAGGAGGAAATGTTTGCCGAAAGAAACGTTCCTCTCAACTGTTTCTTCGACGCAGAAAATCCAGGTGAAGTGGTGTTACATTTGAGTGCCTAGATTTAAGTCTGATTTTTGGTGGGAAGATTTGGACGCCACGTGCACCTGATTATCCCTGACCGAGGCCGCCGAAATTATTATCCCTATTCTTAATTTGAAAAAGAAGCGCCCGACTATTTTTTGGCCAAATGTCTTTGAGCTCCACCGGCTTGGATTTACAAAAACACTACCACCGGGTGTACGTGGCCTGAGTCTTCAACGATACTTTTTGCTTGTAAAGCTCGATGGTCGTGATGCGCTCTTGCTGCTTTAAATACAAGAAGCCCTTCACCTTATTTAGGCCCATAGGAAGATGCCTGACGCGGGTTTCTCCATTACAGAGCTTTTGCAGAGACAATCCATTCACGTGAGCGTAGGATTGTCAAGATAGCGCTATCAGGTATAACCATTTTCTGGTCAACGTTCTTTTACTACTTCTTGTCTATATAATATCGACGTGTGCAATACAATTTTGGATGCCTCAGGATGTACACCAACATAATCAGTAACCGCCATTCTGTCAGGGAAGAGCTTTAAGCATAGAATGTAACGAATTGCGTACGTGTGGCGAAGCCGAAGAAGGTACGCGCCAGTTTGATGCCATGGATCCCTTTACAAAATTAGCCAACCGTTTATCTTATCGGTGGAATTAGATGCGACGATAAGCTTCTAACATCCAGGCAACTTTACTTGGTGGCTTGTAGTAGTCTTTTCTTTAGCTTGTCGACCGTCGAAGACCAAAAATCGCGTAACTGGCCTTAAAGTTCAAAATTCTGTGTATCAGAATTAGGTATATTATTCGCAAACGCAAGCTTAATTTAAATTAGTATGCTGAATGTTTATGTGAGTCGCAGAACATTCGAGGCTTTTCTACTGCGTATGGAGCTTGCTTAACACACGTTTTATCACAAACTCCAAGAGATACAAAGCATTTTCGTTGTGAGGGCGCAATTCTGTTACATGGATTTACATATTTGTGGGGCTCACGAAGAGAAATCCACAAAGTGAGGGATTGTGTGTGTCAGGCAAGGCGACAAAAAAGCTCGCAATTCCCTGGCACTCCTATTCGTAGAAAAAAAAAGTTCATTAAGTGAAGGTCAGTCAGCTAGAGATTGGTGAAAAGATGGTTTGTTAAAGGATCCGACTCTCTTTCTCTAATTTAAGTACATTGAATCCATCTATGGTAGCTGTTGAGGTGCAGTGATCACAAAAACGGCTCTATCTGTGAATGACTCGACCAGCTGTGAGATCTTTTTGCATTAGTCTACGAAAAAAAAGAGCGGAAAAAAGAAGTGGCGCTGGAGGGTTCATTCTAGATTTCAAGGATGGTACTATGACGTGCAAAAAAATTTTTTTGGGTCGCTCTCAACCCCTTCTCGTCGATAAGAATAGTTTCCTTTATTTGCGGACTTTACAACTCCGTAAATAAACAGCAGATATGGAACTTGTTGCGCGATGCCAAGCGCATGCGTGTCAAAGCTTCAGAGCCCAGCCGCACGTTCTCTTTGCGCATTGCAATCAAAGCTTGCTTCTTCAACCTAATGATCGCTTCGATGTCGTAATGGGTGAGAAAGAGAAATGACGCAATGCTTCCCCTCCCTGCCACAATGCCGTGACTCAACAGCTCGTAAAGCGCTCGTACTGCAAGCATTTTGTGCTTCTGCGCTAGGCAGTATAGTTGGCGGATGGGCAAAAACTTCGACTTCGGGGAGCTGCATCGATATGCGTTAGAAAAAAGAGATGCAGACGGAGTCTTTAATGAGGGCACACTATGCTTTCTAAAACTAGCTGAGCTTATTGAATCTCTTTATAACCCGCTCGAAAAGATCTAACAAGTCGCTTGGGATCTCGATTGGGCGGAAGATCGATCTTGTACTCGGACGGTGACGTCTGTAGTTCATTAAACTTATGCAACTTGAGCTCAATGGTATAAAGTGCCGCCGGACATTGGGTCATCTTACGAGGGGTCGCTCCGCTGGCGCAAGTCCGACCCTTGTGACCACAAAAAGAGAAAGCAGCAATACGATATTACTCAGCTGTACCGGCATGTCGTAGCCCTCGGTCATGACTACCATTTTAGGTCGTTAATGTCGAGCGATGCGCCACAGGCTTTCAATCTAGCCCCTCCCTCATCTCGGCCCAGTATGCTCAAAGACACGCCGTCAGGACTTCTTGAAGTCGTGGTTGTAGTTGCCCTTTGTAAATCAGCGAAAATTTTCTAGAAAAATGCGACCGACGGAAACGGTCGTCAGGCAACTAGATGGGTAGTCGACCCGACGGTTGGTGATAGGAATACTAATGCGAGCATGAGCAGATGATAGCAATCCTAATACCTATTCATATCGAGCTACACTAGATGAACGAATCTTAATTTGTTTCTAAATCGCTGGCTTCTGGGAAAATCCACGAAAGAAAAGGATCGAAACTGTTCTAGACTGTGGTTAGAGAGAAGGTACAGCTTGTCTATAAACATAAAGGCTGCGAATTGCCCAGTCTAAGAGACTTGGGTGACTAGATTATTCATTGAATCGGCTCAGGCACGTTATTGCAACGTAATGTGTTTTGACCATAATGTATCGAGGTCAGCGGCGTCTTGCCGACCTCGTAGCGATACCTCATAGTGACTACGGTGCCGTATAGAGACATTTCAATTAAGCTTCAAGTTGACCAGTAATTTGTTTATAGTTTATAAAACTTGGACTAAGCGCCACCGACGACCGTACGATTAGAGGTCCCACGCAATTAGCGGCTCTAATCGTGCATTTAGACCGTATAACTACGGCTTTATTATGATAACAGGGATAGAAAATGCACCCATGGGATAGAACATTCAAGTACGTGATCTATAACAGGTGCTTATGCGATGTTTGCAAGCATTGCTTGCCAAGCAAAACCTTTCAAAGAAGGTGCTTTATTTCTCTTGATAAATCTCTCATCCCTCAACTATGGTGCAATCGGATACTGATCCATCTGGTGTGAGTGAAAGATGGTAACCTCAGTGTCGACTACAATACTCTTAGGCAAAAACGCTGTCGAGCAAAACTTGCGGGACTTGCATCAGGTCGTAAATATTGTCTTCTTCCCACTGCAACGTGAGCTGTGGCAGGTCGTGGATCAGCCGCTGCTTGAGATCCACCGCAGCCCACACACCACTAGCACTCGCATCGACGGCTCGGAGACAATGCAACGAGCAGCCGGCGAGCTGCGAGCTGATGGTTCTCGTGTAGAGTGGTCGCACTAGAAATCCTTCGCACTCGGTAGCACACGTGTCAGGTACACGGTAGTCACTAAACTGCCGCAGTTCCTTCCGTGCCACGCAAATCTGCAAACCGTCGTCAAAATAGCATTCCAGCCAGACCTGGTGCCGGGCACGACGACAATGAGACGGTTTCTTGGTTGAATACACGACTCGAGCACTTCGGTTCACAGTGTACACCGCTTTTCCCAATTCAAGACCGTGTGAGCCACTACAAGTATCGGTGCTTGCCTGCCAAATCCGTCGTGCCAGTGGTCGCATTCTCATGGAATCTAGCGCCTTGGCGCTTTTCCAGACCACACGGCGAGCTAATTGGCCAGTATCTTCTTCCTGGCAAAGCAAATGGCGCCACCCAAACACTTTCCGCACCTTGCAGTGCTGTCGAAGGCGAAAGACACTTGCACGACCATTAAGATGACGCAGTTCACTGGGTATCGTGTGCATGGCGTGTAGAACACACAGCGTGTCGTGGCTCGTCAGCTTGGGTAGCGCAAATTGTAGCGATCGAGGCGACATTGACATGCCCCTGTCCAATTTCCCATTGTCTAATAGCATTCCACTTTCATTGCCATGCACAGCAATTCGCTGGCGCTTCAAACGTCGACGAGGTACAATGAGATCATCAGCCAAGCGCTTCAAAGTCGGCCACGCTCGCCCATCTTTATCATTGACAAGGCTTTTCAAAGCTTTCTGGTCGCAAGTGTCTACGAACGAACCCACATCGAATTTCATCTTCAAACAGTCTTGAGAAAACCACCATAAGTACGATGGCAACGCTTGGCTTGGAGGCGCATGCGATGCGATTAGCTTACCAATCTCCCGGCACAAATCAGTTTTGCGGTACACTGACGAAAGCGTTTCGAGCTCTCCATGCCAGCTCCAACATTGCAGGTCACGCCGTGCCCCATCGGGTAAAGTCTCTCGTTGGATCGCCTCGTAGTGAGGATCAACGGGGTGCTGTACGACGACCATTGGAAGATCAAAAGTGAAGGCATCAAACTTTGGCTGGCTGACGAGCGAAAAATCTGAAGAGGGGTTTTTGATGTGCAAAGAAAGGCGGGGAGACGGATCTTTCTTATTTATAGCCATTCTCTGGATTTCCACAGAAAAAAGACCGTTGCGGGATCCCGCAGAAAGACCATCATTCTGAGCAGTGCGTCCTGCAAACACTATACATAAAGCGACTGTTACCAAAAGTCAACGCATGCACTCTGGTTTGGCAAAAAGGCGATGCGTCCTTGATTTCTAATCGCACGGCGAGCCGTCTGGCTCTTCGTGATTTGTCATTTTTTCTATAGTACACTAGATGGTCTGTTAGAGTAAGTATTAGCGTCATCGCACGGTGTGGAGCTGCGAGAGCGCTATGTTACGAGACGCTAGATCTTTACTATGGGAACGATGAGCTGCTATTTGTTGGGACGGCTGTACACTGAGAAGCAAACACGGGTAGAAGTCACCATGGTAAGAGGTTGCCATAGCAAGGTTACGTTTTAGGCTACTTTGGCACGACTGTAAATGATTAGTACAGTTGAGAACGTGACCGCGATTAAAGGGCTCTTGTGCTTTGATGGTCTTGCTATTGGACAAAGATGCAAGTTTTAACGTGCAGAACTGTGCCATTCAATGGGTGGCGAATGAAGAGAAGGGAAGTAGGTCTGAGCAAAGTGCAGATTTTATCAACGATATACGCGAGCGCTCTACGTTTGGAGACTTGAACGGCACAAAAACTGCGCATTAATTGTTCAAGACAATGCGCGTACCCATTCAACAGACGGGTACCCCGATCTGATTCTACTTGACCTCGATCTTTTGTGCAAATCGGTCGAAGAATTCGTTGCGGAGTCTTGAAGTCTGGCATCAAGACCCATCTGGCTCTGTAGCTCTCGGAAGTCTACGATCGCGCGCGCATGCTGGACAACAAAGGCAACGCCTTGACTGTTAAGAAACGCCGCCCGCAATATCCCCTGTCTACCGATTTTAAAGAATATTGTAATTAATATACTTTGCTTGAGAGTTTTGTGGCCTCTTGAAATGATGGACGCAATGTATCGATCGAGCTACTCCACCATCACACACCCATTTGGGTGCGGGTTGGCAGGGTAGTCACCTTTTTGGTTTATCCACTAAAAAGACCTTTCTTTGGCTGCCTAAATTTGAAGCCAAGGGTGTCAAAGTGGGTTCCTTCCGGTCCTGAGAACAACTCGAGGCACAGAATCGGTGGGACAATCAACATTTTCTCAGTGCGTCAATTCGTCTCAAACGAATACACCCTTTCACTCGGTTAAGTTAGTTATTCAGTTGGTCATATCTAGCAGGGTCTGATATGAACACAGCATATGAATAGTCATCATATTTTATATCACTTAGTATTTTCGTGCATTAAAGTCGCACTAGCTATAAATCGTTTTCGGAAAAGGTTGGGGTGACGCCCTCCTTCCAAGCGCGGGGGCTTAAGGCTCGCGCGCTTCGGGCAGGTGCTCTCGGGCATCTGCAGGTCTCTAACGAGTCTCACCCTCGATGCGACGGTCTCCAGCACCAGGCCAAACCCCCTTCAACGCCCTTAATCGCGCCAACCGCATCCGGATTGGCTCCTTTAATGTGAATTCTCTAGGTTCGAAGCGCAAGAAGCACGTAACACTCCCCGAAGATCTCCGGCGCTACCGCGTCGATATGCTTGGCCTCCGAGAAACCAAGATCTACGGTAGAGGTGAGCACCGCATTGATGACTTCCTTCTAACCCTGAAAAAAAAAAAAAACGAAGCCAAGACCGAAGTCACCGAAATCCGCCGCCACTGCAACCCGTCGGGCGCCACTCGACACGCCCGATCCCGAGAAGAAACCTGGCGCCACACTAAGAAGCTCGGAACACTCCTCGGCGATATTAAAGATCTATCCCGACGCAAGTCCCTGGCCACCCTCGCGCTTCACCGCCTCTGGTCCGTCTGGCTCCGCCCCACGTTCATTTCACCCAAGACACGCATTCGATTGTACAACACCTACGTTCTACCGATTCTGCTGTACAACTGCGCCACCTGGGCTCTTACCAAGTCAGAGCTCCACGGCCTCGAGAGTTTCCATCGCCGCCAGCTTCGCTACGCTCTTGGCTATCGCTACCCCCGACCCATTTCGAATGCAAGACTCTACGACCTCTGTGATGAGCGGCCGCTGAGACTACGACTGACACAAGCTCGCTGGCGCCTGTTTGGCCATGTACTTTGCCGCAATCCCGACGTTCCAGCTAACCTCCAGATGCGTGCCTACTTCTTCTCCACCGCAGCAAAATGGCGCGGACGTCCCCGCACCACGCTCCCCTCGACACTCGACCACAATCTTGTTTCCCGTGGCTCCGGCTTTCGACTCCGGACAGCACAAGACCTCGAAGTGGTACGTACCCTTGCACAAGACCGAAAGAAATGGAAGACCCATACAACCTCGGTGCTGGATGCACTGCCCGCCGAACGAGACTCGACGTATGCGGACACCACTCTATGCCGTGGACTAGCCAGACTGAGCCTAGCACGTGCATACCTTGGCAACGCGATAACGTAATACATTACATTACATTAGCTATAAATCGGGTCCTACCAAAGGACAAGTACCCTCCACCAAAAAAAACTTTTTTTTAAAAGAAATCCTAAACTCCCCTTATTCTCACACAAGAAGACGACTGCAACATTTAGCGCGCCATGTCAATAATAACATATGAGCTCACGTAAATTGATGTTAGTCTCAATGTAAATTATCTAAATAGTGTGGCTTGCTGATAACTCGCAACATTAATGGCGAGTAGAACTCGCTCAACTAGCACATGACGAGCAAGAACAGGTGTCTAAATTCTACAATAAGACTAAAAGACCGACCAACTTCATAGATGCTATAGCTTAAAATGAATAATAGGATGCAGAGTTGCTGATGACACCTCGCTCACCGGTCGACAAAATTCTCTGCTGCATGGAACATTAAATAGAACAAGCGCATCCAGTACAATAGAAGGGCATAACCAAAATGCTCTGGCTGTTGTTATGAACGCAAGCAATTGATACACAAGTTCACCTGACCCTTTGTTTAAGTGACGCGGTCTGCTTCCCCCCCAGCACTAAAAGACACGTTATAGTACAAGTTCAAGAATTACATACCGTTTTAAGTCTACGTGGAGCATAATCGGCTCAAACACTTATATTTTATTCCCTTCGACCAGATGTGAATCGAAAAGCATGCCGAAAGCAGAATCCTCGAACACTTAAGTCGTCACTCAACAGCATAGCATATTTGCGCTGTTGTGCTGCGCGAAAGTGACTATTAGAGCTAGCTCGTGGCTGTTATATGCTGCTTGTATATAATATCTAAAATTGGTTGGACAAGGATTACAAGGCGGTCGGTTGACCTATTAAAATAAGCGTTTTGGCTCATTCCGTGCTTATTACACCTTCAAAGGTCTCAATAGTCTCATATACATCATCTAATCGACACAAAGTTCGGAGAGATTTCTACCAAATTGCAATTTTAAATGTTCAAAGTCTTGGTGAGAATGCGAAGAGGATATTTGAATTCGGTGCGAATAATATCAGCGGACTTGTCGGCAAAACGTGCAGCGGGGCTGTCGTGGTAATAGTAAGTCGGAAGCTCATACCACCAAGCTGAGTAGGTCAAAAGGACCATCTAATGGTAGCCGCGCTTTCTAGACCTGCACACTCCCAAGTCCGCACGTTGCAAATCACGCTGCCAGTGCTCTGACTAAAAACCCCACGCGCTCCATGCCCGCTGATGAACCGAAGGTCAAAACTAATAACCTCAGCGAGTCAAAAAGTACAAGTTGCAGCCAAAGAATAACTAGTTTCGTGCAAGCCCCTGCCTGACAAGCCTCCTGTAATCGCTAAATTAGATACCTTGAGTACCTTCAGCACCTACTGTTGATTAAACGCGTAGTGTGAGACACGCGCATCTCCGAGGGTTAAGGTGCAGATTATCCTATTCGGGCAATCATGCCTTTACGGCACTGCGAAAGAGTATATGCTCGTATCTGATATCGCGAACTATATTAAAAATTTTCAGACCTCATTGAACTTCAGAAAATGTTGAAATGCTATTGATCCAAGGTCTGGTTATAGCTAGTGGGTTTCTAGCCCTGGTAGTGAAATACATCGTCTTGCCGACTAAGCCATTCACCATGATCAAAAACCTCCACGACGCCAAAGCAATTTTGCCGTGACGTAGCTTTTAATTCGCTTGGGCTCGCAAAGTAGAGATAATCTCTCTACTTACAAGATAGATTTTTTATCTCGAGCGTCGACTTTGCTAGAAATCGTTTATCCCTAGGCAGCAGAACTTGACTCATCGTCGAAGGAAAGGAAGTACAGTGCCTTGGCACACTGCGTGATACTCGCTACGTTTTTGCACGTAGCCCATATCTGATGAATGTATCCTATTGTCGGTGAGCCATGACACTAACAAGTTCAACTGTGTTCGCCAAGATATGCGCCAAAAGCTACAGATCCGGAAATTCTCTTTTATAAACCTGATTTCGAGCCAGAACCGCGTAGTGGCATCGCTCCAAGATCAAGTCACTTTAATTGCACCCATCGGTGCATCGTTTTATCATAAGCATGAAAACAAATAATATTCGGCGTCCATTTTTCGAACCCAAAAAGGCGGTGACGAGCGCAGAAGTTTTGACACCCGGGACATGTCGTGCTTGAGTTTTCAGCAAATAAGGACTTAATGGACCCACACCACTTTTTCAGCAATGCTCCCTGCCATCACAGTACTTCGTAACTGATAAGCCATCAATCTCGTGTCTAGATCCTCTCTTCGGCGGGAGGTGTAATGATAGATCTCTGGACACCATATCTGAGTATTCCATTAATAAAAAATGTACCGACTCCCAAGGAGGCCTGAAATAAGGCAGAACATACGCTACCTCTAACAAAAAATTGAGACACCCTTGTCTGAATGTACAAAAGAAGCAGCACAAACCCTCTGGGTTGATCACGGCTGTAAGCTTAGCCAAGATTTTAGTAGCTTTACTCTTCATTCGGTTAAGTAACCCTCAATTGGAGCGCACCATCCGTGCTATAATGATCAAATGAGCTATCAGGTATTTCTGTGAGAAAGGATCCTTGTCACCCAAGAAATCGTTCTTGATACATGAGCATCAATTTTGCTTCGCATTTTTTTTCTGTTCTGGTGGGGCTATACTGGTTGCTGTGGGTGTCTGTATCCAAATGTGATTCTTTAGTACACACAGTGTCCTTAGACCTGCGTTTTTCGCTAGTGAAACTTTGCTACTTTTTTAAAATTTGGTGGTTCCCTAATGATACATTTTACCCACTGTGTGTTGCAAATCTAGAGTTCAAGCAGCCCGGCTAGTTCACTCGCTAAGGATGGCTTCAAAGATGCTATCATATCAACCCTCGTAAAAGATATATGTCGCTTTACAAGCATCTCATATTTCTATTGAGCCTACACTAACCCTCGCTGTTATGAAAAGGAGTCGTACGCACAATAAAGGGACTCATATAAATGTTATATAGCGGGATTGGATATCTACTTAATCAGGAGATTCAAGCTACCTGAGTTCACGCGCTCAGACTTAGCTGTCTTTGGTAGCTATCCAACCCGTTTTGGGACCGAATTCCGTACCCTTCGTTCCACGACGATTCTTTATGAAATGTAAAGCTTCCAGCCCACCCAACTCTTCTCCGCCCATTTGAAAGTAAGTAAATATGTATGTACATGACTGCTCGTCCATTTTGGTGACCTATCTTCGACTGCCTTGTTTTGGACCCTACAACTATCGAACCAGGTACCTCCTAATCTTGGGTCGAGCAACCAAGAGCTCAAGCCACATAATTGGTTTACTAATCAAACTAGAGCATTGCCTCTACTGGTGATTTTTCTGGCATCGATTTAATAGCCAGCCATCAAAGCTCTCGATAGAGATAAAAAATATTGCCATTTTCGTTGGAGCAGGCACGGATTGACTGCCCCTTTTTTATTGCATCCAAAACAGCATATGTTGGTATACTCAGCAACTGCAAAGATCATTGGGACTGGACTCAGTCAAAGGGGCTGTGGACACCACAAATTTGCTTTTTATTGGTCAAAACGTCGCCCATCCATAGCACCCCAGAAAAAAAAGCTTAACCATGGATGTACTGCAACATAAAACGCCTCTTCTATCACTACCGCTTCTGCTTTGTGGAACGGGTGCAAGGCAAACCCACGCCAAGGGCGTTGGTGAGCACAGTAACTTTGACTTGATCGGTATGTGGTGCTCTAAATATTAATCCCGTCGACTTCTTCATAAATATATTCCCAAAATTAGTATCTTCCTCGCTCGTAGATGAAGAGAGCGAAAGTCTACGGAGCACAAAACTTGCCGGTGGCAGAGATGCTCACAAAAGTTTTATTTTTAAACAAAAAGTTGGCGAGGTGGTTAACCGGCTGAATGCAGAGGATTGGCTTGGTCTCTTAATAAAATACGTGTTTTTGCCAAGCCCACCTAACACTTTATAACTTAGGACGCCTTGACCGGCGCCACCGGATCTTGTGATACCTAAGCGGCTTTGCTAGTCGAGCTCAAATGTATCGACACGTTTCAGTTGCTTGATAATAGAACCGGCTTGTCTCCTCAGACCCATCGTAGCCAGCGATTATTTTGACTGTCGTTAATTGTACATCTAACCGATGCGAGATTGATTTTCTTTCCATTTCAAAGCCTTTGCAAGAGTTCAGACTGACAATCTTTCCACATATGCGTAAGACCAATTACAAAGTCCTATTGGGTGTATGTAACCGCACAGCACCTTGCATAGAGGAGGCGCGCATGAGGATATAAGGTTTTCGATGAATGCCCGTTCTCTCTTTTTGGTCTTAAGAAATGAAGTGTGTAATGTATTCCTTTAATATTAAGTAAGTCTTACTTCGGCTCTTGGTTAGCGACTCAAATCTGCAAATAAGGTTGATCCTTGTCGGAGATCACTTCGAATATCGCAATATGAAAACAAAGTATTTACCGATGGGGCGCCTGTCGTGCAACATATGCCAATAATTGCGTAAGATTTTCATCAAATGACCATTCTGGACAATGGCACGCTTGACTATAATGAATAATTTGAAGGCAAATGAAATGATCAATTTCATAAATCACTACGACCAAACGTGTTAAAGTCACAATTCTATTACTGAAAGAATACAACTTCCATATATTAAGCGATATCGAAACAAAAGTCATAGATTGCTAATTTGCTTCCCGCCAAATGCTACGCATTTGTTGCAGCCACAAGACATTGCAGTGATCTCACTTTCAGAAAGCAAAGTCGTGACTCTATTCAAACGTTTATGCTGGGAACCCGGGTATTAAAACATAGCCAAACCAGTGTCGATTCGTCTAGCTATTGGCGCATGGCGTGGTGGAATGTAATATACAAAGAGAACAGCAAGCTTTAGAGTGTCTAGTTTATTTTCACCTAGATTTGTAAACATGACGGGAAGATTGAAGATGTAGCAGGCAATACAACTAGAAATCTGGAGTGGTTGCAATCAAAAAAAGAGGTTTGCCTTTAGATATAAACGAGGTCTGCCTTAGATATAAACGCTGCCCCACCAACGAGAAAGATACAAAAACGGGCGACATTTGATGTCGCTAAACTTTTACTTACCAAAGAACTATTGCACTTGATTGATAACATCAAAAGGAAAAAAGCCAGAAAACAACCCGAAATTGAGTCAATTTAGTCGGAGGACTTGGATGAGATCAACGAACCTTCTGGCTTGCAAAAATATTCTGAAGCTGTTGTGTGGCAATAATAGCAGTTGACGTGAATGACTTCTAATTTTATTTGTTGGTTTTTCTTAAGCTATTTTGTAATGGAAATACATTTGTTGGCAATGCGAGTTATTGCATGCATTTGTATTGCCTATTGCCTCTTTCATATATTCGCACAAAAATCGTTCAATACATTGTTCCACACAAATTGCTAAAGCATCGGAAAATGGCTACTTATTCGATGGTCTACGTTGTTAGCAATTACTGGTCGTTGCCCAACAAATGGTCTTTCCAATCGACAAAATCAGGCTTGGTTCACTGTTAAAAATATAAGAGTTATATTTCGACCTCGGTGGGTTAGCCAGAATGCATTTCAAACGGCCAGCCCGTCAAAATTGAATGACGCTAAAGGAACTTTCTACATGGATACAAAAAGTAGAGTAAAGAAGAACAGTAAATACTCTAAGCTTTTTTTTTTTTTTACATGTGATGTGCATGCCTCAAATGAAATTCCTGTGAATGACTCCTAATTTAATATAACTTGTTCATATTCCGATGACGCAAGCTGGCCTAGTCATTTGTGAGCCTTCATTTTTTGTTGGACGCGCTACGAACGGCAGCAGGTGATATTGGCGGGGTAAATGAGGAATGTCTATAAAAATTTGCTAATGGTGCTTAAGTCAGCGGTGATATAAAATTCGTTTTAGATAAAAATTGAAAGTGTTTTATCGTTTCTGTTATTTTCTTGCAAATTGTCAATCTTTATAAATAATCATTGGTTAAACGACACGTTGTATTTAAATTAGAAGCATCAACCTACTTCAATCATTTCTACTTTTGTTAACATACACCAATAAAAAAACCAAAGCCCTAAAGTCATCAACCGTAATATAGACTATTTTCACAAACGATGCATTATGATTTCTTCATTCGATGTGATACTTATTGCATAACAAAGTATTTTTGAGTATTTGTAATTGGTTGAATATTAGGAAAAGTTTAGCATTTCACTTTTTAAAAAAAGTTCTTGTTCAGATAAATGCGATATATTCTCACGACAATAAAGGAAAACGGTCAGTGTATTCGTCAGCTAAATCATTTCAGTTACTACCAATAAAATACATCAAACGCCTATCCTATTATATTTATCTTGAGTTAAACCGATCAAGTGTTTGTGATAAGGCTACACCAATAATTAGCTATCAACCTTAAGTACAAGATTGGGTAACTTCTCATGATTCTTAAATCTGCTGTTACGTCAATTTTTTTCGAAAAACATGCCATCAATCCTTTTTTCGCCCAATTAGGAAATCGCCGAATGCATGGGATATATAGCTAGAGCCTGGCTTGGCATGTCCAATGTATATTTCTCCTTCCTCATGTGCATAGCTTCCTTCGGTTGCTCGTTCAAAGATGTCGTCACCAACGATTTCTCAGCAGCATTGATTTGATAGCTCAGCACTTTGAGATTAATATTATCCCGCAGCGTCGATTCCACTAGTGCTTCAACTGTATCCGGTCTAAGGTACCCGCCATTTCTGTCGCTCACCACCTCCAAGTGCAAACTTGTACTGCTCTTAATCTTTTCGTGAGCACCACCAACGACATTTTGAAGGGCGCCTTTGATACCCGTCGCCCGTCCGTTCGTTTCGTCATAGTTTAAGCCTTTTGTCCTAAGAATTTTCAAAGCATTAGCCGTAGCGTTCATCGTATTGCGGGCCAAAGTCACTTTCGACTGAGAAGGATGGTGACTTTTGTTAATCCGGTGCGCTACGTGCCTCAGATCCGTTGCAATGTCCTTGGCGTAGCGAATGTCACTTCGCATGTAGGACTTGGCAGAGCTCAGAAAAAGATTGCCATGTCGAGTATCATACTCAGACAAATTCTGTTTCAGCGCTTTCAAGCACTGGGCCGCGTCATCGGCTGTATGGACCAGTACAAGTGCCAAAGAGGCAAATTCTTTCTCAGCAGCGACGTTTTGGTCGAGGAACTTGCCCATCCTTCCAGGTTAAAGCGCTAATATGGCAGCGGAAAGATTAACGAATGATCTTTGCTTGTCGCGACAGATCTTCATTCGTGTCTTCCCATCTCGTCCTGGACTTGACTTTATAAAAAGACTAGAAAATGGAAAGGCACCCACTATTGTTATAGTATTTGCATGCTTTTCTCCTGACAGCTTTATTATTATTATTCAAGCATTTGATTAATAACTTACCAATATTCCTTATTACTTTCAAGATGATGGCTAATAGCTGCGACGATGAAAATGATGGGTCGATAACTCAGAAAGAAAAGTATTTCTTACCTCACAATCTAAAACCGCACCAGGTGCGTTAACGAAATCTGAATTGGCGTGTCATGGGCAAGTTTCTTAAGCGTGGCACTGCTGCAGAGGAAGAGTTTGCCAAATTGGCCGTCCAACTTGTTCAGACGGCCAACGACACGAACAACTGTCTCAAACGTATCAAAAGGATTCTTGCCAAGTACGATAATCGTCATGGATTACACTTTCGTAGCAGCTCCAAGCATTTTATGAGTAGCGACATTCGAGTTGTGAAAGGCACGATCATTGACTTGCGCTACGTAGCCAAGCGGATTAGCAGGAACAAGTCGCATACAAAGTCCGAGATCAACGCCGCTCGCATCAGCATGAATGCTGCCGCTGACGCCATGAGCGATTTGAAGCAGGCAGGGCGCGTGTTTGACCAGAATAATGGCGTTTCAGGGGATGCCGTTAAAAAGGTCGACAATTATCTCGGCGGCACCAAGAATAACGATCAAGAGGGCAAAGAAGGACTGTTTGTCTACAAAGACAATGTGTCAAAGGGGGAGCAAGCGAAAGAGGGTAGCGCCGACATTAAAACTAGTGACATGGTTGAATCACTGGTGCAATCGACATTAAATGATGAATTTAACGGCTTCCACGCGTTGAAGCAGCAGATTAGAGCGACAGAAAATGCAATGTCACCGTCGATTGCAACTCTGGCGAAAAACGCGGTTGTTGATGTAGCTACCAAGCTCATTGGTGACTGTAGTTCACCACGCGACAACAATCAAAGTGAGCATACAGGAGGATTGTATTTAAAGAGTTGATTCATTATTGCCTAGCTGATATATTGAAACAGCTAGCTTTTTTTAACTGAGTAACAGTGGTCATTTCTATTTGGTCGATCTAGTATTTTAATCTTTAAGGATCTCATAACATTTACTTTCCAAATCATCCATACTAACCGTTTTCTATTGCGCGCTATCTTAAAATCCGCTGTCCTTACACTAGTTTTTGTGATTCGCCTAAGGCAAAGCCGCATGCGATCGGTACGACTACGCGAGCGAAAAGCAGTTACATAGTGGGATATTGTTCGGGTGGGTAAATTTATAAAGCTTTGCGGCGTACATCAAGACCTTCTAAAAATGTCATCAGTCGCGTGTTTGACTGATAAGGTTTTCTATGGCTGTTACCTTTGCCATTTAATCGCACTGCCCCATCCGTCGTTATCGACACACGAATCCATATTTGAATGTTACTTTTTAAGTCATTAAAACCGTACTTGTCAATAGTGAGCCAAATGTCATATTTGCGTATTAATAGTAGCACATTTTTTTAAAAAAGTTACTTTAAACGTAATAAAAAAGCGTTATCGACATGCCCCACCCACTTTTGCTATGACGTCATCCAATGGCATCATGTTGCGACGCCACAAATTTATTTGCGATGCTTCATCAGCACAGGTCAAAGATTTAACGCGAAATCAATGACTTTAACGGTACCTGACCAGCTTAAAGCCATTGGCAAGGATCTTGACCACTGAAAAATTAATAGCAATCGATACAGATATTGTCTCTCGAGCATCAACAGGTAAATTGTAGGGTGTGTTGAACAAAACCCGCAAGTAGAAACAATCGCAGCGACTGCTCTCTTATCTGATCTCTTCCTTTTAGCACGCTGCAACACAAAGAACGGAATTGTGATTGTTCGGGCCCTCGAATCCTGAAAATCGACACATAAGCTCTTAGTTCTAAGTTGAATTGTTAACGTTGTCAGGCTTAGTACAGCATAGCAAAGGCGCCGATTCCTCGTGGCTACGATGTGACGCAGACAGGCATCAACATGGCTCTTGCAAATTTGCAATGTCCTTAGGACACACTGCGCTCCGACTTTTAGCAAACGGAAAAGGTAGTCCTCAAAACTGAGAACCTCATCTTGTATAGCCGTCAGCTTGTGGTCTTATAATGTCTTAAATTGTGATGGTTGGGTCGGTCGAAAATTCGGACTGGTCGATGTACTGCTCATTCACAAAACGATGGTCGGACAAAATCTACTCGCCCGGGATCTTCTTTGCAATCATAAGCTAAATTGACATACTGCTAAGACTCTTTCTTCCTCTCGTGCCATGGAGGCATTACTACCAGAACCGTTACGTCGGCTGTCAGCTAACTTCACCCTCACGCTCGATCAACTTCTTCAGACCATGCACTAACGTTATCACGCTCGGCGACAAAATGACAAGACCTGTGCTTACTGGCGGTACTAACTTTTAGGTCTCAGTTCTTACCTTGTAAAAGAAGGAGAATGTATGATCTCGGCCCGCTGTCTAAGCGTTGATTTGAAAATAAGTTTGGTAGAACGATATGGTTTTCTTTGAGCATAGAAAATGTACTCCAAACGCAATCAGGCTTAAGCTGTCTGTACATTAAAGTCAGCAAAGTATTCGGTGTCTACTGAGGCCGCGATCCTTCAGCACTGCTAATTAGCCTAGTATCGTGCTGCTTATCTCAACAGTATTACCTCGTCGATCCGTGGTTACGGCGACACCAAGAGCGTTTTGTTCTTGCATGAACTAAGACATTGCCCATTACGGGCATGCGATCAACTCAAGAGTAGAGAAAAATCATCTTTTTCTTTAAACAGTGAATTGCGGTCGCAATAGCTTACCTTGATTTTGTTATTGAAAATGCTCGCCGGTGAATCATAACGAGTCAAAGTAAGTAAATAATGCCAACCAAAGGATAAGCGTGTCAATTCGCTTACAAGCAGCACTTCGGTCAAGCATCGTCCGAAAAGTTTCATCGTACGCGTTATTTAAGGTAGGAATACATTATATCGTGGTTTGACCCTTTGCGGATTAATTCCCAATTTCTGCCATCAAGCGCATGAAAACTACTATCTTGCACGACAAGTTGCACCAAAACAGCATGAGCACATGCTTTTACTTGAGCATGGACCACCATGCGAGCAAAAGCTTCGCCGCAGACGGGACGCTGATTTTTGCTGGGAATTGCGGTTTTGATTAAGATTGGTTGCATTGGCATCCACACTTCACAACTGCCAATTTCCACATTCCAAGAGGGAGTGGGAACGCTGGTGCGGCACCATGCGGGAATGCCACTTAACCAAAGAAGTCAATGAGCATTTGACCTAGTGTTATCCAACAATAAATCAGCTCAGCAGTACAAGAATTGAATACGAAGTAAAGTCGTGGTCTTCCTGTGAGTTTTGTTGCATAGTCCTACACGCCAAGAGCCATCTCTATTCGAGCATGCAGCAGCGACCCAAACCTTACAAACAAAAATAAAGTGTTATAATTCCCTGCAAGAAGATGGACACAACAATTGTACCTGCCGATACCTTTCAGCATCTAAATAACTAGAAAACCTTTTCGTCAACTCGCGAGAGGGTTGATCTCTCTGTTGGCCTTATTAGAAGTGGGTAATGCCAACCAAGCTCTCTTCAGACTAGATTTAAGTTCAATAAAATGTTATGCAGGGTAATACATCGCGTGTCTTTCTGGTTGGATCATAGTAGAACAATGACAGATTGTTTGAAAAATAACTAAGCATAAATATTGATCGGATTATATAATGGCGCCGGTCAAATTAAAGAAAAAGTGGTGGCTGAAGATATACAGCTTTATTAGAATTAGAGCTTACTTCTATTGGTCGGCATAAAGAGGGGATGTAGCTCTAGGCAAAGAAGGGTGTATCTTTAGGCGCTCACTTGTTTTAATGTAAACTTAATGTTAATTCTAAAAACCTACATACAGAATATACCAAGACATGGTTTTTGAATGCAATACTCCTAATACAAAATGACGGAAAACCGCGAGCCTTTGATATTTTTCTGTCTTTCCCAGAAGGCGTTACCATCTGTCATCATAGATACTTTAAAACGATATGTTCAGTACGCGAATATCAGCTCCGAATCAGAAATTCAAAATCCTTCGTGTAGCCAGCATTTATTCTGTGAGTTGAATACTCTGTCATTCTATAAATTAAAAACAAACATTTCACCTGTTGCACCTTATACGACAATCTAGCCTCGAATATACTATCTCGCTCAAAATCTGTCAACAAAGCTTCAAAGAAAATCAAGTCCACTTTGCCAGTTAGCCAGGTGCTCGCATTGGGTGTGGCCGTGTCTCTTACGACGACAACTTTTTCATAGTGCCCCAATCTCACTCAATTTATAATTTCTAATGCTAGCGCCCTACAATATATTTTTAACGAAATCCTTTTGACAACCTATGCCGATTTAAATTGCAATAACTTGTCGATATAGGATGCTTCTGACGAACATAAGCTTGGACCTGACAAGAAGCCATATTTCGTCTTTCCAATGTCAAAACGTGCCGCATAATGATCCACCATTTTTATATAAGCGGAGACAGCGCCACACATACTCCTTCTGTACTTGATCTAAAGGCAGCCATTTTGAACGTCTTGATGGCATAGTATTTTAAATTTTCATTTTGTTAATCTGCTTCGATTCTATCCTTATCGCTTCACCTGATTCAAAGAAATTCCCACACCAGATGCGGGGCATTCTCTTTTATCGGGCTGCTGACGGCTCGACTGACACTCTCAGATTGATTTAATGCGGTACTAGTAGCACGAGCATCATCGTCATAAGGTCGTATGAATGCTTCATTTGAGTCAACTTCTGGTCATAGATGACCCATGAGGAGCAGCCTTCGAAAAGGGCTTGTGGCAAGTGAGCGTACCACTAAGGGCCATGCCCAGTGTCCTTGGGTAGTTGCCACACGTAAGGTCCTCCTGTTCTTCGTCAACCGTAAACAGGCCTCTTAAAACAATCATATTTATAAAGGTCAGATCTTTTTGTCAGCTGCGTGAGTGACTTAATCGACTATTCCTTAGAGCTGTGCCATCTAATTCTCTTCTCTTTAATCACCAATTTTGGTACTTCTATCATCTAGGGCGTCTTCATCCCAGTCTTTGCAATCAAAAGCGTAAATTCTTCTTTCCTTCGTGGGAGGACCCAATGCATGAGTGGTGGGTCTGATTTCAACACTTACACCGTTTCCGGCATGCTGATAGCAGCTTGATAGCTTCGTAGCTTTGGTGGGTGACAAGCCAAGTAGACTTTTGCCATTATATCGCTCAAAGATTTGGACCACCGAACGAAAGAGAACAGTTGACGCACATTTTCCATCGCACTGACGTGTGAGGCTCTTTCAAAGCCTATTTCACTTGAACGTCTCACTAGTCAGCAAGCCTTTGAGGCTGCTTACGATACAAACATAAAAAATATTGCTAGTGCAGCCTTTTAAATAAGGTGCGACCTTAGACACAGTGTGGCAATTGTGAGAGCCAAAGCAGCCTGTAGCGGTGTTTACTTGGACATTGAATAAGTATTCGACCGGCTTCCAGCCGTTTTACTCATCGTTCCGACCATACGGCTTGTTGTATAATGTTTAAAATTACTAAGCACTCTCCTTTTGGATGCTACTAATGTCTTAAAGTTACGAAAGATTGTTACGAAAAGCCAAAATTTTTGTGTTGGAAGTCAGCTATCGTTAAAAGAAGCCTTATGTGTATGGGGGATCCTAGCGTACGACAGGCACCTTACCACGGTTTGCACACTAAAATTTAATGTGCGACATCGGATGAAAGATAGATTTTTTGTGTGTTTATGACTTAAATACATTTATTTGAAAAAATATTAGTAGTAGAAAATGTTGGTTTGTTTTTATGAGTTGACCGTCAATCTGCAAATGCACACTTAAAACCGGAAATTATGAGCGGTCATTAAGCGAAAGACCTAAGCCCCTCCTGCGCGCCTCCCCAGCGCAAGACGCTGCGCGATCTCTTTGCTCTTTTCTTGATTCTTAGCTCATGCGGATAAGGTTTCAACCTTAAGTCAAAGGCTGAGGGATCAATAATCCATGCATCCGTCACTATCGATGCACAGTTTAGACTTTACTGGCTTTTTTGGGTCTAAGCAGGCAGCTTCACTTCCTACTGCTAAGGAATTTAGATAACAGATGGGGCGCTTGAGCTCTGCAAACAAAATCTATGCTGTTGACTCAGGCGATATAGGTTCCAGTAGCCCCGTGCGGCAGAGCACTACAAAGTCCAAGCTGGTGAGGCTTTACGTGTTACCTCCAGAGGAAAAGAAAGCCGCAATCTTCTCTTAAATTGAAATGTAGAGATAGCCACTAAGGCAGCCTCACTCATGGATGATTATGTGTCAGCAAAGTTTGCACTGTCTTACCACCGAAGTATGGTTAGCTACCCTCTTCCTATAACAAAAACAAATAAAAGTGCAGCTGGCCTTTTGAGAAGCTTTGCACTTCGCCAGCGATCTTGCTTTTTTGCCCAAAGCAAGGGACACGTGATCTTTATAGATATATTTATGATCTGATGGAGTTGATGACATTTACTAATAAGACGCCAAATTAAGTTGATCATTTTTATGTAGAGGCTTAAATTGCTTACAGTCACGTACATGAAATACCGCAACAATAAATCTGGCGATACAAATTACTCCACACGACAAATAAAGTCATAAGTATATCGCCCCTTCAAAATGGCGTGGACGAGCGCTGTGTCTTTGTATTACCCAGAGTAGTGATGTCGATGGAACCGCTGGCTCGGGTCTCGGAGAATGTATTTAATGTTGAGCTAAACGACATTCGCTATTTTGACTGCTACTAGCTGGACTGCATAATTGATGTTTGTCCTTAAAAGGGCTGACGAAGATAAAACTCGCCTTGACTGAGGGCTTTGAATGATTACTGGCGGAATACAAAGCCAATGAAAACCTGGTCGACCTATAAGGGGAAATTCAGCTATCATGGTCATTGTGCGCACTTAAGAAATGAGTTACAAGAGCTTGACAGCTTTCAAAGAAACACCCTGCAATGGTGGACCGATGGTTGGACACGCATACGTGTATATGTAAAGAATCCAATTTAATTTTAAAGCGTCGTTATCATTTGCAAGCAGGTAAAGTACTGCATTTCATCAAAACAGGCTGGTGGTGCTCGAAAAGAGAGCAATACATATAAGTCCGTTTCAAGGTCGTTTGACAAATAAACGGACCAAACTGCTTCTTTTGTTAAGACAGACCTGGCTGTTAGATTCGTTACAAAAGACAGCATTCATTTTGTGTTCTTAGCATAAAAAGTAAAACTTGATCGTTATAAAGAGCTTTGACTGGGATTGCATAATACTGGCAGAACAAGGCCATATGTGCTAGCCGCACGAAATGCACAATAGAGGTTTAGTTTGTTACGCTTCCACCCTTGTTGTGCTGCGATTTTCTTGGTAAAAGGCCTAGGCAACTATATGCCTAATGAGGTACGCTTAGGCTGATGAAGCAGACGTGACAATGCTATATAAATATTCTTGGCGAGTCACAACTTTTGCTAGCAGCACCGGTTGTATAAGATGCCAAAGTAGCTTATTAAACTTAAAATTACTTGTGCGGAAAAATAACAAAGTTTTGCAAGCGGGCAACGTCGGTGCGCAATACACAGCGGGTAGCGAATTACCATTTAAAGTAGGTACCATAGCTTTACTAGAAGAGAAGAAGATATAACGCAATAAGAAAACACTTGTACCACATTTAGCAATTAGCAGCGACGTTTCTACAGTAGACTGGCCATCACAACCGTAAAACAAATAAAGTAAGTTCTACTCCAGAACTGGCTGTGGCTCACATAGAAGGTAATAGGCGTTTTCAACGGGTCGAAGTTTTTGGGCTGTTGCGTTGACTTGATACCGATATGCCATTGCAGTGTCCTTAATTTCTCTCAAATAGAGTTTTAACACAAATGTACCCGACATATTGGACTTTCAATCAAGCTGGGTTGTCATTCTGCGAATGGCTCCACGATTGTATAGTCATTTCGAGTTCATTTGCCCTGACCTCTACGTACCATGTATATAGATCGTTCTGTTTCTAAAGCTTGACATTTCTTGACATCGAAGCAGAGATGAAACGTGGTCATTTGCAATATACTGAATAGCTTACGTCGCTCATGCATGCGCGTATTCAGAGCTTGTTTGAAAGTGTCCAAGGGTGAAAAGAAGAACCCACACGAATTGCTATTCAAGTATTCGCACTGCCTTGGTGTCGCAGCCATGAACTCCAAGTCATGCATAGATGCCTTCCTCCGCTTGGTGCAAGAAAGATGTAGGCTTTTTGACAGAGATGTTTAACGCTCACAAGCTGGCGTATGAGCTAATCTTAAATCAAATAATCGGACATTAATCAGCTAGAGAAGTTGCTTATAAGAAGCAGTTCACTAAGAAATGTTGCGCGCGAGCTTTTCCAACTCCGAGCAATGTTTTGAAGATAAAGAGCAAACGCAATCAGACTTGCCTTAAAACTCAAAAATTAGACGGTAAGTCGCCGCTAGCCGTTTCAAAATTAAAGAGTATATTGACGTCAGCGATTCTTTTTTGCTAAAAATCGACAAAAATGCGAGTATATTAAATCAAAACGATAGAGCCGAACGAGGTGACTGTGGGATTAGCGGATCATTTTATTTCAAGGCTGTTTGACGATGAATCTAAGGCAGGCCGCGCATATTTAGCTCCCGTTCTCGCACCGTCATGACGATCAACGCTAATGAAGGCGTTAATTTCGTCTTTCTTGCGGCAAACGAGGTCATTCATTCGATCGACGTCTTTTGCGTGGCAAGGTTACGGGAAGACTATTGACGCAGGTAAGTACTCCATGAATGTGATTTGCTACCTATACCGTTTAATATGACAACGCAAACAAGCACCAAGGCCTTTTGCCCGAGATGCTGGGTAGACAATTAGCTTGCCTGACGAAAATTCCTGATTGAGCTATAGCTACTTATATGCATATAATGGTGTGCAGGTAAAGCCTGACGATCTGATCAATTACGTTGTACAATGCACTGAATCGATTAATGTCGACTGTTCTATCATAAAAAAAACTTATGGTGTTTAGTATGTGGCTAGAGGTTCCACAGAGGCTATTACACGCATTGGCAACGATAGTTACGCAATTGTTTCGACTATTACGAGCTGTTGGCAATAGAAATATATACGTCTAAAGCTGCCGTTCCAAGCGAGCTGACTTAGCACAGGGTGCTCATCCAGGTCACCTGGCTTAAGCATAAGAGCCAATAAGCTTCATTTGACTTTTAAAAAATTTGACTTGCAGTGTTGGGGATAAAATCTTCGGACTCTTTGTCATTAATCATGAGGTTTGATCAGTCCCCGTAAAATGGACTTTCGCCACGTTCGTGAATAAGGACTTGCTGGAGAAGCCAGCACTTGAAAGCATAATACAAACCCGGTAGCTGGCACCTGTCTGTATTCGCCGGCAAGGCAGTCTTTTAACGATGCCATCGGCTGAACATTATTGCAACTCGGTATATACGGTCTTCGCGTTCCCGTAAGTAGCTCAAAGCTTTAAAGCCTTCATGACTCTTATATTTGCCATAATGCTACACAGCAGCGTGCGATTTGTCGGCTTTAATCCCTTAAAGGTATTTTTAAATGATCGGTCCCTGAGGTTACGTCTCTAATCTCAAAAAATTGCAATACAGTTCTCATTCCTCGCGACATAAAGCTTTCGAGCTTGATTTAAGCCTGTCAAACTTGATTTGCCCGCCAACGCAAATTTGTGCAAGCAATGCAATGAGTTTGGTAAACATAAGCAGGTTTGAAAGCTCTATCGACGAATGGCTTTGTCACGCATATAAAACGAATACTGATTCAGAGCCTTTCATGCGAAACATCATCGCAGATGTAGGTGCTGTATACTCCTCGAAAGCGATCGCAGCTGTGACGCTATATACAAGTAGATGATCTGATTCACAAATGGTTTGAATCGGCAAATCATGCCCGATCCGTTACTCTGCATGACAAACATTAAAATACAATATACTTTCGGAGGCACCTGATGCCCTAATTAGCGGTCATTTGTGCCAAAGAAACATTCTTCTCGGGCTACCTTGACATATTGGTGGCTACACATGCACAAGTAATTGATCAAACATCTGAGGACTCATGAGATGTGCCAGAGAGGTTAACCCACGACTTACACACTGGCCAATTTACGAAACCCAGTGGACCGTTGGAAATCCATAAGCCTCGACTTTGTCTTTGGCATACTGACAGTTGATGACAACACGGGTGCAGTGCTGCCTTGGCAGGATAATAAATAAAGATCCTGTTCCAGCCTGGATACCTGAAAGCCAAACAGCAAGACTTTTAATGCGTCCGTATTTAGTACCGAGGCTGTTTGGACTCAAGTTGTTCGGATAAGGACCCGTGAGTTACCACTGAAATTGGCAAGTGCCGTTAAAACTATTAAAAACGCGTTTACATATGTCTTCAGCAGGCCATGAACAGCTAGATGGTCATACTAGAGGACATACGTGACACATTTATCCCTATAAGCTTTATGTCAAGCGCGTTGTTGGGCTTTGGATTTTATTGTAACCTTTTGTGGTGACAATATTAATAATTTATATTTTGAGCTAGAGCTCAAATTTGTTTGTTGATTTAGTCGTAGATAAAACTTCAATATGGTGTGTGATACTTCCGATTCCCACGCTCAATTAATGGTGCACACATTGGCAATTTTTCAGAATATCGCATGCTTGCAATAATAGCGGTAAGGTAGTCATGAAGATTACATAAATGCTCTGAGGGTGCAGCTTCTTTTAGCGTCTCGTAAGGGCTTGGGCTAGACGAAGATCCACTTCTTCATGGAACAGACACGGGTTATTTGTCGTTTTTCTAGCAGCCAAAGCAGCATATGCCGTTAATTTCAGCAACACGTAAGTCCATCAGAGCTGTACCCAAATTGGCGGCTCTCTGGACACCTATCGAGTAGAAAAATGCCCATCCAAGACACCCTGGAGAGGAGGTTCTGTGCACATTTAACAAAACTCACAAAATTTACATGCAGTAAGTAAACTTGCTTAGCATCTGTGGCTGTGCTTCTTTTAAAAAGGGATACCAATCGTCTTTTCCATCGCTGCTTCCTGCATTTATAGAAGCGCGAGGTGGCCCAATCGCTTGATTTTCTACGTACACAGAGCGACTTCTCAAGGGTGAAGGCTATCAGATTTTCAAGCTTATGAACATATTCATTAAGCTACTTCTTCCTTGCTTGCAGGCAAGATCGTGCGATAGCTGGCGCAAATCAAATTTAGCTGAAGCGAACATTGTTTTTGACCGCTTCGTCATGTGCTTTCAGAACACATTTCAATCCGGTGAAATTGTTTCACGATAGAATATCCAGCTTTTTCAAGTAGGAGAACACAAATTCACGCGCATTTGCTCATCTCTGGTCAAAGCTGCCTTATTGTCTGTGTTTAGTTCTCTTTATCGGATGCGGATCTCACTAAAAACGCTACGGCCAGAACCCTCAGCCTGTGCTGCCTGAGCTATAGAGAACAGATTTTGCATTTAGAGCTCGAACGCCCTGACGCGTTCCAGCTGCTTCGCTGAGGGCTACAAATGCCACCGCCTCAGGTTTATAGATGCCAGCAAGTCGTCTGAGCAGCGCAAATGTCCATTTGACAAATGCAAGAAGGAACTTCAAATCATACCGGAGCCTTTGCGAAGATTCGAGTAACAAAAGTACCCAATATTGACTACAAGCAGTTCCAAGTGTGGCACAAGCTTAAATTCTCCACATAACGATCGTTCACTTTTTTCAGTCTTAAGGACTTCGACGTGTGCACTATACTGCAGTGTAAGGACCGATTGCTAACATACAAATAATTACTACATTTTGGTTCTACCTGGAATTTATAAATCCAACTAACAGGGTCTAAATATCCTCCGGTATCCTTTGGAATAAATTGGTATACAACCGCTTTAATACCAATAGAGATTTAGTGGCCAACACCACAAAAACTCGCTTCTATTTAACGAGCAGTTATAATGGTCCAGAAAGTTGTGTGCTATGCATACACCTAGCAACTGCGCCTGTACAGCCCTTGCGCGTGTTTGTACAGCGACTTTATGATCTCGCTAAATACAGAGTGTATAACGCATGCTGTTTAGTGCACATCATATGATGTAGCGCTGATTCATCTGTAAATTTGTAAATGTACTAGCCTACTCGCCTAAAGAGCATTTTCAAAAAATTGATCGTTTACTCAGATTGGCCGTTTTACTTGGATTATGCGTTGCTATCCGCGATACAGTTTTCTACCTTGAAACTTGTGTTGCTGTGGCAAATTAAATTTTGTTTACATATATCCTGTATGGTCATGGAGACATGTAGACTGAACGAAGTACAAAACTGCGCAGTGCAAAATACAAACTGCTTCTCAACAGCAATGAGCTTTTGATTGCTTAAACTAGCATATTTCATATTTAGAATTTGCTTTTCGTCAAAAATAGAGCCATATAATACGGTGCGCGAGCCTACGATTTGGTTCTGATACCGAATGTACGTGGTAAATGATAAAATCCCTGGAAGAAGATCACATAAATGATTAATGAATTCATTGTGTGCAACTTATTACATACAGACTGGAGATTGTAAGCAAATTTTAATACAAATACGGTTTATTTTCTCAGCGAGGTGCTGTATGATCGATCATGTTACGTGGTGCGAAGATGAGGAGTTGCGAGGAATATTTTATAGTCAGAAGGCTAACGGCATTAGATCTAGATGACAGGCGAAGAAATACTGATATGATATAGTATAACATTATCACAATCAACTAAGCAACTAACTGCATTTTTGTATGTTCGATACTATCACAGTATATGAATTATTTTGTTTTACGAATATGATAGGTTAGTCTATTTAATGATATAGTTGCAAAATTATTATTCTGAGTACGATCTAGGCGACCCGTGAGATGTTGGGGCCATGCACAGAAAGTGATGGACGACGTGTACATGCCTCTTCGTTTCCAGCGAGATGAGCTCTTACAACGATCTTCTTGTGCGATTGAGTCTGCGCCACACCCGTTACCGACGAAAGTTTAAGCGCCGCGAGCAAGTTTAAAGGCGGTTGTTCCACCCCAGAGAGCACTTGAATGCCTGTGTTTCTTGTACGCGTGGGAAAACATGTGAAGTCGGGATATCGCTGCTCGATCACCGCGATGGATTCATTCTGTTTGCGCTCTTCCAACGTTGCCAATGTGTTGGCCATGCCCAACGCGAGTACGGATCTAACGGCATGCTCGCGCACCCGACTGACGGCCAGATAGAATTGGAGGCCATCGAAGAGCTGATCCTGAGCTGTACTGATACTTTTTGGCCCCTTGTCCTTTTCGCTGCTCTGCATCTTAAGTTCTTCTTCGTCAGAAGACAAATCGCTCATTTCTTCCTCGGGAGCTTCGTGATCGCTCCACGTCGGTGACACTGGAAAGTGGCCATCCGCCAACAGCTCTGCGTTCTTTTGATGAGCTCGCACCTGAGTCTTCCCGACAGAGGTCAGGCATCGCACGTTGTACACTACTTGATTTGCCATGAGCCCGAGGAGGTCCGTCAAGGAATGTGGTACGTTGAGCAGAAATTGCAAAATGGTATCAATGAACGTGACAGGACGCGAGCGGGCAGTCGTCATGGGCTGTTGCTACAAATCGCGACCTCACGCAAGAATCGCTGACTGGCGGTTTTTACGTACGAAGAGTCACTGCAAAACGCTTGCGTTACTTGGCACTTGGGCGCTTTAAGCCAGATCGATAAGTGTTTGAAATGAAAGCAGGAGCACGACAATTCGCGACTCTAAGCGCCATGGAGTTCTGACGAAAGACATGAGGCCAGACCTCACTCCGACAACTGTTGTACGGACCTGTTCGAGATTTGTCGTTTTAAAAAAAGCGTATCTTTTGAAATTAGAAAAAAAGGCCAGGGACTAATTAACTAGTACCGTATATATTTGCATCATGCAAAGCGTAACGGCGCTCTGGCTGTACGTGCAGTGGGTGCTTGAAGCTCATGGCTGGAAGCTGCTGGGCTTCGCAGTCCTCTTCCATGTGGGGCGTCAGCGCTACCGCGAGCTCGCAGTGCATTGGTCCCACCAACAAGCACTTGCAGCTGCCAACGGTACGTTTCAGACTGGACCAAAAGTGACCAGCTTCGTTCTCTGTCGTGGATGATTTCTCGCCTGAGCTCCTTCTGTTACTGTTGCAGATCCGTTACGAGTAGCGGTTCTCCAACAAGAATCGGCTCGCGTGCGCCACAAGCAACAGGAACGGCACACCAAAACCACTCAATTAAATGTGAAAAAGGCAACGTAACGAGATGTAAGAAACGCTTGGGCATGGTGTTGAAGTGCTACTACAAGAACTGTTTTCATTCCGTTCGGAAATCGTTGCAATCATGGAACACGATACTCCGTCTCGAGTCACTCGGCACGCATTCACCACTCATATGCGTCCGTTTGTTGCCTAAGAAACTATCCGTACGACAACATTTAGATACAACGCAGTTATGTGCAACAAATGTTCGACAAAGCGTTATATTAGAAAGCATGCTAAGTGGTGCATGTAATGGGTCAATCTTCGTGGCACAGCATCTGTGCCACACCGCGATCGCCGAACGTGCGTTGGAAGTTCGATGCGATCTTTTCATCCAATCGGTAATAATCTTCCACTGACTTGTGCGACTTTACGTCCAGATCGACGATCGCCACAACACAATCGAACGCCAAGTCACGGAAACGGACGTGGTGCTCAAACTCGACCAGGTGTTGAAAGCGTGGCTTCAGTGTCTTGCCGTGTGCCTCGTCCTCTATACTACTTGGGGACCGTCGCAAACACAACAACAACGAGCAGTCTTTCAACGTAGTCGCCACATGAAACCTCTTTTCCAATTCTGTGTACAGATCGCAAAATTGGTTTAAGCGCATCGTTTCCCAAGAGTCTACCTCTTGCAACATCTTCAGCGCTGGCAAATTGCTTAATGCAACGCTTAGATAAGCCAAGCCACGAGCCAAACTTCCTTCTTGATCAACTGATTCATCAATCAAAGACTTGGACCGCCGTCGAATCGCTGCAACGAGCTCACGTAACGTGTTTTCTTCTTGGCATTGGGACGTCCTATGCTCGTTTTGTAGCATGTGCAACAACACTTGGAGGTGCCATATACCATCGACTGAAATGTGATCCAGCAACTGCATCTGTTTAAGATCCTCAAGAATATCCAAATCTTGCAATACTTGTGTAATCAGCGCAACAACTTCAGGCATCAATTGCGCATAATCTTGCTCATGATCGTGCTCTTTCATATCATCAAATAAAATCTCGTGCTCAGCGCCTATAGACTGGCATGAATGACGATATCCCATTTGCTTTCGTCGGCAATAAGAATACCGCGACTGAGCTGCACCTTTCGGTAATGCATCTGCATTTAATCCTGTAATGATATTCACCACCTCATCTTCTGCTGAGCGAACAAACACTTTGAAATTATTCTGCGGTGTTCGCTGCAACGCTCGAAGCGCTCGTCGTATTCTCACCGGATTGTGGGAAAACAAATCCAATGGACAGTACTGGCTAATTTCTTCCACTTTGCCTAAGCGTTTCTTATAATGCTGATGCATACAGAAGCGGCACACACGAGTCTTAGTAGGGCTCGTCAACGGGCTCTTCGGTTTAAATCCAATTTTCGGCTTCAATTCTACGCAAATGTTGCGAAAACAACAGTCAAATACATTTCCCGCTCGAAACGAATTATTTTGAGTACGGTTGAGTGAGTGCAGCAGGGATCGCGAGTCCAAATTTGCAGTATGTGTCTCTTTTAGCGCACTCTCGTCTTCGTCTTCATCCTTGTCGGATGCACTGCTGACACTTGTGCTGCTGCACACGAGATCGAATTTGTAATCAGCCTCGACGTCGTCTACTTCGGCGTCACCATGTTCACTGTATGCTTCGTCACCAACTAGTAGATCGACTATCGATTTCTGACGCTTTAAGCTAGACTCTTCCTCTTGCTCTTGCTCTTCCTCTTTATCTTTTCCCATTGCTTCACTCTCTTCTTTCAACAAACTCCTGTTTGACTGGAAGAAACTCGGCACACTCAATTTATCTGGTGGAGGCAACGTCACATCTGGTAGTACCATAACGCACTGCAGCGAGACGTCAATTTGACTTTGTCGACGGTGCTCTGGGCGACTTTCAAGGGCCAATAATTGCGCGTTAAGTGCCAGTAAGAAACCACGCTCAACATCCACAAGCTCGGCTACTTGCAAATAAACATTCTCTCGATGAGTAGAAGCCGCAAGCCCGTGTTTACCGTGTAACTGTCGTTCCGTGTACGGCATGATCTCGTGTGTTGCATAGTCTAGCACCTGCCTTGGGTGAGGATAATGTGGTACGTACGCCTTCTCGCCTATCACCGTATCCCTTTTTGGCTGCTTTCCACTATTGGGCGGAGTGACCACGTCGCACTTCTTTACGCGCAGCAACTTGCCTTTGAACTCTTGAGCGACATCGCTAGACGCGGCTTCTGCCACCGGTCGGTGACGAAATAGCACGTTCGCACCGCCCTCGGCCACGTATTTCCACTCAGAAGCTACGAGGCCCTTGTGAAGGCGACGATGCGACGTATCGGGCACAGCAGGAGACGAAGACGGCGGCTTCAGTAGAAACATGGTTGGACGTTTTGATTGTGAAGAGGCAACTTTTTCACAGGAATATTTTCTATCAATATTTCAAGTTCTCCAGTCTCTACTGTGTATAATGACTGTACCACCCACCTACTTTCAGTTGAGTGACGGCAGATATTGCCCATCCACACCAGATTCTCTATCTGATAAAAGCCGAGCAATGCAGGCGTTGGAGGAAGAGAGCGAGCGTGTGTTGAAGAAACAGCGCGTGTGCGTTGCTCATATTGATGACCAACTCGATGATCTTCTCACGCGCGTAGAAACCACTAAAAAGTTGCTGGAGGAACGACAAAAAGAGCTCTATCGCAAGAAGAATATCCACTTTGTTGCCTGTTCGACGGGCGAAGGCGGCCTAGACATTAGCAACCATGAAGCATCAAATGTGGACCTTTCTAATAATCCCATGAGCGAAAAGTCTTTGGACAAGTCAAAGAGAGTGCGCGAAAGTGTCGGCGCATACTCGAACGATGTGGAAGTTGAAGAGCAGGACAACGAGACCGAGTTTATTGTCAGAGACTTTATTCGACAAGTACGACAACTGAATGTTGAAAAGAATGTGGAGAGTGAACTTAGGACGATTCACGTACTTCTTTCAAAGTACTCCAAGCAGATAGATAAGGTGAGTACAGAGTACAGGTGTGCTGTCACTGTAAGTCATAAGCTCACAGGCGTGTTGGTGTAAAGTACCTCTCTGCCGACATCACAAAAGTGTGTCGCACCAATAAATTGGATCAGAAACTCGTGTGTCGTCTAGTTGCAGAGTACCTTTATCAGGATGGGCAGATTGAGGCGGCGGACACCATGTGCAAGGTAGAGTATTGGTATTGTGTAAAACGTGAGTCACTGAGAAAGTGATTGATTTAGTTGCGTTGCTACATAGGAGGCGGAACTCGAGCTGCCTCCGGCATTCCGAGACTGCTTTGTCGAATTGCACCAAATCTTGAAAGCTTTAACTAAACACGATATGCAACCTGCGCTAGAGTACGTTCCTTGAGGCTTGACTATCGAAATCTTTGTTCGGACTTTCTTTTTAACGCTAGTTTATCTAAGCTGGGCAAAAAAGCACCGCAAGGAGTTACGAAAACTGAATATCGACATTGAATTTGAGTTGATTCGGCTCAAGTATGTGGACATTCTCGAGTCGTCAGCGGATATGATGGATGCAGTTGATTTCGCCAACAAGGAACTTTCCTATTTTCATCAAACCCACGCTGAGGGTAAATTTCATTTGTATGTTCTAGTTTAAATTATCATTACTTACTCACTCTAGATTCCGTTGGCTGCACAGACGTGGGCGTGCTAATGAGTTGCATGCTGTTCAAAGGAAAATTAGAAGAATCCCCGTACATAAAGCTTTTTAAATCCAACCGATGGGACGAAATTTATGACGCTGTTGTTAATGCATGCTGTTGTTTTCGTCGTGTTCCGTACCGATCGTATTTGGAAATATGGTACGCTCTGTACTAATACCAATATGATAGTGTTGTATCACATTCTTACATTTTGTGCAGCTTGTCGGCAGGTGTGTCAGCACTACCCGCGATGCAAAAGCTTGTGTCTCTCATAGACAGTAAGCTTGCTGACTGGGATAAAATGGAAGAACTCCCTGTAAGCGTTATGACCTTATGATAAAACAACAGCCGTAAACCCACAATGTTATTAACCTTGTCTTTAGGTGGAGATTCCCATCTCGAAAGAATTTCGCTTTCATAACGTGTTTTCCTGCCCTGTTTCGAAGGAAGAAAGCACACCAAAAAATCCACCAATTTTGCTGAAATGTGGCCATGTGATTTGTCACGCTTGTGTCAAGCGATTTTCCTACAACATGACGCGGTTCGTTCGCTCTCGTAATTGAATAGAATTGTAGACCTGACTGTTCTTATTTGATTTTTTTTCCAACGACAACTATAGGCGGTTCAAGTGCCCTACCTGCCCTGTAGAACAAACAGAAAGTGAAACGCGTAAGCTTTACTTTCAAAATTGACGTGTTAATTTTTGAGCCCACTTGTTGCTTCATAATTGTGCATATTACCCTGACTTCGTCAATTATCCTGTGCTACATGAGTCGAAAACGCTTTTCAAATAAATCCATATCCGTCATGCTTGCTTTTGTCTTGACTCGCATCGTCTTAGAAACCTTATTGCATCTTTGAAGGTCTTGGCATCTCACGCTAAACTCATTATTCCTCAAACTCTGTTGAAAATCGTAAAACTCTGTTCTGCTGGCGCTTTTTCGAGGAGGTTGCGCATTCTGTTTTGTTTTTTGGCGCAAGAATGCGACTTGGCTCTTCAACCCTTCGATTTCACGCCGCATGTTTTGCACCAAACATCGTAGTGAATCCATGTCGCTCTGCTGATCGGACACAAGACTTGTCATCGCATTTATCACATTGGTGACATCGCGCTCGTATCGAGCCTGCTGCTGCTTGTTTTGATGAAGATCACGCTTGACAAGCATCAGCGTATTATAATCCGAGGACGATTGAATACTCAGCGGAGTCTTCGGAGTGCCTAAAAAGCTTGTTGGTGAGCCGTGGGCGGACGATTGGGACGAAGACGTGACAATGTGAGGCTGTGAACAATCGTCTGCAGCTATTTGCCCGTTTGCTACGTGCGTTTTTCTTCTCTCGTGAATTTTCCAGCTTGTGAGTGAAAATGGAGTCGTCTTTAACGTTGTGTTGCACCTAGGCGCGGGAATAATATCATTAAATAAAAAAAGCACCTCCGTTATGCACATATCACTGCACCATTTGCAGTGGATCCAGCAGCCTTTCCGGAGATCGATGCCGCCCACAGCTGCATCCATTATCGTCTTCTTTTCGTAGTCATAAATTTCAATAGACCAGAGCAATGGAACGTTGCTGTGTTTGCTCATCGCTCCTGATCAATTCTACCGCAACAATTTCACTTCGGGCGTAAGATGCGGAATGAGGCTGCAACTTCAACTTTTGGGTCAAGAATGATGATCTTTCTTCAACTTTGAGGTTTCAACAGCCGACCCTTGATTGAATAGAAGAATGGCGAACGTTGACGAGACGCATGGGGCTTTAAGCTTTGCGCAGGTCGAGAGGGAGCTTTTCAGTGCGGAAACTTACCTTGCTGCGAGCGCTGGGCACCCTTTAGCAAAAAAGAATGACATCACGGGGCAAAAGCGCGGTGCGCTCTACTTAAAACTCAACAGAGACTTGCATTAAGGTTATTTGCTTACTTGCTACTTCTAGACAGCTCGAATTTTCGATGGAAATTGCATACGCGACCAATTCTTTCGGTATAATCTAAAGTCGTATTACTATGGCTCATGCGATGATGAATTTTGACAGCGCTTTATGATGCAGGAAGAGCGCCGACGTGAGATTTTGGCCAAATTGTCGTGTGAGCGCCATTCTGCTCAGCGAAATCGTCGTGATGCTCCCACAATTAGGAATGCAGCTGGTCAGCAAAGTCGGATTAGGGCAGCGTCAGACGCGGGAATGTACAAGACACCAGAAGAGCGCTATCAACTTATCAAAGCGATGCTTGATGACAGAATGCTGAGAGTGAGCTCGAAGTCTGGTGGAGCAGACGACAACCGTTCTAGAGAAACCCATGGTCACCTAATGTACAAATGTGATGAGATCGTTCAGGATGAAGCAAGCGTTTTAATACCAAGCGCAGAGCTTAACCACGACGGCATCTACTTTGCGTCAGATATCTTGAATAATCCGACAGCTGATGATACCGGACACCTGTCGGAATTTGATCACACCTTTGAATGGGACGACACACAGCAAAAAGCGATTTTGTCTCAAAAAAGCTTGCTGACTCAGATAAATTCGTCACTATTACTGCCCAGCAAGCTCGAAGTAGACGAGCTAACATCGTCTATATCTTCGGAAGGCTTACTGCGGCGAGGGAGTCAAGATCGGGTACACGGTGAAGCTATCTCAAGCTCGTTTGGCGAGAACGGCCGTTTTGATGACACGATAAACGAGCCTACAGACGACCAAAAATTCCGCGTTGCGCGGATGAAAGATAAAGTGCACATCAATCAGCGCCAAGCGATCGCGAAAAAGGTTACGAATCGAATAAATGTTTTAGCGCAACCACGAAATGAGTTTTTTGCAGAACGCGAAAAACAACGAATTGAATGTGAGATGGAGCAACTTCGTGAGTGCACGTTTCATCCGAGCGTTTATAAACTACCTCGATCCATGGGTAATTACGGCCAAGCCCGTTCGGCCAATCGCTTAGCCACAACTAACTTTCAATGGCTCACTCTCAGTCCCCGCCAAGAAAATCTGACACCGGCAAAGGATGTAATGGACAGAGACAATGAAAAGCAAAGTGTGATTCAAAGATTGCATTTGGATGGAACAGCGCGCTACGATTTGCGGGAGCAAGCTCGAAAGGCACTTGAAGCTCAAAATCTACAAAATTGCACATTCAAGCCTAAGATTAACCCCATTTCAAAAACGCTGATCAGTTCGGTAGACTACAAACCGATTCACCACCGAATTTACGATCTCCAGCGCGCAAAGGTACGAAGGGAATGATTTTTGTATCTGCTCATTCAGCTAACGAAAAATTTGAGTATAAAGGCTGAATCCCTTGAGCATATTCGTGAACAGCAAGAACGAAAAGAATGCGGCCTTTTATTATTTACCCCTACCATCAACCCCAAGAGTAAAGAAATCGCAGCAAACAAGCTAACTGGAAGACAGGTAAAGGCTTTCAGTGAGAACAGAGATGAGGAAGCTACCGTCCTTCATGTGACAGATCGTCTCGTAATTGATGCCGATGCAATGGCAGAGAGAAAAACTGCAACTCAGGAATATTTCGATATGGTAAATGAGCAGCCGTTTGCATCACAAATTAGTGAGACTTCAAAGAGAATTGTTGAGCAAAAGCCCGAGTTCAAGATGGACTTTGTTGCGCGTCAGCAATACTTTCAGTCGCGCGATCAAGAAAAGCTGCAGGCACTTGAAGGTGTTAGTGATATGATTCATGCTAAAGGAGAGAAGCTGACATTTAAGCCAGATATTGGAAATGCGGATGGCATATTGAGGCAATTGAGACCTGATCGATGCACCGAAAGTAATCGACAGCAGCTATATCGATTAACATACAATGATCGACGAGAAGTCGAGCTTAAAAGGCAGCGTATTCGAGAGGCACAGTATGCACAGTGCACCTTTAAACCTAAAATCAATTCCGTTTCGAAGGCTTTAGGTAGATCATCAACCCTCGACGAGCTCTCACACCCTGTCCTTGACATTCAATCGGTCTTGCTCAAATCAAAGGGTGAATCACGAAGAGCCGGTGATTCACCGGCATCTAGAGTTGCACTAAGACAGTATTTCGCCAACAAACGCTTTCGTTCGCGTATTGCGCTTGAAATGGAGGAAGCAAGTAAAGCGGAATGCACTTTTCGGCCAAAGCTGGTTGCTTCTAAGTATCATACTGGCAGCTCAAGCGCAAGGAAGTTGTGCAGCCGAGAGCCGCAAACAAGAAAGCTGGAATGGCAATCTGGAGATCTTCTTCACCTCATCGAAGCGGAGCGTCAGAAAAAAGCTGACGTGATTAAAGCAAAGAGAAACGCTCAGGAGCTCAAGGAATTGATTGAATGTACGTTCCAGCCGAACCTACAAAAGCCAAGGCGGCAAGGTAAGTCATTAAAATCTCCTCCACCTCAAGACAACACTTCTGAAGAGGTAATGCAATATGGTTTTATTCACAATGATGTTCTGTATACTCACACATTATACGCAATTGCGTTAGAAGCCAATTATTGTTCGCGGCCTTGGGCGCTTTCTTGAGCTGCGAGAACTCGCTCGCAAACAGCAAACAGAGCAAAAGCAGCGAGAGCAGAAGTTATTTGCCCCAAACACGTCGTACGAACCGCGTACCTATACGGTGCCAAAGCCATTCAACCTTTCTAAAACAAGTAAGCAGACGGTTCGACGAAGACTTAAAGTACGGGAGGAAATATACGCTAAAGAACGACTGGAATGCACATTTAGCCCGGAAACTGTGTCATCACAGAATCGATGCATTTTGAAAAATATGCTAAATGACTGAATCATTTACAAAAAATAGTCTCTCGCAAAAGTCATTTTAGATTAATGATAAAATAAATGTGTTTGCTTATTTATGCATGAACTGTGACCACCACTAGTCTAGTCTGTGAGCGCAAGTTGTCGACACAATGGACAGGTGGGGCTGGTGTTAAACCAATTGATGACGCAATCTTCATGGAAGTGGTGGGAACACGGAAGCTTAACCAATCTGTCTTGCATCTCTGGGTCTTCATCGCTCAGACAGATGGAGCAATTGCAATCCTGGCACTTCAATGTACTTGTGTCGACATCTTCCAAAGCCAGCACGGCAGCAGTTTGGCGACGATTGATCGCTTTCTGCTGTGAAGAGATACCCATAAACTCTTCCACTACCTCTAAAAATTCGTTGAGAATTAAGAAAACAGGGGAATTGCATAAATGTGGGTCATAAAGAATTAAAGAGATATCCGTGTACACATCCAGTATCGTACGCACGAACTGCTGCAGCTTTGTGCGCCGTTCCTTGATGATTGTGATAGTGTCACAGCGCATGTGCTTGCGTGGAAATGTGGGCGTCCGCAATGCCGGCATTAATAGAACCGAGGCCAAAGCGTACTCTTTGCATTGCAGCCGTTCATTATCGCACTTGAACTGCATGTTCCACTTTTTAAACAGCTGAAGTAGCCTTTGGCGGAAGCTAAAGAACTCTGAATAGCGCTTGATAAGAGTCGACTCGCCAGTGCTTGCGAAGCACGCGGTGCTGCGAATTTGTAACTTGTATACAGTGAACCTCATCGTCTCGCACATTAGAACGGTGGTCATCGTTTTGGTGTGAATTTCAATTTTGTCCATACTGTGGCTGCGCGCCTTAAGCAGGCGGCGCGACGGACCGTCCAAGTTGTCGTTGGTCAGCAGGGACGACGTGGTGCTCGGATTAAAGCTAGCGAGAACGGAAGATCGGGATGGCATCGTGACAAAGATATCGTACAGCGGTGTACTTGGCGCGGTTGTTTCGGATCGAGGCGGAAAATTGAGAAGTGACGAGTAATTCGTGCATTGCGGCTGACATGGCTCATCATTAGAAAAAGAACCCCAATCAAACAACAGTATTAGAATGAAGTCTTTTATGCACACAGCAGCTGTAATTTCTTCTGAGCTGAATTTATTGATGGCTGCTCTAATCCATTTAGCAGAAATGTGCTGTCTTCGTGAAGGGAGTAATTGGATGACTCATGATTCCTATCAAGCATACATATCAATTTTGGCGAAATCTTACTGAGCAGCATGTATCCCGTTATTCTTGCTCGAATCAGCCCCAACCACCAGGCTTACAACGATCCTGACTAGACCTCAAAACATGGCATTGCGAACACCAGAAGCGCAATTATCTGTCGAGACTTTGGATACCCGGTTGGTCGGTATGAACCGCCTCTACAAGCAATAGCAAGAAAAATGACGGCAAAGACGTTACCGACATCGACGGTCTTTTGCCATTGCTGCCGAGAAATCGGCGTTGACTTGGTTTCAAAGCAAGAACCAATTAATTGACGAATCTGTTGGTAGGATTGGAAGTTCAGCACAGCGTTGTACAAAGAAGGAGAGAATGAGGTGGTAGATAAATGACTACTAGAATTCCATGACTACTTGACGATATTACTTGTCAAAAACGTTCTAGATTAATTATTGACAAATCGGGAGCCACTAAACCGCGCATTTGTATGTAAAAACACCACCAAGCATCCGGTGGGAACGCCATAGAACTTGCGTCAGGAACTTGAGGTTGAACAGAGCAACTGTATTGGCTGTTTTAATACGTTCGACATTCTCAATGTAGCACACGCAAGTTCAATCTGCCACACCCTTTACTTGGTCTTCGTGCTCTTTTCAAAAGCTTCTTGCTCAAACTTTTCAATCTTGCCCTTAAATAGCGTGGGCAAAAGAGCAACGAACTGCAACAAGAAGAGCACAGCAAAACTGATTACATTGCTTCCACTTGAAGCTTCGGCAGCACTGTTAAGAGTCGCGCCCGTCGAAATATGCAAAAAATTGGCTGGGACTAATCCGATCAGCGTGGCCAAGAAGAAATACTTGAACGGGACACCCACGAGGGGGCAAGCAATGTTTACAAACCAATTTGGTAGCAAAGGCGTTAGTCGGAGAAACAACAAGTAGTAAAAGAGATTACTCTGGTTTTGGGCGATCTTTTCCTTGAAGCGTCGGATCATCCCAGCCAGCACTTTACTGAAGACTCCGCGGCCCAAGAAGTAGGACAGCATAAAGCATAACGAGGCACCCGTCGTGGCGCAGAAAGCTACCAATATTTGGGCTTGAAAAAAGGGATACATGGCTCCGGACAGGATGCTTAGGACGATGGGGCCCGGAATCGCAAAAGTTTGTAGCGTAACATACACGATACAGAAACTTGCAAGTACGAAGGTCGAGTGGAGTTCGCGATACTGACTGGCGCACTGCCAGAGCCCTTGCACAGTGCCCATCTTATCATTTCGCCCATTTAACCACGTAGGTAAAACGCCGCGAATGACATAGGGTATGGATATCGTCTCGCACTCTGTGCTAGAATTTGAACAATTATACATAAAAGATGTGACAGGTTAGCGTTGAGTACGTGCGGCTAGATCCAAGGCCAAAACAATAGCAACATACAATACGGCTTCAGGGGCACTCTGGAAAAACAGGTAGACGCCTATGATGGCGCCAACGACGAGCAACGCGAGCAGCGCCACTTGCGAGAATGTTCCCATCGCAATTCGAGACAATTTTACGGTCTTTGTAGTTCGTATTGCTTTTGAGCCAATAAGCGAAAAGCTCTGCCCTTAATTTACGTAATTTACGATGATCGCACGCATTTTTCTCGACCGCATGGCGTACCCAGCGAATTTAACAGTGGTATAACCCTAAGACAGGATCTTTACATGGTTCCTCTATTTTCGTGTACTCGCCAAGACATCTGAGCGACGTGCTAGAAAAAGGTTACCAGGTTGCACGAAACCGGTGTGGTCACACAAGATGGAAACCGAGACATTAAGATAGACCATTAGTTCTTTACGGTCGATGGTAATTCTAGAGCATTGGAGATTCTACCTAATCGCTTTGTAAGATTTGTCGAAGTCAGGCAGATTGACACCTTGTATTGATTGATTCTAAGAGTAGAACAAATATCTGGGATGTGTTCTGTTAGAGAAGAGCTACGGCAACCCTTTGCATTTAGTAGCACTTGTATATAATTAACCCCTAGAATGGTGCGCTCACATGCTAAAAAGCAGTCATTCCTGTTGGGCCCGAGAAAATGCAACATTTACGTAACAAGGACTTAGCGCAATCAATTGCTTTTCAAGGCCTTCTGCCCCAATAAGCGCAGCATGTTCAACAATTGATGACGGAGTCGGTGCAATGGTGGAGACAGCTTTACAGGCGGATGCCTTGCCGAAACCGTTCATGGGAAGTGTGAAGTGTGTTTCGTATGGGAGAACAGAGAGGTCAGAAAGGTCATGAAGTTTTTTTTGTTGCAAATGAGCAACAAAAAGTGTTCTGGCCGTCTTAAAGCTTGGCAGGTAGACACGCGAACAGGCACTGACGCGCGATACCTAAATCGGGGCAGCGTTCCTACCAGGTGCGCTTAAAAGTTTAGCTTATGTAAGTCCTTTATTTTAATCGGCTATAGATTGCATGAGATCGAGATCCCTGACGAGTCACTATGACGAGTTGGTCGACTTTTTTGAAATTACGATCTCTGCTTTCGACACCCGTTACGAAGACAGTAGCCATCACAATTTTTAATCAGGGGCTAGAGCCAAGCAAAACGTATCGTTCTCGTTAAACGCTTTCAAGAGATTAGTAAAATGACATTTAAGGCTGAGGTAAACACGCATGTGCACGATTATGGGAGGCTCATAGAGTTAGACATGAGAGCCGCTAATGTTTGCTGCTGTACGTTGAATGAGGGATGGTCGGCCCTGAGCCAGAGCAGTATATTCGAAAGCGCATAGGGTGGCGCACAAGTGCCCATTAATACACATCACTCACTACATGCCGCAAACAGCGTATTTGGCTTCGACTAAGGTGACCAGGAGGAGGTCTTGTCAAAGCACATGAAAATGACATGTTATAATCCAAATAACTTTTTTCTCAAATAATCAATTTGTATGACTATAGTACAAGGCATTGCAAGCGAGGTCATGACATTCACGTGGACAGGTGACACAGAACCCACAAAAAAGCACTTGTCGTGGATACTTTAGATACCAAGAAACGAATGCCTTGAATCACGTTATTCGCGACTAAAATGACCCTTAACTGTCGTGTTTTAGCAAACAAATGAGCAATAGCTCACTTTGGATAGCCTCTGATGAAGGTTGTGCGCAATGTAGCAGGACCAGAGTCGAGCCTCCAGAGCTTTGCACTTTTGACGCATGTAGAGTGACATACTTATGGCTGGTGGGAACCTTCGCTGTTTACAATATTTATCTGGACGGCAACTTGGTTTCGGTGCGTCAGTGCACGCTCATGTCAATACGAAAACGACACAAAACGTCATTTAAGTCCGTCGAACTCTATATGTGCTGATCGGTTAGCTCAGTGCGGTTTTTGGGGCGGGGAAGGTCTAGAGGGACATGTCAATAAAAGGCTTAAGCGATCAGCTACACATTCTTATAGTGGGAAAAACCGGTACGATATAAGGCATGATACGCCCCAGTCTAATTTTCGGCGATGATATGTTCTTATGTTGCAGGACAGAGCTTAAATTACTTTATTAGGTTTCTGACAAAGCCTAAAGTCTCGTTACTGGGCCAATAAGAGAGATCGATTTAAATTTTATATAATCAAGCGGTCTTGGAAGATTTAGAAATTAAAAAGACGGAGGAAGTCTCCGGTATCAATCAACATCTGATATATCAAGCGCTATTATTTTGACGCCATGTTAAAAGCTAGTATGCTCATTTTCTTGCAAAGTAAAATGTACCATAGATCGCTAACGTATGTGGGCTCGACGTACTATCTTGACACAATGATTGGTGGTCACGTTGTATCGCAAGATTCGCCTTTGGCATTTCCACGTAATTGGTGATTCTGACTTAAATTCAGGTTTCAAAATGAATTACCATACAATGCGACGTCGTTGACAAATTTTCGTTGGAAGTTCGAAAAGATAGGGGCTCAGAATATAAAGTTTTGCCTTTTACGCCAGCGTCCTGCGTTATTGAGTCGAGTGTCACGAGGTTTTCGTACACGCTAATAATAAGCAAAAGGCGATCAATATCGAAGCTCAGATGCCGTTCAATTAAAGGAATGTGCTGCGAAGCAACATATAATGTTGAACGTATCCGACTTAGTCGACAAAATCAATGCTCTTCATGCTAGAGCGTGATAAACCATCGAAGGTCGTCAGTGCGTAAGCGGACGGTCAGGTCCAAAGAATTCTCGTAAGCGCCTCTAGCGATTATTTGTCGGTGACAAATCTCACAATCCCCGGGTGCATACACAGGCATACTATAATAAATTTGTTGCCATCCTTCAGGGTACGGCTAAAAAAAGGCTTTACCACGGATGAGTTGGGGTTGCTATTTGTTGTAAAAAAGCGCAAGTTCAAGCCTTTAAATTAATCTACTTTTGGAACAAGAACGAGACGCAGATTACAATCCGTCTGAAGAGCTGTAATTGGTCTGAGATATAATAATTTCTTAGCTGAATGCAAAATTTATTTAATTTGGTAGCTTTTCCTGCCAGATACAAACTTATTAAACCAGTGTAGAAGTTTGAACTAACGCGCATTAAGAAGTGTTTATTCGACCATGTACTGCCTCTTACTAATTTACCAGCACAAGTACTGCTTTTATGTGAATTCCAAACCTACCACGGATTAGACTCGCCTGCAAAATTGAATTGTGGTAAAAGTTAGCTTGTAGTCTGGGCGACTAGAGAAAAACAGATCTTTTGTTATTGGCGTGTACTTCACCTCGAATTTCTGATGTACACAGTAGAGTCTCTTGATCATACTTTACGATACATAAAGCGATTGTATCGATGTGCGCGATGACACCTTATCTGTACAGGTCACAAATGACTTGAAGTCTTGCAGATAAATCTTGAATCTACTTTATTGCAAGCCGCTATTTCTTATGAGTAAAATGGTCCTTCACTTTCAATCCTGGTTGCTTGAGGCCACTGTCGTATTATCCTCAAATAAAATTGGACAACAATGTTTCACCGCTTTGGCCTATTGCGCAATATACTGATTTAAATTATTGACAAAGTCAAGCCACTTCTTCGAGGCATTTCAGCTCTAGATTAGAAAAATAGGTCAAATTACAATCGCCTTCAATTGTGGAATATATGCCAAAACGCTTAATTTTCCGATAAAGCCCTTCAAAGCTTATTTTCTGCTTTGAAAATGCAGGTAATGACATTAGCAAAACGCTTCTTCGTGCGCAGGCCCTTGCGCACTGCTCGCAAGTGAGCATTGGGGAATAAGCGTCTGTCTTCCGTGCTTTTAATTGAAATGGACAAAGTGTTATTAAAGTATGTATTTGCATACGTCCCACGGGAATTTAACATTCGCGTCATCAAATAATTAGAAGTTGCAGACGCGCTTGAGAGCTTGTGATTATGAGCATCAACTTTCAAAGCATAGCGCCGGAAGTGCTTACCTTCGGTCGACGGTATACCAAACCATCGCGGTATACTTTATCACCGCGGAAGACATTGATGAAACTCGTCGCCCCAGTCGTACATCCAGACAATTCGTTTAGCAAAACGTCCTATTTTGACATGAGACTTTGTGTAGTGAGCACATAGACGACTCACGTTTGGTGGGCATGAGCTAAGCACTATGTTATATTTTTAAAAGAGAAAGTCAGCGACGAGTACGAAAACTTGTCCTATTTTTCCATGCCACTTCTGGCGATAAAATGGCATTGAAGGCCTAGTTAGACCACTTGAGGAGATTTTTGTGGCAAACCACACCACCTGTCAGTAAGCAGTCATATGGTTCAAAAATGCTCCGAAAAGATGAAGTTTGTTACGGTTTGGCCTGTTCTAACGCCTCTAACAGGTTTGAGGAAATAATTTTGCCTAACAAACGAATTGTTTAAGTACAGTGACGGCAATGCCAGTCTTGCAAAGCCCCTGTACGATCAATCAATAAAGAATCTGGTGGAGCCAGTACCAACATGTACCTGATATAGTCAAAAAAAAATTCGGCAGGTAAATGGTCCGGATTGCCGGATGCAACAAACGTGTTTGGTTGAGCTTAATTCCAACTCGAATGGACGATCTTAAGCAAGTTGTCTTGCTCCAGCCTCGGCAGCCCAAGGCGCACAATATGAACTTATCTGCTATTTTCAAGGCGTCACTCGTTATGAAGGACTAACTGACAAAACGTTTGAGGTGTCTTTTGGGTTTTATGCTCTTTGTAGTCTGTTCATACCGTGTATCTTTGATGGATACACTTTGCTTGTTTAAATGTTCGTCAGGTGGGTGCCAATTGCTGCGGGATATAATTTACGTCAAACACAAGTCTACAAGCTGATAGCGCATGCCAACGCGCATTCGCAATGCCAAACTATACCTTGGCCTACGTCATCACGAGCGGATTCGTCAGGCACAAATAATTGATGACAATTGTGAGTCATAAGTGTACTTTATCACCACAGGTAAAGAAGTCAAGCTCAAGTTGCTACCCGCTACCCCACATGAAAATGTTGAGCACACTTTTTCCTCCGTGATACACTGAGTAGCCCTTTCAAAGTCGATTTTGCTAAAATGCTTTGTGGCAAGCAAGCCTTCCGCCCAAGATGCCCTCACAGCTATTGTCACAGGCTCTCATTATGTTGTGGCTGCAGATTATGGAGGCCGCCTTTGATGCCGAAGTAACCTTTATTATAATGACAGGTTGTTTCACTAACTTTTTTCCGCGTGTCTAATCGTCTTTACAATCAAGCCGACTATTTATTTAGAAAGTCAAATAGTAATGGTTATGACTTTTAATTCTTCTGCTCGGGGGACTAATATCTCTGCAGCAATCGCATTTAAACTGTGCTGTTTATGAGCACTTAATATGAGAACAAAGCACATAGATATTGCAATGAATGATCAGTCTTTTCTTGCATTCTTAAACTAACTGTGATCTCGCTGAGACCGGGAAAGTGGACAGATGCGCGCCAATAGATCGCACATTTTTCTGCATGCCTCCTCTGTGCAAAGTGTTGTATGTCCTTGTCACGAATATATTTATCTTCTACCTACAGATATAGTCAGTGGTTTTGCCTTATAGCCTATGTCAAACAGCACAGTAATAATACCAAATTTTGTGTGGCACACTCTGATCTCGTTATTTTTTGCAATATGAAAAATTGCTGTCAATGGTTTGTTTCAAGTATCATCAACGGTGCTATATTGCGTCTCGTACGCGCTGGCGACAGCTTCTCCGTTTTTTGAAGTCGACCTGTGAAGAAAATTAATGGTGTGGAGCCAACAGCCATGATTTAGCAGATTTTTTTTTTCAATAAGGCGCGAACCATTTTCCATCCTTGAAAGCTAGCCTAAATACTGTTATACGATAAGTCGAAATGGTTATCAACGATTGAAAATTTAGCGAATTCTTTTCTTGGCCCACTAGTCCAAACCAGTCTTTCCAAGTATACGGTTTTCAGTCGTTTTGTGTGCAAGTTATACATGCTCACTTTTTGAGACATTTAAGGACTACGGCTTGTACTACATATTTAATTGTTCTCAGATAAACTCGTACAAAATCTTGGCATCAGGCCAAACCTTTGGTTGGAAGCGTCAATCGCAGCAAACTCACAAGCTGCTTATGCATGCCAAAGGGCCACGCGAAGTGCTTTCAATCGTCGGCGGTCCCCAATGCATTAAGACAAAGCTATTCTGCAGCCACATGATTGACTACAACACCGGTATCGCTATCAGCAGTAGCAAAATCAGATTGCCGATAACCTCACTTGCTGTGCCCCACCTGCCCATAGTTTCCACAACGACTTTGAGATCGTAAAGAAGCCTCCGCTAATTTAAACTGCGATGGACTGCGCTGCGTTGAGGAGCTTACTGAGCCAAGAAGGGGTCATCAAACGTGATAAGGTCTTGCAGATTCTACCGCACACACCAGAAGTCGTGCTTTCAATGTTGCTGATCAACAGTGCAAGATAAAAAACTGCCAGTCCCATCTTAATAGCTGGCAGAATGCCGCTTTAAGCCTGCTTACGGACCAGGATCTGTCTCTTGGTGCGCCATATTACACTCACTAAATACGAAGGACGGCTATCCCACTTTGAGACTTCTCCCCAGATTTAGCGCTGGAATAGTCTGGCAGCTGAAGTTAACGGACAAAACCGAACTTTTTGGCCTTTCCCTCATGCACATTGCCGGTGTTACCGCTAAAATTCAAACTTCTACGTTTGCGTACGTTATTATGGTCAGATGTCGATAAAAGTTTTTACGGACTCTATGGTGTGTTTATCAACTCCTGTCCCCGGTATGGAGCTGGCGCTCATTGACGCGCTTGGCAGCGTTTTTTTTACGTCAATGAGGTCCATCACTAGAAATTCTTTGCAAAGCAGCACAGGCAATAAATATATTGTAGGAGCTACATGCCAGTGAACCGCCTTGGTGCTGTCGCCTACGGTCACAATATATTCGTAATGACTTATTGCCGCGAGAAGACTTCCCGACTTTGATACGCATTGGTGACATATTAATCCTTCACAAGCACCAGCAGCATCAACAGTCGCACCATCACATTGGCACCCTTCCTACTGCCAATATGCTCAATTCTGTAGATCTTAGGGGGTGAGGAGTAATGTGAAAAAAATAGTTCGCCTCGCATTCGTCGAATGGTCAAAACAGAACGACAATCTACAAGACGGCTCCCGCGCGCGCTTACGCTGTTGTTTAAACAGAGCAAGAACATTTAGGTTGAAATTACCGTCTGGTCGAGATTCGACTGTTCTCGTTTTTCCTTGAGTAAATATAATCCTCCCTCTTACGATTGGCCGCTGGCTACTTCGTGAGCCTCTTCTAAGGACGCTCGGTAGTAAGTTTGAGTCCATTTATAACTAGAAGTGGAGAGTGTGGAAGACGGATTGACAGCGCGAAAGTTGATGATGCGCAAATTGTGCACTTTTGCACGTATGATTGTCTTTGATGTTGTGGCTTCAACAACTTGGCCCATTATATTTTAATCTGTTTTGTTGAAGTGTTTGGTTTAGCGGCTGTCACTTTTAATGCTATTACGCTTGATTGGTGTAGTATCAAACCAACAACCAATCGTTGTTGCTAGCAGCTATGATTGGTCGATACGCTTGCCAAAGACTTTTTGCATCCATTCTGCCGTGCCAAATTTGAATACGCACATGATATATATTGTTTACATTCTTACTTTACAATTTACAATGTACTAGGTGTTGCCTCAAATTTGCTCTGTGCCTTGCAACGACCCGTAAATTCGCACGATAAAATGACTGAGCGGGTCTAATAGGATTGCTGCTCAATTTTTCTATACCATTATTTTGTAATAGTAATTTCCACATCAAAGAGAGATAGAGTAAATTCTTCCCTTCTCATCCAAGTTATAAGGTTTTCATCAAGGTACCGTCACATCAGAGCAAGTGTGCAGCAAGGTGAGAGTTCGTTCGATATTAGTGCGTCTTATCCGTAATTCTGTTTCACCACGGTTACCTCATGAATGGCGTGAGCGCAGGCTTTCTGATTTTAGCTCAATATTAATGGACAACACTCAACTTTGCTGCGTGCTTTATTTTCAACTTTATTATTTGCGACAATAAATTATCGTTTATAGAGCGTATTGTAGTATCATTATAATACGTGCTGCATTTGTCGCGTTTAAAGTAATTATAATACGGAAGTGAAGCACAATAACATTTGTCGACAAAACTTATTGTCTTTCAAAAAGTTTACCGATACCAATAGGGGCGCTGATGTTGGCAAAAGCTCAGAAAGCCTACGCGCCGGTTAGAGTATGTCTACTTAGAGACTGACTGCGTACCAAAACCACAAGAAAAACCGCCAGCAAAAAAAGCGACATTTAGCAAAAAGTCGAGTCTATGCAATCGAGCATGTAACCGCAAAGTATCAGTGAAGACGAGCGCGCGTCGCCAAAGCAAATCTGCGTGGGAAGACTGTAAAAATGCGGCCGCGCAATCCTCGGAAAGGAGTGCCCAGCGCCGATCAGCCGCGCATTAAAGAGCAGGCAAAGCAGAGGGCGCCAAAGCGGGCACTGCCACACTATCGATACGTAAAGTGAGTGATGGCGTCAACATTTTACCGCGACGTTCTAGAAATGGAAACTTTTGCTTTCGGGGTCTCTTTCAACACATTACTTTCTAATCAGGACACACGATTGGCGCATTTTATGAATAAAGCGCAATTCTTTCTACCAGAGAATTATGGTTCAAGAACGCCAACAGAGCATTGTGGCGGCATACAACTCAAGTAACGATGCACGCATAGCATCCATTTGCGGCGTTGCTTGATGCATCAATGTCAGAACTTGATATCAAAATGTATGTCGTTGTCTTGCGACGCCAAGCGCCTTTCTTGTCGTGTTTAGACCATGCCCTAGCATCTTTCTTCCACTCAGTACAAAAATCAAGTCCTATTAACCCTAATCGCGCCATGCGTACCGCATATCCGGACAAATTTCGCTCTCTTTCACCGTTACCAGCCCTTCGTCTGGTCACGCAAACACTCTATTACGCAATTTGCCTCCCCGCGCGCACTCCTCTCTCGCTTTGTCTTTTACCCCAAAGGCGCGCCGTTCGGTCACTTGTCAAGCTCAGACGTGTCCGGCCTCTCGATCTTTCTCTTTGGATGTCCGTGAAGAGCTCGTGGACTTTCAACAAAAAGTACCCCGTGTACACTGCCACCCACTAAGCGCTCCCTCTCTTTCTTGCCAACCTCAAGTACAAGAACTTACCATTACCTTCATGACTCAGCTCGAGTTGTTTGCCCATTTGCTGAATCAAGCGCCTTTTAGCGCCCCCGAGTTTTGGGCCAAAGCCACTTCCTCGCTTCCTTGTCGCCAATTGAATGGCAGCGCATTGTTGCGTCTTGCGTCGTCGACCAGTGCTACGTACGACACGACGGAGTGTAAAGCACTGATCCTTGGATGTGGCGTGGCGGGCAATGCTGCTGCACTACGCCTTGCGAACAATGGGGTCAAAGTGACGATCATAGCGGCAGCCGAAGACCCGAACAATTGTGCGACTTACTACGCCCAGGGTGGTATTATCTACAAGAGTGGGGACGACACACCTGCCCTCTTGTCTTCTGACGTTCATCGTGCTGGTGCCGGTGTGTGCGACGATGTGGCTGTCCAGAAGCTGGCTATCGAGGGCCCCGGACGCGTCGAAGAGCTGCTTTTGGACGTCGCTAAGGTCCCATTCACACGCAACGACGATGGGGAGCTTGCACTGACTTTGGAAGCGTCCCACAATCGGGCACGTATTCTGTACAAGGCCGATCACACGGGCCGTGCTATCTCTACTAGCATGGTCCAGGCGGTACGAGACCATCCAAATATTGTACTGCTGACTGGCCGCTGTGCTTTTGAGCTTGTCACGAATGAAACTGGCGAATGTGTTGGTGCATTGACAGTGTCTACTAAAGGCAAGGTAGAATACTTTCGCGCGCCTTTTACATTGTTAGCTACTGGTGGTGTTGGTGACGTCTACATGAATACGTCGAATCCGGAAGGAGCACGTGGGGAAGGGATCGCTTTAGCTGCTCGTGCCGGAGCCAAGTTGAAGAATATGCAATATGTGCAATTTCATCCAACTACGCTATTTATACCGAATGAGCGTCGCTTCTTGCTGACAGAGGCCTTGCGAGGGGAAGGAGCAATCTTGCGCAACAAAAGCGGACGTGCATTTGCCAAGGATTACCATCCAGATGGTGAGCTCGCTCCACGTGACGTTGTCGCGCGTCTCATTTTGGCTGAGATGGAGAAGCAAGACGAACCTTGCATGTACCTTGACATCACGCATGAAGACGCTGATTGGATCAAGAGCCGCTTCCCGACTATTTACCAGCACTGTCTTGACCGTGGTATTGACATGACGAAGGAGCCTATGCCGGTTGTTCCTGCCGCACACTACCATTGTGGCGGTGTTGAGGTTGATCTACAAGGACGCACGTCCGTTCCTGGTCTATACGCAGCTGGCGAGGTGAGTTGCACGGGTCTTCATGGCGCGAATCGATTGGCTTCGACCTCGTTGTTAGAAGGTCTTGTGTGGGGCTGCAGCTCTGCCGATGATTTTCTCAAGTGCACGCCGTTGTTTGCTGCAAAATGCGTTGGAAAGGAGACGGATCCGTTTGCTAATCTGAATGGTTTTCGAAACCCGTACCCAAACGAGATTGAAGAAGTCATGCTAGCAACACAACGCATAATGTGGGAGTCTGTGGGTCCTATCCGCACCATTGCTGCTTTGGAAAGTGCGGTTGATAAGCTCGCACTTTTGGAAATCAAGGCAAACAGACTGCATCGAGAGTGCCGTGTCACCCGAGAGACTGCCGGGCTCCGTAATGCTGTTCGAGCTGCGAAAGAAATTGCGCTAGCAGCACTTAAGAGCCCCTTGTCGGTGGGCACTCACTACATTAAGCACGAGTAAAGCTCGACGATTGCTTGCAGAAATCAATGGGTGACGCGATCGCCGGTACTTTGCCTTGATGAGTTATTGTTCATTTAATACAACCATACTGCATATTATTTTAAATTTGCTTCCATGAAAAAATTCCGTGGTAGGTGGTCCAACCCAAATTTGTGAGCTTCTGAATATGATACATATCCAGATAGTCATCTTTATTATGCGCTACAGCTTGTTGTTGCTTCACATATTGCTCTCGACATCAGCTGCTGAGACTAGTGGTGTTGCAGATCACCTGACTATACCAGCCTTAATTGTCCCACTAGATATCGACGAAACCAGCATTGCCGCAGGCATCGAGCATTCTTGCGCAATTCATACACAATCTTATGAGGACGTGGGCGGTCGCGTGGTCTGTTGGGGCGCCAATAACGGAGGGCAAAGCTTACCGCCATTAGGTGACTTCGTTCAAGTCAGCACTGGGCGGCTGCATTCGTGCGGTATTCGTATCGATGAGACGCTCGAATGTTGGGGAAAAGGTGCGCCGGTGACAAGACCTGAGGGATTGTTCGAGCAGGTCAGCAGTGGGGATTTTCACTCATGCGGTATTATGAAAGACCAGACCGTACATTGCTGGGGTATGTCCTCATGTTACTGTTGTGAGTCTTTTCTTTAGATGAGTGTATTAATTGGAAAGTGACTGTCTAGGCACAGCACGGGGAGGCATCTCAAACGCCCCAAGCGGTAAATATGTGCAGGTCAGTTGTGGCAAAGACTTTACGTGTGCAATTGCTATTGATGGAACGGTAAAATGCTGGGGCGAAAATGGAGATGTACGAGGTTTCGACTTTCGCTACGACAACGTATATTTGACGTACATGTTGCGAGCTTTAATTTGTAGGGCCAGCTTCATGTGAACCCAAATACTCGCTTTCGACAAATCTCGGCGTCGCCAGGTAATTTTGTTTGTGGTGTAACCGACGACAACACTTTATCGTGTTGGGGGGATAACCATCGTAACCAGGCTAGCCCACCGAGCGATGAAAAGTTCACACTGGTAAGTACAAGTCGACTTGCTGCGTGTGGACTGAAGGTACGAGTGGACTTTAAAAACAGATATGTGACTGAGAAGTAACCTTTTTGGATCGTAATACAGATGGACAAAACTGTGGTATGTTGGGGAATGCGCTCTGGTGTAAGTGCAGCACCGACCAATGTGCAGTTTGACGAGCTAACCTTGGGCTGGAATCATGGTTGCGCCATCCGCTTCGACGATGGCGGAGTTTTATGCTGGGGTGATCGTGGAAGCAGCGTGCTAGAAATACCTGACGGACTACTATGACTAGAGTCGGCATCAATTGTGTGGTGCCTATAAGCTTATTGTTGGGGTGCGATCTGATTGTAAGAATTATACCGCAGCAGATCGTAGTGAATATTTACGAACGCTCACTCTGTACATTACCACATTATTTTGTAGATTGTTGAGCGTAAGATAAAAAAGGCAGCGATAAATTCTCAGCAAGACCTTATTCTGAGCCTGTTTATATGCGAGTAGAGTTGTAGATGCTTGATACGAAAATTCCCGCACTTAGCGCCTGGTCTTGTCGCGGTGCCTACTAGAGAAAAATAAGCTCAAAGCCAAAGAGGCACTTCCTTCGAAAGGCGCTTTATGTGACGGGACCATACAGCAGGGAGCGTGCAGAAAGAACCTTCTGGTGAGAAATTCCAGTATTTCGAGACTACAAAAGAAAGATTGGGGTTCATTTTATCCATATCGACAAAATACCTATTAGTGTCTGTAGCTGGGCAGCCAGCGGTTTCATGTTGCGGTCGTCATTCCTCTATACACATTGCGAGACTATTTGAAAAAGGATATCAGAGGTGGCTCTAAAATATCTTAGACTACAACTTTTCCACCATGAAAAAGAAATAACTCAAGCATTCTTTCAGTGTCGTTCACCTACTATACACTACTCCCTTCTTTTTCCCGAACAAGGGCCACGTCTATACACTTAGAGGGCTAAATTTCGCAGAGCAGCAAATACCGGTTAAAGCCTGTAAAACTCAATCATCGTCGCGATCCAAAAGTGGGCCATTTGTGGCTTTTCATGCCAAGTCAAGCATCTCACGACGCTCTCTTCCATGCAAAGTAGCGTGTATTTAGTGGTGCCTGGTCTTGTTGCGGTGGTCGCGGTGGCCGTGACCATCTACTGGACTTTCAGAACCAGTCAACCTTTATGGGACAAGAAGGACGCCACAAACGACGCACAAGGGGTCCCACAGCGGCGCGTCCGTTACCTCCGCTCGAAGATTCCAATTGTGGGAAACGCTCTTGAGTTGCTTGGCAACTCGGAGCGCCTGCACGACTGGATTGCCGACCACATTGTGCCACACAATGGCGAGCCATTCATGCTTCGTCTTCCAGGCAAAGACGACATGTTGTTTCTAGCAAAGCCAGAGCACATTGAAGCGGTGCTCAAGACGCAGTTTGACAATTTTCCCAAGAGTCAACACATTCACAATGTCTTTTTTGATTTGCTTGGCGATAGCATTGTCACTACAAATGGTGAGACATGGAAGCGGCAGCGTCGGGTCCTTGTCAACCTCTTTAGCGCTCGTGCGCTGCGGGAGCACATGGCGCCAATCTCACAGAAGTATCTCGTCCAATTGCGTCATCTCTTTACCAATGCAGCGTCCAATAAGGCGTCGCTCAACGTGTTTGGCCTAATGCATTGCTATACACTCGATGTGTTTGCAGAGATTGGCTTTGGTACGGAAATGAAGCTCCTTGGAGGTCGCAGTGAGCCGTTTGCGAAAGCCATCGAGGAGTCGCAATATATTGTGTCGGCCCGATTCAAACAACCGGATGCGCTCTGGAAATTCAAGCGATGGCTGAATATTGGCAGTGAAAGGAAGTTGCGTCGGGCAGTTGAGATCATTAACGAGCACATTATGCGCATTATATCGGAAGCGATCCGGCGCCGTCAAGAGCGTCACGAAGCCATTCGACAAGGCAATGACGTCCAGTCGATTGACCGAGATATTGTCTCGATTATCTTAGGCTCGATGGCGTCTGATCATCACGAGGTCGACCCCGTGGAGGTGCGCAACATTGCTGTCGCTGCTTTAATTGCTGGTCGCGACACCACGGCCGATGCTTTGAGCTGGTTGTTTCACATGCTGAGCGAGAATCCTCGCGTCGAGACCAAGCTGCGCTCGGAATTGCTCAAGCATATGCCAAAACTAGCCGCATCCATCGAGTACGTGCCTAGTACAGATGACATAAGTAAAGTCCACTACCTTGAAGCAACGATTCGGGAAGCGCTCCGTATTATGCCCGTCGGTCCATTGATCGCTACGCATTGTACCCGCGACACGGTGTTTCCAGACGGCACATTTGTGCCCAAGGATACGGATATTGGCATTGCGTTCTATACGACTGGTCGTCTTACCAACGTCTGGGGTCAAGACGCGTTAACGTTTAAACCGGAACGATTCCTCGATCCCGAGACAGGTGATGTCCGAAACATTGCGTCGTCTCAATTCTGCGCCTTTAGTGCTGGACCGCGCACTTGCGTGGGGCGTAATTTGGCCTACTTGGAGATAAAGATTGTGATTGCCAACATTGTGAGCCGGTTTCATCTTGTACCGGAACCCGATCAGCCCAAGCCTGCGTATACACAGGGAATCACGCTGGGGATGCAGACCCCACTCATGATGCGCGTTGAGGCGATTGCAACGTAGGATGGCAGTTCACAATGCGCTTTGAAGTAGCTGACGGATTTTATAGACACATCGCAACGCGATAGTGTCTGGCCGCCTGGCAAGGGTTGCGTTATTATGGACATTGCCACCTCAAAGCTGTGGTCAAGGTGCAGGTTAAGCACGTTGCTAATTGTCATTATTATCACAACGTGTTTCGCAATATACTTAATGATGGTAGTGTACCCTGCCAGCTCTTTGTGTGTGAGATGCATCGATACGTCAAAAAAACCAAGTGCGCCGCTAGCTCAGCGTCAGCGACAACAAGAAACACAGAAGGACGTGCGTGTGATTAACAAGCACATGGTGGGTATTATCGCTGATGCCATTCAAGCGTCGTGATCATTGTGTGCACAAGCAAAAGACCGGGTGGGTTTGTTGCTCATACTGACAAGGATTATGCACTTGTTCTGACGTCATCATGAGGCCAAAGTTATGATTCTGTTTCTGTTTAAAGTCAAATTACATAGTCATAGTATGCTTCCCGTCGAACTCCCCAGATTAACGAAGCACGGTTTCTTACAGATGATACAAGCTCGAAATTATTTTCTTACAAATATAATTGTTAGTATTTGTGAAACCACGATGCCAATATTGTGAAATGAAAGCCAAAAAAATGGTGGAGGTCTTTTAATTCCTAAAACGTCTTATCTTATTGCATAGCTTTTACTTGATAGTATCGAGAAATATGGCATTTTTATAGAGCCAAAATTCCGAAGATCTTTTTAGCGAGTGCCTTCCAGTTATCCATTAACGCCAATTAATTACGTCGCTGTATAGCTAAGTATCGCTTGGAAAAGGTTGGGGTGACGCCCTCCTTCCAAGCGCGGGGGCTAAATGCTCGCGCGCTTCGGGTAGGTGCTCTCGGGCATCTGCAGGTCTCTAACGAGTCTCACCCTCGACGCGACGGTCCCCCGCACCGGGCGCCACCTGGGCTCTTACCAAGTCAGAGCTAAACAAAGTAATGGAAGACCCTCACGACCTCGGTGCTGGCTGCACTGCCCGCCGAACGAGACCCGACGTATGCGGACACCACTATATGCCGATGACTAGCCAGACTGAGCCTAGCACGTGCATAACTTGGCAACGCGATAACGTAATACAATACAATACGAATATAACTAAGTATGAGACGAGTATATTCTTCTATAGTTGATACGCTGTCCATAGTGAAGATTGGCACTGCGGCGTAGTTGCACAGCACTTCGCACACAGGAAGCGTGCAGAAACTTGTGCCATCTCTCGATGGACGATTGGGCTTTGAAGTGTGCAAAACGGATTATGACTCCAATATAGTAATAGAAGGGAAGTTTTACTGTCTTTAAATATTGTTGAGGGGCTTGAATTTGTATCACAAGGGGCGAACGCATTACTTAACAGATCCATATTAAAAAAACACATATTTGTATTCAAGCCCGTTGCAACGCAATACATGGTCCAGAACCTACATTGCCACTAATCTCAAACGAAGCAAGGTTCGTTATATTACGTAATGCTGTGAATTCTCGCTCTGGCGTCCATACCAGACATTACTCATGTTGTCTGAAACTTTAGCAAGTGCGTCAAACTTTCTTTTGAAGCTTTAAACACCCTCTGCGTCTTATACGACCGGCAGAAGATGGATATTATTCAATATGTGTGGGTAGCTGGGATCAGATCACGCCTACTTTCAATCGTCCACTTTTGTCCTGCCGATATGACTACTTGATCACAAATGATCTTGATAAAACCTGGAGGGTGATCAATCTTGATGTAATACGTGGAGCGTAGCTGCGTAGCCGACATAATTTAAAGTGTTCAATCAAACCGTGCACCGAAATCGTGCTCTTAGGAGACTTGAGGTCATTCGAGTAAATAGGCTGACAAACGTGGCCACGATGGGATGACTAATACGTTGCTTAAAAGCAATTGATATAGACATATCGCACACTTTTTTAGTTCGTATTGAACTTACTATACCCAAATAGAAAATTTTGTGGATCAGGGTGTATAATTATTAGGTGATGTAGCAAGTGAGTGATTAAAATTGAGGTAGTCAAAATGAAATTACTTGATTCCAGTAAACCAAGATTGAAAACACAGTCATCAGGCGGAAACGATTTAGTAATGTAAGAAATACACAACAGAAACACCGAGAATATATTGTTCGCTATGAAATGAGTTCTGCTTTTCTTGAAGAAGAAAAATTGCACTAATGAGGTCGGAACTTACATAAAACTTTCCCTTTGGAAGAGGCCAACGTTGCTGACTAGCGTAAAATACTTTAAGGTGAAGCCGTTGCAAAAGTCGTCGGAAACCCACTAGACTCGAAGAGCTCATCGCTTGACCCGATTTTATTTCAAACATTTCTTGGCATTTTTTGCCGCAAGAGTGAAAGAAAGAAAAGCCCAGTTGAATGTTCAGATCGCAACACCCGCGAAGCATACCAATCAAGATGAGGGAAGCGATTAAATGCATATTCATCCAATGTATCGCTGTTGTTTATATTTATTGCAAAATTTAGAGACGGGATAAATTGACATTTCGTCGACATTTGCAAATGACTTGATTATCTTTGCGCGGAGATAGCGGAGTCTGTACTTTCACCGGTCGATACAAAACCATAAAGCTGTAACCGATGACCTTGCAATTCAGAAGCTCTTAGTACTGGGCCCATTTCAGGCTTATAAGAGGGCTTGTATGGCCACTTGGCAACGGCTATAATTAAATCTTTTTCGAATGTGGTCGTCAGCGTATTCGGCACGGCATCAAGCGTCCGATGTGTATCAGGTATTAGTATACTCGTCTCCAGATGTCAATGACAACTATCGAGTTACTTTAGGCGTCATCACTAAAACATGATCAAATGAATGCTAGTCGGCTTAAAGAAGGATAAGTCAGAACAGTGATAAAGGTCTTCTCTCTGTTCATAAGTAAACGATGTGCCTTAACCGTTAAAGACCACTATTTTCTGCGCTTCCTGGCATTAGATTAAATCAACGTGGTATTTCAATGTTATGTAAGCCATCCTCAAACGAAACAAACATTGAAGAGTGACCATTTAATGCGGCTTTGTATACGTCGCAGAACGACAGGTCAGCACCTACCGACGACATGACCACTAACGACGACGAGCACGGGTGTTAAACTTGCATTCGACACTCGATGTCTAATTTCAGGATTAGTTAGTTAAATTGTAAACGCTACTTCTTCATATGTTATCCTTATACAAGAATATATGTCGCTTTGTCTGAAAACACGCGTACACGAGTCTAAAAGCACAAATTGTAAATCCATGGTTGGATTTTGAGAATAAAAGATAAATTGATATTGTTGCAGTCCTAAAGAGACATTGACGTCGTTTTTAAGTACAAACACAATAGATTTGCTCACTTTTCACAAGCAACACTACCTCAACACCATGTTGATAAGAAAACAGATTTAATCACACCAAAACGGGCTTATTGTGCATCAAACTTTGAGCTTTAACCACTCCAGCTCGCCACACTACTCGAACTGCTCATTTTTCTCCGTGCTAATGTGCTTTTGTCGTCAAAAATCTTGACAGGCTACGCACGATCGGGGTCAATAAAAGCTTTCTCGTGCATAAAAACTCCTGATTTAAATAGGCCTAATTTAATTTTACTCATTGCACTCGATTCGCAAAATCGTCTTGGCTAAACCAGTGTGCTAGATATATGCCACAAAGCGTAGCTCAAATCCTGTCTCTTGGTTGTCCAAGACCCAAGTTTACATACCCTTTCGACTATTTCGCCAAAAGATTTAGGAGTCACTGCAGATGCGTCGTTGACAATAGCAGATACTGGTAAGTACAACTCTGCCGCAAGGTGTCTTGCGGCAGCTAGAGGAGCCGAACATATTCTGGTAGATCTTGATCCTTTATAAGAAAGTTTTTCACAAGTTTTGCTCTATAGACTATAGCAAAAGATTCTTACACTTTCTCGGCCTTTTAAGCACAGTCAAATCCTTTTGTTAAAATGTTCAAGGTCCTATACATTTGCTCTAGCACTTTTCCAGGTATATATAGCTAAAATGCGTAAACACACTAGTGAATTTTAAAGCTTGATAAGCATATGTATACTCAGTCATTTTACCCCTTTATTTTAGAGGAGAAGGTTTCAACGAGGTTTATATGCTCCAAATCCCATATTCTATGTATGCTTCTTCCGACTTACTCTATGTGTTTAGTCCTATTTAAATAGCTGTAGCAGAACTTAATTAAATCTGTCCCGAAAGATGAGTTACTTTTTCGTGCTAATGGTGCTTGACATCTACACACAAGCAAATTTCGTCAAAATGTTCAAGGAAAAATTGCAAAATGGTGTGTGGCGTATGAAATCTTGTTCAACTTATGAGCATCATGATATTCACGGGGATGATTACAACAAATTTCTGAGTTGGGCACGGCTAACCAAAGCACACGTATATACTTGATGGTATAGTAGGTGATATTGGAGTCGTGAATTCTAGGCTAATTACTGGAGTGTGAGAGGCTTGTGCACTGCCACTCGAGCACCGAAATGTTGGTAGTGAGATCAATCACGCAAAAAATCTGCTTCGACATCGAGCGCCTACATTTTTGTCTGACTGACTTAAACAGCAACTGATGTTATCCGGGCTTATCCAAGGCAAGTACTCCCAATACTCGAGATTAAATACAAAATCCCATCCACTGGATTTAAAAATTGCTTGGATAAGTACAACAAGATACTTCGTCCAGAATTCTGGTGTAGTCTCATCTGGCGTTGGATTTAGATGCGTAAAGCCAAAGGCATCTAAATTGGACCGCTTTTTAACCTCAAAATATAGCGTGCTTAATATCTAAGAAAGTAGTTGCGCATAGGATCTGCGACAGCATTCGCCAAGCTTACTTCGCTGTCAAATAGGAAGCCCAAATTGGGGCATTGAGATTACCCGCCTCAAGCTGATTAAATTGAGCACCCTAACGTGAGTCCGCTCGGTGATATTTAGCGCACTGACAAAGCGCTGCATTCAATCGCTATCGAGGGGAGTGACAACAATTGCGGCATGCAGTGCCCCTCTGGTAACGTTTTTATTGCAACTCATCTTTGACAACAAGTCCAAATATCTAAATGTAAACTACGAAATTGTGCTGTAATGTTGTGGGCAGGATGACCGAGCCATCACTTCATGGAATTTACTACTAGCAAATTCGTCCGCCGTCAAAGCAGGACGAAATTAGCATAGGACCTCTCGTTGAAGAGCGTTTAAGATGATCCAGCGCACGTCACCGTTCGAGGCAATAAGCGGTGAAGGGTGAAGCTTGGGAACGCTTAACCGGCTTTTGCAGAAAGTCTCTTGTGACTTAAAGAATGTGATTAGAATATTTTTGACGACATCAACATGATCACGCAAACTGAAAATATCGCAGGCCATATTACGGCTCAAGACCATCGAATCAACTGGTGTGAAGAACGGCAACTTCACATCGAGTTGTCAAAATGCTAGCTCTGCGTAGAGGTGAACCATGCCGAGGACACTTTGTCGGGCAAAAGGCGTCCGAATGGACCCCGACCGGGTTATGCTCATCACGAAGTGGCCAGACCTAGGGCAAAATAGCAAATGGAAGGCTTTTTAGGCCCGATAGTCAATGTCTCAACGTTCTGCAAAGAAGTTGCGCTAGTTGCAGGATCTTTTTACGACAGCATGAAGAGAAAAAACGTTTTCGAAAAGCAATCGAGCTCTCGAACAATAAAATACGCTGCCGCAATCAAGCGTCGCTTGACGCTTCCGCCTGCCCTAACTCCCCCGGACTATACGAAACCATTTGGTAAGCGTATGGAATTTTCGGACTTTGTAACCAAAGGAGTCTTGTTTTAAATGAAGAAAGAGCTAGATCTCTTCCTCTTAGCCGAGTCAAACCACCCTGTTAGTGAGCGAGAGCTGCTTGCAAATAGGCATGCGCTGAAAGTATGGCGTTTTTCTTCTCGATCGGCCACGGTCGAAAAGGATCATAAAATTATTAAGATGATCCTGACGCAAAAGTATACAAACCGCAGAGTCGCTGGATACTACATTGAACTTTCTGCATTTCAGCCTTTGATAGCGTATATTACCGATGAAAGTGAACGCCGTGGCTACTGCACTGTCATGCAATCATGAATTCGAGAGTAAACCTGCCCAAGTTTGTATGCAAGAGCTACTGGAAGCGGCTGAGATTCGCGAGATCGTGGCGACTATGTGAACAAACAAGATTATAATTGCTCAATTCACAAAAACAGTGTATGCGCGGAAGAGAATTAAGAATTATTATCAAGGAGCGGAAAAAAGAGATGATGTGCCGAAAAACTCATTGAATGTGCGCATTTTCTATGACCAAACAGGCGAGGACGATACTCCACGACTGTAAATTCCAGACAATGAAGATCTGAAGAAAGTGCCATCCATGAAAACGACGACTCTTTAACGTCAGGCCACCCAGGATCTTACACTACCTATCTGAACATATGTCAAAGGTGCTTCTGTCCAGAAAACGACGAAGTGCATCAAGTGGTATGTCAACACTTGTGAAATTACGCCAAAATTACTTCAGTCTCATGATGATGCAAGATACAGATGGGTCGACAACTTAATGGACATCATCGTGCCTTAGCTAGAGACCAAAAGTGGCTTTAAGGGTTTCACGGTGATGATTGCCTGCTCTACATAAAGGTCTTTGTTTTTCGCTACGAAGACAGCGAACGCTATTGCAGAAATTGGAAAGTCTTCATAAAAAATGTATTAAAGACTATGTCATACCAAAGACCACTGTGTCCGGCTGAGTCAACATGTTCTCATCTAAGGTATTGCAAGCAATCGTGTCCGCTATGTGAATACGACACAATTTAGCTTCGGCTCGTAAAGCACATACGGATGAACAAGCGGAAAGGATTAACTGCTTTATTATAGTCTTACAACCGATAGGTCATCAACCCAGCACATAAAGATTAGGACAACCTTTTGCCTTCGGCTAAGATAGCCTAAAATCGACGCGTACACTTTACGATTGAATCATACCGTTTAAAGCAATCTATCCTATGTTTCTCTCTGCCGGATCATGCGGCATCAGATCCAAAATTTCACAAGTTGGAAAAGTCGGCACAAGAGTTTCTACTACGTCAAATAACGCTACATAAGGTCGCACAGGACCAGATGAGCTAAGCACAAGAGCGATTGTGACAAGAAAAGCCTTGTTGATGACTTACAAGCTGGCGCTATGGCGCTTTTGGACGGCAAGAGTTTGGATGTCTATCACAAAGGTCTTGGTCAGTTAAAAACCTCGCGCCAAGATAAATTGGCCCATTCCCAATCGTGGAGAATTTTTCGCGAGATTTCTATGAGTTGGGACAATCTCAGGATTCTAGAGCTGCGTCCAGTATACTATACATCATTATTGCAGTCGTATTGCAAGGATGTCAAGCGCCAGCAAAAGTCGATTAACGTCATGTTGGCCAATGGCTCCGAGGGACAACTTGTTGAAGCCGTAATAGGACCCCGCAAGTTCGAGGGTAGCATACATCACAAAGCTTGGTGGTTTGATAGAATCAGGAGGGAAGCCACTTAAGAGCCCGTATAGAATCTTCAATAGAATTTCGGACTCATCGACCTCTATTGAGAAGCCAATACCATAAGCACTATCCTTTGACTTAGGTATTTTCTTAATGGGACGTCATGCGACGAAATCGTCGTCACCAGTAGGTTTGATGGTAACGGCTGTTACGCCATGTAATTACATCATATCAAATGCATATGCATAAGTACTATTTATAGGAATTGGCAATTATGCAGATTCATTCCAAAAGAAATCAATAGATGTCTCAGATTCATTAAAAGTCGCGAGACCTGATTGCTTGGAAATAATCTAGGATGTGTTAAAGCCAGGCGAGTAAAGAAACATGATAGCGGTATGAAGCGATTTACTGTGTCAGAGCAAAACGCTGACCCACTCACTCGATGAATAGCCTTAATTTTAAATTAAAATCTCAAAGTACGATTAAACATTTATAAAAGATGATGGAAAGAACGACATACCACTAACGACACCCCACATATAGCAATTGAATAGCAAGAGCAGAGATTTCAAATGCAACTAAAACGATGAGAGAGCCTTCCGTAACATCATGAGACACCAACTCGCGACTCGCGCAAATTGATCGAGCCACTTACAGTAACGTATGTATAACTTTGTACATCGTAAGCCGTTGTATTCGGATCAAAAGTTGATTCAAATACAATGGTTTACGATGCACGTTATTTATTTTTTATGCATGCGCAAAGAGGCAAAAAATTGTGTTTGTGCCAAGGGAATGAATCTGAGCTTCCTCTTATCCGAATAGCGGTAAAATGTCGAGAAGTTGGATTCATGAGTGCCGCGTAAAGTACTGGTGATGCGGCGAATGTAGAAATCGATGTCTTGCTCATATAAAATTTCTCCATCACTCTTCGGCACGCCTGAACACTATGGGAACCTGCGAAGCCTTTCGCACGCACGATCTAAGAGCATACTCTAATCCTCGTGCTGGAGTATGTAGATGACGGAGACCTTGCGCCATCTTTGCATGTACCGAAGAAATTGCACGGTTGATTTTAATTGAGCTTATAAAATGAGTGTTACATTTGCATAGGTACCGCATTGCTCATCGAGATTTAAAAAGTGATCACAGCGACTTAAAACTGGAAGCCTGCGATGCGGTTAAGAATTTACTTAAAATCTTCCTTTTTTAAAGGGGAACAATATATACTATAGCCGCGTTGATTCGTCTTTAATCCGCGTTCGTTAATAACATTGCTTAAAATTCCAATGTCTGATAGTTACCCTATGTGTGTTTACAGCTGGATGAGCAGCCTTCGTCCCCACCAGTTTTCCCTTTAAAAACATTTTAATCCGATGATGTAAAGCCATTGCGACGGTTTTACTTGCAGCTGCGCAAACTTTCCGAGCAGCCAACGATCGAGCTCGAGATTCGAAGTGTGCAAGTATCAGGGTCATTTAAACACAATTGAGCTATAGTATTTTCAAAGTTGACTCTGTGCGAGATCAAGATTGCTATTGAGGTCGTCACTTTTTGTAATGCCCCAGATTCTTCAGGGCAATCGCGGACTCATAATCTTATAGAGATGCCTGACTCCGTTTGCGATATAGTCAATGTGTTTTATAGCCATATCGACCGACGAGCGTCTAATCGCTATGTTTGCAAGCTGCGTTAAAGCAAACGCTTACTTTGCAATAAATTTTAGGCGTGCTTTGCTATTTAAATCCCAGCAGCATTCTGACTATCCGACATTCCAGGTTTATGGCCAGTTCAAATCGATAGTGCTGCACCGATCATTTAATCAGCTCGGCAGAGCGTGGGGGCAAATTTTGAAGAGTTCACGAACTTCCTCAAACTTTAAATGAGACTAGGATCCTGCGGATTGTAGTGTCCCTTGAAGAATCCTAACATGAAGAAGTTGGGTGCATCGACATCGCCATGTGAACATTTGTGATAAAGTTGTGAGATGATCGTTTAATTCTCCGATTAGCGATGTGTATTCACGAGGCAAAACTAGTTAGCGTCATTCGCAGTGCTTTGGACTGTTCTATTGGCTGCGCGTTATTTCAACTGGTTAGATTTTTTGATACATGGATCATGTTTTAAAATCAAAAGCTTACCGTTTTTCGCGTAGCTAATAAGTACATAACGATACACTATTTACCCAAACAAGAATAAGTAAATTTTCCTGAAGATCGTATATCTTCCTGCACGACTACTCTGTGCAAGGTGCTGCGTCAGCTCGTCAAATCTAGTCAGTCTAACGCATGTGGGGTGTCTACCTGATCATTTGCAAAGGTTCGGGAACGGATACTCACCTTTTGGATTCCATCAAACGCGCACTTCGAAGCCCTTCTACCTTCCATGAGTGAGAGAGAGACAAAATCCTGAGCAGCCCTTTCTGCTGCCACGAGAAACGGAGTTCGGACGCTACACGCTAACATTTTGCTCTAAAAAGAAATACGGTAGCTCCGGTAGTAGCGTCTAAGGCTTCCACTCTTAAAGAAAAGAAAAATTACAGCATTCTTTTGGACTTTAACACAGTTAATCAGGTGTAGATGGCGCTTGCATGGAGGTCCGAGCAAAGAACTTGGCAATCCCTCGTGATATCGTTTATCTGAGTTTTAAGTGCCCAGAGAAGACATAAAAATGCTGTTAAAAGCAACGTTCTTTATGGCGAATTTTTATATCTAACAGTTTCATGCTTTGCTATCTTGCCTGAAAGCAAAGTAAGCACGAGCTTCGCGAATATGTTCATAAAGAAAGTAGATTTTGACGGGTTTAATGACTCTCTCCCCGAACAAATTAAGCTGACCGTGTCTATCGACGGCTTTAGGCGAGACCCGCTTCGTACTTGCAGCTTTGAATTGTAGGTAGCGACAACGAAAGAGGCTATGAATCTTACTCTCAAAATAGGTGCTGTCACAGAAAGACACACTTCTCTGTAATGCCGTGAATGGGTAGTTCCTCGTTTGACGAAACTCTAATGAGCGTGCTGGCTTGGGCATAGCCTCAATAGACGGAAGCGTTACAGCGGAAAGCAACACCCAATGCTACTGTTGTAACAAGCAATGGGCATCATCCGTACCCGTCCAAAAATGACAATCAACATTTTACCCGCGGTGGCTGGTGGAAGCTGCGCCTTTAGAGCCAGAAAAGGGCTATTGGTACTGTTGAAGATCATTGTCTCCATAATTGGCTATTGACTGATACAGACAATATGAATTCACTTCTGATAGCTACGCAGCTTCTGAAAAAATAGCAGCTGCGATACACCGCTAATTGAACACGCAAATTTACAAACTTACAGGGACACACTTTGAGTCTTGGTAGATTTTGGCGCGTGAAGAAAATTTGCTGCCAGCAAACATGTTCAGTCAAAGTACGTTGACTGGTGTCACAAAAGAAAGAGTAATATGCAGTGATGTTGGTCGAATTGCAGCTCTATATAAAGCCTAGGATGAAATAGAGCTGACTGTAAAGCTTTAAGAATTCGTCTACACGGAGACGTTTTTAATTCATGGCATAGACAAGTATGACTTGTTCCTCGGCAGAAAAGCTTGAGCCTTGGACCAGTTGGCGAGGCAACAATATAAGTGTAGTTGGCCAACGTAGCTCAATTAGGTATCGAGGAGTCGTGTTATTACCTCCGTAATACCTATTGATACATTTTTTTAAGATAGTCTGATGCAAGTAAACACCGTTAATCGATATAGAAGGTATCGCAGGGACTGACCTTTCTACAAGTCTAGGCGTAAACCTGAAAAAAGCAATATGTTCCGAGTAAGCAAAATCAACTAGCTTGCTAATTATGGAGTAAAGAAGCAGGAGAAGTGTTATGCTTTTTTAAGGCTTTCGGCTTATTAAGGCGTTGAAGATAGCACAGATTGGAAACATAGCAGCAACAATTGCGCGTAAAAAGTCCACGAGTGTAACAAAAGTCCAAAAGACAGAATGAATACCACAGACGAGTAGCACGGCACGACCGACTGAGGGCAGAGGGCAACAATGTTCGCAAGCGGGTAAGAAAGGTCCACAAGACACAGTGGTCAACACCCTTCTTCCGGCTGCTATTATAACTCAAATACGAGCGATCAACACAACTCAGCAAAAAAAATACGGAGATGCAGTACAAGATTGACCACAGAGTACAAAGGACGTCTAGGTAGTTTATAAAAAAACATGATCGGAAGAGATTCTTTTATTACAATGTCACCGCAGTTACGCTTTAGGTAAAGGCATCGTCAGATATACACAATTCTATCGAATAAGGACAAATTGAGTTTTTAGCTAAGATTAGGACCGAGGACATCTTAGGGATTTTTATTCAACGTAGAGACGTTGACGCTGAAACGCACTTGTCTACTACATAATTGAGATCATCGCTACGTATGATGTCTGAGTACAAGCACTTACTGTAGTTAATGATGGATTAATCTTGACGCCGAGCTACACCCATCCTAAACTCTATGTGAATTATCGCTACATAGAGTGTCTCTTGTGACATTAAGAAACTAGACTATTTTGTGCTTAGGTTAAGACAATACCGTCATGATCATTGTCTGATACAACGATACTGGAAGCTTCCATTTTTTAATATTCCTGGCTAGAAATTCATTGAATTACATCAACACAAAGCATTTTTTCTCGTACTTGACCTGGACAAGTTTGACTTAATTTTGGGTATACAATGGCTACTAAAGCACGAGTTCAGGATCGATTGGTGGGGAAAGGCCATGCGTGTCAACCGCCCGTATAGACATTTGTTGTGCGCAAGGTCCTCTAAAAAACCTTGTTCGAGTATAGACCAAGAACAATTTGGAAGGCGGCGATTTTTCGATGGCAGAAGCCTTCATGAATTTTCTTGGCGGGTAGCTAAATTGTGTTAGGAACACGAGTTGCCGAAAAAGCAAAGCTAGCGTTGTAGATGTAGGATACACCGTCTTACAAGGAAAAAAAAAAGCTGGTTGCAAAGCTCCAAAAAAGCAGCTTTGGCCGCAAGATAGTGGCCACGGAAGAATTCACCGCATGTGGGCAACACAGCTCCGCTTGAAGCGAATGCTTATGCAGTACAAAATTGATTTTAGGTACCCCGTGGTCTGATCAAGAGGTCGTGCTCGCAGGGATAAGCAGCATTTCGAATGGTCAGTGTGTCACGACAGATGGTTGCGGATGACAATAGTCAGAGTCATGAAACTTGAATAAACTTGAAGCTTCTAAGCTCTAAGAATAAGAACCCTGTTAGATTATCATCTATCCTCCGTTTTAGACATTGATATGGCGTCATTTTTTAACTCAAACATCATTAACAATGTAGAGAATCCGGCTAATATTATATTAAAAAAAAACTTAGATGTGGTGTTATATCAAAGGTCTCATCGGTACCACTTTGTCACAAGACAACGACTACTATCATGAGTGGGGCATGAGCCTTCTTTGCCGAGCACAGCACAGAATTTCCAGATACGGAATAGAAAATTTCCGCACTTATTTTCGTTCACTCTTGTACCAGAATTACCATTTCAACTTCAGATTTCCAGATACAACACCTCGTGTAATTCGTAAAGATTGAGATTACGGATAGGAACGCGATGTCGGGAGAAGGAAGAGAAACTAAGGTCGCTCGTACCGAGGTCAGTGTCTCAAGTATTCTTGCTGCTTCTATTCATGACGGAGCAGAAGGCTGTCCAACCATTATTGCAATATTGACTCCATCATCCCACGCAATCGCTCCTCCAATTGCTGCATCATAATGAGACGAAAGCATGAGCGAATTTTTAAATGCTTTGTTTTTCGCACTGAGTGGGGATACTTTAACCAAAATATTCGTCACATTAGCATAAGTAGTTTGGAATCGTGCGGTAAATTTAGTACAAACGCACTCGAGGGTCTCTGAACGTCGACATCTTAATCGTGTATGTCGTCATGGTAGAAGCAGCTGATCATATGATCTTAAAACTACTGCTTTGGCGCTGAGCAGTAATTTCTCGCCACGAATAGTAGATAGATAAGGATCCTAGTGCAATTTCATACATACTGCCTGAAGTCGATAGGCTGCAAGAATCGATATTGGAACTAGTGGGTAGCCACTTTATTGTTAAGATTTTAAAGAATTGGAAACCTCATTTAATCTACTTATTCAAAAGAAAGAAATTGCTTCGACGAGAAAACAATTAGACGACAATTAATGCCTCAAGAAATGGCAAAGGAGATCGACGAGTCTGAGGGAATCGATCACTTCAAATTTGTAGCGCCATCTAAAAACGACTATGGTTCAAAAAATATCGAAGCCCTGACCAATCAACTCCAGATGATCAACGTTAGCCACATGATGAAGAGGCCTCGTTACATTGAATTCTCATAACTACTTAGCTTCAAACGCCAGTCTGAGAGAGCTTCATCAACCGATAAAATTCACAAAGGCCATTTACCACAAACAGCGCTTCCTTAACTAATCTGGTGATATTAATATTGTCAAACTTATGCCAAACGTAATATCTCGCTCATCGATCACTATCATTGTGATCAGGTTGCGATATGACTTCAGTGGAGTTTGGCGCATAAAAAGAAACGCTAAGTCTAATCGCTTTTCCAGTATTTAGAGTCACTCGATACTTTGTATTCTTTTTTGGTGAGATTATCCATGATTTGTAGAGCATCGTATATATAAGCTCGAGATTATTTATTAAGTTTAAGGTAACTAAAGCTCCATCAGACGCTTGAATTAATTGTGGTATAAGGTCGAGAACATGCCTTTTTTGCATACTTCGTCAAAGTTTGACTCCATTTCCGTTTTTATTAGTGAAAATTATCTTTAATAGTCGTTGCAGGCATTTTTAGACGTTTCACCAAACCATCTAGAAGCTGATTATATGCATTTTGAAATCCTCGTGAAGTAATTTTGCATTTGTTTAAGCAAAACTTTATAAAGCCCCGTTCATGTTCTTCGAGATGGTCAAATAAAGCCTTGTCAAAGCTCTTTTTCTATTCGATCATTCGCCAGAGATCAACGAAAGCTCATTGTTTTGGTATTTACTTGAAAATAGTCACTCCGTAAGCAAGCTTGGAGTCCATTGGGATTCCACATGGGATGGACTAGCTTTGCGGTATGTTCTCTTTTTTTTTGCTCCATGATCTCAAATAAATTATTTCTTAGAGATGTCAATCCCAAGCGTCTTGTTACTGCCAGCAGGTGTAATATTTCCAAGGAATATGCGCTACCGACGGTCTTTAGGGCTGCTTGGAGGCGTTGTAGCAGGCTTTGAAGGAGGCTTGGCCGCTTGGTCGTACCAATCGTCTGGTTTAAAGTGATACTTCGGAAGCATTCGCTCGATTTGCGATCAAATCAAAGCTCGTTTTATATAATACTTTAAAAAAGTTTGGCATGTAAATCTTTCTTCTCGCAACTGAAAAGTTAAGCACATATGCTTATATGTTGGCGATTGGATCAAATGAGGCTCAGTAATGTGCCGGATCGTATCCATTTACATTCGTTTTCCATTGTACTTCACAAAAAGCTTCGATAGAACCTAACTAAAGCTATTGTTCGGATTTGTATTTTATCATACTCACCTGGCTGGCGAGTGAAAATGCGCCATAGTAGCTGGCTAGGCTTCTCTTTAAGAGTATTAGTCACGTAGTCGAGACATGACTTAATCAATTTTCATCGTAGTGCACCGTCTGCGGTCCTATAAGCCGAACATTTTTGAATTTGTTTAGGTGTAACTTTTTCTCTTGCGGATAATTAGCGCCTTTTTCTGGAGTGAGAAGAACACAAGACGAAGCGGATTATGCAAATTCAATTGTAATGTGATATAATCAACACAAGCCTCGAGTCATCAGTTCTATTTGCTTTAGCCAGCTCTTTAAACTCAGATCGAGATAGAAATACTTCACTATACGTTTCGGTAAGCACCTTTGAAGTTTTACCAGGGACGGACATTAGCATGTCATATTTGATGTTCTTCGTCTCTTCCTCAGGTGCCATTCGTTGTCCAGCTTTGCATCTTTGTTTTGCTTACTCAGTTCCGTTCGCTTCGCATTGTAATATCCAAAAGCATCACGAAATTAGTTTTTGACCATTATGCAGATGGCGTTCAGTGTTAGTCCGATACTCTCTTTGCTTGCATAGATGCTCATCAGAAGCGCAATGATGCTCGAGTTCCAAACCTTAAACGTCTTAAGAAAGAGGCGTCGTCGAATATTTTCAAGAAATGGATATTGGAATTCAGATTATCTAGAGACCATAAGTGTTTCGCAGCGCCGGCCTTGTAAAAGTTGATCACTTGTCTGGTGTAGTGTCCGACAAATTACTATACTCACTTCCCATTATAATGTCTCGAGTATTGGTATCTGTAATTAAATCCAGACTGAGTGTTTAAGTTATCAACCTTCGACATTTTTGTCTCTCGCTCTGTATATAAGTAATCAGATATTCGCTTGAAATGTACGAGGAATTTGGCTGTCGGTATGAGTCACGCACATGCTATTAGAGTAGCGCGTCCGATTGAGTCATTTCTAATCCGTCAAAGGCCGCACATATTAATTCCATATTGAAAACGAAAAGAAGGTGTCTTACGAGGCGGGAAAAGGGACGACGTTACATAAGTCTCACAGATAAGTTCTCCGTACTCATCAATCAAGACTAAGCGGCTCCGTTCTCGTGAAAACTTTGTGGAATGGAATCAAAACTGCTGCAAAAAGAAGAATTGGCTTTCTCTAAGATTACTAAAAGCTAATTACCTCGGGTCTTCTTGAAGGTGTTGCGTCTGCGATCGGACCAGAAGCCAGCCCTTAGCGTGGATCAGTGAAATTTTTTTAGCGGTGTGGGCAGACTCGTCGTCGTATTAAAGAGGGATCGTATCAGTTGGGATGTCTTTTGTTGGATGTCTGAATAATATAAGTATGACGATAAACCTGATCGGTTCAGTGTATAATATTGTTTGTAATCAAAGCGACAGTTGCTATGTGGGTAGCACATTTAGTTTTCTCAAACATCGTATGAGTGGGTATCGGTCTAATTTTTAACGTTGGCATGAAGAAAAAGGAACAAGCGAGATTGTAATCTATATATACTACAAAAGTATGGTCATATCGATCAAGCAGTATGAGGTTGCCGATAGACGTCAGCTTCATTCTCATGAAATGATTTGGATCAACAAATTCAAGAGAACTTGTGCAAATAAGATATAATTACTTGGGCTATTGAGAAGGGAAAAACAGAGAAAGAGTACAAACAGATATTGGGAATCAATGAGGAAGCTCTAACTGAGATTTACAAGCAATACAACTGGGTAGATAAAGAAAGACTTGTCGAAAAGATTACGTGCGAATACGGCAGCATTACCAGAACATATCACTATGAATCTCAGAGGCATATCAGATGGGCAGAAGCTCAGAAGATCCGGCATTAGCTCAATCCCTTTTTGTCTTTGCGTATGACTAAAAAACTATTATTTGAAATCACAAATTACCAATACCGCCGTTATTTTGATGGACTGCGCTAGCTGTACTTCCAAGATTTAACGCCAAATGATTCGATATCGGAGCTTGAAACGCTTACCACAATCAACAATATTCTTCGATTCGTTTTCTACCCCCTCATTCATCAACAATCCACTTAAAACGTTGAGAGACATAATGCGGGACATTCTACTCGTCTGAGCCCATATGCAGTGTTTACTACACCACTCGGACGTCGATGCTATTTCAATTTCGTCACCTTCTTCATCGCTTAGTCTCTCATGCATATCGAGAAGACACTTCACCACGTTGTTGGTTTGCTTTGTCATGAAAACCTTATTATACTTCGTGAGAGGGAACGCTTGAGACTTGATCCTGTCAAATCAACACGCGCGAGGTAGTGAAAGATGTCAAGACCTGAACCGAGATTAGCTAAAGCATCAAATAGCGATCGAAATATCTCCTATCATCGACACGGCTTCCACTAGCAACGAGACACATCGACGATCATTGGCTTCGATGATTGAACAAAAGTCATTAGTCGTCAAGATCACATAATTTGCGTCGTCATTGACATCTAAAGTTTCGAAGCCCTTGCGTTCAATCTGCGTGCAATCGTCGGTGATGTAACTCTTCATTTTATTATTCACAGAGCGTTTGTTTGAGTCAAAAGCCTCGTCTAGAGTAATTAACAGCTTACATTGTCGAATTTTGTTAAACCGAGCCGTGGCACACTTCATTGACAACTTCGCAAGACTACTCTGAGAGACAATAACAAAATGATGAAAGATATCAAGTGCAGAAATCTTACCACACCCCTGCGCTCCTTATATGCGTGGAATCATCTTCACCTTCACATGCAGCTTCTAAATCAAAGGAGCGAAGTACCTCGCAAAGAACTAATGAACTGATAAACATCATCATTACTGTCAGATAGCACACATTTGATATGACCAAGCCACCCATCAACTCGATCTTGATTGATTACAAACTCATGATCATATACTTAGAAAATTCACTCAATAAATTGAACACACGAGAATCGTTCTTATGAGCGTCGAATGGACCATATGGATGAACATCAGCAGACTTATGATTCACTAAATGGGTCAAAGCGTCGATATCGGCCCTCATCTCAAGGTGGGCGACTACTGGTTAGAAATTCGGACTATGTTTGAAAGAAATGGTCAGTTTGTAGGCTCGAAAGACTATCCCGACTGTACTAACCTCGATTGCATCCACTTTTTCCTCCTCAAAACGAAGCTTTGTATTATTCTTTCCAAACCACATTGGCAAGCCGTTGTTACAAGGGTTTGTGATATCAGCAGCGCGAGATTGAATGCATAAATAGTGACATTGCGCAGCCATGATAAATCATCCAGATCAATCTTATTGCATTACGAATTCGATTCTTGTCCAGAAGCATCCTGTCATTAACAACCTTCTTAAGGTTGATCTCCTTGATTTCAATCTCACCGGTGGTCTCTATGGTGAATTTATCAGTGATAGTCTCGGCTTTTGGCTTGGTCAAATAAACGTTGTCAATCGGTGATGGAGTAACATCTTTCTCAGATGCTTTCTCATTTTCACCATACTGTTCTGCTTGCCTCACGCGCTCAAGTTCTTCCAGCGGGGATTGGTTCAGGCTTTCATTATGGGGTTCGTCCCAGACAATGCTGTCATCATTACTACAAGAGTCGTCCGAATTATGCATCCATGAGTCATCACGAATCTCATTAATTCCCTCACTGCTCGAAATGTCTATGATCGACATAGTGGCGAAGCTAACTTTGTCGTCGTTGGAACAAATTTACCCTTATCGTCGGTATCATATTCGTCGTCCGTATTGTATATATATACCAGAATCATAATCCTCTACATAAACTGCGCTGTCCGTGACCGCCAGTGCGACAATCGACTCATCCAATTCTGGAAGTTTGCTTGCTCCGACATTCGAGGCCTCGACGGGCTCGATCACCGATGGCGCTGGTGTATCAACAACCTCAGCAACGACAGGAATTTTGACTCGTGGAAACATTTCTTCATTATAATACTCTCCACGACAATAATTCCCTAAGCGATAATAATTGGAGCCTTTTATGGTGACTAATTAGCGTACTTCATTCCGATGTCTAGTATGGGTCTCTATTCTCCTGAGTCACCTAAGTCTTCACTTCTTATCAAAATTCAATATTATTCTATTATAAGAAGGTACAGTATGATAGAGGTAATGTAATGTAATGTATTACGTTATCGCGTTGCCAAGTTATGCACGTGCTAGGCTCAGTCTGGCTAGTCCACGGCATAGATGTGGTGTCCGCATACGTCGGGTCTCGTTCGGCGGGCAGTGCAGCCAGCACCGAGGTCTTGAGGGTCTTCCATTTCTTTCGGTCTTGTGCAAGGGTACGTACCACTTCGAGGTCTTGTGCTATCCGGAGTCGAAAGCCGGAGCCACGGGAAACAAGGTTGTGGTCGGGTGTTGAGGAGAGCGTGGTGCGGGGACGTCCGCGCCATTTTGCTGCGGTGGAGAAGAAGTGGGCACGCATCTGGAGGTCAGCTGGAATGTCGGGATAGCGGCGAAGTACATGGCCAAACAGGCGCCAGCGAGCTTGTGTCAGTCGTAGTCTCAGCGGCCGCTCATCACAGAGGTCGTAGAGTCGTGCATTCGAAATGTGTCGGGGGTAGCGATAGCCAAGAGCGTAGCGAAGCTGGCGGCGATGGAAACTCTCGAGGCCGTGGAGCTCTGACTTGGTAAGAGCCCAGGTGGCGCAGTTGTACAGCAGAATCGGAAGAACGTAGGTGTTGTACAATCGAATGCGGGTCTTGCGTGAGATGAGAGTGGGGCGGAGCCAGACGGACCAGAGGCGGTGAAGCGCGAGGGTGGCCAGGGACTTGCGTCGGGATAGATCTTCAATATCGCCGAGGAGTGTTCGAGCTTCTTAGTGTGGCGCCAGGTTTCTTCTCGGGCTCGGGCGTGTCGAGTGGCGCCCGACGGGTTGCAGTGGCGGCGGATTTTGGTGACTTCGGTCTTGGTTTCGTTTTTTTTTTTTATTTTTTTTTTCATGGTTAGAAGGAAGTCATCAATGCGGTGCTCACCTCTATCGTGGATCTTGGTTTCTCGGAGGCCAAGGATATCGACGCGATAGCGCCGGAGGTCTTCGGGGAGTGTTTCGTGCTTCTTGCGCTTCGAACCTAGAGAATTCACATTAAAGGAGCCAATCCGGATGCGGTTGGCGCGGTTAAGGGCGTGGAAGGGGGTTTGACCTGGTGCTGGAGACCGTCGCGTCGAGGGTGAGACTCGTTAGAGACCTGCAGATGCCCGAGAGCACCTGCCCGAAGCGCGCGAGCATTTAGCCCCCGCGCTTGGAAGGAGGGCGTCACCCCAACCTTTTCCGAAAATATGATAAAGGTATACCCGATAAAGTAGCTTCTAAATATCTGTATATACTGTAGTTTGCTGTCATTAAAGGAAAATGGTGACTCATGGTGACTCAGGTAGCTCCTGCGATTTTGGTATCAGCAGTACCGCTTGACCGATCCTTGTTAGCACGCTAATTGAAGTTTTGTCGAACGAGGAACTACCCATTCACGGCAGTATAGAGAAGTGTGTTTTTCTGCGATAGCACCTCTCTTTGAGAGCAATTTGCATAGCCGATTTCGTTGTCGCTACCTGCACTCCAAAGCTGCAAACACGAAGCGGTCCTAGCCTTCTCGCTTGCATTCGCGTATTTGCATGTTTGTAGCTTTTTCACAGACTTACCAAATTGTGCTCAATTGCTTCAAAATGTTCGCAAGATTTGGTGCTTGTCACAAAATGAAATCGATGACCAGCTTATAGAAATATGACTTTAACTGATAAACTTGAAAGGCTCAACTAGCCTTTCCGCAGACATCGAGGGTGCAGATGTTCGCACCCACTTTAACGCGTCGCTAAGGTGATACAGGGCTTCCACCATCCCATCCTCCTTGACGCCACAACGAGTCGATTCGTAGCAATAAAGCGAAACACCGATTTCGTTTTAGGTCATGTCGCGCATTTGTGCATTAGGGTCTGCAGCATGAACACCGTCTCAAACGTGGAATGTTGACTACTACCGCTTCGAACAACGTCTAATGACCTTAGCATTTAGCGTGCTAACAAGGGCACATCGTCAATGGACCTAAGTGTTGCAGCGGAAAGCAACGCCCAGTCCTATTGTTGTAACAAGCAGGGGGCATCATCCGTATCCGTCCAAAAATGGCATCCTACATTCCACCCCCGGTGGCTGGCGGAAGCCGCATCTATAGAGCCTGGCATATTGTAGTTACTGAGAAATAATTAATGACTACTGTCGATGTTGAGGAGAACTAAACTTCTCCTCTTCCTCCTCTACGTGCTCTGTCTGATACACCGAAAAACAACCATCACAAACACGACTTTCCTTCGTGCCCAGCGATATAAGCAATTTCCTACCAGAATGGTCACCACAGACCGAAGAGCCGCATTTTCGACAATGATAACGCGATCAAAAAAGCTTAATGAATGAGCACCGGCAGAAGGAATTATGCAAACGATTCAGCGAGAGATGGGCAGCCGATTAAGTACTGCTTTAACACTATTCTCACTCGGGTTCTCGAGGCAACAGATGATAAGTCGGCCAACGAGATGATCCACCTGTTCATGCCCGTCTCGCAAGGATTTGACAAGATCCTGCCTGGAGTGATACTTGGTAATGTCGATATTCGCTAGTTGCGCCAGCGTCGTTCTCAAACATGTCCAATCAAGGAGCTCCGAGCCTTGCAATTTAGCCACATCCAAGCAAAACTGATCGGTGACCTTGAGAATGGGATCCCCAAGTCTCACCACACCCCCAAAATCTACCAGCGTGGCGCCACCTAGTTCCCCAGAATGGAGCATAATATTCGCGGGTTTCAAATCAGCGAAGCAATACTTCTTTGAATGAATATGGCAAAGTGCTTCAAAGCGATCGTGCGCAATGGTGATCAATGCTCGAAGATCAATTGGAGACTGTTGCGTGAGCAAGTCAGCAGCACACCGAGCAAAAAACGGCATCACGATAATATGCCGCTGCTCGTTTTCGGTATTTTCAGTGGAAAAGGACTTAAGAAATCGAACAATATTCGCGTGACTTCCCAACGCGCAATTGACATCAACTTCTCTCCGAAACACTTGCTTATACACCGCACCATACACTTTCGCGACCAAAATTCCACCAAAACTGGAATAGGCATAGTAGAAGACAGAATTCGCTTGACCTTGGCTCAAATTGAGCGGACCATCCAGTAGAACCCCTTCACGGATTTTAATGGCATTTCGTGTCCCAGACTTGATCGCTGATCGTGCGCTTGTACGGATCTGAACCGCTTCTCCGGACGTCAAGCGGGCGACTGTAACAAACTATAACTTGCCGGATCTTTGTTGAGAAGATAATTCAGTTCTTCAGTCGCGAATTGAACTTGGACTCGGTTTAGATTACCGCGAACATCCATAGCACCTGCGCGCTAAAGTACTTGCACGATGAGCGTCACGTTTTCATCGATATGAGCCAACGAATCCCACGGATCCAACGGCACACCGTTCTCGTCGAATTGCACTCGGTTCGCGAACACGGTGAGGTCGGATGGAGCGATTCCTGCGAGATGACTGTCCTCGTACTCCTCTTTCACCGCATCTCGCAACGAATCTACATCTTCAATATCCACGACAACAGAGGTCGCCGACGTCAGAGCGTTCCCATCTTTGCCCACGAGCTGGAACCATTTCCGCGCCATCGCTTTCCTGCCGCAGATTCGAGAATGACGATCAAAATAACCTAAAAGAGCAGCACTGTCTTTTCAAGCTCATTTTTTTTTTATGATGATGCCTTAATTGTTTGTAAATACAAAAACATATTGGATAGCCTCAGTAAGTACGATGTCGTTGCTTATGGAACCATAGATTTCGCATTTATCACCGCACTGAGCTTTCAACTCATGACCTTGTTTGTCTCTTTCACGTATTGGAGAGACTTCCGAGTTTGAGCACAAGCGCCCAATCTTGTCCATTCTTCGTGCACAGAGGCACTTCTCGCCGCTGTGGTCAGTTCCTTCAGAGTACTGCTGACCGTCGCTCCACCTTTGCCGTCGTCGTCCTCTCTGCTCGACAATACTGCTTCGACGATTTCCGAGCGGTAAAGCTCCTTGATTTTGCTAGATGATGGTACATTTAGTAACATATTTGTGGAGCGTCCAGATTTTCCGCTTTTTTGACACTGATAACGACAGAGCCGTTTCAGCTAACCAAGCGTGCCGCATGTTTACGCTAGTGTGGATTATAATCTGCACGGGAAGTGCACAACATTGAACTGACATGCGCTTCTTTACACTTCGTTAGAGCTTGAAGTCAATGTGACGCAAATTTGTGAGCTGGAAGAGGTTTATCTACATGGTAATACCAGTTATATCAAAGGTTATATGGGTACTCGTGCTCCTGACGACTACGTAATTTAAAATTTATAAAGATCGTGGATAGTCACGTGCATGTACCACCTTTTTCTGCAAGTCAAGGACATGCAGTGGATAGAAAAAAGGCGTTGCGAGCTCACGAAACAGCAGATGCAAGGGACGAGAACGAAGAATAGAAGTTGCGAATTGAAAAAGCACTGGATGATGAATGGAAGCTGCTGGACACGTATTGCCAAGGACGGGTGAGTATGCAGGAGCTAAGGCGCTTATTAGTTAGTTGTCAGTCTAGGCTTTCGCAGGATGGTTTAGGGAGATTACTCGAGAGCTACGGAACCATTACGTACGATTGCACTTCTCTCACTAAGGTGAATTACTTCTTATTATTGCTTTGATGATAGAGAAAGGGACGAGCCAGAGTTAACAAAAGAAGGTTTCATCAGCTTTTGTCGCGAGTATACGCTTAAAAAGTAGTATTTTTTTCGTAATTGACTATAATGACAATGATTTTTCATGACCCAGACATATCTTGTCCTTTAGAGGCCTCAAATACGAAGCATGTGGTCTCAACAAAACGCCGTCAATTTAAGAGCGACGTAAAATTAAGGTTTCATAGCAAAAAGATATGCCAATCACCATGGTCGTACTTCAGTATGTTGACATTTGCTGAATTTAAGTGTTGATCTTAAGACTTGTTTACAACGCGTACTTTTTTAGGCAACGTTTCTTATATCTGCACTTTAATACCGCGGATGCAATAACAGTCGAAGACGGCAATACGTTGGAGAGCTCTTGTAGTTCTGGAGTCATCAATTCGAGAAAATGGCCAACAAAAGCAATATCGATCGGCTCGTTGGACTCAGCCTCAATCCAAAAGTGATAGGACGCTGGAACGACTCCACTACAAAACTGCAGCAGATACGCATCGTCCACTTCAGCTACGGGTCCACTGATACCATTGCCCATGGCCCTTTACGTATCAATCGATAAAAACTAGTTGTATAAATTAGTCATTTCTAAAATGTATTCATTGTATGCACCATGACGTCAAGTTCGTTGTCTCGACATCAATATAGAGTTTCATGTGAGAAGGTCCGGAGAAAACAAAGTGAATTTTGCGGCGATTCGTCGTTTTCGCATAAATCGACGATACTTGCAGATTGAAACCGGAAACGTATCAACTTTATCAAAGATAACATCACTTGACAAGCGACTACTTGTTACTTGGCCTTGTGTGTACCACTGGGTAACGCAGGCGCAGCCGCTGGGAGTTAGCACGACTTGTCCTCAGGCAAAATGCTTCACTCCAAAAGTCCATGTCACATGACCGTACACTTCTGCGTGCTCGTAAAGTTTCACGTGCATCCGTGCATCTTGCCATTGCATGCTCTCTAAAAGGGGCTTGATTGGATCTAATCCACGATTTCCAACGAATTATGCCAAATACCCGAGTCCGTCTTAACAAAGCCGTTTGAAAGCACGTTTTTACGTTGAGCGTGCTGAAGCGTGACATGTCTCGAGCAAATGTCAAAGTACGGGTTTCTGCAATAAATGGTATCAAGAATTCTGTACGATATTACACAATTATTGTGTGCTTGCAATACTACCAAACCGAGGCAACAATCGTGGCGACTACGGTAACAAGGATGAAAACGTTTCGAAGACGCTTGAGCTGCTTCACACGCAGGAATCAAAAGACACGGCTTGAATATAAAATGAGAATCTTAAGATCATAGTCACAAGAAGGTAATAATGTACTGCATGGTGTGCAGTACAATAATCATTACTATCACCAAATCAGTCTTGGAAAAGGTTGAGGTGACGCCCTCCTTCCAAGCGCGGGGGCTAAAGGCTCGCGCGCTTCGGACAGGTGCTCTCGGGCATCTGCAGGTCTCTAACGAATCTCACTCTCGACGCGACGGTCTCCAGCACCAGGGCGCCACCTGGGCTCTTACCAAGTCAGAGCTAAACAAAATAATGGAAGACCCTCACGACCTCGGTGCTGGCTGCACTGCCCGCCGAACTAGACCCGACGTATGCGGACACCACTCTATGGCGTGGACTAGCCAGACTGAGCCTAGCACGTGCATAACTTGGCAACGCGACAACGTAATACAATACAATACAATACCACCAAATCAATACACAACAAAAGTGACAATGTCAAGTCCGCAACTCACCACATGGTGTGGATTGATCACTGTGTATTGTGGACCCTTCTTACCCGCTTGCAAATCTTGTTGCTCTCAGTCGGTCGTGCCGTGCTACTCATCTACAGAGCTATGTTATCCAATTTGTTTTTCGGGCTTTTGTGACACTCTTGAACTTACTACGAGTGATTGTTGCTGCTATGTTACCGATCTGTGCTATCTCCAACGTCTTAATAAGCCGATCCTGTATAAACATTTTGTAGAATAGCATAACGCTTCTCCTGCTTCTTTCCTCCATATTTCGCAATCTATTAGAATTTGCATACCCGGTCTTAAATGCTTTTTGAAGACTTTTTATTACCACAATCATGAAGACTGTGATCTTCACCAGTACGTATAGCCCTTTCTGGCTCTATAGATGCGGCTTCCGCCAGCCACCGCGGGTGGAATGTAGGATGCCATTTTTGGACGGATACGGATGATGCCCCCTGCTTGTTTCAACAATAGGACTAAGGGTGTTGCTTTCCGCTGCAACGCTTAGGTCCATTGAGGATGTGCCCTTGTTAGCACGCTAATTGAAGTTTTGTCGAATGAGGAAATACCCATTCACGGCAGTATAGAGAAGTGTGTTTTTCTGCGATAGCACCTCTCTTTGAGAGCAATTTGCATAGCCGATTTCGTTGTTGCTACCTGCACTCCAAAGCTGTAAACACGAAGCGGTCCTAGCCTTCTCGCTTGCATTCGCGTATTTGCATGTTTGTAGCTTTATCACAGACTTACCAAATTGTGCTCAATTGCTTCAAAATGTTCGCAAGATTTGGTGCTTGTCACAAAATGAATTCGATGACCAGCTTATAGAAATATTGACTTTAACTGATAAATGCGAAAGGCTCAACTAGCCTTTCCGCAGTCATCGAGGGTGCAGATGTTCGCACCCACGTTAACGCGTCGCTAAGGTGATACAGGGCTTCCACCATCCCATCCTCCTTGACGCCACAACGAGTCGATTCGTAGGAATAAAGTGCAACCACCGATTTCGTTTTAGGTCATGTCGCGCATTTGTGCATTAGGGTCTGCAGCATGAACACCGTCTCAAACGTGGAATGTTGGCTACTACCGCTTCGAACAACGTCTAACGACCTTAGCATTGAGTACGTCTTTTCGGCATTAACGTCTTGAGTCAGGAAGCCAGTATGCTTGGAAAGTGTGCACAATTATAGTCAACTTAATTTAGCGGCAATCTTCACGAGGATACCAATGCCACGTGGGAAACACACCTTTGACGCCATGCTTGGGAGACTCTAGTACTCGCGCACAATCCTACTTTGAGGTTACTACCACATTAATTTAATATCCTATCTACCCCTTTCTCAACTCCGGATGGTCTATTTGAGTATCTTATCACTTCCATGAAACTAAGCGGAAGCCCAGGTACGTTTGACCGACTTTTGGAAAAAGGTTTTCGAGAATCTGAGTAATGCAATTAGAATATAGTTTGACGACATGTACATGTTCGCGTAAATTGAAAATGTTGCGGGATTAAACGTTGTGAAAAATAGCAACTGAACATCGAATTGTCAAAGTGCCAGCTCTGGGTGGGTATGAACCATGCCTAGGAAATTCTGCTGGACACAAGGCGTCCGAATGGACCCCGACAAGGTTGAAATCATTATAAAATGGCCAGTGTCTAAAATCAAGAAGCAAATGGAGTGCTTCTTTGTTCTAACAGTCCATGTCTCAGGATTCTGCAAAAGCTTTTTGCATTTTTGCCGAGTGCATATCAATGTAGCCGGTACTGTGACTGCCCGCCTGAAGCTACATAGGTTTACATGCTTGATGTAGCAAAGCGATTTTGACAGAATTGCATTCTGGCTTTTATCGCTTCCGGAATAGCCTTTTTCCAGTGCTTTCTTCTCATCATTGGCAGTGCCAGCAATTTTTCAATACGTCCTGGTGACGAGTGGCTCAGCCTCATTTCTCCATATAGCGAATAGCTTACATTATCAACGCCATTAGCGCGCCCCTTAATCCAATGTTCGTATTGACGCCAGCGACGGACATGATTGTATTCGTATTTGAAATTTGAACCACAACTGGCTTGACGACTATTTCAGCAACTGGATGCACAACTGCATTGAAAGACACTTCAGCAATGTTTTAATAACTGGATTGACAACGGATTCGATAGTTGATTCTACAACTAGTTCGGCGCCGGGTGCTCGAACTGGTTTTTACAATCGGCTTGACGAGTGTTTTAGGAACTAATTCTACAACGGGCCTTATAACTGAAGCGAATTTACTCACGTGACCGCGATGGTCCCAGCAGCAAGGTGTAGCCTTGTAGTATTTACGCGTACAATTTTCGACAGAGCACGTTATCAAAATCTTATATTCGATATGTTAATATTTCTTAGATTCTGATGAACTAACATTAAGATAGATAATTTTTTACCTGAACGTTTTTCTCGAAGAAACTATTCGAGTTTCACGATTAAATTTCTTCTCGGGCTTTCTCGGCCCGCTTGCGCGCTTTATACGCCTCTAAATATCGAGGAATTTTGTCCTTGTTCTTTTCATTGTATACTTTCTGCTTGACAAGCTTAGCCTCTCGGTTCTTCCGATAGTAATTTTTTTTTGTTACAAGCATCGGCTCTCTATGGATTTGTTAATGGCTGGTTGAGTAAGCCATTTTTTGTATACAAAACTATATACTTACTATATTTAACATCGGAATAGAAATCTCTTATGTCCCTAGAACGGGACAAAATGCGTTTCTTTGATTGATCAATAACCATTTTATTGGAACCATTTAGCTTCATTAAAAGCATCGTATAATACCTTTGTCCTCAGGAAAAAGATTGTCGTTCCTGGGTGAATTTATAACGTTTCTTTATACGAGAAACAACCGCAACACCGATTCCCCCGCGTTTTATGTTGTGATCGTTTGTCCTAACAAAACATGAGTTGTAGCTCCACTAATTGAAAAGGATGGTAGATGATGATGGATCATCGACTGAGATCTTCTTATAGACAACCCTGGTTTTTGAAAGGTTGATTGGGTCAAAGAATATAAAAGTACGGTAAGACTAACGAGAACATGTCTAACCTGCGTAATTAACAAACGCTTCAGCAACCTCCGAATCCAAGCAGGTCCGATCAATTTTACCAGGGCTTTAAAGATTTTGATGTCGATTACAACTCTCGGTATGTAAATGATCAAAGTAGCACAAAGTGGATGCCACTATTGATTGATGCTTCTTATAGATCGATTGATCAAAGTTTTTTGTAGTCAATTAATTGATGTTTCGTATGGATGATTAAAGGGTCATACAGATATCGATGTCGATTAATATTCTTGGTATGTAGATTGACAAAGTAACATTCGCGCACATCGTTATTGACTGGTGCTTCTTGTCGATAAACTATGTCTTATCAAGTCCATAGCGACAATTATCAATCAACATTTCGCTTGAATGGGCTGACTTGCGCTAGTAGTTTGTTTTTTTTACTTTATCTCACCGATGTATCGGTCTTTATGTATAGTCTAAAGCGGATAGCGGATACTTACACAGTAATCTTGGAGAGTACGGAGGCAAACAAATTGCTGAGATCTGGGAAGTTGATCAACAATACGCGAAGCGGCTGTATACTAATTGGCGAGTATCCCGAAATCAAGAAGTTCTTTGATGAAGAGCTCTGTGGGTTTTACCTGATGTTCGTGATGACATCGGGAAGATACAAAGGTAAGACGATTAAGTGACTTTACGATAAGGATGAAGGTTACATTGCTTGGCTAATCAAGAATGACTTCGTTGAACTGCCTAAGGTAGAAGAAGATGTTAGATCAACTAACGCAAGACGAGTGGATTCAAATTGCAAGCAAAATATTGGACGGATGTGTATTTGCAATTGTTATCATGTTCTTGTCTTCTTCTCATCATGTTGTCATTACGTTTTCCTTACAATGTTGTTTTTTTATTGTGCCCGTTCATGTGGCACGACGAGACCACGCAGTTTCGACTGCTCTATGTCTGAGGAACCGGCAAGTGCGTCCTTCATTTGAATCGATAGCCATTTGACTGTAAACACACGTTTTCATAGAAGCATCGTATAACATCTTTGGACCTAGAAATAAAGATTGTCGTCCTTGGTAAAATGATATCGCTTTATTACACGAGAAGCGATCCCAATACGAATCTATAATGATTCTGCGAGTTTCGGTTTGTCCCAACAAAAGCTGAGAGAGTAGCTCCCCTATCAAAAAAGGTAATAGATGATGATGCATCATTGACTAAGATATATCTAAAGACAAGCACATAAACAAGTATAACTTTTGTAGGGTCGGAGGTTGGAAGACTATACGACTAACGAGAACATTTCTAACCTGCATAATTGATTAAGCTTTTGTCCCAGCAACATTTAGGTCCAAGCAGGTCCGATCAGGGCCATTACGATTTTGATGTTAATCGTTTCGATATTGAAATCAATATACCAACATCGCGGCATTTGCTTGTGTTTCTTATAGATTGATCGCTCAAATACTGATCGATCGATGATTCTTATAGATTTTCGGATTGCTATTTACAGGGACATTACAATTGTTACACCTATGATTCGTCTCGGTATCGAAATTGATAAAGCAACATCGCGGGCGTCATACCGGTATTTTATGTTTGGTCTGTCTATACTTAAATGCTTAGAATCAGAAGTGGTTGGTTCGTATTTTAAGGGCAATTCCTAACCATTTGATCATTAGACAGGATGTATCATTTGTTGTGTCGTTTCCTTGCGACGAACTAGACCAACACATGAAGTTACAGAGGGATGCCACAAATAGGTGTTTGTCAGTATAAAAAACGCATCTTCTATTGATTGTGATACCAATGACGTCGATTGCATCATCGTTTTGAAGACCTCATCATAATTGTTGAGATGCGTCTGGCTATAGGTGCTCCAAAAGACCACCCCATAAGGATTCTAATCCACACACCCAAGAATAAGCGGTGAGTCAAAGTGTGAATAGGACTTGACGAAATCTACTCAATGTAGCCAACAAGAAGTACTGCACTGCTCACTTTGACGAATTGGCTTGACGCGTGACGATGAAGCTTTCGCTGCTTGAAGCAATCGCGTTGACTCAATTTCGCAAGTACGATCTAACCGAAGCCATTTTGATGAGACCAGTCGCCTTCTACATGATGCTGCGGTAAGCCGTCAACCATCAATTGCAGAAGTCAATGCGTGGGAGGAAAGCCAGGCATTCCGACCAGTGATGGACAAGATGACTGAGTCGATGGAGAAATTTAAAGTTCTTGTATATTGGGAGATGCAGTTCTTTGAATGAGATGAGCTAGTGTTGCAACGTAATCAATAATAATATCTTTGCCTAAAAATGAAAACTTCCCGCGTCCTTTCTCTCGCCCATACCCTTGCGGACATAGCGTATTCCTTATGTCACATCGTCCGATCAAGCAGTGCAAAAAATGACATCTAGAAAACCCCAAGACACCATTCGAGGCAGCGATGATGTACTGTAAAGTACATCTATAGTCCAAATTAGCGTTTTTCAGTCAATACATAAATTTCGAGCTATGTACTGAAGGTCTTTTTGAAAAATATAGGTGAACAGTATGGCAAAGTGTCGAGCGAGTAAATTGCTTCTTTTCTCTTGTGTGGAAAACGATTAAAGTACGCCTTAGCTAGTGTGAAGCGATGTTTATGTACCCAAAGAAAACATTCACGCCGAGCTCTAAAAGTTTTTCCTAGCAGCGCAAACATAGGTGCCAACGGATAATGGAAGTTTGTACGATCTACATAACAGTTTCAGGAAACAGGTTTCCGCAAAGACGTTTGACAAATTGCGATGTGCTACCAGACATGACAGGAACACACAAAATTACAGGAACTAAGGGATAGATTCAATTTGCGACAAAAAAGCATCGTTTATTTTTTCAATCCAGTATTTACTGTGTAACAAATGTGCATCCAAAGTATATGTACATTCGATCATCAGCAGCCAACGACGAAGTTTTGATAGCTTCACCCACGACAGAGCTCTTCGTATGACAACGAGCTTTCTTCAGCTATGGTAAGGATTATAGACTGTACATATACTGTGGTCCGATTGTACGTAAAATGTCCTAACACCCATTCGTGACAAGGTTACTAATATACACGGCAGGGCTTTTTTTTAGATATCTTACGAATATTTCGTTATGTAACACCGGTATAAAAATGATAGGGCTTCTGTCCATCAGGATCCGCCACTATTTGTGCTTTCGTGATAGCAAAAAGCCAGGTTTCAACATACTAGCTCGGCATTCATGCAGCGATCCGTTCGAAATTTCGGCTAAAAAACGATAACAATTTAAAATAATTATTCAGAACAAGCTAGGCCCTTTGTTTAACCTTTATAATGAACATTTTTTTAAAGTGATTGCGAAGAGTTTTAGCTCCGGTATTGGGCATACACCGGTGTTTCCACATTGTACGCGGCTCGTAAAGGTTCAATGGTAAAGATTCAATGGCGACTTGGACGGCACACCTCTTTGTTCAGAAAGCGCACGCATCTAAGCCAAACAAATTTAATCTGCTAAATGCTTTGTCAATACTAGCATAACTTTGACGAAAGAAATCAAGCTTGCATTTTGATACTTTGGTAGAAAAAGAGAAGCGTGAGATTTGTGATACGACTTTAACAGTATGGCTGCATTTGCGGCTTCCTTTATTGCAAAGCAATCAAAACATGGAACAATGATTCATATATTATTTTTTTAGCTGGATTTCTTTTGGTTATCTTTGAGATTTCACCGACGCTCACGCTTTCTTGTCTGCTAGCAACAGAAACACGAATTCTAAAAAATATTCCATCAGCAAGTTTGTTTCTAACTTTCAAAGCAGCTCTTGCTGGAATGCCGTAGGTCCCCGTGCGACACCATTGTGTCAGATGACAATGATATCAATTATCGCTCTAATAAACGTACTCACTGCTTTATTCATTAATACTGGCAAAAATATGGTGCCATAATAAACAATATTACTCTGGAGACACAATCCCTGTGTTGCCATTAGCTTCCGGTAAGCTATAGACAAAATTTAGGTCGAAGAACTTCCGACAGTCCGCCAGTACTGCAAAATTCTGAAAAAATCCATCAAGCAGGCTGTCATTATGACCCTTCGGCAAGTCTTGAACTTTCATACAAGCTTGACCACCCACTTGTACACGAGGAATTACTAGTTGAATTAGAAATACAAACATTTTCTTTTCTCGGTCTAACTATTGGCTAATCAGAGAATTATGTGACTTTAAAGCCTGTACTATCTCGTCGCTTTAATATACAACTCTTACTGGATCCATTTTCAGTGAAAATCAAGCCACTAGGGCTAACACGCTCGGACCAAGCCGTCGCCAGCGCGAGATGCTGGTAGCGATCCAGACCATTTTCGAACTGGGTTCCCTCTGCTACACAATAAAGCTTTTAACAATTGCGCGTCTAGCCCACCCAGCTTTTACCCACCCATTTAGGTGTGAGTTGGTAAGAACATCGCACTTTTGGGAGTGGTTGCTCTTCTCATTTATTGACTTCTCCCCGGCTGGCTTTATTCATACCTTGTGAGTATTCACTAGTCCCAAACCGAGCGAATAACCACTCGAGCCACACGGTTGCTCCATTCCAATCGTAACAATGCAGACCGTCTATTTACTTGAAGTGTTGTTAATGGGATTGCTATCAAGGCGATAATTACTGGAATTGGCAAAATTAGATATCAAACTGATGGCTTTACATTGACATCCATGGCAAATTTGTATGTAAAAGGAGATCTCAACCCTACTAGTATTGGCGGCCCCATAGTCTAGCTTGCTAGTATGTGCGTTGTCAGGCACATTAAGCTTGCCCAGGTTAAGCTTACAAATTTGCATTTAGCGCGGAGACAAACAATGATAACCATTTTCCCATCAAATCCACTTTTGTTGGTTGATATGTATAGCGCACTTGACGCTAAGAACTTCACCAAAGCATGACACTCTAGCAATTTACTTTATCCGATTTTAGCTCACACTGAGGCAGTGTTTGCAAGCCAAACGTTTTGTTTTGACTTACAGGCATGCACTAAAGATTTTTGGTCGTTCGCCTCACGAGAAATTGGAACCAGTGCTTTGAAGGATTGGTATCCATTAGGTACTCTTGGACGTTTTGATAAGCACCCTACACTCAATGCTGTCGTACTTAAGAGTAAGAGTAATTTTATGGCGTATTGGTTCGCGCATTCTTCCGAAAATGGAAGCACTGCAGAAAGTTGTCAGCACTTTTGGGTTTTCCTTACAATAAAAAGTGGAGTGAGCCTGTCGCTTGGACGCAATTATGACAGGCTTTCAAAAGAGATGTAGGTTGCAAGCCTCCAAGCAGAAACAATGTTAACAACGAAGGCTATCTTCAGAACGTGGCTTTGACTTAACAAAATCGTGTCAGCAACGATCGAACACTTTTTTCAGCCGCACTATATTGACGACTATTTGTGTAGTTTCGCATAGGTACGGCTCAAAGGATGGCACAAAGGTCCGGCTCTGTCGAGACGGACTTGGGTATTTGGAGAAATTCGCTGGAATATTGTGGATTAGATCCAATCAAGCCCTCTTTAGAAAAAACGCAATGGCAAGATGCACGGATGCACGTGGCCCCACAATAACTTTACGAGCACGCAGAAGTGTGCGTTTATACGCCGTGGTCTTTTGAAGTGAAGCACATTTTGCCTGAGGACAAGTCGTGCTAACTCCCCGCGGCTGCGCCAGCATTACCCAGTGGTACACAAAAGGCCAAGAAACAAGTAGTCGCTTGTCAAGTGATGTTATCTTTGATAAAGATAATACGTTTTCGGTTTCAATCTGCAAGTATTTTCGTCGACTTATGCGAAAACGACGAATCGCCACACATTTCAATTATTTCCACCGAACTCTCTCACATGAACCTCTTTATTGATGCCAAGACAACGAACTTGACGTCATGGTGCGTACAATACATACTTTTACTAATGACTAATTTTACAACCAGTCTTTATTAATTGATAAGTAAAGGTCCATAGGCAATGATATCAGTAGGCCCGTAGCTGAAGCGGACGATGAGTGTCTGCTGCAGTTTTGTAGTGAAGTCGTTCCAGCGTCCTATCACTTTTGGATTGAGGCTGAGTCCAACGAGCCGATCTATTTTTGCTTTTGTTGGCCATTTTCTCGAATTGACGACTTCAAAACTATTTGAGCTCCCCAACGAATTGCCGGCTTGAAGTGTATTGCATTTGCGGTATCAACGTGAACCAAGGTGCAAATTTTCAAGACGAAGCCAATAAAACACGCGTCGTAAGCAAGCCTTAAGAACAATGCTAAAATGCAGCAAGTGTCGACATTTTGAAGTACAACCATGGTGATTGGCACGTCTTGTTGCTATAAAACCTTATTTTACATCGCTCTTGAATTGACGGCGTTTTGAAACCTCTCACGAGATCACACGCTTCGTTGCTAAGGCCTCTAAAGGACAAGATATATCTGGGTCATGGAAAATCATTGTCATTATCGTCGATTTCGAATAAAACACTACTACTTAGGCGTATATTGAAGACAGAACCGGATGAAATCTTCTTTTGTTCACTCTAGCCGTCATTTTCTATATCATTAAAACACTAATAAGTGTTTCACCTTAATTGAGAAGTGCAATCGTATTGATGACTTCAAAACTACGAGAGCTCCCCAACGAATTGCCAGCTTGAAGTATATTGCATTTGCGGTACCAACGTGGACCAAAGTGCACATGCCTAATGAGAGTACGTGTCGTAAAAACCAACACTTAAATGCAGCAAGTGTCAAAATTTTCAAGAGCGACCATGGTGATTGGCATATCTTGTTGCTATATATTTTTCACATCGCGCTGATTGACGGCATTTTGTTGCCCCTCACGAGATCACGTGCTTCGTTTAAGAGGCCTTTAGAGGACAAGATATGTCTTGATCGACGATATTATCGTCATTTTCGTCAATTACGAATAAACACTACTTCTACGCATATACTCGCGACAAAAACCTTCTTTTGTGAATTCTAGCTCATCATTTTCTCTATCATTAAAACAATAATAAGTTGTTCACCTTAGAATGAGAAGTGCAATCGTACGTAATGGTTCCGTATCTCTCGAGTAACCTTTCTGTACCATCGTGCGAAAGCCTGGAATGACAACTACCGAGAAAGCGCCTTAGCTCTTGCATACTCACCCGTCCTTGGCAATACGTGTCCAGCAGCTTCCATTCATAATGTAGTGCTTTCTAAATTTGCAACTTCTTTTCGTTGTCTTTATCCCTTGCATCTGGTGTTTCGTGAGCTCGCAGCTCCTTCTCTTGTTCCACTGCAGGTCCTTGACTCGCAGTAAAAGATGATACATGCACGTATCTATCCACAATCTTCACAAATTTTATAAACCGTAGTTGTCGAGCAGACAAGCGGTCGACTATGGCAACGGCAAAGGTTTAGCGACGGCCAGCAGTACTCTGAAGGGAACTGATCACAGCGGCGAGAATTGCCTATGTGCGCGAAGACTGGAAAAGATTGGGCACTTGTGCCCAAGCTCGGAAGTCTCTCCAATACGTGGAAGAGGCGAACGAAGTCACGAGTTGCGCTGTCAAAAGCTTAGTGCGGTGAAAAAGTAAGCATTTGTATACAGTGTGCGAAATTCGAACTTCCATAAGCAACGAACTTTTGTATTTACAGATGAAATAAGGTGTTTTCAGGAAAAAAGCGCTTGAGACAGTCCTGAAGCACAATTTTTTTATCGTCATTCCGAATTCGTGGCAGAGAAACGATGGCGCGAAAATAGTTCCAGCTCGTGGGCGAGGATGGGAACGCTCTGACGTCGGCTGATGCTGTTGTCGTGGATATTGAAGATGTGAATTCGTTGCGAAATGCAGTAAAGGCGAAGTACATGGACAGTCATCTCGCAGGAATCGCTCCATCCGACCTTACCGTGTTCGCGAACCGAGTGCAGTCGACGGGAACGGTGTGCCGTTGGATCCGCGGGATTTGTTGGCTCATACCGATTAAAACGTGACGCTCATCGTGCAAGTACCTCAGCGCGCAGGTGCTATGGATGTTCGCGGTAATTTGAACCGAGTCCAAGTTCAATTCGCGACTGAAGATCTCAATTATCTTCTCAACAAAGATCCGGCAAGTTATACTTTGTTACAGTCGCCCGCTTTAACGTCCGGAGAAGCGCATCAGATCGGTACAAGCGTTCGATCAGCGATCAAGTCTGTGACACGAAATGCCATTAGAATCCGAGAAGGGGTTCTACTGGATGGCCCGCTCAATTTGAGCCAAGGTCAAGCGAATTATGTCTTCTACTATGCCTATTCGAGTTTTGGTGGAATTTTTATTTTGAAAGTGTATGGTGCGATGTTCAAGCAAGTGTTTCAGAGAGTTGTTGATGTCAATTGCGCGTTGGGAAGTCACGCAAATATTGTTCAGATTTTCATATCCTTTTTCACTGAAAAGATCGAGAACGAGCAGCGGCATATTATCGTGATACCGTTCTTTGCTCGGTGTGCTTCTGACTTGCTCACGCAACAGTCTCCAATTGATCTTCGAGCATTGATCACCATTGCGCACGATTGCTTTGAAGCACTTTGCCATATTCATTCAAAGAAGTATTGCTTTGCTGATTCCAAACCCGCAAATATCATGCTTCTTTCTGGGGAACTTTACCAACTTGATCGATGCAGTGCAAAATGGAATATAAATTCATACGAACAAAGCAAACTTCCTGCTCTTACTTACTCGTTGTCACGTGTTCTTCTGTCTCGATTTTCTAGAATGCGATCAACTTTCTTGGATTTAAAGTTGACACGTACTGTGATACACCCGAATATAGGTCGTTACACTCTCCCTCAACTTGGCAGTCCACAAGTCCGCATGCGTCACGAAGCTCTATGAAGCGCAGCGTCGGAACAGCCCTCGTTAACAAATCCGCCAGCTGAGTACGTAATCCACTTTGATGCTGCCCTTCTCGACGTGGTCACGGACGAAGTGAGCTTGGAGGTCGATGTGCCTGGCGCGTGGGGTGTATCCGTGTTTAGTTGCCATACTTACCGCCGACTGGTTGTCCATGTAGATCGTCGACGCACTCGGCACCGTCACACCCATCTCTCCGAGGAGGAAACGCAGCCACAGTAATTCTTGAGTGGTAAGTGCGAGAGCCATGTACTCGGCTTCAGCAGACAATAACGCGACGGTCGCTTGCCGCTTGCTCTTGTAGTTGATCGGACCGCCAGCGATCTTAACCATCACACCAGACGTCGAGCGTCGCGTCTCTTTATTATCGCCCCAGTTTGCGTCGCAGTATGTCGCGATTCTCTGGCTCTTAGCCGTGTAGTGGATGCCGATCGAAACAATGGCAATGAGGTAGCGAAGCACACGTACCGCAGCATTCCAATGCATCTCAAGCGGCATATCGAGGTACTGAGAGAGGATCGACAGCGCGACACCAATGTCGGGACGCGTGGCATTGGCAACGTACAGCATTGATCCAATTAATTCGTGGTACTTGGTTTTGTCTGTGCATACACCGTGCTTGTCGGATGGGCTGAGATCTTAGCCGATCACCATTGGGTTGCGGATACCATGAGCAGATACTTGACCAAAACGCTCGAGCAACTTGGTAATAAACTGAGATTGCTTCACCACATTTTCGGTCGTGGAGTACTTCCATACCGAGAACGTAACAAGCAACACCAAATAGTTTGACCGTGAAGTGCGACGCGAGACCATTACACACGAATCGCGCTTGCTCCTCTGTCTTGCAACCAACAAGTAGATCGTCCACATAAAGTATCACAAGAATCGCGGCCGCTGGGTCATTGTCATCTCGTCAAACGAAGAGGCAAAGATCAGCTCGACACTGTTTGAAACCGAGACTCTTTAACACGTCACGGATAGTACGGTGCCACACAGATGCAGCTTGCTTCAGTACATTGAGGCTGCGGCAGATTCTGCAAACCAATCCCGGCGACACATTCACTCCTTCAGGGGGATTCATAAACACTGTTTCGTCAAGCTCGCCATTTAGAAACGCGGTCTTGATGTCAAACTGGCGAATTATGAGGCGTTGAGTACAGCACAGTGCAAGGAAGACCCGGATCGTGTTCATGCTTGCTACTGGCGAGTATGTGATGGTATAGTCTATGCCGCGAGTCTGCAGGAAACCTCGAGCGACCAGACGTGCCTTATAGCGCTTCACCGCTCCATTCTCGTCGTACTTCTTTGCGAACACCCACTTGCATCCGATCACCTTGCTTCCTTGAGGTCGCCGCACCATACTTCAAGTGTGGTTCCGCACATGCAATCGAATCTCAGCGCGAATAGCTTCCTTCCATTGTGGAGCGTCAGGGGCCGCCATTGCTTCAGAGTATGATGTAGGCAGCTCAGACACAGCCAACGCAACTTTGTACTCGTCCAGGCGTGGTCGCTTGCTTTCTGATTCTGGCTCATCGTCATTTTCAGCGCCATCAAGATGCAAAGGAATATATACATCGGTCAGTTGACGCGGTTGTTTGTACGTGATCGATCGAGGGCGAATGGAACCACCACTTAACACTATGCGATTCTCTGATGCATCGACGCCAACACCAACACCAACACCATGAGGGATATTTACTGACGGTGTGCTCGGACCACTTGCGGTAGCACGGACGAGATCATGGCTCGGGTTGAGTTGCTGGACCATGATGGCGGGGTCATCAATCGATCGACTTGGATGTTGTATGTGCGGGACGATATCGCAATCAGGACGCTGCGCGAGCTGCGTCTGTGGATATTCGGTAGCAGGAGCAGGAATGATGCGCTAGACAACTTGCGCCTGGCTGTTACTTCCCCTGTCCAGAGAATCAATAGGAACGGGTGAGACTTGAGCATCGGTAGGGGAGACTTCTTCCATTTCAACGTCGGCGGTATCGTCGACACCCGCAGTTGCACCATGGTCTTTCTCATCCACTGTTAGCGGTGGCGGAATATATATCATACCATCGTGATCATCAATGCTAACTACTCAAGGAGAGCAAGTCGAGTCATCACTGACGGCATGGAACGTGGCTGGTGGTCGCTCATCCAGATGCACCAATCGCGGAATCACGATGCGCTCATCGTCGTAGTCCCACACGCGGCACGCTGTCGATCCATCAGCGCATCCGAGGAAGAGACAATGGTGAGTTCGAGGATCGAGATCGCCTTCGTTTGGCTTGTCAACATGTACGTAGCCACGAGCACCAAAATCACGAAGGTTTTCGGGTGACTGGCGCTTTCCGGATACTACTTCAAGAGGTCTCTGATTCGACCGCGCATTGTCGGGATACGGTTGACGATGTAAGCTGCAGTCCGAGACGCTTCAGTCCACCACACACGGTCTACTTGCATGTAGTGTAGCATCGATCGGGCCATGTCAGCGAGTGTCCGGTTTAAACGCTCAGCGATTCCATTTTGCTGGGGGCTGTATGGCGCACTCGTCTGGCGAATGATCCCTTTGGAGGCGCAGAACTTGCCGAAGCGCTTGCTTACATACTCACCACCGTTGTCACTACAAACACACATCACCTTGCAGCCATATTGCACCTAAACCTGAGTGCAAAATGCCTTGAAGCAATCGAAGACTTGAGACTTCTGCTTGATGAAGTTGACGAACACCACTCGGCTGAAGTCGTCCACAAAGACCACGATGTATACCGCACCACCCTTGGACTTCGTTTTAATTGATCCCATCACATCCGTGTGCACCATCACGAATGGGCGACCTGTCTTTGTCTCGCTACCCAATTGGTGCACAAACGAGCTCGTGGTCATTTTTCCTTGCGCACAGCCACCGCAAACCCCACCATCCGATCCGAGTAAAGCCGTGGGGGGGATACCATCGCACGCGCGAGCAACTAGCTTCAGCTTGGCATTGGAGATGTGCTCCAGGCGCGCGTGGATTACTTCGTAGGTCTTATCACTTGACGCACCATCACCTGCCGTATACGCATTGCCTTCTGTCTGTACATCACTTCACACGCGTACAGCTTCCCAACCCGAGGTTCTCGAACAACAAAACTGCCATTCACCGAGATGGAGGCACCGGTCTTGTCGAACTGCACAGCGTGATTCTTGGACATCGGAAACCGACAGTGGCTTTCGATCCAATTTTGGAACGTGGACACCCCGTCCACATCAGCCTCCACGCCCAATGTTGTTCTGCCTACCATTGCCATTTACTGTCGCCTTGAATGCTTGCCCTTTCACCTCGCGCGTCTGAATCATCTCATACTCGCGTCGTAGCATCTCTTTCGCCTCCAGCAGTGTCACACAGTCGCGCGCTTCGATGAGCCGCACCATCGCGTCGTACTCACTTGGCACATTATCAAGGAGGATCACCAGCTTCTCCTCTTTTGGCAAAGCGTCACCAACCACAGCCAAACGGCACACAATTCATCGAACTGCACCAGATGCTCCATGAGGCTCCGACCGCTGGCCATCGCGAACTCGTGGAGTTGCTTGCGCAGCTGCACACAGTTGTGCAGACTCTGCTTCATGAAAAAACGCACGCAGGATTGCCATGCTTCCCATGCAGATTTGGCTTCTCTCACCATCATCTGGTACGTCGGACTTAACAGCTTTGACAACACAGCCAGCACCTTCACATCGGCGGCTTTTCACTGGGCGGGGGCATTCACTGCGTCTTCTGGCTTCACATCAAGATGGTCGAGGAGGTCCATCCTCGCCAACGCCATGCGGGCGTTGAACTCCCACAGGAAGTAGTTGTCGTCGCCGAGGATCTCGTTCGAGTTCGTTATTGGGCTCATAACCTTTAACAACTTGATCGTCGCAGTGCGAAATGGAAAGTAAGTTCATACGAACAAAGCAAATTTCCTGCTCTTTGTTACTCATTGTCACATCTTCTGTCTCGAATTTCTAGAATGTGACCAATACTCTTGGATGTCAAGTTGACACGTACTGTGGGACACCCGATTATAGGTCGTTACAGGAACAAGGTGGCGCCACGCTGGTTGATTTTGGGGGTGCGGTGAGACTTGGAGATCCCATTCTCGATCAGTTTTGCTTGGATGTGGCTAAATTGCAAGGATCAGAGCTCCTTGATTGGACATGCTTGAAACGACCTTGGCGCAACTAGCAAATATTGACATTACCAGGTACCAATCCAGGCAGGATCTTGTCAAATCCTTGAAAGACCGGCATGAACAGGTGGATCATCTCGTTGGCCGACTTATCATCAGTTGCCTCGAGAACTCGAGTGAGACTAATGTTAAGGCAGTGCTTAATCGTTTGCCCATATCTCGCTGAATCATTTGCATATCTCCTTCTGCTGGTGCTCATTCACCAAGCTTTTTGATCGCGCCATCATTGTCAAAATTCCGGCTTTCCGGTCTGTGATGGGCATTTTTTTTTTAAAATTGCTAATATCGCTAGGCTCGAAGGAAAGTCGTGTTTGTGATGGTTGCTATACGTTGTATCAGTCAGAGCATGTAGAGGAGGAAGAGGAGAAGTTTAGTTCTCCTCAACATCGACAGTAGTCATTTACTAATTCTCAGTAACTACAATATGCCAGACGCAAATAAACTAAAAACGGTAATATCATCGGTCAAGCGGTACTGCTGATACCAAAATTGCAGGAGCTACCTGAGTCACCGTGAGACACCACCTTTCTTTGAAATGACAGCAGCAAACTACATTATATACATATATTTAGAAGGCATGAGTCACTACTATATCAGGTATACCTCTATCAAAGTATACCTTCCTTTGATAGAATAATATTTGATTTGATAATGAGTGAAGACTTGGGTGACTCAGGTGGGTAGAGACCCACTTCACTATACGTTTCGGTGAGCAACTTTGAAGTTATACCAGGGACGGACATTAGCTTCTCATATTTAATGTACTTCTTCTCTTCTTCTGGCGCCATTTGTTCTCCAGCTTTGCATCTTTGTTTTGCTTACTCAGTTACATTCGCTTCGCATTGTAATATCCAAAGCATCACGAAATTGGTTCTTGACCATTATGCACACGGCGATCAGTATTAATATAGACGCTCATCAGAAGCGCAAGGATGCTCGAGTGTGGAACCTTTAACATCTTTATAAAAGAGGTGTCGCCGAATATTGTTCAATAATGGATATTGGAATTAGATTATCTGGAGCCCATTACTGTTTTGCAGCGCCGGCCTTGTAAAAATTGATCAGTTGTCTGGTGTATAAACTTATCGTAGTGTCCGACAAATCACTACATTCGCTTCCCATTTTCATATCACGACAATTGGTATATGTAATCTAATTCAGACTGAGTGTTTTAGTTTATCAACCTTCGACTTTTTGTCTTTCGCTCTAAATAAAGTAATCCAGATATTCGCTCAAGATGTACAAGAAATTTTGCTGTCGTGTTAAGTCACGCGTAGGCTGTTAGAGTCTTTCATGTTAAGCCCGTTCGATTGAGTCATTTTCAATCGGTCAAAGGCCACACACATTTTTTCAATACTGAAAACTATAAGAAGCTGGCTTACGAGGCGGGCAAAGGGACGACGTTACACAAGTCTCATCAATCAAGACTAAGCGGCTTTGTTTTCTGGAAAATCTTGTGAAATGGAATCGTAACTGCTGTAAAAGGAAATGTAAGCATCCTTTAAGATATTTGGAAGTCAATTACCGCGGGTCATCTTGACGGTGTTGCGACTGCGGTTGGACCTGAAGCCGGCCCTTAGCGTGGATCAGAGAAATCGATTAACGGCATAGGCATAATTTCACCTCCCATGACTCCTCGTCGTGTTAAAGGGGGATCGTTACGTATCATCTTGATGTTTGGAAAATTTAAGCATAACGATAGACCTGATCATTTCAGTTTATAAAATTGTTTGCAATCAAAAAGACATTTGCTATGTGGGTAGCGCATTTAATCTTCTCAGACATCGTATTAGTGGGTATCGGTCTAATTTTCTAGCGTTGGCATGAAGAAAAAGGAACAAGCGAGATTGAAATCTATCCTTACTTTCGAAAGTATGGTCCGTATGAGTTTAAATTATATCGATCAAGCAGTATGAGGTTGCCGAAAGACATCAGCTGCAAGCTCACAAAACCTTATGGATCAACGAATTCAATAGAACTTGTGCAAATTAGGAACCTCCACCTAGACTGTTGGGAAGGAAAAACAGAGAAAGAATACAAAAAGATATTGGGAAGTCAATAAGGAAGCAATAACTGAGATATGCAAGCAATACAACGAGGTGGCTAAAAATAGGCTTGTCGAAAAGATTACGTGTGAATTTGGCGGCATTACCAGAACATATCACTTTAAATCTTAAAGGCATACTAGATGAGCAGAGGCTCAGTAGATCCGGCTTAGCTCAATCTTTTATTGTCTTTGCGTATGACTAAGAAACTATTATTCGAAATCACAGATTACCGATACCTCCGGTATCATTTCTCTTTGTGATGTACTGCGCTAGCTGTACTTCCAAGATCTGTCGCAAAATGGTTCATATCGGAGCTTGAAACGCTTGCCCCAGTTAACAATATTTTTCGATTCGGTGTCTACTTACCCCTTCATTTTCCTTACAATCCACTTAAGACATTGAGATACATAATGCGAACTTTCTACTCGTCTGAGTCCATATGCAGTATTTACTACACCACTCAGACGTCGATGCTTTTATAATGCCGTCACCTTTTTCATCGCTTAGTCTCTCATGCATATCGAAAAGCCACTTCACCACGTTGTTGGTTGCTTTGTCTTCAAACAAGGCCTTCTTATAATTCATGAGAGGGCACGCTTGTGGCTTGGATCCTGTCAAATTAACACGCGCAAGGTAGTGGAAGATGTCAAGACCTGCATCGAGATTAGCTAAAGCATCAAAATAGCGATCAAAATATATTTCATCACCGATGATCTCGATGTGTCTGGCAACGAGACACATCGACGATCATTGGCTTCGATGATTTAAATTAAGTCATGGGTAATCAAGACATCATAATTTGCCTGGTCTTTGACACCAAAAGTTTCGAGACCCTTGCGTTCAATCTGCGTGCGATCATCGGTGATGTAACTCTTCATTTCATTGTTCACAGATCGTTTGTTTGAGTCAAAATCCTCGTCCAGATTAATTGATAGCATACTTTGTCGGATTCTGTTAAACCGAACAGTGACACGCGTCATTGACGGACACACAAGAGTACTCTGAGGGACAATAACAAAATGATGTAATTCAATAATCTTACCGCACCCTGCGTTCCTTATTGAGTGGAATGATCTTCACCTTCACATGCGGCTTTTTAATAAGATGAACGAAGTTCTTCACAAAGAACTAATGAACGGATAAACGTCATCATTACTATCAGATAGCGCATATTCGATATGATCGAGCCACTCATCAACTCGATCTTGATTGATTACATACTTAGGATCATATACAGGAGGAAATTCGCTTAATATATTTAATACACGAGTATCGTTTTTTGAGTTTTGAAAGGACCATATGGATAAACTTCAGTATGTTTAAGATTTACTAAAGTGTCACAGCGTCGAGAACGACCCTCATCCTAAGGTGGGCGACTACTGGCACTTGTTGATCTCTGGCGAATGATCGAAGAGGATAAGAACTTTGACAAGGCTTCGTTTGACCATCTCGAAGAGCATGAACGGGGCTTTGTGAAGTACTGCTTAAAACAAATGCAAAGTTACTCCTCGAGGATTTTAAAAGTGCATATTAACAGCTTCTAAATGGTTAAGTGAAGCGTCTAAAGATGCTTGCAATGGATTTTAATGATGATTTTCGCTAATTAAAACGGAAATGAAGTCAATCCTTGACAAACGATACAAAAAAGGCGTGTTTTCGACCTCATACTATAGTCAAATCTTGCGTCTGATAAAACTTTTGAAAACTTAGACTTAATCATTAATCTCGAGGTTGTATATACGATGCTCTACAAATCATGTAAAATCTCAACCAGAAAGAATCCAAAGTACCGAGTGACTCTAAATACTGGAAAAACGATTGAATTAAGGGATCTCCTTCATGCGCCATGAGTTAAAAGCTCAGTGCGGTGATAAAGTAAGCATTCGTGCAAAGTGTGCAAAATTCAAGGTTTCATAAGCAACGATATCGTACTTACCCAGGCTATCCCATATACTTTTGTAATTACAAACAAATTGAGGCATTACCACAAAAATGAGCTTGAGCTGCTCTTTAAGGTTATTTAAATCGTCAGTCTCGAAATTGTGGCAAAGAAGCGATGGCGCGGAAATGGTTTCAGCTCGTGGGCGAGGGTGGGAACGCTCTGACTTCGGCTGATGCTGTTGTCGTGGATGTTGAAGATGTGGATTCGTTGCGAGATGCAGTAAAGGCGAAGTACATGGACAGTCATCTCGAAGGAATCGCTCCATCCGACCTCACCGTGTTCGCGAACCGAGTGCAGTTTGACGAGAACGGTAAGCCGTTGGATCCGCGGGATTCGTTGGCTCTTATCGATGAAAACGTAACGCTCATCGTGCAAGTACCTCAGCGCTCAGGTGTTATGGATGTTTGCGGTAATTTGAACCGAGTCCAAGTTCAATTCGCGACTGAAGAACTAAATAATCTTCTCAACAAAGATCCGGCAAGTTATAGTTTATTACAGTCGCCCGCTTGACGTCCGGAGAAGCGGTTCAGATCCGTACAAGCGCACGATCAGCGATCAAGTCTGGGACACGAAATGCCATTAAAATCCGTGAAGGGGTTCTACTGGATGGTCCACTCAATTTGAGCCAAGGTCAAGCGAGATTTGCCTTCAACTATGCCTATTCAAGTTCTGGTAATATCTTGGTTGCGAAAGTGTATGGTGCGTTGTTCAAGCAAGTGTTTCAGAGAGAAGTTGATGTCGATTGCGCGTTGGGAAGTCACGCGAATATTGTTAATTTTTTCAAGTCCTTTTCGATTGGAAATACCGAAATAGAGCAGCGGCATATTATCGTGATGCCGTTCTTTGCTCGGTGTGCTGCTGACTTGCTCACGCAACAGTCTCCAATTGATCTTCGAGCATTGATCACCATTGCGCACGATTGCTTTGAAGCACTTTGCCATATTCATTCGAAGAAGTATTGCTTCGCTGATTTGAAACCCGCGAATATTATGCTTCATTCTGGGGAACAAGGTGGCGCCACGCTGGTTGATTTTGGGGGTGCGGTGAGTCTTGGGGATCCCATTCTCGAGGTCACCGATCAGTTTTGCTTGGATGTGGGTAAATTGGAAGGATCGGAGCTCCTTGATTGGACATGCTTGGGAACGACCTTGGCGCAACTAGCGAATATTGACATTACCAAGTACCACTCCAGGCAGGATCTTGTAAAATCCTTGACAGACCGGCATGAACAGGTGGATCATCTCGTTGGCCGATTTATCATCAGTTGCCTCGAAAACCCGAGTGAAACTAGTGTTAAAGCAGTGCTTAATCGTTTGCCCATCTCTCGCTGAATCGTTTGCATATCTCCTTCTGCCGGTGCTCATTTACCAAGCTTTTTTGATCGCGCCATCATTGTCGAAAATGCGGCTCTTCGGTCTGTTGTGGGCATTCTGGAAGGAAATTGCTTATATCGCCGGGCACGAAGGAAAGTCGTGTTTGTGATGGTTGCTTTACGTTGTATCAGACAGAGCAAGTAGAGGAGAAAGAGGAAGTTCAGGTCCTTTCAACATCGACAGTAGTCATTTACTATTTCTCAGTAACTACGATATCCTAGATGCAAACAAAAATCAAACCGGTATGTATTATCGGTCAATCGGTAGTGCAGATATCGAAATCGAAGGACATTTGTTGATACAAAAGTATATTGGATAGCCTCAAAAAGTTCGATATCGTATCGCCCTATTTCGTCTTTTTTTCACCTTAAACTGCTGCCAGCATCCAAAATCACCGTCTGACTCGACACTCAATCCACAAGTTGCGCAACATAACCAAAGCAAAGAAACCGTTTTACGCATTTAGTATAGTTTCTACCAATTAATGCTTTGCAAGGACCGAATGGTAGAAGGCCTGGATCATCTTGGCGACTCGTTGACATCATCATGTGCACCTCAAGGGCAAGTCGTGGTGATTCAAGACTGCGTGGAAGCGAGTGGAGCCTTTTTGGTTCATCATTTCACGTCATTATTTCTAAAAGCTGGTCATCGCGTGTGTTTCGTGGCAAGCGCCAATTCTCCTGAACATTACGCAGCAGTTGGGCGCAAACTGGTACTGTGTGCATTGTGATACTGCACACTTGTACGTGACATTTTTCTCTAAATTGTGATTTTGGCTCGCAGAATGTCAATTTTGCGACGTGTCAAAGCAACAAACAGCTTCAAGTGCTAAATTGGACGAAACTAGAGGTGGAGAAGAAAGAAGCGACGTGGATGGACTTGTTTGACAATTTGAAAAGATTCAGCCACCAAGAAGATGGAGGTGCAGTGTCATTTGTGCTGGATGACGTCAGTGCGTTGAAGTGGCGGTTCGGAGAAGCGGCTTTACTCAAGTTTGGGCGATGCTGCAAAACGCTGACACACGAGATAAATGTACGTCTTAGTAGAATGAAACGAGGAGTCGCAATGTGCTTATTGAAAAAGAGCTGAAGGGTGGCGCCAATTTGGTTTTATTGACCCATGCGGACACTGATCTACGAACTTCAAGATCCTTGGTAAGACTGTAGAATTTTGGCTTGCAGTAATTTGATGAATTGCTAAGTTTGTACTTGATTCAAAAACAAGAGCCTAGCTCTCGCAGATTTAGCCACCGTCGTCTTGGCGACGCAGCCCCTGACAACAGGTTACTCCACGGACATCCATGGAACGGTATGGAGCAATTTATTGTGTGAAAGCTCGATGCTGACCCTCGTTTTGACACTAACAGCTTTTAATCCATCGTCAAAGTCAAAGCGAAAGTGTTCACTACCTCAACGAAGAACCAGCCTTGATTCCGTACAAAATTCTCGAAAGTGCGATCAAATTTCTATAACAGTCCTAGGATAAAATGAAAACGACATTTCAATAAAAACATGCCACAAATAGCAATTGCTCAATGAGCTTAGACTTTCTAATCGCAACTACAACAACGATGGATGAGCTCCCTGTGAAATCACGAGATACGTACACGCGACTCGCGCAAATTGGCCGGGGCACTTATGGTGACGTATGTACAACTTGGTTGCTCGTTCACCATTGAATGCGAGTCAAAGGGTCAATGCATGTTAGGTGTTTTTATGCATGCACAAAGAGACGGGGGATTGTGTTTGTACCAAAGAAATGGATCTGAGCTTCCTCTCATCCGAAGAGCGGTAAATGTTGAAGGATTTATTGTATGATTTGCTGCGCTGATGAATAATGGTGCGATGCATGTAGGAACCGTTGTTTTGTGGAAGTTAAAGTGCTCCAACAACTTCCAGCACATTCGAACATTGTGGGGTTTCGCGAAGCCTTTTGCACGCACGATCTTGATGAAGGGCTGCATACTCTGATCCTCGTGCTGGAGTATGTAGATGGTGGAGATCTTGCGCAGTGTTTGCGAGTGTCGTCAATGACCGAAGAAAATGCCCGTTTGCTTTTTACTGAACTTGTAAAAGGAGTGTCACATTTGCACAGGCATCACATTGTCCATCGCGATCTGAAGAGCGATAATGTCTTTCGGTTCCAATCCGGTCGAGTTGTTGTAGGTGATTTTGGCACTGCAAGGCAGCTTTTATCAACAGCTGGAGCCAATCAAGCCTTGAAAGACCAAGATTTTACGTCAACGGTAGTTGGTTCTCCGCTCTACATGAGTCCCGAGCTATTAGAAGGCAAGCTGCATGGGTTTGCTACGGACATTTGGTCTCTTGGCTGTGTACTATACGAACTACTCTCTGGAGGAAGACCTGCATTTGGTGCTGCGTCGTACCCTGGTGTTGTTTTTCGTATTACTCGAGGACAATACGATCCTCTAGATGCTGGACAGGTTTCAAAAGAAGCACGCGATCTGGTTGCGACCATGCTGGAAAAAGAGCCTCAAAATCGACCAAGCATCACGAAGGTCCTTCAATCTGCTTGGCTCGAGACGGGTGCTGGGACTAGGTTGAAGAATGAAGACGCTTTTGATCCCAAACTCTCTCCGACGCCTACAGTGATGCCAACAAAGTGCCAAGAAAAAGTTGCAGAGCCATACAACAGTGAAATTATTGCTCCAGGAACTTTCACGACTATACCTCCTCCAGCCCCTATTGGCATCAAAAGTGCAGATACGTCACTTGAAGTCACAGCGCCTCGAAATCAGAAGCGTGTGATTCGGCGAAACAACTACTCTCTTCGAAAGCGAAACAATCTATTGCAAAGCCGCGTTGCTTCACCTTTGATCTGGGTACATTACTATTATTGCTGTACATCCAAAGGTCTAACAGCTACTCTGTTTCTACAGCTGGACGAGCAGCCTCCGCCCCCACCAGCGCTTCCTACAAGGCATTCTTATGCTGCTGCTCTTTCAATGCCATTCAAACATTTTCACGAGCAGCAGCGCAATCTGTCCGAGCAGCCAACGACTGAGCTTGAGATTCGAGGTGTGCGACTTGCAGGGTCAGTGGAACCGCATTAGTCAGTCGACGCTGTTACTCTAAAATTACAGTCTCTTTGTGCATGCATAAAAACACCTAACATGCATCGCAACCTTTGATTCGCATTCAATGGTGGACGAGCAACCAAGTTGTACATACGTCACCATAAGTGCCTCGACCAATTTGCGCGAGTCGCGTGTACGTATCTCGTGATTTTACAGGGAGCTCATCCATCGTTATTGTAGTTGCGATTAGAAAGTCTAAGCTCGTTGAGCAATTGCTATTTGTGGCATTTTCTGATTGAAATGCCGTTTTCATTTTATCCTAGGACTGTCACAGAAATTTGATCGCACTTTCGAGTATTTTGTACGGAATCAAGGCTGGTTCTTCGTTGAGGTAGTGAACACTTTCGCTTTGACTTTGACGATGGATTGAAAGCTGTTAGAGTCAAACCGAGAGTCAGCGTCGAGCTTTCACACAATAAATTTGCTCCATACCGTTCCATGGATGTCCGTGGAGTAACCTGTTGTCAGAGGCTGCGTCACCAAGACGACGGTGGCTAGATCTGCGAGAGCTAGGCTCTTGTTTTTGAATCAAGTACAAACTTAGCATTTCATCAAATTACTGCAAGCCAAAAGTCTACAGTCTTACCAAGGATCTTGAAGTTCGTAGATCAGTGTCCGCATGGGTCAATAAAACCACATTGGCGCCACCCTTCAGCTCTTTTTCAATAAGCACATTGCGGCTCCTCGTTTCATTCTACTAAGACGTACATTTATCTCGTGTGTCAGCGTTTTGCAGCATCGCCCAAACTTGAGTAAAGCCGCTTCTCCAAATCGCCACTTCAACGCACTGACGTCATCCAGCACAAATGACACTGCACCTCCATCTTCTTGGTGGCTGAATCTTTTCAAATTGTCAAACAAGTCCATCCACGTCGCTTCTTTCTTCTCCACCTCTAGTTTCGTCCAATTTAGCACTTGAAGCTGTTTGTTGCTTTGGCACGTCGCAAAATTGACATTCTGCGAGCCAAAATCACAATTTAGAGAAAAATGTCACGTACAAGTGTGCAGTATCACCATGCACACAGTACCAGTTTGCGCCCAACTGCTGCGTAATGTTCAGGAGAGTTGGCGCTTGCCACGAAACACACGCGATGACCAGCTTTTAGAAATAATGACGTGAAATGATGAACCAAAAAGGCTCCACTCGCTTCCACGCAGTCTTGAATCACCACGACTTGCCCTTGAGGTGCACATGATGATGTCAACGAGTCGCCAAGATGATCCAGGCCTTCTACCATTCGATCCTTGCAAAGCATTAATTGGTAGAAACTATGGTTTCTTTGCTTTGGTTATGTTGCGCAACTTGTGCAATGAGCTCTGGAACGGGAATCCTGTCTCGAGCCGTGCGCGGGGGCTCTTATCGCTTTGTGCAACGTCTATTGACCTTTGCTGCCAATTCGATAGTGCTCCGTCGAGTGCACATCAATGTAGCTGGTGCTGTGACGGTCCGCTTGGAGCTCGTCCTGGCCTCGATCTTTTTCCTACGGGATGGCTTTCGCCTGGCATTCCTACGAGTGCCGTCGCTCGAGTCGAAACATGTCCATCAGGAAACGTTGCACATCCAACAATTGGTGAACACTGCGTGGCTATCGACGGCCATCAGTTGGATCGTAGCGGGCTTGGTTCTCACACAGTCGGTAGTCGGAAGGGAGACTGGTTTTTCAAAAGATGACTTGGGGAATCGATATTCGACCGTGCTGGCCATGTACTGCGGTGCAGCCATGATCGAAGCAGTGGCCGAGCCAATGTATTGTCTGGCGCACGCCAGTGTGCTCGTGAGCTGGCAAGTGACCGCGCAAAGTGCCGCGTTTTTAGTCCGAGCAGTGGTCCAATACGTCGGCGTGATGGTACTGGAGTTAGATTTGATAGCGTACGGCATTGCCGAGCTATCGCACGCCTTGACGCTATTGATGGTGTTTGCATTATGTTTTTATACGCGAATTCATCAACAATCAAGGGCAAACAAATTTGCCTTGACGAGGATGGGCCAATTGCTACCCCGTGACACGAAAGAAGGTTGTTTTCAGTGTCATCCAGAGCTGATGATGCGGCTAGTGCCATTGAGTGTGCAGAGTGGGGTCAAGTATCTCTTAGCCGAGGGCGACAAGTGGATTTTAACGACATTGGCATCGCTCCAGCATATGGGGGTTTACGGGTTGGTGTTTAATTTGGGGTCCCTCGTTCCTCGGATTGTTTTCTTACCCATTGAAGAAGCGACGAAAACTGTGTTCAGTAAACTAGCGCTTGAGCTCAAGCAAAAAAGCGATCGTAAAGACAAAGAACAGAGTCTCGCCGATGGCCAGGCCTTCTTGCTAGTGTTGCTCAAGGTACAAAACGTGATTGGATTGGTGTTTGGCTGCTTTGGTACTACGTATGCAAACACGTTGGTACTGCTTCTCTATGGAGCCGAAAAAGTGCAGCAAGGCGTGGGTGCTGCACTGGCCGCTTACTGCCTGTACATTCCATTTCTTGGGGTCAATGGAGTTTGTGAAGCTGTTGTTCACGTCATTGGAGACGATCACGAGCTCATGCGACTAAACAAAATGCTTGGCGTTTTCTTTGTCCTTTATGCGGCAATGGCGTTAGTCTTCATGCAAGGGCTTGCGTGGGGAACGTTTGGGCTCATTCTGGCAAATTGTGTCAACATGGCGTGCCGCATCTTCTACTGCTTGACCGTCCTGGCTTCATACTTTCGTCACGTAGCTTTACATGCTCGATTGAGCAATGCTTTTTTAGACGGAATTGCCTTTTGGTATCAATCGCTTCCGAATCAGCTCGTTCTTGGTGCTTTCTTCTCTTCATTGGTTGTGACGACAATATCTCGGCACATTCTGGTGACGAAAGACTCCGACTCTTTTGTCGGTCACGCGATGCATGTTGCTGTGGGTATACTCTGCTTTAGTGGGACAATGCTGACGCTTTTGATGAAGGAGCGTCATCTTGTGGATGTAAAACTCGCAACGTTGCGAGGGCGAAGCAAGTCTCCTAAAGGTGAGGAGCGAGATAAAAAACTTAAGCATAGTTGAAGTCAATAGACGTCTTCCAGTCTGGTGTCAGGTCTGGTTTCTGTGAATTGCGCACGTCAATCCTATTTAGACCGGAAATAGTGAATGGTCGCTCTTCGGAAGGTCATAAAGCTTCCTCTGCGCCTCCCTTGTGCAAGGTGCTGGGTGATCCCGTCACACCCGATACCAATCCTACGCTCACGCGGTACCTGAAGCTTCCATCAAATTGATCATAGAATGGACACCATTCGAAGAAAAAGCTTGCACTGCTCAGACGACTTTCTAGCTTCAAGGCATGTCATTGCTAAACACGCACGACCTTCCGTTCGATTGACGGAGCAAGACATTTGACAGCCAGTCATATCACCACCTTTGCTGTGTGTTTGAAAAAGAGTCTGGGCAATTATAGCCCTTAGACAATCTGTTGGTTGTCGAAGTTGTTGCTATCTTCCCGAAGGCAAAATCCTCAAAGATCTTCCTTAGCGGGTAGCCACGTTTTGCCAGCTGCCAAGTGCGGGAGACGCTAAAGAAAAAAAAGGTAGCGTTTTTAATGTAGATAATATCGTATCAAGGCTGGGTAACATATCTAATCAAGGTTGGAATGCTCCACAAGAAAAAAAATTCGCCGCGGTTACATAAGACCACAAGGTACTTCGTTATAGGTGGGCAACATAGCTCCGCTTGAAGCGATAGAAGATACGTATATGAAAGTCTTTGGGTTCTTCGTGCTCTTACCAAGTGGCTGGCTTGTGAAGATTATAGGCAATTTCATTGTTTTCTGTGTCCTGAACGAGCTTATGTGCCAGTGCTAAGAAAATTCAAGCCAAAGTCGGAACTTACAACGTTAAATCTTTATAGAGCACTGTATGAAAATGTACAAAGTGGGTAGGACTTGAAGGGCTCAAAGCTCGGAGCTCTCAACTTATTCATAAGCCGAAATCATCTCAGATATGTTACTAGAGACGGGAACCCTTTAAGAAAATGAAATTTGTTTTCCACTTTTGCCAAAGATGTAGCGTAAGTTACGCCTTTGCTCAAAGTCCACGGATGATATGGAAATGCGGTAATTCCGAGTTCAAAAAATATGCAGGTAGAAGAATTTCCTTGGTGCCGCTTTGTCACACGATAATGGATACTAGCACGCGATCAGTGTGAGCCCACTGAAGCCTTCTTCGCCGATTAGGCAAAGAGTGACGTAATGTGAGATGCGAAATCTTCGCACTCATCACCGACATTCTGTGTTCGAACACCGAAGAGAAAGTGGTGACTAAATTATGCCTACAAAATGCTAAAAAATTTGAGTAAACACTCATGCCAAGGAAGAACATGATATTCAATGAACTATCGGGCTTTTATTTGTACAGTGCACTAAGCTTGGTAGATGGCGATCATCAAAGCTGAACGAAAAGAGTAAATACCCCTCACGATGCGATGAGTGAGCCTAAAGACATGCCATGGGAGGGTTTAGTAATACCACAACTACTATTTGAAAAACCTCGATGGCTTATAACTAGACATTTTTTTCTAGTGTAAAACGGACCCATTTTGACGGCTCTAAAAAAATCTGTTTGCTACGAAGGCCATAAGTTATTAGGCTACTAGGATCAATAAAAGTTATGCAAACATCGACGAATAATGTATGCGGCAGAAAAGATTAAAAACTTCGGCTGCTCTGTAAGCATAGCAGGTGAAGGAGTTGAGGTCGTGATCAACCCAACTAAATTTCTTCTACCCGTACAGTGGTGATAACGCGAAATTGCAAGGCCTTTGCCTGTGTACAGTAAGAAGACACCAGAGAGATCTAGCAAGAAGATACTTTTGATCGCGTCAAAAAAGCTTGCAGATGACTACTTTTAAACACAATGAAGTCTATCTGTTCAGGATTGTTTCCCTGGTCAGAATTCGGATGTTTGGTCACTTTGATAGGGTAGCTGCTAAAAAATATCATACCATAGGACGCGAATTGAGTGTTTATTCAAAGGAGCACCAAATTTATCAAGTGTGTAATAATCAATTAAGGTATTTTTTTTGACCATTTTACCCATCGTCTACAAAATAGGTAATGCAATGGGTAATGCAACACTTCTGAACACCGGAACGACCTTCGTGCAACACTTGCTTTAGTTTTTGAATAGAGGCAACAGAAGTTTGGTCTCTTTCGCCTCAACTTTTTGCTCGAGCGGGGACACCAATTCTTTTTTAGTACAGTCGTTACTGTGGCAAAAATCGTAAACTTTCGCGTACATGATCTGGAGCTTCACAAAATACGCATTTCGCAACTGATCCTCGGACGCCTTTGCCACAAAAGTTGGGTCCAACGCCTTATTCACGTCACGCAATGGCGACCTACCCGCCAAATGTGAGAGATGATTTGTGGCTTTTTTGCCGGTTGGAATCGAACCACTTTGCCAGTTAACCATATTATACATCACTACCGCCTCTGCCAGCGACATTCGAGGGGGCATCTTAGGAATGTCAAGAAATTTCTTGTGCATTTCCAAGTATTCAGGATACCGAGGGTCGTCTAGCTTAACTTGTCTATCATAAACGCGTTGTTTTGCAGTCGTCAACTTCTTCTCGATGCGGCGTTGCGTTATCGCCGGCAAACGGTCGACTTTTCTCTTGAGCTGAGGCGTATGACTGTGATCAACGGTACCTAATCTGAGACTAAGCCAGTCTTTTCCCTCTGCAGCGAGATCCATTGCGTCCTTTGACAAAACGTTTGCCTTTACGCGCTCTTCATTGGTCGCAGAGTGCGCCAAGCCGTCTCGAAGATACCGTTTAGGTGATGTTTTAGTACTCTTCCCACCGATAGCCACGACGTTCAGGTATGGTTTCGAAACGTCAGTTTGGTCAATTTCTGTAGCTGTCTGGCTGCGTCCTAGAAGAAGCGCGATCGCTGTGTAAAACGCGCCGCGCATGATGGCAATTGAAATTTTCCTGGATCAGTTTTTGACTTGATCAAAAGTAATTGTTTGCCAGGTTTCGAATCTGTCTATAATTGTGGATTTTGTACTTTGTTGTTTTTCTATGGAATATACAGAAAGTATAGCCCGCAAAATATACCACCGAAATCTGTATTGAATGTGACAAAATGGTCCACTCCGTAGCTCAGTGTATTCATGTCTTAAGGCGGCTAATTCGAGTCTATATAGCTCTTTAAAAATGGCTCAGCAGGATTTGCCAACTACGGGTGATGTCCTTGTATGTCTAAACTGGTAGCCTTTCAACGTAGTCGCAATAAAAGATAGCTGCACCATGAAAATGTAATTGTGTTCGTTGAATACGTACTCTTAGTTTGCAAATGCTATGACCTGTACGAAAAGTATATTGTTTTGTAGTGGGCTCATGCGCAAGAGGCGGTGGCCTATCCGAAAATGCACAATCTTGATAAGTGGCGCCAAGTGCGCAGCGATTTGCCAAAAAATTGCCAGTTTGGACGGTAGCTAGATTTGGTGGTGGGCAACAACCTGCAGAAATTTGAAAAGCATGGGATATCACATTTTTTTATTTTTACTGGTGCGCAAAAGGTTTATGCTATGAGTACAGAAGAGGGATGTGCTGGAGGTGGACTCGTGCCATAAGCGTCTAAGCAGGTTTAATTGAAAGAAACTGACTGGTTTACTTGAAAACTGACGACCTGGTCGGTATTACCGATGTGTGCTATTGGAATTATTAAGTTGTAATCAGATCATAGCCACAAATAGTAGCAGGCGGATGGACAATGAGGATGCGGACCCGAACCGTATGTTCGCGATGGCTACGATATACAATAAAATAGCCGGCAACGGCACAACGTTGATCAACCCCAAATGCTACATAAACAGCGAAGCATATGCTACTGCTCAGTGTGTCTGCAACCCACTCTTCACTTTCTGATCTGCACTGTGTGCTTGTTTGCCGCCGTCGGCAGCGAGGGTCGCTCCTTCAGTCTTCTCGTTATACACGAAATCGTCGAGTAGACACGTCATAATTTTAGTGGCGTCGGTGCTCGTAGGTCTTGTGGCTGCTGTCGCCAGTAGCCTTTCGTAAGTCTACCGTCTTTCATCTTTGTTAGCAACTTTTTTTTCGCAGTAACCTTCTCTACTAACAATAAGAGCGATCATTGTAAACGAGGGCGACAGATTATGCAATCAGGAGTAAAATCTCCAAAAAAACTTACGGCCCTACTTTCTTGTCATTTTTACAGTCTATGAAGCAACATTTGAATCACACGCGTCGCTAACAGTGGCCACACTTAAATGTCTTAAGTTTTACTGTGTTACAGAAGGCGGTAATAATCGCAATGATACCACGTATCCATCTGACGCTACAAACATATCAGGGCGTCACCACCTATGGCTGTAAAATACCGCTTTGCCAGTTTCAGAGTGCTGCACAGACTTAAATGAGACGTATGCGCGAAGAATAATCCAAAGTAAACACAAATCAATACGCTTTAACACTAACAAGTTTGATTTAGCGAATTTGTGATGGTGACGATCAATTCCACTTTTATCATTAAGTTAATTTCTCGATTTAGCAAAATTTCCATTACCACCATGCGCGGCGCATTCTACATAGCGATCGCGCTTCTTGTAGTACGCAGCCGTACAGCTACAGAAATTGACCCGACTGACATTTCAGAACCATACCTGAACGTCGTGGCTATCGGGGGTGAAGATACTAGAACAACACCTAAACGGTATCTTCGAGACGGCTTGGCGCACTCTGCGGCCAATGAAGAGCGCGTGAAGGCAAATGTTTTGTCAAAAAGCGCAAAGACGCTCGCTGCAGAGACGGAGGACTGGCTTCGTCTGAGCTTGAGTATCGGTGGTCACAGTCATACGCCAAAGTCCAAGCGAAAAGTCAACCTTTCGCCGGCCAAAAGGCAAAGCGGCATCCGCAAGAAGTCGACGTCTATAAATAAACGCAATTATGATAAACGAGTTCAGGCAGACGACCCCCGATTACCTGAATACTTGCAAATTCACCAGACATTTCTTAAAATTCCTGGTATGCCTCGCGAAATGTCGCTGACAGAGGCGGTAGTGATGTATGGCATGGTTAATCGGAAAGTGGCGTCAAAGCCAGGAACCAAAAAGAACAATAAGCCTCTTTTACGTTTGATGGAGAGGTCGAAATGGGAAGACTTTGAAAATGCGTTGGGCCCAATGTTTATGCGGCTTGCGCCCCAAGAGGAGATGCGGAAGGAGTATCTCCATAGACTTCACACCATGTACGCGAAAGTCTACACTTTTTGCCACGCTCACCCTAGTGCGTGTACGAACAAGAGAGCGGTCTCCCCGCTCGAAAAAAAGATCAAAGTGCAACAGACCAAAGCCTTATTGCCTCTATTCAAAAGCTAGGGCAATTACGTTTTTCTCAATGATATGATCACGAAGGTAGCAAAAATTTCAGCATTTTTAAGCAATAATGTGCCATTTTTAAGGTGTGCGGTGCTTATTCTTCAAAGCTCAGCGGCGCACCTCAACAATGATGGTGTCGAAAGACGCAACACCTTCCACAGTCCCTCTGACTGCTCGACAACTCTAGGATCAGTGTCATCCGCCGACATAGACAAAACCTTGGCGTTTAAATGCTAAGTAATCATCAAGACATTTAAAGTAGCAATGGTGACTGGCACATGACAGTTGTCACCTCGTTGCAGGTGCGTGTGCGAGGTGATAGAATACTTTGGCACAGAGAGTACAAGCGATACCTGTCCACCTTTAAAGAAAGGATCGAGGCTGTATACTTTTATATACTTCGAGAGTCACACTCCACTTGAGCATGGCACATTTGTAGCAACAGGGGCACCGATAAAGGCAGCGAGTTGCCGAAAAATTGCAATGCATCCTCAGGCGAGGCTAAAATGTGCAGACCGGGGAGTTGGATATGTATCTAATGGTAACTTGCAGAAATTAGAATAGCGTGCTTCGTATCCAGACAAGTACTGGTATATGTACCCCAGCTCAAAGCTTTGTGCTGAGAAAACGAGGGAACGGACTCTGTGCCATGGGCAGACATCGACAATTTGGTCGGTATTATCTGTAGGGGTTATAGCAGCTAAATCTCTCCGCGATTTTAGGTACGAGGCAAAAGGATCAATCAAGCACCTGACGGATAGGATGCGAACGTGAACAGTACGTCTATGCTGATCGCAACCTGCAGTAAGGTAGCAAGCAACGGCACAAAAGCAGATATGGAGGCGGATTTAACGGATGAAAGCTCACGTCGACTAACTCTAAAGGTTACAAACACAGAAAAGCATGTGCTACCGCTTAGTATAGCCTCGACCGCACTCTCTACTCTTGGATCTGCACTGTGTGCTCGTTAGCTGCGAGCTTCCTTTCGAGGTCATCGCATCGCATCCTTAAGGATGCGGATACCAGAGGTCTCTGCAAGAGCACAATTTGCGCGTCCGACAAATGGCGAAAAGGTCGCACGATCTGTCCAAAAGATTCAGGTAGACAGTCTACCCGCGTAGATGTGGATTTGAATTACGACGTGCTCTTTCACTTTACTTGATCACACAACGTCTTGCTAGGAAAAAGGTACAGGATGATAAGAAATGCATCCATTGCATTATATCAATCGATTGATCTTGCAAAGGTGGTTCTGTATAAGTATGTGCATCGTTACTATATGCACAACCGAATAGCAACTCGAAAAGTTGTTGGAGTACGAAAGTTACAAACTTGTTGCCATATGAAGTGCAATTTGTCGTGGAGCTGTCACAAAACCTCGTGGGTGGTAGTTGATGACCGGAAGTATATGCATTTTCGGAGGCAGATTTAAAATATTTCAATACGCATTCCTGTGACCCTGTCACGTCCTAGACAAATTCGTTTTGATCGTCGCACCCGAAAAACTCAAAGCCTTCTTATACATACAGTGGCCACCATTATATCAAAATTAATCACTCTTGAATTCCATAAACGTCTGATCTATTTAGGACGTTCCGCGTTGGTCAGCTTGAAGGGGACACGGATATGTTCTTTCATTGTCATTGTTCACGTCTCAGAGGTTTGTTCAAGCTCCAAGTCCATTGATTAACTTCGTCGTGAAAAAAATAGTAGCGGGTGTTCTCGCTCAAGAGAACACAGCGACTAGTAAGCACTAGAAAGCTTACTTAAATTTGTTGATTTTTTTCAATATTCCCACGAAAAAAATCTGGGAAGTAAAGGCAAAACAATACCGTATCGGAAGACGCAAATAGAGTACTTGTTCAATGTAGCAAAAAATCTCGTATTTGCGGCAAGCAAAATAACTGTATCAGTAATAATGCCTAAGCCTTAATACACTCACACAGTGACAATTACATCCAAATCCCGTGAACGTAAAGCTTTTTAGTCAAAGTGTGCTGCCGTCAGTCAAGACCTTTTACCTTCTTTACCCATCCTGTGCATTGTCCAAAGAAGGTCATTTCAATCAATCGGATTGTTCCGTAGCTTTATGCAACACTTGCTCTAGCTCTTAAACAGAGGCAATTGAACTTTGGTTTTTTGCACCTTACGCTTTGGCTCGAGTGGGGAGAGCGGGCTTTTATTGGTACACTCAGCACGATTGGCGCGGCAAAAAGCATAGACTTTCGCGTACATGGCCCGAAGTTTCCAGAAATACTCATCTCGCATCTCTTTCTGGGTTGACGCAATCAGCACAAACATTGGGTCCAACGCCCTTTTCAAGTCTGCTGAAATATTCGATCTACCCGCCAAACGTAAAAGATTTTCTTCGACTTTATTGGTTGATGGACCTGACCCATCTTTCCAGTTAACCATGCCATACATCACTACCGCCTCTGACAGCGACAATTCGTGAGGCATACCAGGAATGTTTAGAAATTTCTGGTGTATATTCAAGTATTCCGGCAATCGCGGGTCCGATGGCCTTATCGGCCTATTATAAACGTGATGTTTCAAAGTCGTCACCTTCTTGCTGATGCCGCCTTTACTTTTCAGATTGACTTTTCTCTTGGATTTTGGCGTATGACTGGGACCACGGGTACTCAAGCTCAACCGAAGCCAGTCTTCCCCCTCTGCAGCGAGCGCCTTTGCGCTCTTTGACAAGACATTCGCCTTTACGCGCTCTTCATTGGCCGAGAGTGCCAAGCCGTCTCGAAGATACCGTTTGGGTGTGGTTTTAGTACCCTCACCACCGATAGCCACGACGTTCGGGTATGATTCTAAAACGCCAGTTTGGTTAATTTCTGTAGAGGTTCGGCTACGTACTATAAGAGGCGCAATCGTTATGTAGAATGCGCCGCGCAAGGTAGCAATGAAAATGTTACTAAATCAGTTAAATTCAAGATTTGCTGATAATCAGTGTCCCTTTAATTGCAAATGGTGCCACGACAAATAAAATGCTATTATATGCCAAAAACTTTGATTATACCAATAAAAATTACATAGAATTAAGCTTTTATGGCGTAAAGGTGTCAGATCGACGTATGAACTATATTTTTAAAATAAAAAATATAGGTTTCATCACTCTTTGTAATAGAAGTGCATCGCATATAGTTGTCTAGAATGCGATGGCATCCGCCCAGTATAATCAACACATACCAAAATCTCGAAGCGCAAACCGCGGCCGACAATTGGGAAATGGTCAAACGATCTATTAAAAAGTTCAGGCAGGCAATCCATTTTCGGTGTGCTGTTATACGTTGCGCGACCACACAGCACCTAGCAAGAAAATAGCTATAAGATAATAAGACATGGAATAGATATTGTATTGTATTGTATTACGTTATCGCGTTGCCAAGTTATGCACGTGCTAGGCTCAGTCTGGCTAGTCCACGGCATAGAGTAGTGTCCGCATACGTCGGGTCTCGTTCGGCGGGCAGTGCAGCCAGCACCGAGGTCGTGAGGGTCTTCCATTATTTTGCTTAGCTCTGACTTGGTAAGAGCCCAGGTGGCGCTCTGGTGCTGGAGACCGTCGCATCGAGGGTGAGACTCGTTAAAGACCTGCAGATGCCCGATGGCACCTGCCCGAAGCGCGCGAGCATTTAGCCCCCGCGCTTGGAAGGAGGGTGGAATAGATACATTAAAGAAATCAATTTATCTTAGAAAGTGAACTCTTAATAAGAAATGTACATTTATACCAAACTAGAAATTTTTTTAACAGCTTGCCATTCGATGTGCACTTCGTATGGCAATTTTTAATAACAATGGTGTAATGGCAAATGAAGCAATTATTTAGAGTCGCGTCAATTTTTTTGTTTTTGCGGCAAGATAACTGGCCGTAACACTAGACTCACACGGTAGCAATTGAACACAGTTTTGCGCACGTGTAGGCTTCGGACTCTGGAGCGTGCCATCTTTTATCCAAGAAGCTTATCTATCCTGTGCATTCGTTTGGAAAGTTAAGTATATCAGTTGTCCTTATTCTGAAACGACGTCCACGCAACACTTGCTCTAATGTGTAACCGGAGGCAATATGACGTTAGCCCTTTGCGCCTTAATCATTCGCTCGAGCGGGGATACCGCTTTTTTGTTTGTACAGTCAGCAGGGTGAGCGTGGCAAAAAGCGTAGACTTTCGCGTACATGGTCTGGAGACTATGGAAATACTCATTCTGCATCTCCTCTAGGGACGCAATACGCACAAACATGGGGTCCAACGCCCTTTCAAAGTCTGCCAAATTCGACCTCTCTGCCAAGCGTAAAAGAGAGTCAATAATTTTTTTGGTTGCCGGACTTGACCCGTGTTTCCAGTTAACCATGCCGTACATCAAAACCGCCTCTGTCAGCGACATTTCGTGAGGCATACCAAAAATCTTGCGAAACGTCTGGTGCACTTTCAAGTATCCCGGTAATCGCGGGTCGATTGACACAAAATGTCTCTTATAAACGCGTTGTTTTGGCGTCGTCACCTTCTTGCTGATGTCGCCTTTACTTTTCGCCGGCGAAAGATTGACTTTTCTTTTGGACTTTAATGTATGACTGTGACCTCCGGTACTCAAGCTCAAACGAAGCCAGTCTTCCCCCTCTGCAGCGAGCGCCTTTGCGCCCTTTGACAAAACATTTGCCTTTACGCGCTCTTCATTGGCCGCAGAGAGCGCCAAGCCGTCTCGAAGATACCGTCTAGGTGTTGTCTTACTACCCTCACCACCGAGATTTACGACATTCAGGGATGGTCGTGAGATGGCAGGTTGGTCAGTTTCTGTAGCGGTTCGGCTGCGTACTATAAGAAGCGCAATCGCTATGTAGAATGCGCCGCGCATGGTAGCAATGAAAATGTTACCGAATCAGCTTAATTGAAATTTGTTGATCTTTCCTGATTATCAGTGACCCTTTGGTGTGCAAGAAAAGCAACATAGTAATTTTGTAAGGGCTGTGGTTATTCCTTCAAGCTAATCCTGATTTTGCAATCTAACAGTCCTTTTTGCAATAAAAGCTCGCATTGTCAGTAAAAAAGCTTTTCCTCCGAAACACATCTTCTCTGTATATCCGCTGTTCTGATAAATACGCAAAAAGCAACCCACTGTGACTAAAAGAATGCACCATGTCACACAGGAAGGTTGGCATTAACTCCGAGTGGGCTACTGGCGACAACAGCCACAAAATGCTACGCAGGCCAATGTCATAGAAAGAATGACGGGTCTTCTCGACAATTTCGTGTTCGCCGAGCCCAATGACGCCTTCTTTGACACATAGGTTGCTGATAGAGGGAGAATTCTCGCAGCTGCCGGCGGCAGACGAGAAAATGTGGTTGCAGCCATACTAGGCGGTAGCACATGATTCGCTGTCTTAAGGTTTGCTCACGTCACCTTTTTGAACGTTGAAAGTGCCTCCATATATGCACATGTGCCGTTGCCGACTACTTTACTGTACGTTGTGATAATCGCGGACGTTGGATTCGCTTTTAAGTCCATGTCGTCCAGAACCCTACGCTACCAGTCGTTGTGGAGTTTAACTCTTTAGCGCCTTCCTCGCGGAACTCAGTATAGTTACTATTACCCAGGTCGTCAATGCTTGGATTTTGTAACTGAAGATGGAGGGTACAGAGTCCACCAGAATACTCAGCACGACATTTCTCTGTTTTTTTAGGCACAAGGATTTTGCTCACACGAGCCTGGTACAAAGATTTGTAGTTGTCTGGGTACGGAACACGCATTTCACATTCCTGCAAGTAGCATTGAAGCTACCGTAGAAATCTGCAGTTTCAAAAATCGCCAGACTCAGGAGGGGTGTCACTCTCGTATCGTGTTGGCAGCCGCGGGAGTGTCTTCAACCATGGACAGCCACATGTTGCGATATTACTGTGGTGGTATTAAAGGTCCTTTGGCCTCAGTCTCCAGTGCGGCGCACCTCACCATGATGGTGAAGACGCAACAACTTCAAGTGCCCCTCCGACTCCTCGACGACTCCGGGATCAGAGTAATGCGCCGACAAAGACAATTCTTGGCGTCCAAAGGAGCAACCTATGGCTCGTCAGCCAACCAAGATATAAAATGTAGCAATGGCGACTGGCCTACGACAGTTGTCACCTCTTTTTAGGCGTGCAGTTTGGAATAAAAAATCCCAGGAGATATCTAAAACAACCCACGACAAATAAAATGCTATTACTTTTGCCAAGTACTACATCATATCAATAAGAATTAGATATAATTAAGCTATTATGGCGTGAAGGTGTCGGTGTACGCGAAGACCGGTATATACTACATCTCTAGAATAAAAAAAGGTTTAGGTTTTATCACTATTTTGCATAATAAAAAAAAAAAAAAAATCTTTTCGGAAAAGGTTGGGGTGACGCCCTTCTTCCAAGCGCGGGGGCTAAATGCTCGCGCGCTTCGGGCAGGTGCTCTCGGGCATCTGCAGGTCTCTAACGAGTCTCACCCTTGACGCGACGGTCTCCAGCACCAGGGCGCCACCTGGGCTCTTACCAAGTCAGAACTACACAAAATAATGGAAGACCCTCACGGCCTCGGTGCTGGCTGCACTGCCCGCCGAACGAGACCCGACGTATGCGGACACCACTCTATGCCGTGGACTAGCCATAGAGCCTAGCACGTGCATAACTTGGCAACGCGATAACGTAATACAATACAATACAAAACAAAATCTTTCATTTCGAAGTGCATCGCATTTTTTCGGATACTAAAGATCTCAAATACAGCGCAATCTGCGCGGCCGACAAATGGAAGTTAATTTAACGATATATCAGAACCTTCATGTAGACAGCCCATCCGTGTAGCTAAAGTATTAATTTTGGTGAATTGTCATACGTTGCGGGATTACACAACATCTAGCAAGAAAATAGAAATGCAATAGATACATTGAAGAAATCAATCTATCTTATCTGTGCAATCTGTTGAGAAGGTTTAGTATAGCAGTTGTTCTCATGCTAAAACGACATCCACGCAACACTTTCTCTAGCGTGCAAACGGAGGCAATATGACGCTAGTCCTTTGCGCCTCAATCATTCGCTCGAGCGGAGATACCGCTTTTTTGTTTGTACAGTTAGCAGGGCGAGCGCGGCAAAAAGCGTAGACTTTCGCGTACATGGTCTGGAGACTATGGAAATATTCATTTTCCATCTCCCCTTGGGATGCAATTCGCACAAACATGGGGTCCAACGCCCTTACAAAGTCTGCCAAATTCGACCTCCGTGCCAAACGTGAAAGAGATCTTGCAACTTTTTGGGTTGTTGGACCTGATCCATCTTTCCAGTTAATTATGTTGGAGAATCGACGCCTCGACCAGCAACTACATATCGGTAAGTACCGGTATCTGCAATCAGTTGATGACTACTTAAAATTAGCACTTATAAATATATTCACTTTTGCAATTTGCCAACTAGTGCCCAAGTAACATTTTCAATTGGTTATGAGCCCAAGCCCCGCCGACTCTGCCTTCCCGCCCCCTGACTCTGCCTTCGCATCCATGGACGCGTCTACGCCAAGCCGGAATAACAAGTTCGACGGTACCAACTTCCACAACTGGAAATTCAAGATGCAGATGGTGTTGGAGGAGAAAGATCTGTGGGACGTGGCAAGTGGCGAGATTAAGTTGGAGCAATGCGTCACTTCGCTGGACCAAGGAACCTATAAGAGGAAGTCACGCAAGGCGCTTGCGATCATCTGTCTCGCGATGGAAGATTCGCAGCTGCCACTGGTTCGTTCTGCGACTGGCGCGCATGATGCATGGTCAAGACTCGAAGGACATTTCGAGAAGAAGAGCCTCGCCAATCGACTCTTCCTTCGTCGACGTTTCCTGACAGCAACAATGGATGAAGGTGATGATGTGCTTCAGCACATTAACAAGTTGAAGACACTAGCGGAGCAGCTTGATGCGATCGGGGCTCCGGTTAGCGAGGACGACTTGGTTATCACGCTTCTGAGTAGTTTGAGTGAATCGTACCAATTTCTCATCACGGCACTAGAGTCACGTGCTTATTCATTGACGTGGGATCTCGTGACGTCTCGGGTACTACATGAAGACATGAAGCGCAAGGAACAGGGTGGCGGCATCGATGGAGCCGCGCACAACCAAGGGCAAGCGTTCATGGCTAATGATAACAACAAGTGCAAAGGACGTCTTGTGCAGGCGAAGACAAGTGGATCTTGCCATTACTGTGGGGAACAAGGTCATTGGATTGCCAAGTGTCCCGCGCGAATTCGTGATAATGCGGAGCGGCAAAGGCCACAGCGTGCGAATGTCGCACAAGTTGAAGATGTTTCTAGCGACTTTCTATTTTCGGTGGGTGGTGACACAAGTGCTACCAAGTCAAGCAGTGTTTGGCTGGTAGACTCGGGTGCAACTCAGCATATGACGTACTCGAAAGAGTATATGATCAACTACAAGGTCATGTCTCCGGTGGACGTACACCTCGCTGATGACGGTATTGTTCAAGCGGTTGGAACGGGTGACATAGTTATGTCAATGCAACCACCACGTGGAATCAAGAAAGGTGTACTTACACGTGTGTGGCACATTCCAAAACTACTGCGAAATTTGTTTTCAGTGGGCCGTTTTACGAAGGATGTCGGACCAGTTACCTGTGAGCGAGATGGTTGCTTTGCAAATGCAAAAGGTTTGCGATGGCAGCTTGGTGCTCGCGAAGGAAAGGGTTTGTTCAAGCTCTGCATGACACCAATTCCAGCTGAGACGGCAAATGTGACAACTTCGATGGGATGCCATGGGGACACCAATTCGTACCTCTGGCACCTTCGACTTGGTCACATTGGCTTTAGTGGATTGGATGTCATTGTTAAGAAAAACTATGGAACTGGTATTGACAATGCGTCTGTTAAGCAGTGGGAGGCGTGTGACGGATGTTCGCTTGGCAAACAAACGCGTACAAGCTACATCAAGTCATCACCTAACCGTGCGAAACAAGTGCTGGAGGTCATCCACAGTGATGTTTGTGGCCCTATGCGGACGCCTACTTTTTATGGAAAGCGATATTTCGTCACATTTATTGATGACAAATCACACTTTTGCACGGTATACTTGCTGCGCAACAAATCCGAAGTTTTTACCAAGTTTGCTGAATATGTCGCGCTTGCTGAAACGCAGACCGGATATCGAGTAAAGTCGCTTCGCAGTGACAATGGTGGAGAATATACATCGCACAGAATGGCCAAGTTTTTCAGTGACCGGGGAATCGCTCAAAAGTTTACCCCGCCGTACACACCACAGCTGAATGGAGTGGCTGAGCGCATGAACTGAACGTTGGTTGAGTGCGCGAGGTGCATGATGGAACACGCTGGATTACCAAAAATTTACTGGGGCGAAGCAGTTATGACCGCTGCATTCCTACGAAATCGTTGTCCTACACGCGCTGTTTCTCACGACAAGTCACCTCACCAAATTTGGACCGGTAAAAAGCCATTGCTGGCAAACCTTAAGGTGTTTGGTTGCCACGCATTTGTCACGGTTCCCTAAGAAAAACGCACCAAACTTGATGCAAGGTCGGTACGCTGCCGCTTTATCGGTTATTCCGAGCATGAAAAAGCGTATCGTTTTGAGGAACTACAAACTCGTCGTGTGCTAGTCAGTCGCGATGCCAGGTTTATGGAAATGGTCTTTGATACTGGGAAGCGTGATTACTGCAATGAAGAGGTTGTCATCGAAGATGTCGAAGAAATTGATGAAGAATCACAAGAAGAAGAGGCAACTTCTTCCGATGTTGACATTGAGGTGGGCAGGAAACGTCACCAACGAAATGAATCGCTCGAGAAAGCAACAGAAATTCCAAGAATTAAGCGGCATACAATCTTCAGCAAAGGTCGTGGACTTAAAGAGATGTCGGCAGCAGCACAAGGCGGCCTACGTCATGGATTCAGTGGGAGAAATGCCGACTTCATTTAAGTCGGCTATGGAATCCAGTGACGCTGTAAAGTTGAAGGAAGCCTGTGACTCGGAGGTTAAGTCCCTGCATAAAAATCAAACTTGGGAGATTGTGCCATTGCCAAAAGGACGCAAGGCGATTGGATGCAGATGGGTTTTTCGCGTGAAAGAGAATCAAGACGGGAAAGTTGAAAGGTTTAAGGCTCGTCTTGTTGCTAAAGGCTTCTCACAGAAGTACGGCATTGACTATGATGAAACGTTTGCACCGGTGGCGAAGCTCACATCGATTCGGATCCTGTTTAGTCTTGCTGCCAAATACAGCCTTACACTGCATCAAATGGACGTCAAGACAGCGTTCCTTAACGGACCGTTGGATGAAGACATATACATGGAGCAACCGGACGGCTTTGTGAATCAAGAGCACCCGGATTTTGCTTGCAAGCTCAAGCGGTCACTATACGGCCTGAAACAGTCACCTCGCATGTGGAACAAGACCATCGACGAGTTCATGCTTAAGCTTGGGTTCAAGAAGCGTGGGTCAGACCACTGCATTTACTTGATGCGAAACGACCAAGCCATGACCTTTGTGGCTCTTTATGTTGATGATTTAGTGCTCGCAAGCAGCAGTGTCAAGATTCTACAAGATACCAAGCGAGCATTAAGTAATCGATTCGAGATGACTGATATGGGCCAGCTCAAGTTTTTCCTCGTAATTGAAATTGAGCAAGACAAGACAAGTGGAGTTATTTCGATGCGACAGAATAAGTTTGCAAGTGACATTTTGCACAATTTTGAGATGGATGCCAGTAACCCGGTCAAGACACCTCAAGATCCGGGCCTCAAACTGACAAAGAATATGTGTGAAGACGGTTGTAAGCACGACGTGACCATGGCTGGAGTCCCCTATCGAAATGCAGTAGGGTGCGTCATGTATCTCATGGTATGTACTCGACCAGACCTCGCGGCAGCAGTTGGAGTACTCAGCCAATTTGCGGCAGATCCATGTCCTACTCATTGGCAAGCACTCAAGCGGGTCTTCAGGTACATTCAAGGGACAAGGACACATGGTATTGAGTTCCAACCGGGCTGCGATGATGGACTTCGAGGTTTCACGGATGCAGATTGGGCTGGAGATATTGCAACAAGAAGAAGCACGAGCGGCTATGCGTTTATGATGAGCGGCGGATGCATCAGCTGGAGAAGCAAGAAGCAACGTACGGTGGCGCTGTAATCTACTGAAGCTGAATACATGGCGTTGTCGGAGGCAACACAAGAGGCTAGATGGCTAAAGGCTTTCTTGTGCGAATTGGGTGAGTTGACAACTGATGAAGCGGTTACAGTTTACGAGGACAATCAGGGCTCCATTGCATTGGCCAAGAACCCGGAATTTCACAAGCGCACCAAGCACATCGACATTCGTTATCATTTTGTTCGTGAAAAGGTAGAAGATGGCCAAGTGGTGTTGCAGTATTGCTCAACAAACGACATGATGGCCGACATGATGACCAAGCCAATCAGCGCTGTGCAGTTTCAAAATCTCCGGAACAAGTTGGGCATCAAGTCGCCAAGTGCTGACGAGTCGAGTGGGAGTGTTGGAGAATCGACGCCTCGACCAGCAACTACATATCGGTAAGTACCGGTATCTGCAATCAGTTGATGACTACTTAAAATTAGCACTTATAAATATATTCACTTTTGCAATTTGCCAACTAGTGCCCAAGTGCCATACATCAGTCTCGCCTCTTTCTGCAACATTTCGTGAGGCATCCCAGGAATCTTGCGAAATGTCTGGTGCATTTTCAAGTATGCCGGAAATCGCGGGTCGATTGACATATGTTTATCATAAACGCGTTGTTTTGGCGTCGTCACCTTCTTGCTGATGCCGCCTTTGCTTTTTGCCGGCGAAAGGTTGACTTTTCTCTTGGACTTTGGCGTATGACTGTGACCACCGGTACTCATGCTCAACCGAAGCCAGTCCATCGTCTCTGTAGCGAGCGTCTTTGCGCTTTTTGACAAAACATTTGCCTTCACGCGCTCTTCATTGGCCGCAGAAAGCGCCAAGCCATCTCGAAGATACCGTTTAGCTGTTAACTTAGTTTCCTCAACACCAATTGCCACAACATTCAGGTGCGTTTGTGAGACGTCAAGTTGGTCAATTGCTGTAGCTGCGTGCTATAAGAAGTGTGATCGCCATGTAATACCAGTATACTGATTATAAACCATATCGGTAAAATCGACCAGGTCCTGGACCGAAATCGAGTTTTACCGGCATATGGCGCCATGCATTGCTAAACCGCCATACTTGAGGAAAAGTGTAGGCAATTTCAAAAGCGTCTTAGCACTTTTAATCAGAAACGATTTATCACCTTGCTCACGCGCCCGTTACGAGGTGACAGTGTTCATGTGCCTGCCGTTATTGTGACTTTTGCTGTCTTGGTTGGTCGATGAGCCCTTTAATGTGACCTTAGACGCCGGGTATTTGTATGCGTCCGCTCACGATTTTGGTACTGGTGTCGTCTAGAGTCGGAGAGAGCAGTAAAAGGTGTTGCGTATTTTGACCATCATGGTGAAGTGTGCTGGACTAGAGGGTAAGCTCATAGGAGCTGCGATATCAACGCACATTAGACCAAAACGATGCCACATAACATGGTAATTTTTTTGCAACGTACTTTTAGTCACATCGATAAAAAATTTTGATAAGAAAGCCGCTACTTTTTTTAGCACCATTCGCGTGAATGAAAAGCACCATTAGAAATAACTTTTGCAATAGCACTGATCGAACTTCGACGCCTTAGACACCATTTCTCCCGTTAGGAATAATGACCAAGGACTTACATGATATACAAATAATTCGATCCAATAAGTATTTCTTCGCCAACTAAATGCAGCGCTGCTACAAGACTTTCCAGCTTTACAACGAGATCCTGTGTCAGGCTTATTGAACAACCTCAACCAGCTTCTTCATTGTGTTGTACTGCTAACTATCTGGGAAAGAACGATCTACTTATACGGACTCCCAAGCATCTGCAAGCATTAAGCACAAGCAACCTGACCAACTCTGATCCTGCTTGTTAGAGCGGTGTCAGCCAATTTTCACTTTCTTTCCCCTCTACTCGGCGCCAAACTTGTGCGACTAAATGTTCAGACCAAGCCACTTACTCGAGTATTTTAGCAAACTTTTGATGGCCTTGTCCTGAATTAGTGCAAGTCGAATTCAGCGCATTCACTTGAGCCCTGTTCGCAAGTACACAATGTAAACTTTTGCGTCTATTTTCACATGCCCTGCACCACCATGGACAAGTTAGCATCAGATTATGTTTGTACATAAGCCTTATCGTGCCAAAACAACTATGTCTTCCGACAATTAAGCAGCGCATACCTTTTAAAGGCCCAAGAGGCGTAAAGATCTACTCTCAGGGCCAACTGGCGGAGTGCCGACCGCGGCCAATTACAGGACACTTTCCAGTATAAGTACCCATCAACCAAGTCAAAAGCGCTGTGCATTGCGCAACATGCCCCGTTGTTTAGTAGCACATCATGTTTAGGAACTGACGTGTGTGTCGGAATGGCGACCACAATCAGCTTGGTTAAAGATTTTTCAATGCGCCATCTATCATTTGCATTCCTGACATGAAATGTCGACGCGAAGAGGGAAACTCGTGCAGTATTTGACTCCAGCGAGCACCTCTATCAGGTTCAAAACCCGTAGGTGGGTTTCTCAAGCCTTATTCTGGCATTTGTGATGAGATTCAAACAGATCTAATAGATCCTCAAATTATTGAGATACTGCGTGCATCAAGTGCTTTTTAATTTAAGGAAGTTGATATCGTTAAATGACTATAAATGACTACTATCTCGGCTATGTTGTGCGTTTTAATAGCCTCTTCGAGCTCTTCAATAAACACCTTTTTAGCCCGAGCAGAGCATCCACTACTGGAATAGTTTTCAAGCTGACCTTGCATTTGACCGTACCGGCTTCACACTTAAAAGCGTATAGAGCAAATAATATTGTCATTTTCCAACATGGCTACCTTGGACTCTCATTGTCCAGTGAAAGGCGCTTTAAGCTGCTCCATGTATTGCCGTGTTCTTTACGACGAGGAAAACGGCTCGACGAGATGCTCCGTGTTGTATACGTGTCAGCACTATTGTGCATTGACACACCTACGTTTGGCCAGCGAGAATCTCTATCATGCAAATTTTCACTCCGCAAAACATCTTTCACCCCACGTCAATAAAACAGCGCTTCGGATGTCTTGATTCCTGTTTGACTATATCACGCCTACTGTACATCAAACATCGCCCACGACGAGCGTTACTCCGTGGATTTCGTGCCACTTCATGTACAGAAAGAAGGCCTCGTTCATGATGCCTTGGTTCAAAGACAACCATGTTACCCAAAAAAAACAGCGAGTGCTGTGTCTTATCAATTCGCTCGGTAATTTTCGTGATACTTCACGCGCAGCAATAGAACTTTGCCGATTCTATCTTAATTTTAATGCCGATCATGTAAAACATGGCATCTGACGAATGGGGCTACGTGCCACTGCACAATTTCAAAAATTGGAGCAAGTGCTGCTCTTATATGTCTTTTTAAATGGTCTGCGTGCCAATTCACGCACAGTGGTAGGTACTGCAAACCTTAACCGGCTTCAAAGACTTATGCTTCATACAAATATGGCTCAGTGGCTCCAGCGTTTCGAATGACATCAAATGCTCAACGTATCTAACATGCTTACCAAATGCTATCCCAAGAGTCAATTGTAGTCTCCACAATCATGATTTGGGCCCTAATACCTTCACAAGCATATAAGTGATCGTGTGGATATTGTCGCATGTGAAGCCGGATAAATTGGCGGGTCTATACGAGGCATAGCACTTAGCCTCAAACTAGTTGTAACAATCCAGAATCATCTTTAAATGGGTCTGTTTGACATCAATGTGTTTAGTGTATAAGAAGAGCCGATATACCATGTGGGCATTGTATTTTATTCGCATATTAATGTGGTGCGAGAATGCATCAGACGATACAGTAATAGCAGGCCATGCTGATTTTAAATTTTGGTGAGTGTTGGCGGGGTAAAGTCTCAATCATTATTTTTTCCGACAAAGCAGGACAACCTTTTCACAGTACGTCAGTGTAAGAGAGTGCAGCAGCCATTCAGCTTTAGCAATTAAAAAAATGCAATTTGCTTTCTCTTGCGCAGTGTACCCATTACCGATTCACTAGATTGTTAATGGCCTTTTGCGATCCAATATTCGAAAATATTGTTCACTAGTTAAGGCTTGAACGAATATAACTTTGGAGGTACGAATATGTCGTTAATTTTAATGCGAACAAAATCATGTAGCTGGACAATCAGTACATTATATTTAGCGCGAGCAAAACCTGGAGCAACGATATAATCTTGCCCCGGATCTTCTTTGTGACAGAGAATCAATAAATATGCGAATACGGTTCGGACGCACACGACCTGATCATGTTTATCACAAAAAAATTCGTTGAAATATAAGTCCATGCCCAGAGAATCCCTGACATAAAGCTCTATATCTATCCCTGTCACGTATTTCGCTAGTCTACAACCGTATACGTGACGACCACTTGATAGAAAGCAAGGTCATATTTCCTTATTTTATTATTGACATATAAGAAGGCAAGCCTGGCATTTCAGAAAAGCATGAATCGGGGCGTAGGTGATGTAAATCAAGCACGACTCGATCTGGCGAGATCGAATGGCTTACGTACTTTGAGCACATACGAATTGGACCTTGATATTCAACGGTGGTCACGAGCATCCACAATATGGGGCTTAAAGCCTGCCAACCTTAGTAAGTGATGGTGCGAATGCTCTTAAATATGAAAAATGAATACATCAACAATCTTCACGAATCTGGCATAATACTTAACCTTAAGCCCGTTGGTTCGATCCGACATCCTATTTAAAATGAGCTTGTGTGCTAGCGTCAATTGCTTTTGGCCAAAAAAACGTGAGAATTACACCAGCACAAACAATTGCGTCATGAGACTGCGTCACATGAACAAGAAGTGAGCACGAACATGTACAGCCCTATCATGACTCGACTTTAAAGAATTGGGGTGAGTTTGAAGTTTAAAAGCAAAGCGAGGCAATAACAGTAAGTAGTAAGTCTCTATGCACGCTTTATTCACTTTAATATGTAGCTCGAAACAGAGGTGTTTGTCAAGCTTCGCGCAGCCATATTCTGTACTTTCTCTGTTGAAAAGTGTAGCCTATTGAATTTGGAATCTTAGGTTCTTACCATTGTACGAGGAGAATTTTGTGCTTTGAGTTGCTTAATCATCCAGACACAGCCGATTACAACTAGCACTATACACGAAAAAAAAATCAAGTTGCGCGTGTCTTTTTGATGCTTTACGGAGACCGTTTATCGTGATGATTACGCAAAAGTATCAAATTTAGTTCGTGTTTTACTCTGGTCAGCTAAAGAACATTCGTTTACTCGGTGAATGCCTGGCTGTAAATAAGTCGTGATTGTCAGACAGACGGACGCTTGCGATCTAACGTATCCTTAGAGCGGCGATAAAAACACCTCACTGACCAGTCATTGTATGGTGGTTGTCATAAGTCATCTATTATAGTTTCTGCGCTAAAGTCAGTCCTGGGAAATTCAATGTGCTTATCAATTCGCTAATTTTATCATAAGATGCTGATTTTGAGCTCCTCAGCAAAGTTTGAAGAAGCTTGTATAGTCGGTAGCATCGCCGAGGTAGTGGTCATTCGGCCCAAAAGTACCTAGTCTCATATCACATCGATGAAGCGGTTTTCGAAGACACCAACGATGCACTGAGTGGACTTATATTTTTGAAGTAGCTAAATACTGCGTAACACGGTAGTGTTCTCTAAGAAATACGAGATGTAACGTTGTTTTCGCATTACTTCGTGCAAAGTTCAAGGCTAGAACGGTTCGAAAAAGCGAGTCCTTTACTCCTCGCCACCACTTTAAGTCAGATAGCCAAATGGCAAGTGGTGCATCCTCAGATGTACAATATATAGCCTTCTCAAAGGTACTATCAGCTTCTCTTAGAAAGAGTGACGAACCACTTATCGCTGTAAGGACTTTAAGCAATTTGCTCCGAGAGTGCTTCGAGGGCTGTCAAAATGCCTGTGACGTTTATTCGCTTGCTGAAGCATGCTCAATCCCCACAATAAGCATGTTGTATTCTATCTGCAGTTGTGCAGAATTCGGCAAGATGTAAATGGAAAGTTCCATTTTCCACTTACAAGCAGTGCTTGCGTGCATGCACATAGAAAAGCTTTCTCCGAAGCAGAGATGAGTAACTTTGTTGCAGAAGATATTCTGTCCATGGGCGCCTTACTGAAAAACATGGCCGTTAGGTGGATCGCACTAAGGTTAATGTAATATATAAAACTATGACCTCCGCTCTAAACACTCTTTGACAGATTTATTGAAAGGCTGGGCATGCTCATAGTGGCCTTTTCGAAGACCGATGCGAGTAGATTGCGCCGTCAAAGGCGTGTTACTTATTGTGTGCACAGATACGTTTAGACGTTGAAGCAGCATGCCCCCCTCCCTAACTCTGCACTGTTAAATGGTACCTATGCCTTTTCAAGCCATAAGCCTTTTGACGTGGATGGATGAGACAGACCTCGGATTTCGTAAGCGCCACCATATTGTGGCTTTAGACTTGAAAAGGTGAAATAAGTCGTGGGACTTAAGGTTCCTCAGTGCGTATGAGACAAAATGGCGGTAGGCCAAAGTATGTAAAAAAGCGTACAGACCAAAGAGAAATAAGTACAGCAAAATTTGAAATTGAAAATTTATACTCAAATGCTAATAAAGTTATCTATGAATGCAACTTTAAGCTGAATATGCCCATGCTTCATTAAATCATTTACGGTCATATTCAGAGGAGGCTAAGCGTATACGCTTAAATTATTTTTTTGGAGAATGCGAGCACACCCACGGGCTTACTCAAGCCGAATCAGGTGAGCGCGGATGCGTTGCTCTCAGGTCATACGCAGACAATACCAACCAGCTGAGCCAGAATTAAATTTCGGTCACGGAGTGCCACAACTTCTGTTTCGAGGGGTGCATGTCAAGCGAGTTTCTCACCAAGCATTAAAATTATGTGCATTAGGATCGAAAACCAACCTTGAGATCTTAAGATACGGTATCGGTCGCAAATGTCATTATATACAGAAAAACCACGCAGTGGGCCGCGTGAGGCCGGGTCTCCCTCTCCTTTTAGCAAAAAGGGCGAGAGCGACTATCTTGTGGAATACATTTTCGCGCGAAGCTCACACTCAGTATCTTGTATAGCAAACATTTTCAAAAAATCGTGAATGCGTAGTTGCTCACTATGGCAAGTTAGTGATAGCAACGTTAGGGCGGGAGGCTTGGAACACAAGCAGAGCCCATCTTGAGGTCCCTAGTGACCGCCATAAAAACAGTGCTTTGGAGCATGCTAATTTAGACAACAAGTCACTTGATGAGAGTCAATCAGCAATCGACATCACTTGAGTCGATCGAATATGCGAATCAATCGCTCCACATCAACCTTTGTCACCGACAGGGAAATGGTACTAACGAATGAAGTTGACGGCGTGTTTACCGATGCCAATATCTACTTAGTCGCTGGCACATCAGCAAAAACATCCTTTCAAAGCGGTGCAGGGCATCAGATTCGTTGTAGGAATGCAAGATCTCACACAGATGCGGTACGCCTTGGTGCTGTCGCCAACGGTCACGATGTACCAGTAGCAGCTATTGCTATGTGAGAACTCTTCCCGAATCAAGTCATGGCATACATTGGAGGGGTTCAGCTTCGTTGTAAGAAATGTATGTGCTGGTGTTTGCGCAAGAAGCTTTAGTTAGGACACACAACGACGTCACAAGTGGAGATTGCGCACTCACCACTAAAAAAGTGGAGTGCGGTCTCGACAGATGACTTGTTGGCGGTTGAAAAACTAAGCCGGATGACTTGTTACGGGCGGCTTGCTGCCATCAAACTTCGAACCACCCTGTCGTGACAATGCAGATTGGTCGAGCAGTCATCAAGCCCAGCTTAAAAATTACCATTCATATCGTACAAAGACAGAAAAGATGTGGAAGACTGTCAGGGTTTGGTTGCCTCTTCCCTGTAAGCACATTTTACGATCTAGAGCAGCGGCATCACCATCACCGGTTAGAAGCCTTTCCCTCGACGACTTTGGTTGCTGGCTTACCCTTCTCGGGCACCAGTAGCATGAACGTTTGTACCTGAAGCACTTTTGTTGCAAAAGGTTTGAAACAGTTAATACGACGAGTATCCGATCTACTCGAAATTAGTGATCCTCGAGCACTTTGGCACCACCCCTCCTGCTGCTAATATGCTCAATTTTGTACATCTAAGTGGTAAAAGGACGTCATGTTGGCTCGGTAAGCTCCTCAATGCAGTGCAAATGATTGCAGTTTGATCAATTGGAAGCTTCTATACCACCGCTTAGGCTCTGTGGGAATTGTGGGTAGGTGGGGAACATCAGGAGAGGTTATCGGCACCTTGCTTCTACTGTTGCATGTGCAATACAGGTACTGTGGTCAATATAATGGCTGTTCCATAAAGAACTTCAAGTATGCGTGGCCCTCAAACATACATGAGCAGCTTGTTAGACTTGACGCTACCAACTAATCTTTGCATGACGCGAAAATTGTTTACAAGTTTATATATGTAAAGTACATTTTGTAACCGTAGTCCTCCATTTGCCTCTCAAAGTGATCATGTATGAGTTGCGCACGCAATGACTGCTGCATGCTTGAAACACTGCTTTTGACGACGTGGCTGTCTTTGCATCATTTTAAAACACTTTGAGTCGAAATTAGCGCGCTTTCCTGCATCAGAGTACCCTTGATTTGATGTATTTGGTCATACCTGCGACCGAATTTAAAGTTTATGCAGGGCATTTGTCCCTTTCAAATCGTCTTAGAATGCAACCCGGTATCTATACGAACAGAGCTTCCCAAGCCAAAAGATATGCATTTAAATTAAATTTCCAGCATCTCTCTTTCTTCTTCTACCTAAAGTGTCGACTCGAGAGCCCCAGCCAGCAACTGCTGTTTTGTATACTCCCACAGCACTAAGGAGCCACAAACGTGCACGTTAAGAGACCGGATCAATCCAAATTGAGGTATCTCGACGCATACGTCAACGAGCTGCAAGACTTCCAATGGAATGCCTTCCTTCTCGCAACCCAACACCAACACCATCTTGCGCGGCAAAGTGTACTTTGCCAGACTCACACTGGTACCTGTTTGTTCAACTGCCACAATCGTATAGCCTTCTCGCTTCCAGCGTGCGATTGCTTGATGCAACTCGCCATCTTGAGGTCGAACTTCTTCCAATGGCATCCATTTGTGAGCAGTAGCGCTTACGATTGCAAACGTGGCGTCTTGTTGAGCCAGACGAAGATTTGGTACAATAAGCTTTTCGGCCTGGAAAATCTCGCAAGTTCTAGCTAGCCCCGCCAAATTTGGCATCTTGTCCACCAAACTTGCACACATGATGATTGGCTGTCGCGGTCGTTGACGAGTGTTTAAGATATTGCTACAACGCGTTTCGGTACAGTCCACCCGTATTGCTGCTGGGAGTGCACTGTCTTCGAGCAATCGCGCCGCAGTGTGAATTTTACGTTGCACGGTCAATGGTTCTGTAAAGCCCATTGCTTTCGAGCACGATGCATCGTCAGGCTTTTGTTGGGGTGGGAAGTTTTCGAGTTGGTACTGAAAATACAGCTCGTTCATGGCCTTCTTTAGTTGGTGACTAAATCGAAGTGCTTCATCGCGAGGCAAGAGCTCTCCAAACTCACTAAAAAAGCCACAAGACAGCATGCCAAGCAATGAACCTTCATGATCCGGATGAAGTTCCTCGAGTTGACGTGCTTGGCGTCGTAGCAAACGCTTGCACTCTTTGTTGGTGCTCAGATAACGTGCTGTACCTTCTAAGAAGCAAAGACCGGGAGTCTCTGGACAGCGCATTTGAAGTTGATGAATATGACGAGGAAGGATCTTGGCGAGCAAATACTGAGCTACCACTCGTGTGTACCCGTGAGACGAGTTTAACCAAGGAAGCATCGTTTCCAGCATCTCTCCACAGTCTATGTCTACGCAGTCTTTGTCGAGCTGAGCATTGACAAGGTACGCCGACACAAGTAGCAGTGAAGCGCCGACTTGAGGCATTACGTTGGCGTCATTTAGCATAGGGAACAGAACGTTCGCGCACACTTCGTTTGGAAAGTTGGTAGCTATTCGCATACTAAAGAGCTCCATGTAGTAGCGAACACTTGGAAGTTGCGGCACCTCGAGTGCTATTTGAAGTGCCGGTAGTACATCCGTCAATTGCGACTTGGTCACGTGTGCACTTATGACGCAAAGTGCTTGCCACGATCGCAATTTCTTACCGAATATATCGCTGTTTAGCATGTGCTGCTTCTGCCACTCTAGACTTACATTGAGCTGGATTAGTCGGATAAGCAGCGCGTTCATGAGTGCCTGGTTATTGATTTTAGGGGAACAGCTTTTACCGACAGCTACGTCGTCCAAGAAACTCAGCACCAAGAGCCGCACGATTCGATTCCACTCGTGGCTCGTGATAGCTGCTCGCTGACCTTGGTGCGAGGGAGAAAAGCCTTGATAGCCTTGAAATGAACCACTTGGATCCATCGTCAGTTGTTCCTTCTCGTCAATCAGTGGCTCTTTATACAGTAGCAATTCAACAAGCTCGTCTGCAAATGCTTGTGCCGACACGGGGTGAGCACGCCACGTTCGGCACAACAAGCAAGCCAAGTGAAAGATCACGTTGGGGCGATGATTTGAGCCAAAGCGGAGAAACTTTGCCATCCAATGTTTCATCGTCGAATGAAGCTCTTCACGCAGCAGAAAGACTGGCTGAAAGACGCAGAGAACGACAGCTCGAGTAAGGGCGTCAGGTTTGGCCTTGCTGTCATTGTAAGCGATCCAAACTTCTTCCAGCAATCCGTTGATTGTTATCAACCCGCTTTCAGAATTTGTTAAGGAGCTAGCCAGTTGCGACAGCGTAAGCGAGAGCACGTTTACCGTCTGTATCAACGCCGACGGATCCATGCCTGCAGTCGGTAATGCCTTGACACAAGCGTCAAAAGTAGCTCGCAAGAGGTTTGTGCTGATGAAAGACGAGGAATTGACCACCTGATAAAGTAGAACCCACTTGCTAGCAGCCAAACGAATCGCACAACGAGCGTCATGTTTTCCGCTGAAACGCCGACTTGTGTCAAGTGCAAGTAAGAGTGGAAGAAGACGCTCAGTTTGGAATGCAGTCAATGAATCCACAGCAGCATCGTTGGCCCCGACTGTAGACAAACATTTCGCCGCTAAAGCCAGATCAAACACCGTGCGGTCGGCAGCTGTGGTCAGAACGACCTTGAACTCATCGCATAGTGCATCAAGTCTGGACATGTGACGCAGATCTCCTACTGTAGTCAACTGGTGGATACTTAATTGCGTCAGAAGAAATACAGCAGAGACTACAAGCTTCATCGTAGCTTCAAGATCTTCCTCGTGAGCTTGTATCGTGTCTCTTGCGGCTGCTGACGAAACGTTGTCCAGCCAATTTCTGACGATTTGCATGGCAGATTCAAGCAGGTAAAAGCAGCTGACGTTTCCTCCGTAAAAATTGCCACGCTCGAATTTAAATGTAAAACCTTGGAGTGACGACGATGGACGATTGTCCATAAGTTTTTGAACTTGCTTTTCAAGCTTGGCAATCAACAGTACAAGGCGTGTACTGTCTAGCTCATCTTGTGGTACCTCGGGCAGTAATGCACTGAGAGGAGCACGTAACACCACTCGAATCTGACGCATTGGTGTGGCTTCCAGATGCTGAGAATCAAGATCGCCTACGTCTTCTTCAGCTGTCAAAAGCAGCAACTTTGCGAGCTGAATCGAGCTGAGTTCACCTTCTGCGCTATTCTCTACATGTGGCTTGAGATATCTTTGCAGTGTAGAGGCTAGAGCTTCTGAGAAGCTGAAAGCGTCATCGAGCGAAGAAAAGCCTTTTATCCATGATGAATATTGCAATAGTGTCTCGCCATTGTTAGCCGTTAGGACATCGATGGGATAGACACAAAGGACACGCGCTAATGTCGACAGCGGTAGTACTGATGCATTAACAAAGCCACCCGTGAGCGCCTGAGTCAAGGCAGAAAGCATCTTTGTCCGCATCGATTGTGAGAACGACCGCATGGCATGCACGTCTAGCAAAACACGGAGCTGGTTCACGGCTGCATTGCTTAACAACGTCTTCGTTGAGGCGGATACAGCTGCTTGCTTCAGTTGAGGTGACTGGAATACTCGCAGCATGCTCAGTAAAGCCTCGGGTGAATGATTCACTGCGTCTTTGCCATAAATTGCTTCATCGACGGCAGCAACAAATTCGTTTAACACGTACATGTCTACTCTTTTTGCAATTTCGAAAGCAAGAAAGGATGCCAAGAATTGAGCCACTAGAGTCTGAAATCGAGCACGATGCGCACTTTTGTAAAGCACTGGGTCGTTACAGGCTCGGAGCACGTCTTGAAGCACAAACGACCGGAAAGAAGGTGAACAGGCAAAGGACGCGTCGAAATGAATGGCATGGCTGGCACTGCTCTGCTTGCTGCAAAGCCGCCATCCATCAATACAAATTTCCATAAAGTTCGACAGGAACAAACGCTTCACGACAGGATTATCGTGTGTAAATAAACGCAGCAAAAGACCTTGCATCCAGTCAAATGTCAGCTGGACCGGCCACTGCCTCCTGTCATGCTGCTCACAAGAGCCACCAAACACAACCAGGTTTGTCGTCAATAGATCCGCAATCTGAGGCCAACCTTGCTCAATGAGATGTTGTTCATGATGCATATGGATCACTTCAGAAGCTGTAAGGAAGTTTTGCCATGTATCTACCCACAGCACTTGCGAATCACTCGAATTCTTCGGCTGTTTAGACTCTAAATCCATAACGCAATGTGTGAACGCAACCTTGAGGATGTGTAGCCCCTGTTTACGCAGCAACGCGTCACTGTGTCGCAGTGCAAAGCACACCAGCTCTTGTAATTTCTGTGCGGCTATGATCTCACGGGGACTTTTCGAAAGGATGGCACATACCACATACAGTAATTCTTGAGGGTCCTTCGTTGTCTCCCGCGGATCCCACGCATCTAGCACTAGCTCTAGTAGTTGTTGATGCATGTCATTCTCTTTTAACAGTGCTGGCACAAGATGAAGCACCACTGCACGTACAAACTTCGGTCGAAGTCTCCAGTCTCTTATCGCCATCTTGCACACCTTGAGTGCATCGACCGATGGATATTTCTGCTGCAAAAGCCGTAACAAGCTGCACAGAGAATTATAGCTCACTTTATCATTTCCAGGGTCATCCAGCAGCTTTAAAGTAACAGTAAACAATCCCAACATAGCTTCTTGGTCATTGTGTGTCTTTAATACCGTCTGGAAGATTCTGAGTACCGAAGGGTGAAGAAAAGCAAGACGTTCTAGCCTTAGCGCAGGTAGCAGCACGTCTGTCGTCAACTTACTGCTTAGTAGCCGTGTTGTCTGATCTTTTGACATCTCAAAAGACATTAAATGAAGTTCCAGCAATGTTGCAGCGGCCACGAGTGTAAAATGATAGCGTGTGGTGCTCTCGATGTCATCCAGAGCCGATGGAAGAGGCAGTAGTGTAGCGGTCAGCCCTTGTACGTCTTCACTGAAAAGCATCTGAACCTCAACGTCACTCACAGTGAGGCCTGTTGCCACTAACTCAAATTCCGCTTCCAAGGTTGCCACATCACGCTCTACTGTGCTACAATGGCGCTGATGGAAGCGTTGCCAGCGCGCCCATGCTGTCTCAATAGCTTCCATCACTCCTGTTTTGACAAAAGTTTCTGATTGGATGAAATTGTTTTCTACTTTGACATGCAATGCAAACCAACCAAAATCGTATATTTCTTTCAGATCATTTCAGAGCAGTAAATGCTCCAATGACTGTCATGAACTTAACAGAAAACGTTAAATAATCAGACATGGTGAACACCGAGCGATCAGATATACTCCTGTCGGTTCCATTGTAGCAGCGTGAATAAAAGCGGACACTGGAGTGAGACCTTCCACTGCGTCCGGTAAGAGAAAAAAGAAATAGATAAAAACAACCTGTTGATCGATTATTTTTCTCAATTGGTGCGCTGCTAACAGTATGTATGACGTACGGACGATCGGACGTTTTAGCCGATCCGAAAAATATATTATCTCCACACGTGCAAAGACTGCAGCTTGAACTTAAAAAAGCTTAAGCACGATAATACAGTAATTCTATCACATTGTGGCTTTTGGTGCTATTACCAGTGGCATCAATTAGTTTTTCGAGTGGGTTTCTGTTCGGCTATACTTCGCAATTCTCACTGATAGCAACAAATATCTACAGACCAACACGACGGTTTCTGTGAGCTCTGCAATGATTTATCACTCGCGTGATTGTCCATCGCTTACAGCTGGTGAAATAATAAGTTATTTTGGTCCGTTGTGCAGGTTCTTTTGAAAGTGTGGACCAGATTAATGTGTTGTTTCCTAGCGATTTAAGCTACCGGAACCCACACGCTAGGACAAAGCTGTCTCTATCGCGGGATGCTGGTAGCAATCCGACCCATATTGGAACGTACCCCTCATTACACTATTGGGCTTTTTCAGTCAGTGGGGCGTCCCCCGCCCAACCCTTTTATTACCCAATCTGGCGCGAGTTAGTAGGGCAGTCACACACTAGAGTGTGATGGCTCGTCTACTTTAGTGACCTATCTCCGGCTGCCTCAATTCGGACCCTATGAATATATCGAACCAGGTACCTCCCGGTCCTGGGTCGGACGACTAACCGCTCGAGCCACAGGATCGGTTTGTGTGTTCCCTAGAACATACAGATTAAAGGTTCAACACGATTCTTCTCCGGTTGAAGGTATCCAAAATTTAGAAGTATGCAGGTACAATTTATTGCAGATCGGAGGTAGAGCGTGACAGAGTTGCGAATCTTAGCACGTGCACCGTGATTTGCAGTCTTATATTCGATGTCTTTTAAATCAAAGCGGCTAGTTGTAAAAATGGTGAGGGCGGCTGTGACACAAAGGTCGAAGCCTTGAGCTGGTGGCCAAGGGAAGGATTGCGCAGCGAACGCTGCTGAGGAATCAGTGTGTTTGGCAGTCGTGAACCACGAGTCTTCGGAAAACCCCCGCGCGGTCACCAGCTGGTGTACGCAACCCAAATAATCTCGACTTGGTTTTAGTCAGATGTCCAGAAGATATTAGTGCTGATATCACATATTCCATAAAAAAGTCTCTTGTGAGTGTTGTGACGGCGGTTGTTACGAAGTGTCACTACAATCCTCGTTGTAAGTCATTGTATTTGCTACTCCTTTGGACACAATATGGCTGTAATTTATATCGACGTCAAACAAATAATTGCTCACTAACCAAGCTCTCTCGGTCCATGATTGGCTGTGGCTAAAACAAGCCAAAGTATTATGGACGCCGCACGATACTACTTGATACGTTCCTTGCTACTGTATTTGGTAAACTCACATGAACGCAAAAGCTACCTATAGCTCGAATGGAAGGCAGTAGCTCCTGCACGGTTAAATGTATGCAGTCGTTATCATATCTCAGGGTCGGACATAGCTATCAGGCTGCACCTTCAACAGGGACAGCCTAAGGCGTTGTGACTCTTAAAAATGAACTTCTTTGGCCTCATGACCCCTAAATCTCAAGGTCATTTGACCACCGAGCGCCTTGATGGGAGGTGTTAGAGCTTCATCAGAGTGATGGTTTGTTTGTAGAAAGAGCCAAGCTATAACAATCTTTCAGGCGCACGGCCTTTCCGGTACTCGGCTCTCGGACTATTTGGTGGCAAAGGACGCCGTATAGCCATCTGACCGGCTATCGGTCAAGAATGCAACGCATCAAAGAGGTGCATGGAACCTTTTAGCCCATATTAGCCTTGAGGTCTTGAGTATTTCAATTATCTCTTGAAACACACCGCATAAGTATTGCATACGTCGACATCGTCTTCCGAAAACCGATTGTTACATGAACTTGTGTCTTTCCATATATATCTAAAACAAGTTCGATTATATGGTGTATCATTTTGCTTTGTTATGCCGAACGGGCGTTTGGTCCTCAATATACAATTAGCTTTAATCCCTTTTAACAAAAATCCTTCAATGTTAATCCAAAAATTTCTTTTGTATCTTGAACAGTTGTAATTCTTGCTTTGCTGATTACATAAAGCCGATTATTTGCAAAGCCATACTATTGTGATCTCATCTCTATTAAGAAAACAGGTCTATGAGCTAACGATAATTTAAGAAACTGAACAGGAGCACAACACTTGTGCTGTGTTTACCTCCAGAAAGCCAAAACTAAAGTCAAGTCCATCAATATTCCAATAGTTCGCAGGTATTGGCAGCCTTTGTGAAGAAGACGTCGTGTAAGTCGCGGTTTAGGTCTCATTACAGATCTCACAGGTTTTAACGAACTTTGCCTCTCACTTGGACGTGTAGGCTCACCAACATATTGTGCGACCGAAGCTAACGTTTTCTCTCGGCCTTAATCACCGCCAAATGGGAGCACCGTGTACCCCAAGAAGTATATCTTTCTCAAGTCTTCGCCATCCCGCACCAAGACCAAAAATCAAGTAAAGCCACGATTGCTGTCAGGGTTATCACGTCGTTTCCATCCTTAAAGATCGTACTTTAGCCTTAAAGTCGGCATCACTTTTGTATGCTGACGAATTCGTGAGTTTGTTGAGCTTCAATCCAGCCAGCTATAATGTGGCCTGCGTGAAAGCAAATTGGCATGAAGTACGTGATTTACAAGTATGTTCATAATGGCTAACTTCTTATAAGTAAAAAGTGACTCTCACAGAACGCAAAGCTTTCCAGACGAAACGTTGCTCTCGAATGCCTTATTTTTGTGTAAGTGTTTTGAATAAAGTACTCGCGTGAAGGGATTTTGCAGATGACTTTCCAGCTTATAGCCCGTCTTATCAAATAGTAGAGAGCAAACGCGCGCACAATTGCTTGTGTGTGTGAGAGAGAGAGATCGGTAACATTTAACTTGCATGTCTTAAGCATACCGATAGCATTTATTCTGAGCCAGGACTCTATAGTTTGAGTTTACCACAATATCTATCAGAATGTACCAATCTCTTCGCTACTGTACCCGGTACAAATGTCCATACGCTATCTAAACGATTGCTCTCCAATCATTATACTTCTATGACGTCCATGTACGATAGCTGGGGCAGTGCTGCCGAGCGCTTTGCAGACGGAGAGATTTGTCTGGGCATCGATCTAGGCACCACGAATTCATGTATATCGCTTCTTGCTTTGCTATCCTTCCCACACAGTGTTCGCTAACCATAAACTCGACGCCTTAATCTTGCATTAGGCGTGGGAATGTGGTATGTGGACCGGAACCACGTCAAAATCCTCAAAAACCGCTTGGAACGTGGCCGCACGACGCCCTCTGTCGTGCATTTTGACCCTTCGAGTCAAAGTATAGACGTAGGTCATGCGGCCATCCGTCACGAGACGACCGAGCCAGTAGGAAACACCATTCGCTCGGTCAAAAGGCTCATGGGTCAGAAATTTAAGAGCAAAGCCACCCATGTTGCCAAGGTCTATGCTACGTATGAAGTAGTGCCCACAGCTCAAGGAAATGTTGCAATGCAAGTGGTACGGAGTCATGAAAAGGTGCAAGTGCAGCCTGAGGAGGTGTCGGCTCTCATCTTGACGGAATTGAAAGCTTCAGCTGAGGCATACTTTGACGGCCAAACAAGCTTGAATAATGTAGTGATTACAGTGCCAGCGTACTTTAGTGACGCACAGAGGAAAGCCACAATCACGAGTGCTTCGATGGCGGGTTTCAGGGCTGTAAGGTTACTTAATGAACCTACAGCAGCGGCCATGGCATACGGTCTGTTCCTATCGGGTACCAAACTCGTGACCGTATTTGATTTTGGAGGAGGCACGCTGGATGTGTCGTTACTACGTATCCAAGATGGTAAATTTGAAGTATTAGGTATTGGAGGTGATACAAATTTAGGAGGTGAGGACATCACCAATCGAATGCTGGATGAGTTGCTCGAAGTGCTGTTTCGACGTTACAATGTGACCCCCACACAAGTCACGCGAGCAGATCTGGTGCGACTGAAACGAGAGTTGGAAAGGGTCAAGATTCAGCTCTCAGAACACGAGTCTGCGGATATGACAGTGCATGATCTTGCTGGCGTACCAAAGTTTACGTATACACTCACGCGCCGCAACTTTGAGCAATTGTGCGACGTCATCTGGAATCAGTAAGTAATTCATTCGAAAACTCCTGAACAAGTGCATCGGTATAAATTTCTTGCTTTGCTGGTTGATCAGATGTCTTGAAATTGTGGCAAAAGTACTCGAGGAAGCAAAAGTCGAAGCTGCAGACGTGGACGAAGTCATTTTAGTGGGAGGTTCCACGCGCATTCCAATTTTGCGCTCCAAGCTTTCGGAGGTTTTTCATGGCAAAGTACGTGACACATTTAACATGAATGCTCCTTCAGCCAGTAACTCGCTCTTTGTTCCAGGAACTCTGTCTGTCTGTAAACGCCGACGAAGTCGTGTGCGAAGGCGCTGCGATCCAAGCTGCCATCTTGAGTGGCATGGATCATCGCGTGTTTCGTGATGTACTCATGATGGATGTCCTTCCGCTTCCAATTGGACTTGAGACGGCAGATGGTAAATTTGAGGTCCTTCTTCCTCGAAATGCACGAATTCCAACGACCGTCACTAAATACTTTCAAACGTTCGAAGACAGCCAGAGTGGACTGACAGTCGAAGTCTATGAAGGCGAAAAAGAGCTTGCCATCGATAATGATCACATTTGCTACTTTAACTTTGCATTACCTCGGGACAAGATTGGGAAAGCGGGTGAGTATTCGCATCCTGTCACCTTCACTATAAGCGCCAGTGGGATTTTGCAAGTGCAGGCTGGAGTTCATCGCGATTCCGAGGATTCGCCGACATCCAAAGCTGCCGTTTTTGCCATGGGCGCTTATATCGTGACGCTTTTCGTCTTTTATGTCTTTTTCCGCATGTACTTTGCTAACGAAAGAGATATTTCGACATAGTACACCAGACGTACCTCGTCGTGAAATAAAAGATTGTATTTAACTTTGCTTGTCATGACTTTAGGAACTGTTCAAAGTAGTTTGATCTGGAAGCCAAGAACGCGTCCAAGATTTTCCAACGAGAGTCACTTGAAGCCTCTGCCTCTCCGTCGTCATCAGAATACATCTCATTGATTGACGGGGCCGCGGAGGGATGGTACTTATAGTAAAGCTCTACAGCTTTTAAAGCTGCCTCTGTGCGTTTGTCAGCCAATCTGCAAAGCACAATAAAATAAGTTTCGAACCGTCACACGAAGCAAGTCTATGCAACGTACAATAACGAGACAAGATGGTCAATGTTAGCACTAGCAGCAAGATACTCGACAAAGCGAGGCTCGAATCGAGTGTTCAGAATGCACGCGTAGGCTTTTCGTTTTGCAGCTTCTGCAAAACTTATCTGAATCAAGCGGTGAGCGTCAATGTGTTCTCCAATGTCATCATCCGAAGCGATTTCGCCGAATTTGTCGTCAAAAAGGCACGACGAATTCAGCAACTCCTGAAGCACTGAGCCATAACCTCCAGCATGAATGATCGCGACCAGAGTATCGAAACGAGCCACTGCCTTTACAATCACCATTGCGCATTGAACAGCAAAACCATGCAAATCCAGTCGTTGAACAAGTTCAGCCCCGTTTGGTTCGTCTTCAACCATTGCAACGAGATCTTGAACATGAAGGACGATAGCAGGTACGTCAATTTGATCGAGAAAGGGGCATGTTTGAAGCAGGAAAACTATCTTTTCGAAAACACTGCGGATGGTTGGGATGGAAAGCCCAGCAAATTGTAAAACGCCAGTATCTTCCCTTGGTTCGTACGCTGATACCTTAGCTTCTTCACTTGTTTCTTGTCCAGTTGTTGACTGAAATTGAAGCTTATCTTTGAGAAATACTATTGGAGAGGTCAAGCTTTTTTCCCAAACTTGTCGACCACAATTGAGTGAGCGCACGAAGGAATTTGAGCTGAGTGGTTTTAAAATGGCAATCAGTGATCGCACCATGCCTAGCTGAAGCATGTTTGATAAAATATCTTCCCATAAAGTTGGCGCGGCGAGTTGAAAGTTTAGCATGAGTTGACTGGCACATTGCAGCACCCACGGCTCATCACGAGGAAATCGTCGAAGAAAACTGCGTACAAGCACTTCTTTATCGCTCTTGAGCAAGTACGCCATGTCGTACGGTACTCGATGCTCCTCAAACGTCACCATTTGGGTGCAGTGTTTTCGAAATTCTAGAAGATCTCTAAAAAACGAGTCAATGGTTTCGGTGCCGTACGTGGTAGCTACAAGTCGCACGACAGCAGCATGATGCAGTTGACCTAAGCGCAAGACTACACGTAACGCTCTCGCCTTTGCTCGAAACGTGACACCAGCTCGTGGCCGCGAGTCTTTTGCAAACTCGACGAGGTAGCTGAAAACTTGCTCACCAAAGAGATTCCCAGCTTTGACTTTGCCACTTGCTAAATACAAGATCCTTTTCGCATAGTCTTCATCAAGTTGGTGCAATTTCTCCGCCTTGAGAAGCTCAAACGGATCTTCTTGGCTCGTCGCAACCTTGTCGAAATGAACAGCGTCTTGCACAAGCCACTCCCGAACCAGATCAAGTCGAATCGTCACTTGAGGCAAGTGCAGCAGATCTCCAATGCTACTGGCCACTGCATCAAGCACATTACTATTTTGATTGTAAAACACTAAAGCGTATCGACGGTACAACTCTCGAAAAAGCTGCTCTGGCTCCGACACTAGAGCTAGCAGCTTCTTTGTGTGCTCCGTGTCTATCATAACTTCTGCCACACGTGTCGTCTGCTTTTCAATTTTTCGAAGAAGCATTTCTACTTTGACTTTTAAAATTTTGGCTTGTAGACGCGTCAAAGCTTCTTCGCCAGTAAATGAGGTACTAGTCACGTCCTCACACTCATCTTGACACGACCCAGCGGCTTCCAATGCAAAAGCGAGTGCTTTTAACTTTTCCTCGCCCAACGGAAAATTGTCGGCTAGCCACTCGGCAGCAGTGACTCGGCTCTCGGTATCACTCAAGCCCAATAAAATGTTTTTAAAGGAGCTAAAAGCAGTCAACTTGGTACATCCGTCCCTTGTCTTGCTCTTGAGATTTCTAGTAATCATACTTCTCAACAACAACATTCGCAGTTCGTCACGCTCTAACCGCAGAGGCTCAGCGAGCCCGATCAAAGCATCAAAACTTTCTTGCGTCATTAGCCGAGAGAGCACTTCACGAGGCTTTGCCATCAGCTCATGAAACGAAAGCTGCTTGCTATCTCGAGTCATATGTACATGGAGTCCTTGCTCCTTTCGACTCTGTATTGCCGCAAAAGCCTTTAAGAGGCGTAAAATCTCCACTCGTCGCTTCACCTCTTCCCGCTCGCGATAAGTTGTGTACTCAAGCAACAGCCGAAACACAAACAAAAGCCGGTCAAAGTCGTGACCCGGAATCTTGCAAATACTTTTCAGCAACATTTTTACCGAATGCTCTTCATGTATTTCGGAAATGACGCTAATGATTTTTTCTTGGTATTCTAGCTTCTCACTCGCTGACTTGTCGACTAAAAGCGCCTCTGCGTACACAAGTGCTGGAAAACTGTCGTCAATCTGGTAGTGGCGCGTAAATTCCAAGACAGTTTGAAAGTCATGATTGCTTCGCGTGATCAATTGCGGCACGAGGCGGCGAATGTATGCCAAGTCACGACGGTCGCTGTGAAAAGCCTTGTGATCGCATTCGATTCCAAGTAAAGTGAGATAGTGCCACCACCTTGCATTCCCTTCCAACTCCACACACTGGTTTAAAAATGCCATCTGCTGCCACGCTCGAGCAGCATCTGCCCCAATGAACGCAAGATGCTGGAAACGCTGAAAGTCTTTGGCCACGTTTTCGCGCGAAATCTGCTTACGGAATGCATGAAACGCATCCTCTTGCTTCATCGAAAGCATCAATCTGGAAGTAACAGACAATTATCATTAGATGACAAATTGAAAAGCTATGAACAACAAACGTACCCCAGCGCCAGATGATTGTCAATCTCTTGTGACCGAAAGACACTTGTCAAAAGCTTGACCATCTGTGTGTTGGCAACAATCGCTGTTTCTTCAGGCAATGCTTGCATGGACATGAGAGCTTGTAGACTAAGCAGGTCAGCTCGCTCTTCTACGAGGAACGATATGTAACGCTTGGATGCACCCAAGTCTTTCTCTTGGTCTTCGTATCCAAAACTTTCGATTTCAGCGATCGCAAACTTTGTCACAAGCTTCATTGTCTCAAAACTGGCCAATGCACAAGCATCGCCTCGATACCAACGAGGATATAGTGTCCATCGTCCTTCCTCAGTCTTTATGTTTTGGCAATAATGCTCTGTGTACTGCAGTGCGTCATTGACAAGATTCGTACTTCTCAAAAGAAGCAACGTCTCGTCAAGACTCTCCCTGTCGCACGTGCAAAGCGCATACCTCAACAATTCCAGTGCGTACATTGGTGCTTGCACTCGCGCTAATTGAGCAATAGAATGTGCTTGATGATGAGATGGCGACTCATTATAGGTTTCATTCACGTGACGTGACGAGTACAGCAAAAGAGAGCGCGCAACTTTCCTCAATGTGTCGGCAAGATTGATTCGACCTGAGAAAGCAATTTGGTTTGGACCGTCGAGATTGTCGGAGCGGCAATTTGGGTTGCACGATCTTTTGGGATATAAATCTCGAGAAAAGCGAACAGCGTACAAGATAGACCCATTACTGACAGCACTTTGTGCAATTAAAGCTCGGCATGTCTTGGTGTCGATACTAACAACGGATGCAAATCGATTTAAATCGAAAATGAGCCGAGTCTTCTTGTCGTCTTGCTGCAGCCCGAGATTCGTAGAATACAGCTTCTGACGCTCTTCTCGTTCGCAAGTTCGTTGCCTCTTTTTGGCAGCCATCTGAGTGAGACAACTCGTAGCTGAAGCTCGTTTTTTTCCATTGCCATCTACAAAACGTGTCATTCCGACACCAGACTCTTCAATCCTTTCACTGTCATCATTCTCTTCAGCAAACAAGACGTCAGGTTGAATCATGTCTTTAAGCACCTGTTCACACAGTTCAACATCTCGTATAGTCGAGATGGAAAGCAACAGTCCAAATTCGGCTTCAATCTGGCAAATTCGCTGTAGATCCCTTAGTAATGCATCAGATAGCAAAAACTCCGGACTCTCAACGTAAACACGGAGCGAGTCATCGGACGCAAAGGTCAACAGTGACTTGAGCTCGGATACAAACACTGTAACCAAAGACTGGAGCATGCACAGAACGAACGACTGCGGTTTATGCTTTCTGTTCGCCTCGTATTCTTCGGCCTCAGACTTCAGCAACAACACGCCAAATTCCACGATCTCTTCCATCAAAGACGCATACAAAATCAAGTCTGATGTCGGATCCGATCGTTTCTTCACTTCCGAGAGTGCCTCCATCGCCTTCAACCTTCGTTTTGAAACGATAGTACCAAGATCGTTGGTTCTAGCGTCAAAATGAAAAAACAAATTTTCTGTAAAGCGAACAGCTGCCCGATCGCAGCGCAGACCAGGATTTGCATCAATTAGAAGCATCGCATCCTTAAAAGCTGTGGGCATTGCAATTTGACTCAAAATGTGCGACACATATCGCGACGCACTCTTTGCATCAGCAGGATCATAATGCTTGATGTTGTACTTGGTCAGCATGTCTTGAATCTCCATCAAACGTACACGGTCCCTGATCTCTTTTACACGCTCTGATTTCCACTGTGTGCACTTAGTGACATACTCTTTCAGTGCAATCGAATACGGAGGTACAACGGATCGTAGTAACACAAGTGTTGCATCTACGCGCAAGTTAATGTCGGAAAGCTCATCGAGCAGAACCATAGCTCTACTCTCGTCAACAGCATCGCAAGTCGTCATGGATTCGGCAAGCTCCGTAACGTAGTCATACAAAACCGGGTCCACCTCGACGTCATGAGACTGCAAATACTTTTGCACATGCTCGTCTACTTCCTTTTTAAGGGACAATGCATCAACCCCACGGTCTAGCATACTCATTGCAATCGTTGCAGGTGTTTCATCTTTGAATAGAGAAAAAGAAATGAGAAATTGATGCTCCACCGCAAGACGTTGAACGTCTCGTAACTTTTCGCACAAACATTCAAGACGTTCAAATGGGTCCAGCGTTGGTAGTGCTTCAGCATCATGGGTCAAGTCGTTCGATCCAGCAGACAATCGCATGTTGTAGCCATTCATTAGATAGACAACAACATTCACGGCATCTTCTTCTTCATCGGCACTTTTAAGTAGATTACAAATACCAATAGCAGTATCTACATCACACTGTGCAGCTGCAGCTTCCGCTCTATTAAAAAGCCACACCGCTACTTTAGCAAGCAAATCGCGGTCTCCCGTCTGAGCTTGCCTTAAAAGAGTCAAAAGTCTCGGTAGAACCCCATGCTGGATCCATGGTGCATACGCTGAAAGGGGAAGGGACGCTGGCAAGGCATCCAGTAACATTCCGACGCTGCGTATCATATCGTCGTCAACGTGGCGATCCCATAGTATCCTCGCCGCCCTCATAGAGCCCGCTTTGAGAAATTTTAGCAGAGAATCGACTACCGTCATGGTTTGAAACTGTTGCCACTTGTTACGTAGCGTCATCTCACGTGCTTCTGCCAACGAATTGCAGAGTAATTGAAACGTAGTCCATTTGTACGACAGCTCACAGATGTCGTCACACCATTGCAATAACGACGTCATAGAAGACAATGACCGTGGTGATGAGCTTGTAAGCTCACGAATCTTTGCTGCAACTGCTAGCAATCGAGTCAATATAGTACACGATTCATCGTCGCTTTCACCAATGTTCCTCGTACAAACGTGGACCTTTGCTTGAAATTGCGCCCATGCTTCTTCCTGCAAGAGCGACGAGATCGGTGAATTCATCAAAGAGTCAGCAATTGACACTGCGTCTTTATCGGAACCCACGACAAAACTATTGTCAATGATACTGGGCGATTCCTCACTTTCTTCTGTCAGCGTGAACATAGAAATACCACGATCCGTTCGACAAGCTGCGAGCGCTTGGCGATGATTCGTATTTCCAGTACGAGCAATTGCAAATAGTACCACATCTACACATGCAGCTCGAGTTTCCAAGCACCCAAAAGACTTTATTTTCGACACGACGCCTGTCTTACTGTCACTTGATTCAGGGTACGGAACCTCTATCAATTTCAACGAAGGCATTGCATTGCCATCCTCAGACAATGTGGCAACAGCGAGTTGCGCTACACTATCGTTTCCATTCTCTCCACTCCCCAGGATTGCAAAGCTCACGACCCCAGACAAATTTACTTCAAACAACTCGATCAAGTCACGCCAAGTCCACCTGCCATACACGACAGACTTATCGTGAGTTCACAAGCACCACCTGTACACTGTGCACTCCTCTCGAATCATACCACGATATCTTTCCTTCACAGAGAATTACGAGCGTGCCGTAATTGTTATCGAAATGCATTGCGTCAACAAAAGCGGATCTCAACTCAGTCGCTGCAACTTTCTATACAGCAATTGTTGTAAATTTAAGAAACTCGATGAACAATTACTTTCAACCAAGTACCTCAACGTCCTTTTCCATGTCCTTTGCCTCCCACACACTCACAAATGCTCCATGGTTACCTAAAATGATACATTCTTCCAACTGTTCACTCCTAACCAGCATACACGATTGCGCTTGTTCAGTAAGGCGACCAACACTTGTCCGTTTACAACAAATTGTTTCCATCACAGCGTCCTGAAAGACCAAGTTTTCGAGCTCAGCCACCCGAAAGGCGCCAAGCTGTAGTAAAACTCCCTGTTGTGTCACCACCACCACTTGGAAAGTGTCGCTTGAGCTATAAAGTGACATGAATTTAATCGAAACGAACACATCCAAGTCTTCCAGATCAACTTGGTGTCGAATCAAGAGTGTCCCATTGCTGTTATAGAGCAAAAACGTCTTTGAAGCGTCTGCAATTGCAAGGAATGCCCCACAGTCACTAAGCGCCACTGCCTGCACTTGTACACGTGTATGGAAGGATGTTGGATCCACTTTTGTCAGTCCTTTCGCCTCATTCATATTCAGGAGATGCAACTGCGTTTTGTCTTCCACTATGACGAATGCTGCACTTTGAGCCCCGTGGGCAATCCAAGGTACGTTTTGACTTGACATTATTGGCGCGTCTGAGGAAGTAAGCTGGCCATTTTCAGTGCGTACTTCCCAGAGAAAAGGAAATGGCAATTGCTGTGAAATATGACCGTCATGGCCGTTGTTCTTGTCCTGGGAAGCCGGCGCTGATGCCAAGGGCTGAGAAGTGACAGACATGAAGTTGAATTATGGTTCAGGAGTACGATCGCGGGTTTATGTTGGTGTTTTCTACACAAATGTTTTGCATAGGTTTTTGTGATCGAGTTTTGTAGAAAAGGGTTTTTGTCAACTATCACTTTATACTATACAATAGGTGATAAACATGTCGAAGATATTATGTTTGCGCTTTGAATAAAGCGCACAACCTCGCAAAAGCTGATGCATCGTTGGCTTGGGTCATCGTTTGTTGTATACGAGTAATCCTAATTGTCTACAGCAAATTTCAATCTCGGCAAATGGCTTACACCTTCAAGCTGAGCCTCATTATGGAGTCATTAAGTAACGAGGTCACCCAGCACCTTGCATAAAGGAGGCGTGTAGAAACGTTTACTTATTTTGCTCACAACGGCTAGCTTAAATGATCGACGTGTCCAAAACACTGCTGTAAAGACTTTTCAATGTTTCCGTGCTTTGGTCCATTCTGATTTTTTTTACTTATGACTATATTCAAATGCAAAGACTTTATGAGCTTTGAATGTTTGATACACATTGGTATGCGACATAGTATGAACTTTGGTAAGGATCCTATCGTGCATCAGAAGCTATCATCCCTTTTTTACGTAGATTCAACTATATGATACACAAGTGCGGCTTGATAAATTGGTCTATTACATATTTCTTTACTTGATCAAAAGGTTCATTTAGTCATAGCAATGGCTTAACAGCCACCAAAGAGGGGAACAAGTCAGCTTGATCATTTAGCAATCCCCAAACTATTTATTAAGAGGCAACCTCGTTACCAGAAGCTGCCTTTGCTCCAAAATCGGTGTCTGTGGCTAAGATCACACTTACAACGATGGAAGCGCCTGCGACTAAGGTAAATCTTGCGTCAAGGGGGATTAGAAATACTTTGACGACTGATCAAAATAGAACGCTTAATCAAAATAGACTCTTAAAAAACCTCCCACTGCACCGTATTGGGGAGCGCGAGCCTACTGTTCTCTCTTTCTATTAGTCTGCAGACACCTATGCCATCAGGCTATAAAAGACTTAGGAGCTCTGCAGCGGTCCGACGAACACCTTGCCCACTACGTCTGCAAATGAAGCATAAGCTGACGATGCTAATGTAAAATTGGAAGGACCTTTACGAAAAAAAAGATCCCCAGCCCTAGCCACATTAGACGAGGTATTTCACGTCCGTGAGCTTACAGTACATACCTTGTATTGTATTGTATTACGTTATCGCGTTGCCAAGTTATGCACGTGCTAGGCTCTGTGGCTAGTCCACGGCATAGAGTGGTGTCCGCATACGTCGAGTCTCGTTCGGCGGGCAGTGCAGCCAGCACCGAGGCCGTGAGGGTCTTCCATTATTTTGTGTACTTCTGACTTGGTAAGAGCCCAGGTGGCGCCCTGGTGCTGGAGACCGTCGCGTCGAGGGTGAGACTCGTTAGAGACCTGCAGATGCCCGAGAGCACCTGCCCGAAGCGCGCGAGCATTTAGCCCCCGCGCTTGGAAGGAGGGCGTCCAATTGGAAATACAAATATTACTCACCTTTGAGATGTCTTGGCTTCGGTAATTTATATCAGGTGCTGGAAGCTTAAGTTTCGAGAATTCATAATGGCCAAAAGACAGCAATTAACTTGAGATGCGCTCGTTCCTTCTTACTCAAAAATATGGTCATACTGGAGCCAATGAAGTGGCTTTCATATGTTTTGTCAAGCGAGATAGCCGCGCCATTTCACAGTAGGCTCTTGGTGCCGATCAAAGTTCTTCTCTGCCTCAATACAAACTCGACAAGGAAGGATATCTGGACTTGGCAATTATGGAGCGCCTGCGGGGGATGCTTATCTCTCGGCCTTGTGCCTTCTTCATGAGAAGCAGCAGCTTCTACATGACCTAATGTACGCGTTTAGGATTGCTCTTGAGGTACCCCGGCATTCAACCTGTGTTTTCTTTCATGTGACCCCGAATTTGAGAAGGAGATAAATTCTTTGACCACGTGGCCCATAAAGTTCACACTCAGATCGACCATTGGTCGGCTAAGAGCAAGGAGCCAAAACTGCCTCGAAACGCTCTCTACTGTAGTAAGCTCCACGCTTGATCAACCGTCCAAAGGGCACAGCGTTATTAAAGCTCGATGCCTCCGCCGTATGCTAATCAAAACGGTGTCTATGGCATTGTTCTCTTAGGACTCATGTGATACTCGGAATCCTTAGGGGTCGTAATACCTACAACGGCCCCCCACATTTTAACTCAAGTGCGCCGACTTTGTCAACCCAAGTCTTCTCGGTACCATGGAAGGTGCGATAAAACCAGTTTTGCATATATACACAAGCTGAACATATCCGTTCTGGTGTTAAAAAATAAGTATTTAAGAATACTTTATTTCAAATATAAGATATTTCAATTGCCTTTTTCATATATTTGTTTGTTTATCGTGGGTGGATGCAACCTTGACCTGATGATGATTCAGAGAATACCTTTGGGAAAAAATTTTTTGATTAGAAATCTAGGAGAAAAAGATTATCGAGCCTCATACCCACTTTTTTGAAACCATGTGCGAGACTATCAGCCAACAGAACTATAAGATGCCTAGTCCAGGGTGTAAATTTCGTGGATGTGTGAGCAGCATTGTCAAGTGCTACTAAAGCATTGGCATCTGCTGATCTACGAGTATATCACTTTAGCGCGCAGATTGTTCTTGAACACACGTTTTAGCTTTTCTGCCTGAACATTATTGGAAACATTGACTGCTGTTGACATCAGCAAGCGAGCTTCGAATTTCTGTTAACCAAGCGCCGCGATTATCCGCATATTTTAATTCGATATTATTGAGCTGGAGCAGAACAATCACAACGATCACATTAACATGGTTTTCTGTGTATTCGACGTAATCCAACCCCTATTTAAGCGCATATAACCAAGGGCTGTCGTTTTTTGCAGTTAAATTTTTTATCTGTCTAGACATGAAGCCCAACACTGCTGCATAAAAGCCATACGCTTTCATTTCCTCCTCATAAAAATCGTCGGTGAAGAGATTTAAGCTACCAGAATCCACATAGCTTTCTGATGCGCGGAGCGCTAATAGTCGTTTTGGGGCTGGGTAATGTGCCCTTTACTGCACGATGAGACTTTTTTTATCATTAAGTGTCCAGTTCACCCTACCCATTCGGGTGCGCATGGCTAGGACAGTCACACTTTCAGGTTGTTTGTTTGTGCACTATAGTCATCTATCATTAAATGGTTGGATTAGATATCGAATCAGGTACTCCCCGGTCTCGGATGGAATGGTTAATTGCTTGCGTCACAGAGTTGGAATTAAATCTTCAAATCAGAAAAGACGCTCGGTGTCGTATACACTTCGACACGATTATGAAGAGGTGCAGTGGCGTCTACATCTACATCTGGCAAAGAATTGAGACCAACAAAAATGCAGTATGTGTTGCTCTACAAGCATCAGGAGGGCAGCGCCCCGAGCGCTCTTTACTTGGGCAAGATAGATCACGCCTGACATACTTCAAACGTCGTCTACGTCGATCTTTGCTTACTTTTTCCACGTCCGCATTTAGTGCCCCGTTTGCGATGTTTTGGCCTACATCGAACAACGCCTTGTATGGTATGCAGCGAGCGACTAACGTTGCATAGTGGATAATTCAACACTTCACATGCATAAGAAACGATCGTTTACTCTAAACTTATACTATGTCTAAGAGCTGATAGGCATGCATTGAGTGCTGGTCTCTATAAAAACTGCTTGGTGGTTTACGCGCCACCTCATGCACCGGTAGGGCTTCAATCATTCTGCCGATAGAATGTCACTTACGACATGCATCGAGTACTGCATCTGAAGAGCACCACCCAGTGGCTTCTGTTTCACCCCACGTTCTGAAACTTATTCCTCGACAGCATCCTGTACTTTAAGTACTCAGCATAATAATTGACTCGTCTTGTATCCGCGCTAACATATCTCTTTCCCGCTGGCAGAGATGCGTGCATAATTCTCAAGAATATTTAATTGGTGTTACTTACAGTATAAAGTTCCAATCAGACCCGAGCTCGTATTGCATCAGCCACGCCATACCTAGGATGATGCCGTACCTCACGCTTTGATCTAAGACCACACCACATTCGACTTTATTTAAATCGAGGAGCGTTTACACCCTGTTCGACCAGGATCTTCGATTCTGTGATGGGCCAAGCGAACAGACACATCGTCACTTTGATGCGCTTTTGTCGTTTTAACATAATGCTGACTTACTTCAATAGTGGCGCGCCAAACAGATTTTTTGGCGTCTCGAAGTCGCCAAGGACCGACCACGATCAAGTGATTTTTTATCAATTCTTTGTTGATCAGCAAAGCAACCGAGTAATAGTGCACAAACATTAAAAACTAAGCCCTGTCGATCACCTCTTCCTTCATGGGACCCAACAAAGCTTAGTAATTCCTTAATACGCTACGCCTCTCCGGTCAACATAGGCCTCATACCGTGTGATATGGCTAAAGCTGTTTGTGCTTCAAAAGTATGACTTGAGACATCTGGGTCAAATGATATATAAATTTAATAGCAAGTATTTATGGTGCAGATGCATAGTACTGCTGCTATCATAATACGTGAAGATGGCACAATAAGTGTACCTAAGTGTAGCATTCCTTCCTTACGCAGATCAAATGCATCGTATTAATGTGTAGCAACTGCAAAAAGATTGTGAGATACAAGCATGTTACTTGGCCAATTTGTTTTGGCTCTATTAGTTTGTCAACAATGTTTAATGAATGTCGATACGTGAGGTTTAGGCACTATTAGTACCGCTATAGTCCTAAGCACACTAGTGAGAGTGTCTAGAAACTGCGACGGGAGCTCGAACATCGGAGGCGTACAAGAAAAAAGGACCATTTGGCAAGCAATCACAACCTTTCTCCGCTCTTGAGAAATCCGAAAGTAAAATAACCGTGCAAATATGTTATGTCTTCAACATAGGTTCGTTTACCTTTACCTCTGAGTAAGGCGCTACCGCAATTTATTGAAACACTACGCCTCCGTACATAGACCTGTACAAATACCGATTGGATGACTGATGTACACCAGGAGCCACCGCTTTTTCATAACGGCAATCAGCATTCAGCATATAAGATCACCTTTGTATAGCAGCCCAGTTCTATACGACAGCCCGCTACATCCCTCCCAACTCCCTTCTAATTCTATACAAATGTTGCTTTGATCATAGAAGGCAGCGAAAAAAGACTGCCGGTTGGGCAGATTATTTTGAGATGACCAAACCAACCTCTACGACGATTGCATTCACACCTGAAAGTGCCTTTACACAAAAAACGAATCCTGGGGCTGCACCTGCCACAAAGCCTGTGCCTCCGTGGACCAGAAGTGATTTGGCCATCAATGAGATGCCGGACAAAGAAACCTTCGAAATGTCTGAATTCAATACCACGGCAATGAATGCGAGTCTACCGCTTTCTTCGTCTGGTGATCAGCTAACATCCGCGCCTACGATCGGTAGAAATGATGAAGGGTATCACAATTGTTCGGTAGTTTCCCGCCTTACATAATCCCCCCCCGGCTGCAAGAAGGCCTCAAGTTAAGAAAAAATGTCAAAAGGACTTCATAATGAGTAAGCTAAAATATATTAGAATTATCGCCAAAACTACCATCATTAGCCATACAAAAAGCCTCACCTGTACTGACAAAAAGTTTATAGTGTTTTTCACACAGCTATAAGCTAGCCCGAGATGCCCTTGTTGACGATGCCGAACAAGCTGTGTAATAGGCGGACGACGGTAAAGTAAAAAAATATTACCCATGGCACTTTTACGCGCGGTACTAGCAATTATATACTAAAAAGTAATGGGCGATATGCTTATCGCGTCGACTATCTGCAAGCACTGCTGCACTTCACTGTTCCGTGAAATGTTCGATCCTCTTTTAAAGGAATATCTGATATTAAAGCCACTCTGGTGCGTATTATCAGCGTAGTACTGAGCAGTACGTTTATCTACTACGTGCATCGCAAGTACTCAGATTTCGTCTAGCGTGGACGAAAAGAAAATGGCTCAAAAAAATGATTGCTCCAGCACAACTATTACACAATATGTGCTTCAAATCCCGCTATATGCATTCTCTCGGCGTTATTAAAAATGATGGACTGTAGTGGCTTGCACCCGGTCATGTCTACTTTTGGATTAAAAACTAAGCATCACGACTTCTTAGAAGTTTCTTTTTATTAAGAATGACCTCGAAGGTGTAATAATAAAGAGAATCCGCATTGGTTTCGCTTTTTGGCTTCAAGTACAAGTTCCTCACTTGATGAGTCGGAAAAAAGTTTCTCTTGAGATTTATTGGCTCCTGTAAAATGCGAAGCCAGGCGCTGGGTGCTTCAATTTTCGGCACAGAATTGGAGTCAGTCCCACCATCCCCAATGTGCGACCTAAAGACTGCGTTTATTTTACCAAGCGCCCACTGCATCCAAATATCGTGCTGGAGCTGTCCTACGGCTCTCGTGAGCTTCGTGGAGAAGAAAAATTGCTACATCACAAGGTTCTTAGCCTGTGCCTCGGTATGTGCTCCACATAAAACTTTCGCTAGCCTTGGCAGTCAAGGAGCGCTGATTGAGGCCGCACCCTGTTCGGCCTTGCTTCTTCCCTATGAATGACGGCAGATCCTGCGCAATCGAATGCACGTGCTCGAGATAGGTTTCGGTCTAGCTTTTACAATCAGGTTTTGGCTTTTCAGGGGCTGGCTTGATCCCTAGAAATGCTTTGGATAAATTGCCGCTCTTTTGTCCAAATTGCGCTGATAAGGTTCCTCCTTTCGCACAAATTCGCCATTCTGCGTTTTTACCAATATGACGGTAGAAAGGTGTCGTTCGTTTGGCTACCCGCCCTTCCTATACCAAAATGGTCAAGCGCTAAGGCAGAGAGTAAAATGAAATTGCTGGAGTCATTTTAGGGCTTGTACACATTCCAAAAAATTAAAAAAAGTAAGACCTCTCCAGATTCTTCGCATTAAATGGAGCTGTGACAATACCGACTTAAAAAAAGGTGATGGTCGTTATAAATACAAAAAAAAAAATTAAAAGTAGAATCTCACACAACTTTATCGCCTTAGTAATTTTCCCCGTCATCTTTATCTAGAGCTATTTTTTGATTATGTTCGACGTATTATCGCATCCCGTGTCCCCCTTATTACATCCAGACAAGTCAACGAAGGCAGACAGCTATGGGAAGATCCCAGAGCGGAGTCATCGGAATGAAGACCACCCAATCGTCTCACGAAAATTCAAGCTTTATATAGCATTTTGAGCTGTAAGTGTTTAAAATTTTTCTTCGAGAAATGTAAAGCTCGCAGGTTCGTAAATTACATTGAATAGTAAAGCTCAACCTTTAGCAGTTTATCGGACGACAAATGTGGTGCCTCAGTGCACATACTGCGCGTGTATGTCTTCGAGCACAAGGTTTAACTTTTTGTCCGCGATGTTCTGGTTGGTGATCTACTGTTGGCATTAGCAAGCTACCTTTACCAGGTCAAGCACCGTTTGCAAAAAACAGCTGTAGACTTTCCAGCGCCACCGTATCCGGAAGATCATAGAAGATTTACAATATCGTAAAGTAGCCTTGCAGTTATACTCACGGGAACAGCTGTGTAGTGCACCATCGTGCCGGGATGAACAATAATCCTGACTGCATTTGTGCTACTATCAGCATTTAAAAAGTCAAAGTTAAAGTCAAAGCATAGGGCTTTTAGAAGTCGGCCGGTAGTAAATAGTCTTGCAAAAAGTGATGTTCTAGCTTGTGGTCTTATTTTTTGGTACATTTCACAGATCTCTTCGCATACAACCTATTGGCATATCTTGTGCCTTAAGAAATATATAGTGCTAAAGGTCTCAATGGTTTGTAATAACAGCTTAATTTGATTCAAATTTATTCTATAGTGGGAGACTTCGTCTGCTTAATTATTGCGATAAAATTGCGGAGCGCTGTTGAGGGATTAATCATTCTACTTTGGCGTCTTTGAACGCGATAAAAGTTACATTTAGAGCTAAAAAAGGCTTCAGACTTCATTCATTATAAAGCTTATATCTATGTTCATATCGACCAACCCATAGTTTGACCTGCACAAAAACGCGAAGGTGAGCACCTAATTTTGCCAATTTATTGCCTAATGTGAAAGCAGGAAGAATTTTAACTATCTTGCCATTCGTCGGGACAAGCTTGCAATCCGCAAGCGAAATCTAGGTCCTGAAAAGTCTACAAATGGCTTAGGTCCTTAAAGGTGAAGAGGGACCTTCACCAGTGCGTGCTAAATAGCAAGGTATGCCTTGTCGGGCTCCGCTTAGCAGCCCACGCTGCCGGGACTAATGAGATGTTTTGCTCATACCGTCCTCCCTTATATGTAGTAATACGCAGCTGATGGCAATGTCGGAAGCCCTGCAATTCACGCTTTTCGGCTATGTCTTGTCCGGCAAAGCCAAAATAAGAGTAAGGATGGTTTACCTTAATACGTAGCGATTAACGGCTTTGTAATGTCCTATAAAGTCAGACAAAGCCGGCTGAAGGCCTTTTTTATAAGGAGACTTATGCTATCTTTTTCAACACCACTCAATGTCTTCTTTTTATAGATCGGACATCTTCTTTGCATATTAATGTTCAGAGGGTTCTCCAACACCCCCATAGCCACCATTGACCTGTGTAACTAGTTGATTAGGTCTTATCACTTTCTAAGATTAAAAACGTAAGGTAAGTAATGAAGCGGCTTATTTCATTTTAAGGCTTGCTTGATGAACTCCTGGCTGCAAACTAATCACCCGAAGACTCGAATCTCTTTTGCCGCAAAGACACAATCATCGAAATTGACATACACGTATTTTGATTATCACGAGCTCATGACTGTCTTAAGTGGTCTGAATTGGCCTCAGAAACTGACAGATTTGTCTCAGAGAGGCCATATATAGTATATCGTCGAGAGATGTTTGGGTGATAGGCTAACAACACTTATGTGATCAGATTTGTTCATGTCGCAGAGGCGTCTGGCATTTTTTGTGTCGAACCAAAACATGCCGAGAAGGCCTAATTTCGGATTTGATAATAGCAATCTGCTAAATATGATGCAGTATACAACGTACACTAGGACATATTGCTAAGTGGAAAGTCGTTTCTTGTCATGCGTATTTGTGCAGATAACTTAAAGTAAATACGAACTCAAACGCTTGATTCGAGTTTATAAGTACTTTTTGTATAGCTTATGGACACAGAAAATTGTGTTTGTTGCGAAAATCTTGACTCCCGTACCATCTCATTTTCGTTCTTTCGGCAAAATGCCAATCAATGAGTCCACATTGCGTGCGTAAATGAGCTATCACAAAATAATCTTCACTCCTGTATCTAGTGGTAAAACTGATTGATCTCTGGACACTTCATCTGCGGATTCCATTTAAGAAGATCATTTCGGGTCTTTTTAAAGCAACACCCAACGAATTATTTGAGCCAACTTAGGATTCCTTAGGCCTTCGAAACAACACGCTACACACGCTGCATAGAAGATAGAGCCAAAATATCTTCGTCTAAAAAGAAGAGTACATTGACTTCGTGGACAGAGGTTAATAGATTTAGGAACTTCACATCACCACAATAACTTCAGCTTTTAATTTGGCTACATTATCAGTAGCCTTCAACTACTCTAGGTTCGGCAACCCCAATATGCCTCCAGTCGAAATGTACTTGCCGTGACGCGAAGCACAATTACGCTGTCTGTCGTCCTTGTGAATACGATCTATTCTTCAGCCAGGCTTACTTATGAATTTCAGGAATCCATTTAATATTGTAACTTCGTCGTTGTTTTGCGGATTCATGATACCCACCCTTGGTGACATTATAGTACCCACCGATGAATTTGTGCTATCCACAGCATGCTTATTTTTAGCGTGTTACTGCCTAGGTTACCTTCAAAGGAGACGTATACTTAAAAAGGGTGAAATACTCATTAAATCCTGCTACGCACGAGAGTGCAATTCGAATCGCTATTTTTATCGCTGCTACCTGCACTCGCAAGAGTTGAGCGCGAAGAGGGTCTATCCTTAGATTGCACATGACCACAGTCACTTTGACTCCTTTAAGAAGTGGTGTCTGATCAAAAGAGGTTTTCTATACAAATATACGATAAGCTCAAGCCGACCTTAGCTGCAAAAAAGAGAGCGTACAAACTGGTATTAGTCATAGCTTACCCGAAGAAACGTAGCTCTCCTTTGCTCCTCCATGTGTTTCGAGGACACAATATACTGGGGTCAGGGGTGGATGCTCGATTCTTAGTCCATAACAAATTGCGAACGCAATGCACATTTAAGTGAAGCCACATCATTTACCAAACCAATATCCCACATTCAGTGAACAAAATTAAAAAAAAAATATTTTACTAAGGTGACGACCTGAGTTTTTCTGACTCGGGCCCGACAGTGAACGTTATCGCTGAAGCTACCAAAGTTTGTGCTAATTAAGCTAAAGAGTATAAGCTTTATCCTTTGAGTTTAAACGCCTCGACGCGTGCCAAGTGGTTGGCAGCAGGGTTGCAAACGCAGTCGCCTCTCGAGGCTTACACAAACCACCAAGTCTTAGCAAACTGCGCGACCCGTAGTTGTGGGAACTGGGTCATTTCCATCCTAGTACCTTTGCGAGGGTCCAGATCGACAGTTTCCATAGATTTTCTATGCTATCAGGTGTGACGGGGTCACACGGCGCTCTGCACAAAAAAGGCACGCAGGAAGATATTTGATGGTGTTCACTGTCAAACTGTGCAATAAATAGATCGCAGTTAAAACCGATTTAGTTATTACAGTAAAAATGGGCTTGGACTCTTATTTAATTATCATATGCGATGTAGGTAATGTAATGTAATGTATCACGTTATCGCGTTGCCAAGGTATGCACGTGCTAGGCTCAGTCTGGCTAGTCCACGGCATAGAGTGGTGTCCGCATACGTCGAGTCTCGTTCGGCGGGCAGTGCATCCAGCACCGAGGTCGTATGGGTCTTCCATTTCTTTCGGTCTTGTGCAAGGGTACGTACCACTTCGAGGTCTTGTGCTATCCGGTGTCGAAAGCCGGAGCCACGGGAAACAAGGTTGTGATCGAGTGTCGAGGGGAGCGTGGTGCGGGGACGTCCGCGCCATTTTGCTGCGGTGGAGAAGAAGTAGGCACGCATCTGGAGGTTAGCTGGAATGTCGGGATAGCGGCGAAGTACATGGCCAAACAGGCGCCAGCGAGCTTGTGTCAGTCGTAGTCTCAGCGGCCGCTCATCACAGAGGTCGTAGAGTCTTGCATTCGAAATGGGTCGGGGGTAGCGATAGCCAAGAGCGTAGCGAAGCTGGCGGCGATGGAAACTCTCGAGGCCGTGGAGCTCTGACTTGGTAAGAGCCCAGTTGTACAGCAGAATCGGTAGAACGTAGGTGTTGTACAATCGAATGCGTGTCCTGGGTGAGATGAACGTGGGGCGGAGCCAGACGGACCAGAGGCGGTGGAGCGCGAGGGTGGCCAGGGACTTGCGTCGGGATAGATCTTTAATATCGCCGAGGAGTGTTCCGAGCTTCACAGTGTGGTGCCAGGTTTCTTCTCGGGATCGGGCGTGTCGAGTGGCGCCCGACGGGTTGCAGTGGCGGCGGATTTCGGTGACTTCGGTCTTGGCTTTTTTTTTTTTTTTTTCAGGGTTAGAAGGAAGTCATCAATGCGGTGCTCACCTCTATCGTAGATCTTGGTTTCTCGGAGGCCAAGGATATCGACACGGTAGCGCCGGAGATCTTCGGGGAGTGTTTCGTGCTTCTTGCGCTTCGAACCTAGAGAATTCACATTAAAGGAGCCAATCCGGATGCGGTTGGCGCGGTTAAGGGCGTGGAAGGGGGTTTGGCCTGGTGCTGGAGACCGTCGCGTCGAGGGTGAGACTCGTTAGAGGCCTGCAGATGCCCGAGAGCACCTGCCCGAAGCGCGCGAGCATTAAGCCCCCGCGCTTGGAAGGAGGGCGTCACCCCAACCTTTTCCGAAAATGCGATGTAGGTGGGTGTCAAATCTCTTAAGGCTTCTTTTATCAAGCCAACCACAAAAGTATTGTGGGATTGTATTGTATTGTATTGTATTACGTTATCGCGTTGCCAAGTTATGCACGTGCTAGGTTCTATGGCTAGTCCACGGCATAGAGTGGTGTCCGCATACGTCGGGTCTCGTTCGGCGGGCAGTGCAGCCAGCACCGAGGCCGTGAGGGTCTTCCATTATTTTGTGTAGTTCTGACTTGGTAAGAGCCCAGGTGGCGCCCTAGTCGAGGGTGAGACTCGTTAGAGACCTGCAGATGCCCGAGAGCACCTGCCCGAAGCGCGCGAGCATTTAGCCTTCGCGCTTGGAAGGAGGGCGTCACCCCAACCTTTTCCGAAAAAGTATTTTGGGATATGATAGCAAATCTTTGGAATTTGACACAAAATCTTAGGCAAATATCAGCGTTCAACTCTTCCTAAGTTACTCCGTTCAAAGTGTGGTTTACGGGACTTTAAGTGCACCTGTGTTCAGTCCTCGACTGTCCAGACCCAAAAAGTCGAGGCCTTCTGAATTACCATCGAATTCGTGCCAGGTAGGATAGCTTGCAAAGGAAACTGTCCACCAGTATTCAACTCGACTCCCTTTGCTCGCATTCGTTGACATGTTGATCGAAGATGACAAAACGCTTGATTCGGCTTCGGCTTTCGGACTCAACGCACTGGCCGCACTAGCTACTGTTTTAGGTGGCTGTGTCATCTTTAGCAACAAACTATTACAACTCGCCAATCCCAAGTTTATGGCCGTTCTCCTGAGTGCCTCCGGTGGAGTCACAATATTCCAGGCACTCGTGGTGCTATTCATGAACTCGTTTCATAAATTTTACAGAACTTTCGGGAATTCAGATAATGCAGAAGAATTGAGTAAAGACAGCAACAATCTCGGCAACGCGTGGCTGGTAGCCAACGGATGTTTTGGTTGTGGAATTTTCATCAGCTACCTTGTCGACTTTATTGTTCAAAAGCTCACCCCTGGCCAAAATACGAATGGCGCGGCTCGAATGCAGCCAGGATCTTTTGAAGAAGGCTCGTATGACCTTAAGTCACCTGCAGAATTCACCCAGAACGAGGACAGTGATGTGTTTGTCAAAATGGATGGAGCTGCGAAAGAGAAGCTGCAACGTATGGGCATTCTAAGTGCCATTGCTGTCGGTATTCACAACATTCCCGAAGGCATAGCTACTTTCGTGGCTTCCTCCGAGCACACATGGATCGGTCTGTCGCTTGCGATTGGCGTCGCCTTACACAATATTGCAGAGGGCATTGCAGTTGCTGCTCCAATTTACTTTGCGACGGGCAGCACGTGTCGTGCCTTACTTTGGTGTGTCTTGTCAGCCCTCGCACAACACATTGGTGGCCTCCTAGCGTTCGCGTCAATAGGTATGGACGTTAATGATGTAGCACAGGGCATACTCTACGGACTGTGTGCCGGAATGCTGTCCGGGATCAGTATGAAAGAGATTATCCCCACTGCGTACATGTACGCTAACGGTCGGACGTACCTCGTATCGGCTGGCGCATTAGGTGGTATGTTTTTAATGTCTTCTGGTCTCATTTACTTTAAGTACATAGGTGTGTAATTTTGGTGAGAATGTTTCTTCATATTCAATTACGTGTAGTTTTTATAACCTTAAGTGGATTATATTGCGTATAATTAACAACTAGGCACAGTTTTGGCGCTACTGAAATTGTCAAACCAATAAATTAATTAAGTGAATCGATACAAAAGAGTAATCGGTATATAGAAATCAGTGGGAAAAAGTAAATCATAATCTATATAGTTGTATTGATATTGGCCTTTCCTCGATAAGACCTAGTACATTTTAGTTAGTAACAGTACGGCGTAGACGGTTTTCTTTACAGGTAACGCAGATGCAACGACCGTCCACAATCGGACAGCTCAGCGCTTTTGTATGATACACTTCTCCTTTGTGGTAGTGACAAAACTCACGGTCACAGAGACAGCAGTAGTGCAAAATACGTCGGTCCAGTGTAGCAGTGAATGGCACTTTCTTCTTGTGCTTGGGATCATAACATACGTGGCAATGGTTGCGTAGTGCGCGCGTTTTAGCTGGAGGATGCCGCGGTCGGAGCTTGCCCTTAAGTTCTGGAACTGGCACCATATATGTAGATCGACTGGAACTTGTCACTAAGCCAAACTGATTTGTAGCCTGCACGACAAATTTGTACGTCTCTCCATGATGCAATTTGTCCACAATCACCGTAGTCGGTAGTGGTACAGCCAGCAGTTTAATCCACTTGATCTCTTCCGTCTTAGTGCGCGTCAAACGCACCGTATAGCACACGATGGGTACCCCATTATCCACGGGTTTTTCCCACGATACACGAGCAGCGGCACTTTCCACGGTTGTCTTGCTAGGCTCCACCTCGACCGTCACGCGCGAAGGCATGTTCGGGGGCAAGCGGCGCAAGAGTCGAAGCAGCGAGTCAGCATCTCCGTAAATGATTCCTCGAATCGGCAACATCACCACAACGAGAAGGACGATTGCATCATCCAGCCACCAAAAGTAAATCTTAAGTAGACCCCATACACCAAGTCTTTTGTCCTCATCGTCATCGTTAATGTCATCTTTAATATTAGAGTCCGCGTCCGCATATATATCCGCTTTCTTACTATTTTGAGAAGATTGCGAGCGTGATAATCGTGAAATTCTTGAGCTTGACAATAGTGGCGAAGGTTGTGCAGATGGCAGCGTCGAAGCGCTGGCCAAAGCGTCTTCACAACGCACAAATGTACGCGGGCTTCGTCCATACGAATTCCAGGTCGTAAGACGGTAGATCACATGTTCACGAGGTCCCACGACGTCAAGAAACTCTGTGTCTGCTCCAGTATACACCGAAACCCATGTTGACTCACCGGGATTGCGACGTTGAAGTTGATAGCGTTGTGGTGTCTTCTCAGCGGGCACCCACGCAATTTGCAGTAGCTTTTTATCCTGCGCCGTCGAGCCTTCTGCCGTGCAAGTACTCGACACAACGGCCGCAGGTTTGCGGCCCATCCCAAGATACTTCATTTGTAGAAACATGGCCAATTGACGACGATGCAATTCACTCTGAACGCCAATTTCCTCTAATCTCACGCCATCGTTTGCCATCAGTAAGGGAAACGTATAGCCGGAGATTGAATTGGCTCGAAATACGTCACTATACTGGGGTAGTTGCACAGCATACGCGACCCAATCGGCCACTTCAGCTACTGTCATCTCAGCGCCCACGCTCTCCCATCGTTCATCCAACTCTTTCCACGAAATGACGGCATCGTGGTCACTGTCCAATTTTTTAAGTGCAGTGTCTACGTCTTGATCCGTCTGTGCCCTTATTTTGAGCTCCGAAAGATCTAAGCCGCCACTGTCGTCAGTATCCAGCAAGTGGTGTAGCTTGTCTTTGATTTCCTGAATCTCGCGGTGTCCCACGCGTCCATCGCGGTCAAAGTCCGCTAGTAAACTCTCTGCAGTTTCCGTCGCAAGCACAAATGTAAGCACTTAAGCAACACAAGAACGCAGGAGAAGCCACTAAAATTTAGCTTATAATTGGTGACAGAATACAATACGAGAGTTATCGACAGTCACTCACGTACCAACTTCAGGTTCTTGGTGGGTTTTGTTGCACTTATTGGGCTTTCTGCACGCATCCTTAACATCGTCACTAGTTTCAGCTGTCGTCACCGCTTCCTCCATTATACTGCTTGAATCTGAGCATATCAAAAAAACATCAGACGATTGACAACACCAATATTAAGAAATGTATACATATATACCGTACGTGGCGTGACGACGTCCTTAGCGTTAGTATTTCCCGAGCATAGCAGAATAAATAGCACCATCGCTCGAATGACAAATGGTAAAGGTGGCCATCTCCTTCGAGAAGGAATGGTGCTACAGGCGTCACAGCGTACACAGCGCATGTGAACGCGCAGTGGAAGCAGTGGTCGCATGCGATCCATGAAGAAATCGTGCGAAAAACATTTGAGTCACACAAAAATGTTACAATTTTTGCCAAGCTTAAATTTGTCGGCCTGAGTGAATGTTGTGTGAAGGGCGTACGAATGTGACAAGATTTGTCACGTGGGGGAACCAGTGTTTCTTGGCAATAAACCTTTAGGGGGGAAGAAAAACCTTCGTGGCGTGCTTAGCACTTCAACTTGCCTTTTGACAATGACTTCCCCACCGCCACTGGGTAGCATGTTGCCCATTGGACCCGATGGTATGCCGAGTCCACCTGTGGGGAAGAAGAAGAAACCTGGACGTACACCGAGTCTCATTTGGCAACTACTGACCGACGAGCCAAACCCACAACGCCGCAATTCGGCGACTTGCAAGCACTGCAAAATGTCTGTGGCATACTACAAGAAATCCGAGCAAGCAATTCGCCATCTCAAAAAATGTGGCCGCTTTCAAGAGATGCAGCACCAATTTGCCTTTATGAATCAATTTTCCGACCATTTGCCATTGTACAATCAAAAAGTCATGGCAAAAAGTCCTGCGTCAAAACGACCGAAAACCGATCGAAGTGCGGGTCAACAGTCTCAAGTTCAAGCTCAATTAGATGTGCAACTTCAAGCCACAGGAACTCTAGGAAGTGCATTGGACCAAGCAGCAGCACACCACGCGCAAGTGATGAATCAAATTGCAATGCAACAAAGCATGTCCGAGAGTTTAATGGATCCCACGTCTATGACAATGACGTTAAAAGACAATACAAAAAAAGTTGCATCGAAGGATAAGAAAATCAAGAATGGACCATTGTCCAAGACTCAGAATGAGCGCTTTGAAGAGGAATTGGCCATGCACGTGTTTGTCACTGGAATGGCTTTTGAGGATATTGAAGAGTCTCATCTGGCCAGAGCTGTGGCGTTATTACGCCCGAATGTGAAGCTTTACGATAAGAAGAAACTTGAGACGGATTTGATGAGTCGATGCTATGAAAAGATGCACAAACAAGTGTGGGGGACTCTATCGACGAGTCTCGCTCGAGTTTGTTTGAAACGAGATGCGTGGTCAAATTGGAATCTGTATCATACGCTTAATTCGAATGAAGCATTTGTTACGTACATGGCCGTAAAAAATAACAAGCTTTTTTTTCTGGAATCGGAAAAAGCTGTAGGGACCGAGTCGCAGTACAATTCCATCTTAATTGCTCAAGATATTAAGCGAATGATGCAGCCGATTGTGAACAATATGAGTGGAGTTGTGACAGGTAGCACCGAGTACCACTCTCGAGCGTGGGATATGCTTAAGGCCGAGTACCCAACCAAGTTTTTTTACGGTTGTATCTGCCATGCACTGCATTTGGTAATAATGGACATTTTCGGACCAACAGAGACACTAGACAATGATCCGAGACGATCGACACCACAACTTCCGATTGATTTTCCGTTTCAGGATTTGGTTGAGCTGACTACTAATTGCAACGAACTGATGTCGTTCTTTGGTAGCTATCAGTATGCGCCAAAGTACAAAATCCTCGACTCGCAATTGCTGCATACAATGAAAGACTTTGCTAACGCTTCGCCGACCATGTCGTGGGGTACGCTGGCAGCACGATTTCGTGTATTGATGCAGTCTGAAGAAGTACTGCAATCGATTGTGAGTGATCCAGACTTTCTCGGGCCCGGGTCACCGGCAAATCAGTGTGCAATTCGAACGAATATTAAAAATTTTGTGCTGAGCCTCAATTGGAAATTAACGTTAGAAAAGGCCATTACAATACTGACGCCGATCGAATTGATCTTGTACAAATTTAAAGACGATCAAGCGCCAATTTCTGAAGTTTACTTTGAATCAAAGCACTTACTCACAGACTTTGATGCAGTTTTCGGTCTCACAACAGTTGAGTTGGAATACATAAAAAAGGTCGTCACAGAACGCTGGCAGTACGTCCTGAGTGAAGCTCATGGTTTGGCCTTTTTACTGGATCCACGGTACATAGGAAAATCCATGACAAGGGATTATCGTGAACAGATTGAAGAGCTAATTTTTAATTTTCCCGAAACGGACCAGGACATGGGAATCAATGAAGATCGAAGACGCTTCATGACTGAAGAGTACACAGATTATGTCTTGTACGCAAAAAATCAGCGCAACAACCGCACATACAAGTGGGAAATGCTGGAAAAAGGCAACCGCACGCCGTTGCAATTCTGGCAGACGGATGCAGACGATTGGCCAAATCTCAGGTCCCTGGCGCTCGCGCTATTTTCGCTGGCACCGAGTAGTGTGGCGTCTGAAAAGGCGCTTTGTAAGAGCACATTGACGCAGTCTCGCCGCCGCAACAAGCTCGGTATTGACAATATGAAACGTCTTGCTTTTATCTGTATCAACGACTCGCAATTTACAAGCAATCGCGTGATTGGCGAAGTACCAAATAACACGTTGCCCGATTTCTCCATGGGAGACACGGCGCTTTCGCCAGATGGCATGATGATGTGGATGATCTAACTCGAATGCTACAGCATCTTATTTGCTGCTACAGAGCGACTGGGATACATTGACGTGTATTTGTATAAAATACAAAGGACCAAGGTTGAATATTGGCATGAAACTATGGAAGACGACTGTGTACTGACAGTCAAGTTTATTTGGTATTGAGTACAAAGGGTTTACACTAAATTGTATTGTATTACGTTATCGCGTTGCCAAGTTATGCACGTCCTAGGCTCTATGGCTAGTCCACGGCATAGAGTGGTGTCCGCATACGTCGGGTCTCGTTCGGCGGGCAGTGCAGCCAGCACCGAGGCCGTGAGGGTCTTCCATTATTTTGTGTAGTTCTGACTTGGTAAGAGCCCAGGTGGCGCTCTGGTGCTGGAGACCGTCGCGTCGAGGGTGAGACTCGTTAGAGACCTGCAGGTGCCCGAGAGCACCTGCCCGAAGCGCGCGAGCCTTTAGCCCCCGCGCTTGGAAGGAGGGCGTCACCCCAACCTTTTCCGAAAATTACACTAAATATTCCGGTTAATATGCTTAAGAGCTCGAATTTTTAGCTCTTGATAAAACATCACGCATCTTGGATTTAAGCATTGCGTCCGCACGTTGTTCGTAGTTCTTTAGTAATTATACAAACGAGAATTTACAAAGTTTAGATTACATAAAGCCATGTTAAAAGGCACCTATGACCTAAGAATAGAGTGCAGTTTAATTACAGCCTTTCTAGGTAGAATTTTAGCATTATAAACTCGATTTTGGTCTAAATTTATACCTACATTCTTTTTTTATGTGTCGTTCTACACAAAGTCTTGAGCTTAGGCATGTCACCCTACTCATACGTGGCACGAAGCACATGGGGTCATAGTTGTGACATGGGCTACAGCGTATGACGGGCGATGCAACAAAATACATTCTGTTTTGCTTTCTCAAATTTGCCTCAAAGATTGACCTAGAAAGGACTTACAATTCTCTGCGAGAAGTGAGACGACGGTGTCGCGGTGTACGCCGTATGATCTGCGTACATCATTTATAACGGAAAGTCTAGCAGGTGAGCCCGGGTTTTGACGAGAGCATGATTGATCGCAAATTGCTCTTTTTGTCATAGAGACAAATTAAGCTAGAATATTGAAGTATGTGTTGATTTATATTTAATATAGCCTAGTGCGTTCGTTATTTGCGGGCATGCCTTAAACTAAACAGTTCACGATATTTATGCCTTCCTTATGGGGACAAATTTAATCACTGAATAGCAGAATAGGTCGGAATAGTGATAAAAATCTTTTCACGTTGTTCAAATAGACTGCCTCATAGCGCTCGAGCCGAGTCTGCGTGCAATTTGCCATTGACATGTAAGGATCATGTCCTTTATAGACGTCGTCAAACCACGCAAAAATACATTACCACGGATAGATACGCCATCATATGCGTCACATGAATGGCATGCCAAGACACAAATATGGCGACGTGCTTGAACTTCCATCTTGCCTTCGCTGTAAAAAAATACATGAAGCTAAGACGAAAAATATCTATACAAAACCTTTTCTCTTAATTCAGTGCTCTTCACTCAGGCATACGCCGCATCTGTGAGCAGTAGAAGCACTATTGGGGCAGGCACTGACCCGAGTCTATCAGCGTGCTAAACGTTGAAGAGATACAAATGGGCGTAAGTGATTTGAAGGAATCCATAACGTAAGGTGACACGTAAACCATGAAGAAATGCTGCATGAGTATAGTTGTCGTTAGGCTTAGGGAGTAGAACAAAGCGACTGAGTGGCGCTTGTACGACACAGCGCTCGCTGCATGTCTCGAGTGACAAGATTGCCTACAGAGCAATATAATTGAGGGTCTACCATTGCAAGTGGAGGCACGTGTAACCCGGTAAGCAAACCTCGTCGTGCACAAAGTACGCTGTATATTCATTGGTTGAAGGTCAACGCATTTGGTAAGCTGACCATCTGAAGCATATAAAATAGTACAATTTCCGCTAAGAAATGGCATTGATGAACACTTTTTTTTAATTCATGCCACGGTCGTTTGAATTGTTGGCCTTTACATTTCGTTTTGATGTAATACTTTGTATACATTGGACGTTCGATGCCGTAAGATAGCTTTTTTTGCTAAGCATGTCGATGTGAAAAAATCTGTAGCCATATTTCATGATCATAGGGGTTTGTAATAAGCAAGCCAAGCTGCAAATCGTATCTTGTTCTGGGCACGCTCACCATTGTTGAGGTGGTCTATTTTATAGAGGTCGCGCTTAGCTATTTAGTTGCGGTGTCTGCTATCAAATACTTACATTAGTATTATCTTTGAAATAGGAATGCCCATCATTTAAACGCAGATAAATTTGTGTTGTAGGAACACAGCAAAATATTCAACTTTATGCAAGCGAGGAGAAAGCGGATCGTTTTGATTAACCTAGCATCTTCTTTACGACAGAGACTAACTCAAGAAGGCCATGCTAATACTGTTGAGATACAAATGAAATATCTTATGATTAAGATACTAATAAAATGACATAAATTTTTAATTGGGAGTCGGTATCGACACACACACCCTCAGGTATCGCCACACCCCCACAAATATTAGCCACAAATTCGCTTGAATAAGCGCCACACCTATCGTGAAACCACACTAGTCGCATTCACATACCATACATCACACGTAAATCCTCTCTGCACATAAGTCAACATGTCATTGGCCTCACTCCCCGCGCAGGCTCACGAAACATTTGATGAAGCACTGAAATCGATGCAATAGTTTCCATTAAGAGAAGGTTGTCCTACAAAGAAGGAAAGGACTAAGAATGACATGTACGGAAACGTCCGAAAGGTGTGGCTTACATGTGTTCATGGCGGCGAATATAGATGAAAGGTTCCGAGTACTCGAAAATTTTTTACACGTCTCCTTAAGTGTCCGTGGTCGATTATTATCGCTAGAGATCCCTCGGCGTTTAGGTACTTTGGTTCTGACAAAATGAAGCGAACAAGACGAAAATGTGGTTCATATAACGAAAAGGGCATAAAAAACGCACTTGCCCATCGTCGCAACAGGGTAAGTCCAATGAGATGGCTCCTTGTTTTGTTTATATAGTCTTGTGTTTTTCTCTTAAAATATAAACTATGTACTTCGAACAGGGTATGCAAATTCAATTTTGCGACGGGTGTGGTTTTACTAGGTGTGGCGCTTTTTCGAGCGAATTTGTGGCTTATACCTGGGAGGTGTGTGGCGATATCTATAGGAGGGTGTCGATACCGATTTCTCGATGTTTTATTGGTACTCCTGCTAATTTACATTTGTTCGCGAGGCAGCCACAAGCAAAGTTGTGTCTACTGGACACACGATTGACGACTTAAAGGGCAAGCATCACTATTGAAGTGTCAAGGATGTAACTAGAGTACGACAAGATTTTGCTGCGATATCGACTGCCTCAAATGTTTTATTGTATTGTCAAACCTGTATATTGTTAATCACTAGCACTCACTCTACCCTTTGATCCGAACACCCAACATCTCCATCAAACTAAGTTAATCGTGTTGCTGACATTTTAAGCATGAAATCAAGACAGCAACTTAATTTTGAGAAATACTAGAATCGATATGGTCCTTCTTTAAATTACACAGCTGATTTACCGCATCTAATTAACTATAGGCACATCAAATTAATAAAGTACTCAGTACATACTACAATAAACTGCACACATCGATCCCATTACGGTTGCGGATAGTGAGTCTTCACAAAAAGATTCAATTATTTTGTGTACGCCTTCTGTGCAAGGTGTTATATATTCTGTAAATATTTGGTTGTCAAACCTAGCAGATTGTCCACCTCAAAGCTCAAAACCTTCCTATTTTGGTTCGAGCCACCTCTCGCATCCATCGGACGAATGCTCGATTTTCTAAAAAGACTTGTCCGTTTCTATGGGTTTTAGGAGGCGGCACCATTTGCGGCCCTGCTTGTTGTCAAGCAGTTAATAGGAGTCATGGCATTTGCGCTGTACGTGCAACGCCTATGCTTTAAAGCTCAGTCCGCACAGCCCTGTGGTAAAAGCTGTTTTGAGGCTTAAAATGGTAGAGCCACAGGTTCAAATTTTTTAAATAAAATTATCTACTATCATAATTAAGAAGGCATAGGTGGTCCCATAGGTGTCATTGGTCATGCGTGATCAGGTGCGCTTCGCTTTTGCGCTCGTGTACAAAGATGACCTTGACAAATGCTCAGCACTTATCCGTGAAGCCACTTCACGACTCTTGTGTCCTGGAAACACATGAGGGAACACCGTTCTTTCGGGCTAGCTTCAAGTATTACCAGCATTCAAACTTCCTTGCCTACAAGCAAGGTAGGTGAACTCTGACTAATTATATCGAAGACTTAGGGGCCTGTATCATCGGGGCACCACTCTTCAAAAACCTCAAAGTGACTTTATTTTTTGAACGACCGAATGGTAGGCTCGGCGATGAAAGAGACAGTTAGTTTTGCTCTTTATAAGGTTGAGAAAACACGACTTTTGTTTTCGACCACGAAGCTCCACTCGGTCCTCCATCTTAGAACAAAGCCAAATCATAAGCATTTTTTGGATAAAACCAAAGAAGAAATTACTGCTTTGCTCGGTTACAATTGAGTCTATCGAAGTCAAGCTTTAGTCAGCGTGTCTAAGGATAATACTATTCAATATTTTAAGGACGAATTGTACATTCACAGCAATTTATAGGTGTAAGTTTTGCCCCCGTGAAACGCTGGTCAGTAGCCTAGGCACGGTGCCCCACATATTTTGTTGTAGTTCTCATGATGGGTGTGTGGCTGATACACGTAATGTAAGTGTAGCCGTAGAAAGCTTTACAGCTCGCAGTAGCCTGGTTGCTGTGTACAAAAATATACTCTTTCAAAGCTTTAGGTGCTCTAAATGCGTATTTTGGTCGCTTATTCGTTTGTACGCTCTTTCACTATTCTAAGCTGGCAGCTAACCGATGCAGCTGATGCACAAGCAAGCTAAGCCCACCCTGCAACTAAACTTGATGTCGCATCCACGCTTCGTGCACTCGACGCATAAAAGAGTTAGAGAAATTAGAGGACCCGGCTTTAATGGGGGATCTTGTCGATGACACTGTCCTATAAAGCATGATAACCAAGCTTCACTTCCGCCTAACAACGCGCTTTGATTGGAAGTGCAATCGATCTTCAGGGGCAGATCTTCAGGGGAGGAGCGCCGATGGATGAAGCTCTAGCCGTTTCTTTACGTCTTTTATATATGAACAGTAAATAAATCCGCGACAGAACGTAAGCACTTGAGATTGCTCGCGAGGTCGGTTCTGGCACTTGGGCAGACTGCTCGGAACTTTAAGCCCTTATAAACAATGTTAGACTTCTTGTGTAATGCGAAGCGCGATGCTCGTAGCTTAACCAACAGCCGCATGTCTTATGCAAAATGTTAGTTTTAATCAAAAGAATGCTTTCTTTTGTTGAGTATCCTTAAGACCAACCGGTCTAAGTCGCTTTTTTTCTTGCCTACTCAGCACCTCAGAACTATTGCCAATGCGGCGGTGGATAATGCTCACTAATAGGCCAACAATGAGCGCCTTTCTAGCACGGTCGAGAAGAGGAGAGAGCTAGAAAGATATGCTGGAAAATAAGTTGAGAACTAAGTCTCGGTAGTCACAACGCTTCTAAAATTGAAGCGCTGTGTACGGTGATATTGATTCCAAGCCTCAATGGTGTGCGGCAACACATACCTTTCTGAACTGGAAAGGTTCGATAAATCGTGATTTTTTAGTGCTGGTAACTATTGTACCTAAACTGTTTGAGCTGTAGAATTTAAGCTTCTAATTGTATAACTTTCCTTAGACAAATCTAATTTGTATGCTTGTTCTTAGTCAATGTAGATGCTATCATGACTACATTCATGCGGTAATTTTAAAAATTAGAAAATTGTTTCTGTATACATATTGGGATGGAAAGCGAGAGGTCTAAGTCTATTCACTATTCTCACAAGTACTTGTGCTTCAAAGAGTTAAAACACTCTATAGTATACTAGCTTTTCAGTTGAAATGATGTAAAGCTCGTCAATCCGTAAGCCGCAGTGTGGAAAAGTATTTTTTTAACTTCGTAGGCCCGCGTCAGCGTACATATTGCACAGTGTGTCTTCGTGCACACAATTTTTTTCCTGAATATTACTACATAACTAGTAATTATTTGCTGTAAACATTAGCAAAAGGGTTCTTGCAATTTGCTTCCTGTCTGTCAAAGTGAAGCGGTAAGTCGTAGGTTCTCGTCTAAAGTGCAATTGTGCCCGAAAGGTCGAGACACCTTTCTTATAAACGCCGTGCAATTTGCTTTCGAGGTTTACTAGGTCTGCACCATCTTACTCTTGCCTTGATCTTTGTAGGAAAATATCGAGGTTTTACTACTCTCAACACTGTTACGTTCTGTTATACCATTTTTATATTTTGCAAGTCATTATATACTTGTGCATACATGTGGCCATCATCGTATTGTCAATCTGAAAAAATGCTTTTTACGTCTTGATTTGCCGCCGATCGGAGCATCATCTGCCTTTAAAGTAAATCAAACTTTAGGTTCTCTTCGCTTTAAAAGACAACTCGGACAGAATATTTAAGACCTTCCTCCTTATTAATAAAGGCTATTGAATGTGGTACCACTACAATCAAAATCGAAATTCTCTTGGCGTGCGATGAGGAATCGCACTAACATTTCTAATCGATATCACCTCACTTCGACTGGAAAGCTTATTCGTATGAAAGCGAATGATGTTCGCCAGCTCATTTAATGTCCCGAGCATAGGCGCGCTAGCTTTATAGTAACCATATTGCCATTTGGTGGGAGAAAAGAAATACGCCTATCGCTGCCCGATGTGGTGCATGGTCTGAATCGACTTCAGACGACGTAGAGCAAGACGTTTTTGATTACAAATTATTTATACAATAGGATTTCTCTCTTTGACATTTTTGAGCTGCCTGGACTGGATCGAGGTTCCTCCCACTTTTTTGTCTCTAACAGATCAAGACGCACAACCGATAAAAAAACCCAAAGCGCAAAAGACGTTTTTCGGCTTTGTCTTGAGAGGAAATAGAACAAGTTTTTACTTAAAGCTGTTTTTGTGAAACCAAAAGTGCTTGATGCTGATCATCCCAGCAATACACAATATTTTTGTAGCTCAGACGAATGCTTTGTAAGGTCCGCTTAACCTCGCTATAATTCGATAGGCCTGTTCATTTTGCAATTGCTTATATGATCGCAAAGTTAAGAAAAACAAAACAATTAAATTTTGTCAAACTCGCGAGCACCCCATTCTTTGCAAACTGAGGACACAAATTGCATCTGCTGCAAGGACACAGTTGTGGATGCTAGCGTATAAATTAGCGTCATGACTACGGCGTATTCGATAGCCCTCGTGTCTTCATCATGCAATCCAATCATTCACTCCCATCGTATACATCCAGGTGTACTGACCGTTGTGAGGTGTATTATTGCTGCTTATAGCCGTGTCAAAAAAGATTAGTGCAGTATATGGATTGAACTCGAAAATGTTGCTGAGCAAAATGTCTTTGGAATGTGCACTTGTGCAAGTTCGTTTGCACTACTAAGCTTATCCTAAATCATACTGCTTTTGATTACAAAGAGTTGATGGCGAAATTAAAAATTCGACTTCCATGTTGTATCATCGTGATTTCCTCGACAAAGAAGGCATCAAAATTTTCACATTGCTCACGGGGCTTCGACTTTTGTCAATTTACAAGAAAAAGAGCATAGCACAAGATTAACATCGCATTTCTCAACCCTAAAAGCGTGTACCCACCGAGCGGACACACAACAAGACTGGAAAAACTGACTCGCGAAGCCTTGCCGCGCAAAATTTATCAGCTGGTATCTACTGGCCTACCATTCCAGCTGGGTCGCGTCTCGGTCTTTTCTATTTATGGTATGCTCAGCGCAAAAAGGATAAAAGCGTATTTTAAGTCTTAATTGTTATCGAGAAGTCTTTTGTGTTTTAAAGATGTTTGCAGTCGTCTCATCAATCAATTAGTGCCTCTTTTCAGTGCTCAGTTTTGCAAAATCAATTAATCAATTTTGTTTGACCTCAAGCGTTTGCTGGTACTCAAGACCCGTCGACGTATCACTCCTTAGCACGACTCAAATTTGTTTTTACATCAAGCTTGTAGGCGCTAAATGCTCTGGATCGAAGGACTTCCTTTTTGAGATCTCATACGCTAAGCAAGTTAGTACATAGATGAAGTACGCTTAGAGAGCGATCTAAGTGGCTTCTTCCTTTCTCACTGCCTACAGTCAAAACTTCAATACACTCTCGTCAATTGAGTCTTCCGAGATTCTTGAGACCTAGCAAGTCAAAAGTTCTTAGGAAAAATTTCACTCCAAAAACACATTCTAGGTCAATCAAGTACCTTGTCGTCCACACCCAGTGCACCGACTGGATCTAGAGCAGACATATTTTGGCGATGACCTAATTTCACAGTGCTCAAACCTTACGCGAAGTAAAGTACTATCAGAACAATTTTTAATCGCTCGTAAAATTGTTTGCACCACGTGCACCATACATCCTCTCTTTGACGTAAGCAACACCCAAAATTCTTGACTTTCCAAGCTTAGCCTTTGATGGTGAAGAAAGTGCGTACTCGATTGGACGGAGTTTAAGCCCAGCTATAAGAGCTAAATTGCCAACTCTGCAGGAATATATTCATTCAACCTACCCTTCTTAAAAAAAAGCGCTTCTCATGCAGCGTTACAAAGATTTGCGCTCTCTGCTCGCACATTGCAACAGCTTAAGTGAAGTCGATATGCGGGTACTGCAGTACTGTTGATTTAATTTGTTAGACCAAAGATACACCGTTGACTGTTAGTTGACTGTCGTCCAGTGAGCTATCGTCCACAATATCATGCTTTGTGGTCTGCTTCCGCTTCGGTCTACTTGCAAAGTCGTGGTAGACTCCACTCGTGACTCCAGCGCTTCCGATCCTATTCGCAGGTAGCGCACTTTTATTTATGATAAATGCTACTACCATGTCAGGACAACCTAATTAAATCGGAGCTAAAAAAACATGCTTTCTCAGGGCTAGAATTCACGTGTGCGTAAGAGTAACCCTGATGACAGCGTTGCACGATAGTTATAACTTGGCGTGATTATTCCATCGTTTGGAGCCACGCTTTAATTGGAGTGATTGCATTCTCTCTTTACTGAAGTAGATCGGCTGCGCCGACATACGTAATCGACGTTGAGGGTTAACCGCTAGTACTTGGCACCTTCACATGCGATAAAATGCTGCACTCTGGGCCCTTGATATTGATTTTGTTTTGTAATCCGTTAGGGATTGTATTTTTGAGCGTGATATTATCAGCTTGACAGGTTTAAGTTTAACGCGGAAATTTATTAAGCGTGATGAGCGACAACTGTATTGTCATTTGAGTGTAATCGGCCGGATACAATGCCGGCCTTTAAGACGCGTGGTCAGAAAAGTTTACACACGTAGCTTTACAATCTGAGTCCTCGGACAGGTCTCGGAATGAATGAACCACTTTTGCGCATTTCTTCTAGCTTGCCGTCCAAAGTGTAGACGTAGTACTTGAAATAAGAGTAGCCTAGGACGTATAGGCTAAAAAGGACAAAGCTCCTGAAGAGGTGCAAGCACTTAAGGATTCTCGCTTAGAGTACCAGTAAGCCCATTTTTTTATTGTGCTCGTTTGCCGGCACACGAAGCTTGCACACGATTAATTGTGTGTGCATTTAGCCGCCATCCGCTCTTCTTCCGTTTAAAGTTGTCAAGCTCTCAGGGGTTAAGCTTCTATGGTGCTCATCATCTACACACTCAATTTTAGGACTCTTTCCCAGTACTCAACTAATAATTAGCGATTTCCTAGCTTTGAAAGCGCGACTTTTGCCAGTTAGTCTCTACGTTCCTTCGGTAAGTCGAGGGTGAACGCTTCAAGAGAGGCACAAATTAGGCACACTTTCTCACAATGGCCAATGCGGCAAAAATGCTTTGCTCAGCAGCGCTTCAAACTTCAGAGCTAAGCTTAAGTCAATGAGTCCACGGACGCCATTCTGTAAAACAAAATTTGCTTATCCGCGGCATAAGGAGCAAGATTGTTCACAAAGTATCACTTAATTGTCTCCTCCATCATCGCTGTCTACAATTCAAAGAATGTATTGCGTGGCGAGTCCACCTTACAAACGTTCATATAGATTGATGATACAACTGGCCACGATTTCCTGAGAGCTATACAGCAAGAAAAACCCTGTTTGACATAAACAAGTATGCCCTGAACCTAAGCTAGCTGTGGCTAGAAAGTACGATTCCTTAATCGAGCAGACATTGGTTCCAGCCAACCAAACTTGTAAACAAGGCTTTTATTAGTCGTGTTTACTGCATTTGCCTCCATGCACATAAGTCTAGGTCTGAAGGGCAACTAAGCTCCGCTGGCAGAACCGGCTACCGTGTTAATAAGAGTATTTGTATAGCTCTGCAAGCGGGTAGCAAAGTTCCAAAGCCACAGTCGGTAGAACAGGTCCACAAAATGGATAGCATAGTACGCCAAAAATAAGATACACAGCTTTGCAAGAAAGCAACGAGAATGCGATCGTTAGGTGTCATGAACTACTCCGTACAGAGGTTCTTACGTATGAAATAATCGATAGCTTTATTGGATGTTGACTCGTGGCAAGAGCGGTCCAATTTCAAATGTGCCAGGTTTACTGAACCTCGAAGACCTTGAATTGACTCGTTTTTGGCTGAGCTGGTAGCTTGTCATATCTCAACGGTTTTCTTTAAAAAAAACACGTCAAGTAATTCATGCTTAAGACGCTGATCCGCCTTGTAGGTAGCGTATATTGCATCCAAAAACTAAAAATAACGAAGGATGCCAAAGGTAAGATTTAAAGGAATGATGCTCAAAGACCCACACATCAACTCTCACTAGATCGAGGGTTTAGACAAAAGATATGTATTGTTCAAGGCCACTGCCGAAAGAGTGATGTGACTCTATGAATGCTTCTCGTTGGAAAGGGGAAGGTGCCGGAGAAGATCTAGAAGTCAAATTGGAAGATGCGACCTTATTATGCCTACAAAGAGCTTAAAAGTGATTTGATACGTACTCATTCACGAAAGAGAAATATTGCTTATCAGCATGCCCGGATGCACGTAGTATAGCACACTTCCACGAATTACTAAATATAAATGAAAAGCTGCATGTACTCCTCACAGCGGTTAGTATGCGTAGCGATATGCTTTATGAGTCGTCAGCGATGCTATAAATGCCCCAGCGACAATTATGCGACTGGCCACACATGTCATCAAACAAAATGGGTATTTGCCCAAGTATACTAAGATGGAATTTGGTAGGCGCTGGTGGTCTGTCCAACTCACCCATGGACCAATAGATTGTCTCATGGACTCGAAAATTCTAGAGGTAAGTGACCTACTACTTCTGTGATAGTTTATGAGATTATCCGCTTCGTTGACAGCTTTGACAAATATGCCTTTGCGGTTGAACAGGTTGTCGAAATCATTTGCTTTGTAAGCAGTCACAAGCTCAAGTAGACTTCAAGAGAGCTCAAGCCTATTCGACATGACCTATACCACGTCTCTAATAGTAATTGAGCAAGCAGTCAAACTAGATAAGCTATTTACGCCATTACAAAGCCGGTTGTGCGGTCCCGTAACGGCCCTGTACGATCTGTTAAAAAAAGCCGATTATGTGATACTGAAAGTGCCAGCACCATGTGCCTTTTGTAGCATGAAAAATGCCTACAACAAACACCTGCTCTAGCTATGTCGGACACAAAAGGTCATTTTGTATCGTTGCAGCGCTTTAACTGTTGTATAGGTTGTGCATCACTTCAGGACGGTCTAGAGTAGGCGGCAGAGACTTTCCAAATCGAGCTACTCCAATTTGACAAGACTTATTTGCCATATATTACGTACTGGTGAAGTTTCGAATGCATCATTCGGACATTACCATCAAATTGCATATGGATCATATGCAAAGAACAAGAATAAAAAGCCCCGAGTAAAGCTGCCATGCATCGATGATAAGGTGTGCGCTGCATTTGTGTTCTATAATCTGTCAGCCCGGTCTATAAGCTGAGCATCAGCCAACCGTAGCTCATACGATCCAAATAAGCAACATTCCTAAGTGTGGTTTATTGTAACATTAAAGTACAAACCTAGTGTGTGTCACACTAACACACTGTAAGAAAAGAAAGTCACGTGGTGGTACGATATAGTAGTACTTCGTACTGAGGAGTTTATACATGGTCTGATGATCGCTGCTCAATGCGTATTGAGAGTAATTACTATACAAATCTCACAGGAATCTAAACAAAGTCCACTTCGGAACAAGGGTCAGAGACCGCATTAGCTTCGGTAGCCTCGCTGGTCGAGGACTGCAGTGACTATATAATTGATACTGCTGTTCGATAATGATGGAATAGTACACTTATTTGCTTTAAAGCATGCAAGACGGACTAACTAAGCCACTCATCTTATATGACAATAAGGGAGTGTTACTTTAAAATGCGTGAGATGCCCACGCAACTAATGCGTATCTGAAGGCAATAATTAGCCGTAAAGCACTAAGTAGAATCAGTTAAATAAGAACATGATTGCGTACTCTGCGTTCAACGCCGGCGCCGATAGCGGATAGTTCACTCACCTTAGAGCCGCTCACGGTGAGCTTTAAAGAAGAAGGAGATGACTCTAACCTTTGGTCAAATACAATTTGCCACGATGTCTGTCTTGTTTTGAACTGATCAATGAAGAGTGGCTCCAGCCAACTTGAAGGTCGATGGATGATTAAACGATTGGATACTCATGAGCAGTACTTCTATGAAGCTAGCAATACTTACCTGAAATAAGCTGGGGCGTCATTCGGCGCAAGCTTCTTCGCCAGTTAAGTACGCGTCAGGGTGAGGTCACGCTTTCATTAAATTATTCGTAGATGATAAAAAGAAGAGTGGACTTTGTCCAAGAATTATTTAGATTTTCGGTCGTGATGGTAGGTAACCGTTTTTCTAAGAATATCGCAATCACCCCTACGATGGACTACGCGCGCGCAATCCGAGACGGCCGTACTTATTACCGAATTTAGCCTTCAGGTGGCACGGGTAGGAGTACGCTTGCAGAACATGAACTTATTGACCTCATGGACCTCAGATATGCTGATGAGGATCTGCAAGCTGCTGACCATTCGTCGATGCTTGGTCCTGTCATTTGCACTCGAGTGCTCCCTGCTACCACTCCAGATTAGTGGTCTGGTATGCTATGAGATAGCAGCAACACTTGGAAGGCGCAGGTCAGTCTGATGGCAATAAGTAGGATTCGTCGAGTCTTTGGGAAAAACCTTCACTTGTGTACGAAGGTGACAGCTACTGCGACATGTATTAGTGTCTGAAATTTGTCACATATTAGATCTAGGTACTCATGTTAGAGTACGCACTTTAGCATGAGCGGGCGTAGACCTCAAATTTATTATTTTTCAATCGTTAAACACCAAATAAGCTGTCAAACATGATATACAGAATGCGCTAAAACGTTTTGAAGTTCAGATCCGAGTAGGCGTGGTTTGTTCGGTCATGAACCATTCTCCGTCTGTAGCATCACTGGGCACCGCGACTGTAACTGCCATGGCGGATCCCGCACAGTCACTGTCAGACGCGATAGCCGTACCAAGTGGCAATTTATTTCCGTCATTACAGCAAGTGGAGCGGACCCTGTTAAATTTCAGACGGAAAATTTAGCAAGCACAATGCTAAATTTGTATCATCCGTCACACGGTGAGGGATAGTTGCGCATTTGCAATTATGCCAATTAGTAATAAATATTCTGAACTTTGCGCTGAGATCAATGACGCGCACCAAGTTGAGTGTGCGTTGTTGTGATCCTGCAAAATTAGTCGACCCAAAGAGGAATTGGAATTCGTCATTGACAGGTGCTCTTTGCACTCAAGAGCACCATGAAATAACGTAGCAGAAACACATCGATCAGATACATCGTTGCCAAGCTACATGTGGCACCTTATGAAGTGGCATAAAGCAATTCTGTTCTTCGTGCATTGGCAAGGGCTGTCATAACCTAAAAATCATATAATTCAGCTGCTACGTTAGTTGTGGATGATTAATTTAATGGTTAAAATTACGTGGAGACCCGTTTCTGTGATGCAGTCATCAAACGGAAAGCAAAGCCGCCTGATAGTTAGGGCTGATTCCAATTAAAATTTATCAGCGTCATTGTTATAGACGACAAATAAATTAAAAGCTCAAAACTTCTTACTTCGCGATGCTACCTTAAAGAATTGTCTTCTAGAACCTAGTAAAGCCATTAAATGACCTTTTTGTCTGTCATGTTCGACTTCCACTTGACATCAAGAGCTATGGAGCTATCCGTCGACTTGCGCGTTGGTCAAACGACAGAGGCTAACGTGATCAAAGTATCCTCTTGCGGAAAAGCTACGACCGGCCTGTCCACCTGTTCACTCTCTGTTTTTAAGAAATTGGGGACTACAGGCTGACAAATGGAGCTGTGGTGTAAAGCTGAACTGGCCTCGAAACACTAGGATAAGTGCTTTTAAGGTTGTGCTGTTGTTCTCATCACTGTTCTTTAGAGGGCTTCACATCATCATCATTTGGATGCAATACATTTGACAATACTACATGTTACAGTGACATGCTAACTGTCCTCTCCTTCCTCACCGACGGCACGAACCTACCACAGTTATTACTGTGGTAGGTTAAGTGCCAGTACAACCTTAAGCCTTAATAACAAATTAATCCCATGATTATAAAGGTATACGGGATGTGAACCCGCTTGTGCCATGCAATACTGCCACTACTTTTTCATTTGTTTCCGTCATATTATTGTTTCGGCAATAGCAATTTGATACCGTGATAGGGTGAAGAGTATCCGCGTCATATATCATGTGCTCCACACAACTCACCCGACCGCGCTCCTCTCTCCTTCCGCCGTCTGCCCTTGATGGGGCAGCATTTTCTCTTCCACCGTGACCTCGTGGCTGCCACGGCAGTGCATCATGCAGTCCATGCGCGGCTCTCGAGTGACGTGCAGGCGGATCTCGTGCTTCTCGGTCCCCAATGGCTTCGTATCTACCGAGTCGAACCTGCTCCCAGTCCCGAGCAAAGCGGAGAGGCTTCAAAAGGCCATGTTCTCCACGTGTTAGCTTCTTTTCCTTTAGCCGGCGTGGCCGACAGCGTCCACGTGCTAACGTTCGATTGTACGTTACTGCGCAAGAAACACCGCTTTTATGGCGGTGACCAAGTCTTGCTCCTCTCCTTTCCCTTGTTCAAATGGGTCATTGTCGGCTACGACCGACGCGCACGACGTCTCACGACTCTGGCCATGTATTCCTTTGAAGAAGATGCCATTGGACCCGGCGCGACGTTAAAAGGCGAGAAAAATGGACGTGAACAGCTGCTTGGACTCGCCACGCAAGCAGCAGCGCGCGTTGATCCGCAAACACGGTGTGGGGCCATGCTCGTGTACGCCGATCAGCTGGTTCTCGTGCCATTTAAGAGTGACTCGATGGAACTGTCTTTTTTTGAAGAAGATGACTTGGAGAATGAAGAAGAGACGACGACGAACGACTCGGACGACGACGACGAAGAAGAGAAGAAACTCGAGGAATTAGTGAACGAGAGCAAGCACCGAGGAGTCGTGACGAACGATTTGAACAATACGTTGACTGCACTCCTTGACAAGAGTGTCAAGGTGGGTGCGAAACGAAAACGCAATCACATGAGTGGCCTCATGCCCAACGACATTACAGGACGCGAGTTCCTTTTACGATTGCGGCGGGTGGACATTACGGGCAAAGTCGTGGACTTGGCCTTTCTTGACGGCTACTTGGAACCGACGCTCATGGTCTTGCACGAAGAGAAGGAAAAGAATTCGACGTCGGGACGACTCGCCGTGGGGTTTGATACGTTTTGCGTGACCGTCATGTCGATTAACATGAATACACGACTGCATCCAACGATCTGGACCGTCAAGAACCTCCCGTCCGACTGTTTTCGTCTCATTCCATGCCGTGCACCATTGGGAGGCGTCGTAGTCTTGTCGGCCAATGCGATTTTATACTTTAATCAGACGCAATTCTATGGTCTTGCGACCAATACGTTTGCTACCAAGACAGTAAATCAATCGCTTTTTCCGCTTAGCGACGCAGTGTACGAGACGCCTGATCACGAGACTGCCGAGTTGAATCTAGTCCTCTCTGATTGTCAGTATGAGTACATTCAAGAGAAGAAAATGTTGCTTACAATGCCCAGTGGAGAACTTTTTGTCCTGTCGCTACCGTATGAAGACATGTCGAGTCGTGGCTTGTACAATGGTGGAGGACAAGCGTCAAGTCGAAACGCAATGCTGTCGCTCCAAATGCTTCGACATCGGATTGCAGCCACGTGTTTGTGTCTTGATGATGAGCGTCAGACTTTGTTTGTAGGCTCTCGATCTGGCGATTCGTTGCTGTTTGCAATGGACAAGAAGAAGGTTGATGATGCTGGAGGACTTGAGATTAAAGATGACGAGGGTTTGCGTGAGGAGGAGAGTGCTGCATCAAAAGCGTCTACGGACGTGAAGTCGGAGCCCGTAAAAGAGGAGGAAGAGGACGAAGACGATTTGTTTTTGTACGGAGCTGCTTCTAGTAAGGAGGAATCAACTGCGCTTGATGATACTGGTAGCGGTACAAATGGATCTGGCGTGAGAAAAGAGACAAAGGGACTGGATGACGAGTACAGTGGCCTCTACAATTACGAGCTTCGACAGATTGATGTGCTTCACGGGATTGGACAAATCACATCAATCGAATTGGGCGTGGAAAACAATGCTGACTCCAATGAGAAACGAGAAGAGCTTGTGATCAGCGGTGGATTCGAGCGTAGCGGTGCCATTTCCGTGTTGCACAATGGCTTGCGGCCAATTGTGGGGACAGAGGCCGAACTCAATGGCTGTCGCGCAATGTGGACCGTCTCGTCTTCACTTGCATCGGCGACCAAGAGCTCAGATGGACGGAGCTACAATGCGTACTTGATTTTGAGCGTTGCTCATCGTACGATGGTGCTACGAACGGGGGAAGGCATGGATCCGCTCGAAGATAACAGTGGGTTCTACACATCGGGTCCGACGCTGGCGGCAGCAAATTTGTTTAACAAGCAGCGAATAGTTCAGATATTTAAACAAGGAGCTCGTGTGATGATGGAGATACCGAAAGAAGAGACCGGGAATGGGCAGGAGAAGGCAGAAGACGCGGAAGAAGATGATGAGGAGGATGGACCGAGGGTCAAGTTGGTGTGTACACAAGAAATTACGTTAGAGGGCGATGTTGAGTGTGGAGGTATGAATGTTGACACTTCTTGCGTCGGAATCGTTTCGGTGGATGTTGCCGATCCGTACATTTTATTGCTATTGACGGACGGCTCGATTCGCTTGCTCATGGGAGACGAAGAAGACATGGAGCTGACAGTGATTGACCCAGAAATTGACTACACAGACGGGATGGAGGCGAATGAAAGCACAGACACGTCCAAGTATGGTAGTAGTTCAGCGTGTCTATTTTACGATTGGGCAGGTATGTTTCGTGACAATGCGTGGGGAGAGGAAGAGCGTCAAGAACGTCATGACTCGACTGCGACTTCAAGTAAGCGGCAGAGTATAGACGACGAGGAGGATGAACTAGACGCGCTGTATAGTACTCGCAACGTCAGTCCAAAAGTTGCCACAAGTGCCATTTCAAACGCTACAGCGTCAATGCCAAGTCAAGCTTCGCAGAAGAACCCGGACGGCTCTATGTCAATTCCTTTACTGAAGCAAAAGGATGCTCAAATGATGTGTGGCATGTGTTTTGGAGACGGATCGCTTCACGTGTTTTCACTTCCTGACTTTAAAAAACGAGGCGTGTTTCCGTACCTAACCTTTGCACCCCAGTCTCTTGTAAATACTTTGGAGCACCATCAAGTGGGTATGAGCACGACGGTCAAGTTTGCTGCGCCCGTACTCGGTCTTAACGCGTCGACATCGTCAGCAAACGATGGACGGATTAAAAAGTCGCATGCGATCAATTCACCTGTTGCTGACATTGTGATTCATCGTGTCGGTCCAAGCGAAGGACAACACAATGCTCAATATCTCGCACGGATGGTCTTGCTCGTGTTTCTGGCCAATGGTGATTTGCTTTTGTATTCGGCCATCCCAAAGTTTGAGTGCCTAAATCCTCGCGTCGATGAAGAAAGTGCGCCCATTTTCGAATTTGTTCGTGTGGAGACGGATCTAATCACGCGACCATTTCTTCCACCGAAAGCACGCACGAATGCACACCACGATAATAGCAGTCATTCAGAGGTCAATACTTGTGCTGTCTTGGCGAAACTACGCGCAGGGTTTCGCTATCCAATGTTAACGTGCTTTGACAATGTCAACAATATGAGCGGTACCTTTTTTCGAGGCGCACATCCCATTTGGATCTTAAGCGACCGTGGTCAGCCGTGTTTTGTACCTATGTGCGTTCCTGGCTCCATACCACTTGCTGCAAAGACGAACGGGACATCCAAGCACGCGACTCCGAGAGTAAGTGTGCCCGTGTTGAGTTTTACTCCATTTCATCACTGGAATTGTCCAAACGGATTCATTTACTTTCATTCGCGTGGTGCGTTACGTGTGTGCGAACTTCCATCAAGTAAAACGTCAACGATTCTTCCGTCTAGTGGTGGATTTGTGCTTCAAAAAGCAGAATTTGGGACTACGCTGCACCACATGTTGTACCTTGGCAATCATGGACCTGGAGGTGTTGCCGAGGCGCTGGAAGCACCAACGTATGCGGTTGTGTGCAGCATTTCTATGAAACCAGCGGACGCGGAACGAGCGACGGAAGTCGAGGGTATCGAAGAAGAGGTGGAGTGTGAAAATCTAGACGCGAACGGAAATCCCGTTGGAAGCAACGTCATGGCACCGACTGCCGAAATGTTTCCCGACTATGAAATTGATCAAATGGCTCATACAGAAGAAGATGTGTACGAGTTGCGCTTGGTCCAGACCAATGAGTTTGGCGAGTGGGGCCACCGAGGCGTCTTTCGGGTTCATTTTGAACGGTTTGAAGTCGTGTTGAGTGTGAAACTCATGTATCTATATGATTCTTCGCTCTTGAAAGAAGAAGTGGCATCGTTTTCAGTGGAATGGAACAAGAAAAAACGTCCGTATTTAGTCGTCGGGACCGGATGGGTCGGTCCGCACGGAGAAGATGAAAGTGGCCGTGGCCGCTTGTTGCTGTATGAATTGGACTATGCGCAATATGTGAAGGAAGAGGGTGGTGCGACAAGTGGAAAGTTACCAAAGTTGCGGCTTGTGTTTATCAAAGAACATAGACAAGGAGCCATTTCGGCCGTGGCGCAACTTGGCCCGTATGTGCTCGCCGCCGTAGGATCGAAACTCATTGTGTACGAATTCAAATCGGAACAATTGATTGGATGTGCGTTTTACGATGCTCAAATGTACATTGTGACGCTAAACGTCGTGAAAGATTTTGTCATGTACGGCGATGTCTACAAGAGTGTACACTTTTTGCGTTGGAGAGAAATGCAGCGGCAATTGTTGCTGCTTGCGAAAGATTACGAACCACTTGCTGTCTCTGCGACTGAATTTAGTGTGTTTGAAAAGAAGTTGGCGCTCTTGGCGGTAGATATGGACGAAAACATGCACGTGATGCAATTTGCTCCTCAGGATATCGAGTCTCGTGGTGGGCAGCGTCTGCTCCGAGTGAGTGACTTTCACTTGGGCGTTCAAGTTTCGAGCATGTTTCGCAAACGAGTCGATGCATCGGGTCCCGTACCTTCTGGTACCACTCGACGAGAAGCCACGTCACTTTCGTGCTATGTAAATGTTCTCGGGACGTCCGAAGGAGGCGTTGGCGCGCTCGTTCCTGTCAGTGAGCGTGTGTTTCGTCGTTTGTTTACATTGCAAAACGTGATGGTGAATACGTTGCCTCAAAACTGCGCACTGAATCCACGCGAATTTCGTATGCTCAAGACCAATGCTCAGCTGAGGTGCGGTAGACCGGATGCTTGGAGCAAGAAGAAGTGGAAGAAAAGTTTCTTGGATGCACTGGTGTTGTTTCGATTTTTGCAGTTGGATTATGTGGCGCAAAAGGAACTCGCGCGTTGCATTGGAACAACACCTGAAGTTGTCATTCACAATTTACTCGAAGTGCAGCATGCTACGTCGGCGTTTTTGTAGTGAGCGAACACTGGCGATTTGAATGGATGGTGTGTTGTACGACAAATATAATAGTACATGGACCAAGTTATTGATCTCTTGCTTTTGTGTACTATTCATAAATTAGTAAAAATATCATTTAATTGGTAGGTCGTATTTTTGCCTATCATACGACGTCGAATGGATATCATCGCCACAGAGGACAATGTCGTGGGAGAGTTGTTCCTGCAAAACGGAGAAGACAATGGCTATGATCCCGAGGACTTTGTCATGGATATGGACGTGGGTGCATCTATGCCACGCTTTCGTATCTCAGTAGCTGATGACGATGGCGGTATCCCTGGTTCGCTCTTTGCTTGCGCGGTCTGGAATGGAGCCGTACGATCTTGCTGCACTAGAAATAGTCAACGATTTTGCTCGTGTAATGTAACAACAATCGTTTGGTGCTCAGAAATTGATTGCCATGCATTTTGCCAAGTACCCGGAGCTGGTTAAGGACCAAAAGGTCGTTGAGTTTGGGGCAGCTTCGTACGTCCAACTTAGCTCAGACAAAGGACATCAGGAAGGCTAATACTTGCGCTTTTTGTACAATGGTTATGACTGTAGTGCGCTACCGTCGCTTGTGGCTCTCCATGTCGGAGCCAAAGTGGCAGTCATGACCGGTAAGGAGTCAAGAATGTTTTAATATCTTTGTTGGAATGCTTTAATCCTTTTTTGCAGATTATCCAAATGACTTAATACTTAAAAATATTAATCAAAATATCAAGCGTAACGAGCATTTGCTTGGAAGTGGAAAGTATTTAGTGCGAGGGCATCTGTGGGGGAGTGATACAACGGGACTATTAAAGTGTCTCAACGAAAATGAGCCAAGTGCTGGCAACAATGCGTCTGATAAAGCTAAAATAGCGACACAAGCAAAGTTCGATGTGGCGGTGGTGGCAGAGTGTCTATGGCTGCATGACTTGGTAAAATATTAGATATTGTACTACCATAGGTGCTCGAGTGATAATATGAACGCAACTTTGTATTGATGAAGCATGAAGACTTGCTCAAGTCAATCGATGCATGCGTGTCAGTTACCGGAAAGGTAGAGCTAATATAGTATTCGTCGCTTTGAATTCCACACTCAGTGTCTATGTTTTGTATCAAGTAGGTGTTCGTAAGCTTTGCTCATCACGTTCCTGGCCACAAAGAGCACGACTTGTCGTTCTTTTTAAAAGCTGAAAAGCTCTACGGCTTTCATGCTGTTCAGTTGGATACGTTAGCCTTGCCGCACCTCTTTAATGCAGCTAAAAGCGTAGAGCAGTTCTTGTATCTCCTCACTCGATCCGACCGACATGTCAAGCCATAATCGTCCATATGGCTTCTGATAAACCCAAATTCGAGCAAAACGTATTGATATAAAGTCAAACTTTGCTACTTGTACCAAAGCACCAATTGTCTTTAGCTATCGTGTGTCTTGTTACCACCAACAAAGCTCCACGGCAACAATCAATGGATACGTACGACAACGACATAGTAGTAGTGAGTACAAGGACTCCTCCATGGTCTTAAATGTGGCATCCCAATAAAAAGTAGCTTGAAAGGGCGTCATATGGCCGTGAAGTCGCTTTTGAATCATTTCAGTACCAAATGACGGAGCGAAAGCGTTGGGACAAACAACATCACGACTTTCAACCCTCCAGCGACTCGAACGCCATCGAGTCAAAGGCCGACCCGGTACTTACCAAGCAATTGCACTACATTAAAGTCTTAGAAGAAAGAAATCGGCTCAAAAAGCGACTGGCTGCCTCCAAGCGAAATGATCGCCTTCACGAACGAGAAGAATCGTTCGTGACAGCCTTTAACGTTCCCGTACGAAGTGCTTCCTCGACTTCATCATCGTCGTTTGCATCGAGGAGTACCAAGTCGGCAACATCAGTGCTTGCCACCAAGGTTTCGAGAAAACGAGAGGACTCAAAGTGCAGCTCGGCTCCGTCCACGACGCTGCAATTCGTTGCAAAAGGGAGCGAAGACAAGGGAGTGGACTCAACTCGAGGACAACGAGCCAAGTGGCACCGACCTCAGGCCCCAATGGAAGTAGCAGTGCAACATTTTGATGGCGTGCCGCAGTTTCGACTCACGACGCATGAAGAGCGGGAGGAGAAAGACATGGTGGAGGACGATGAAGAGTATTTGGATGAATCGTTTGAAGAATTTGAAGACGATGACGAGTCGAAAGCGCATAGCTATAAAGAGCTTGTGATTGAAGAGATGGCGGACGATGGGGACGATGCAACTTCAAAGCCAGCGAGCGTGGAATCGAGCGAGAAAGAAACAAAGTTTGAGACGTTCGCACGGCTCAACTCTCTCGGAGACTTGGCAAAAACAACCAAAGATCTCTTTGGGATCATCCAGCATCTTTCTCGTACGAAACAACGAGCATTAGTCGATTTGTTACAGAAATTTCAGACTGGTCACCAAACTGAACACGATGTGAAAACGTTACAGAGTTCAATTGGTGATCCTGCAATTTGGAAAGAGATTACCAGTGTCCTCCATCCATCGCCTCATGCGCTTGCATCCCCGGCGCGTGAGATTGTGAGCAAGGAAGGAAAAGACGACGCACGTGAAGGTTCGGATCGAAATCCTTTGACAGTCGCGAACCAGTTGCTGGAAGAGCAATTGCGATTGGAAGAAGAGTACGCGACTGAAATGAAAGAGCGTCTTGCACGCGAACGAGCCGAGAAGCAGCTTTTATTGAAGAAAGCCGAGGATCGTCGTGCAAGGATGATGAAGCAATTTGAGGATGAGGAGCGTGAGATTGAACAGCTCATGGAAGTCAAGCGGAAGGAGCGGTTTGCAAAGCTAAAGGCATTACAAGAAGAAGCAGGAGGGGCTACTACTACCGCCAGTCTTGTTCACGTTGATAAAGGCCGAACGTCTGAGTCAGCATCAAGAGTAAGTGATGTAAAGAAGCGGCAGGATTCTCGTAAGGTGGACATAGATGGCAAAGAGACGCTAGTGTGCTTGGATAAGAGTGCATTGACTCCTCGAGACGTGCTCTCGGATGTGCAAGGGTCTTCGAAATTGATGGCGATGGTCTCAAGTCCCACGAGTTCCTCAACCTTGACCAAAGAGGCGAAGAGCTATGCAATTCACGTTAAGTTCTTGTCAACGTGGGGAAGTACACGGGCAGTCGGCCTCACGCAGATCTGCGTCTATGATCGTCACGGTGAAGAACTTTTGGTCGATCTGGACTCCCTCCAGCTGTACGATCAATCGAGTGGTCGACCCCTCCCCAAGACCAACGATATGGTACGCGGCTTGCCCAAGCTCTTTAACGGCGTGACGCAGACGAATCGGGAGAAGGATATGTGGCATGGACGGTTGGGCGATTCGGGTCATGAAGTTGTTGTTTTGTAAAGACTTGAATTTCGTGTTGTTTCTGACGAGATCATGTGTTGTCTACAGACGTCCTCCTTCTTCACTTTTCCGTGCCTTCGTCCCCCAGCAAGCTTTGCGTCTGGAATTACAACAGTGTTCGTATGCATGGTCTGCCACGACGAGGTGCAATGATGTACTAATGCTGAATTGTGGTATGGCAAAGCAGAAAACACATGCCGCTTGTACACGTGATCTGGAAGTTGTGGTGTGTGACAAGTTGGTGTGGACAGGGTCGTTGCCGGAATCGTTTGGCGATCCAGATGATAACCTCTGCACGTGGATTGATTTACAGGGTTCAGTAAGAAAGGGAGGACGCACAGCGCGTGAGAAGGAGCGCTCTTTATCGACTGGTAAGTCGTCGTTTCCTCAGATTAAAGACGATGCGTTAGAGTCCCAACAGAAAGATACTCCGCGAGTCAATGACTCGAGCACTGAAAGATTGACTCCAATGTGGTTATTAGACCCCGCTTCCACTTCAATGGATACCGAGGCTTTACCGGCAACGAGTCGATCGACAGAGCTTAATGGCTCAACTTCTGGCACGAATGCAGGTCGTCGTCGGCAGAGACATTCACTGTGTGGTGTCCAGAGCGCAAGAAGTGACGCAAAAGATCTATCGACCGTTGATCGAGTTCTTTTAAAGTCATACTCAAGTCATGATGTTAATAATTACAAGGAGGAAAAGACCTGCGATGACAAGGAGATAGCAACGCCTGCTCTTGCATCGCTTTCATCGTGGGACAGTCTTGAAAAGTTTAGCAGAACGAATCGAAGTCGACTCGATCAGCCTCGACAGATTGAAGAAGACATGCCAACTAAACCATTACACAGCAAGGAAAGCTTTGAAAGCTTGTCCGAGGCATCGACCAGTCGATCATTCGCGTCATCAGCCCTTTTGACTGAGTTACGGCACGTACCAAAGCCCTCTTCGTACGCTGAAGCAATGCAAATCCACCCCTTGGGCTCCAATTTCGCAACGGACTCAAGTCTGAAAAGTCCTCGCGAAGCCATTCCAGTGCTTCCAAGTGGAAAGTGGCTGCAACTCGAGATCTTGAGTACGTGGGGTGACGTCAATTACGTCGGATTGAACGGCATTGAGATCTTCGATCATTGTGGCAACCTTGTGGCCTTTCAAGATCCTATCAAGCAAATACGAGCGTGTCCTGAAAGCATTAATGTACTTGAAGAATACTCGAACGATCCGCGTCTTCCTCGAAACTTAGTGGATGGGGTCAATTTCACGTGCGATGACTTTCACATGTGGCTCGCCCCCTTTACACGCGGTCAACGGCACGTTGTGCTGATTGCACTGCCTGCTTTCACGTCCATTTCAATGGTACGTGTATGGAATTACAACAAGTCACGGACTCACACTTGTAGAGGGGTCCGTGACGCCCGGCTCGTGCTTTATGACGAAAGTCCGAGACAAGGGGAGGAGAGTGGCAAAGTCATTTTTCAAGGAGAGATCCGACAAGCCCCTGGACTTGTTGGGGCTGAGAGCTTGGATGGGGCGAGCGAGGTGATTCTGTTCACCCAAGAACCTTTGATTTTGAAGGCGATTGAAGCAAATGACGAAGTATTGCGAACACTAGGACGAGAACAAGAGCGAGAAGAGCGTGAAGCTCGCGAGATTGTCGACAATGTGCAGCGATCCCTGGAGCTTCGCCGTCCACGCACTTCTGATGCAGGCTCGCGGATGGTCGAAGACAGCTTACCAGAGCAAATAAATGATGAAAATGACGCGTTAATGGAGACAGAGAGCAGACCTTGGACCATGGCTACTCGTAGAGAGGCAGAAGTACGTACTTCAGTTGATACGTGGGTGGATGAAGAACACACGAGCAAGAACTTTGCTAGCACTGAGGAATGGGCTGAAGATGACGATCTACCTCGTGGTCGCCACCTCACGCTTCAGTTGCACAGTACATGGGGCGATCGGGACTATATAGGATTGACTCAAGTACAGGTCCTAGTGGGATCTCGTGGTACACCAATTTCGCTAGACATGGGCCATTTGACTGCAACCCCCCGTGATTTGGCATCGGTAAGTCACACAGTTTGATCGTTTCACTGGTTTGAAAGGTTGACAGTTTTCGTTGCGATGCAGTTGGGGTATCTCGGAGATCCTCGAACACTCGACAAGGTGCGTCCGGCTTGCAACAGAGCTTTGAACACTATCCTTACGTGGTTTGTTAGCTTATTGATGGCGAGACGACCACATGCGACGACACGCATATGTGGCTCGTTCCGTTCGACGCTGGCGCCGTTCCGGAAGTACACATCCAGTTTGAAATCGCGCAATCTTTCTTTGGGCTACGACTATGGAACTATAACAAATCATTAGAAGACACGACTCGTGGCGTGAGGCAGCTGGTCGTATTACTCGATGGGGTCGTTCTTTCCCCACAAGAGACCGGATTCTTGCTTCGAAAAGCTCCTGGAGTGGCCGATTTTGACTATGGCCAGCTTTTGATCTTTTCGTCGGTCAAAAGTGACTCTCTGCCATACTCGGAGCGCGTACGCTATCCCTTCCGATCGCTAGCGTACAAGACTCCAATTATTCGACAAGACTACGAAGTCCCGCTGTATCCTCAAGGTTTTCTGATAAAGTTGATTTGCTGGACAACGTGGGGGGATCCGTACTATCTTGGACTCAATGGTCTCGAACTCTACGACTTTGCTGGAGCTCGCATCGTGGAAAGACCAACCATTTTGACGGCTGTTCCTCATTCCGTCTCGGAAATGGACAATGGAAGCGGAAATCAGCAGGATACGCGACTTCCTGAGAATCTCTTGAGTGGTCTCGACAAGAATACGTGGGAAGCTCATGATGCGTGGCTCGCTCCATTGGCAAGTTCGCTTGGCAATCACCACGGAAACATCGTGTATCTTGGTTTTGATGCACCAATCGTGTTGTCGATGATCAAGTTTTGGAATTATAGTAAAACCCCCGAACGTGGAGTCAAGGATGTCGAGATTTATCTGGACGACTTACACTTGTTTAGTGGCACGCTCAAGAAGGCCCCCAATGGTGACGGCTTGCAAGGGAGCAGTCGCTTTGGAAAGATACACAAAGTGACGGAACATTTTGGCCAACCTGTGCTCTTTTCTTCAAAGCAAGCTCAAGTGGATACGGAGAAGCGGAATGTTTACTATTGCGGGATTGAAGAGCAAGATGTGCTCGGGATTAATGAAGGTCAAGTCATGCAAGAGTCGAAAGCAATGTACCGAAAACCCGATCCGGGGGCTGAAGGTGTCATTTCGGATCTTAAACTTCGTCCGTTGACAGCAGTATGTCGACAATGAGTTGTAACACTTCTTCCATATTAGGTGTCTAGTCATAAATTGTAAATCTTATCAATATAACCTTGACACGCCCTTCAAGCGCATCTCTAATATAGTTAGAGCCCGTTAACGACTTTTGGTTAAGAACAATGTCTAAAAGCGCGATCTGCTATACACGCCAATTCCCTTAAGGCCAGAAATCGCCCAACAAAAAGACCGTGGATCTTCCTGCAGGTGCTTGTAGCACTTGTAGTCGATTGCCCACACAGGAAAAATAATTACGTGAACCCTTGCAAAGGCTCCTGAGTGGACAGAACCTTCCAGCATCTGTCGTGCGAGCAATTGAAATATTTGCTGGCTTCTATGGGCTGAATAGGCGGCTGCATTATCAGCCCTCCCCACTTCCAAGCAGCTAGAGCGTGTCATAGTGCTCAAGGTCTACGCACTACGAGCCGAATATATAAGCCAGATCTCAAGCAGCAAAGATTTAAAACTACTCGGCAGCAGAGCTTATAATGAGTCAAAAATTAAAATCTAGGACTTCTTTTGTAGGTAAAGGTCGGAAGATTTTTCATGCTAGCAGCCTCGGTCAGGTTCGTTAGGCGGCCCCACTTCCATACTTGGAAGTCCGAAGGGGACAATCACTTAGAAAACAGCTTTACCAAAGTGTGAAGAAAAAGGAAAGAGCGACGTTTTTTTCTGAAAAGCTTTTAGTTCCGCCAGCGCTTGCGACCTCTTGCTTGCAAAAACGTGGACATCATGGATATGTGCACGGGATAATGGAACTGATGGCTCCCATCGTGGTATCAAGAAAGGCTAATTTGTTTAATGGACGGCCTAAGGGCAGGTCAAACTCGCACTCAGCTCTCGGAAAAGCAGTTTGCAGTACGAAAGAGGTTATTCTATTCGCTCATTAAAGGAAATACAGCCTCGATTCCTCAGACTGCCATGTCCCTGGCGTAGAGTAGTAATGTTAACTGACCCTACCTCGCGTCCAGACAAAGCACAGCAACATCCGCTGTTTTGGCCGCAGCAAAATTGGACACATGATCCTTTTGTAGATCAAAAAAGCCAAATCTGTATCGTCAAAGAATTTGAAAAGCTGCCGACAAATGTGGCGATCATAGAGCCAAGGAGACGCGGACCACTATCGGAGGAACGATTAGAACTGCTCCAGAGCCGGTCAAATCGATTCAATTTGCGTCCCTTTTAATCAATAGCCATGCAAACTTTGGCTGGCGACAGGCGTGTAATATTTCGAGACGCGTCCGAGGCAACGAAGGCTCGCAATGAACTTTAAGCCCCACGTGGCCAGCATTGCACCGCCAATGGTTTCTATTTTAGACAAGGTCCAATGCGATAGTTTTATAAATGAGAGCATCTTTCATGAAAATCACGATCTATTTCAGCGAGAATGTCCGCATCCTAACATCAAGGTAGACTTGGCTTCAAAATTAGAACTTATTGTATAGCACAAAATCATTTCTTGTTTTTGACTTAAGCAAGTATGACTTAGTCTTAGGCATGACATGGCAAGAAGAGCCCCTTATCTTGTGCAACGCCACGAATGGGGTCAAAGAGGGTGCTACTAGAAGATAAAAAGGATGCTGTACAGAACTGATCCCTGGGTGTCGCGAACTGCACTGTGGCTGACGAAAATATCTTGCCCGCAGGGACAATTGACAGCTTGGTTGGTGGTCATTGTGTCACGGTACAATCACCTTCATTTGCAATACCGTTAGAAAATCCAAATTTATTTGATTCGGACGAGCCCGAAGCGACCAAATTTACTCGATTTGGCCTGAAGCTACTAAATTTTTGGCTAGTTAATAACCTGGGAAATGGACTTAGTAGAAAACATCGTTTTTATTCGAACCTGGCTTAGCTTCTGTAGATATAGCGCAATCGGAAAAATTTAGTTCTTTGGAAGTAATACTAATAGAGACGGGAGCGATCTTGACAAACCCTCAGTTTCAAACAAAGACGTCTTGGGCCTTCCTTACGTTAATAAAAGATCAGATATGTCTTCTACTGAAGAATACTTGGATGTGGTCTACGATCAACATTTCCACCGGGAAAAGGAGTCAGACACGAGAATGATCTCGTGTCAGGCACGAATTACTGTGTCATTATGCAATGTCCCCTAAATATGAACTCATTGGTGACTTCCTCGACGAATAGGTAAGGAATGGCATGGTGAGAAAGTCGATCTTGCCACTGTCATTACAATATTTTAAAAAACTGAACGACGAAAAACAGCTAGTATAAGCTTATAATAAGCTAAGTAGAGCAACAGTACCCGACGGATGACCGATTTCCAAGTAATAAGATGCAGATGGATACTACTAAAACTTAACGAGGAAATCTATTTTACCCATTTCGACAGCTAGTAAGTCTAGCAGTACGGTGTGGGTGTAGTAGATGGGTTATCAAGTGTCCCCGCGATGCACAACGGGTAAGGTCACAGGTTGATCTGATCATCACGGGCTTTTGCTTAGCCATACTTTAATCATATATACATTTATCGCTGCTTTAGAAAGATCGACCGGCTCATTGTATCCATCTGAAAGGCCATAAAGACCAGTAAGCTCTATGCCGACATTAAAAATTGCGTCTTTGCAGTGAAGGAGACTAATGTATTTGGGTAATTTGCAAGCAATTATTGGTTTACGCAAAGCTCCAGAAAGTGAAAGCTGCATCGATTTGACCTTTGATACATCTTTAAAGTACTAGCTGTGTGCGTCTTTTGACGCTTTTGTCCACTTTATTGGAATAGGCTGCATATAAGATTAGCAACTGGATCCTTTTAACAGCATCGTTTAAAGCCTCCAACAGGGTCCAGTCCGGGCTTTGACGCAGAAAATTCCTGCGTGACCAAGAGATTGACTTTAAGAGCCGCGCGTTCTTTACGCTTTGTATATGTGATGATCGCAGCCACAAAGCATACACACCCGTAATACCGGAGTAGTCTTAATTACAAACGGAGCTTAGACCAAGCATAGGGCAATCTTCGGCTTCTGGTGGTGAGAGACCGCGAGAATTACAGCAACAGCAAACCCGCGTAAGAGGTAAGCAAGATAAAACCGCGCAGAGACTATATGGCGGGCTCAGCGATGAGCTTTCCAATCGCATCGCCGTGGTGAAAAGCCAAGTATCTTGCTGCAGGATCCGAATGTACATCTCTAAAAATGATCAGATCAGGTCTACATTTAATCAAATCAAAGCATAGTTACATAGTCTTCTGATAAAGCCTTGAGGTTGAAGGGTCTAGCTCATTTAGTCGCTCCATGTCGTAGGCAACTTTCTTGACAGCAACGAAATTCTTGCGACTGGATTACGGTCTAAAACGTCGTGCCTCTACGGTCTCTTTGATAAAGGGGGGCGCTAATTAGCCCCCCCTTTATGTTAATCAGCCCCCTCTAAACCCTAAGGCCTAGTGCAAGTTTTTTTGCACGTTTCGTTAACCTGCTTCTTAGAACAATAATCTACCGTCGCGATCATTGTCAAGTTATCAGCTTCCTCCCATTTCATAGTTCTACTTGGTTTCCTCGTACTAGAAGCTAAGAGACCGAGCCGACTTTCCTCAATCAACATTACCGAGAGCATCAACGTTGATCTCTGTATTGGCTGTGCGAGCCGCATCGTAATATAAGCTTATAAGTGCTTTTGTTGTTTTTTAAAAGTCTGAGTATCGTCGATGATTAAGGAGACTCTGCTTTGTCTTCTTGTCCTTGATTAACTGCTATTTGTGCCAAATCAATATTGTAAAGCTGCTTCTTAGATCTGTCGCGATCGTTATCAAATTATCAGCTTCCATACGTGCAAGGTTTATCGCATTGCGCATGTTCTTTATCCTTCAGAACATTTAAATCCGATTGGTATAGCTTAGGGGTACTGCATCAAGGAGGGGGGGGGGTCAAAGGGGGGGGGCTAGTTAGCGGCCCGCTCTTAAAAATACATAATCAATTTTGCTCCTTTTTTCCCCTTTAAAAGAATATCTCGAACATTTACATCTCTCAAAAATATGTAAGTCTATTAAATTGCTACTTTGGTTCTAATTCCTCCTTAGCGTTTTAACGTACGCTGCTTTTCGGCGTGCACCACGATTTTCTCATCGCGTGACAACCCTTTTCGCTTGCGAACCGTCTCGATGTACCGCCTCACGTAATTGTGTTCGTAGATGCGTTCGCCATAATCTTCTCGCTCTTCCTCAGTCTGAGGTTGGAAGAACGGGTCCATATCAATAATACTCCAGTGCGAAAATAGCAGTTGCGGGTTACTGGCGGCTCCGGACGTTTGAGTCAATAGATCAGTGGCAAAGCCAAAGCTCTCCACAACTGGCAGGTATGCCTTTACGGTAAAAAGTGCCGTTCCATCCGAGAGTTCCTCGGAATAGATGTCACCACGTCGCTTGGAAATGACGCTGTACAGTTTGCCAAGCTGCTCTGCCTGACACTGCACTACACACTCGTACACGGCTTCGACTAAGCGCACTGGCTGCTTTACAAACGCCATCAAGCAAGTCGTTCGCATAGTAGAAATTACTTGTCCACTAAGTGGTCCGTATTTGCCCGTCTCGACCTCTTCCTCGTCTGCCTTGTTCTCGTCGCTCTTCTTATCGTGGTAAATGGCGTCGTCAATAACGAAAGCAACTCCATAAACAGGCTCGTCACACAAGGGTCCAGCCGACGAAGCCATTTGGAAGCCTGTCACTATACTGTTTTCCACCTTTTGGAATTGCAACAACTTTTCTGTGTGATCAACTTCTGAAGCTGCGTGATGCGGAAAGACACACCCGAAGGATTCGTAGTCTGGAATGTTGTTGATCAGCATGTTGGGACCTACTTGTCGAGGACCACAGCTCCAAATTTGCTCCAGTGACAGTGACTTTAAGAAGCTGCTGGGACTCGCTTCAAGAGATTGCTTGAGCTTCTCTTGAAACAAATAGACGTCCGCTGCATCGGCTTCGACTTCAATGGGTATTTCCATGACATCACCGTTACTCGTAGCTTTCTTACTGAGTGCAAGGCGCTTCAGCAGTAGTGCATTCTCCTCCAACAGCTTTGCTGTCTCTAGGGGCAATGGGAGTGCCCGCAACTTTATGGTCAACGTTCCGTCAGGAGTTGTCCCCATCGCAACCTTTAAGTCTTGCATATCTTTGAAAACTTTGGTTTGGTTCTTGTCGATCGAACAGGAACTAAGAAGCTCCTTAAACACGATGTTGGTCTGAATCGAGGAAGTTGTTCCCTCTACGATACTTTCACGAAAGCCAACCAACGGTTCTGATACCTGAATTGCTACTTTAGCGAATCGTTCCTTTAAATCCTTAATACACTTTTCGAGATGAAGCTCGCCCAATGCCATTATCACGTGTTCTCCTGTTTCTTGAACATGGACCTCGACAGTTGGATCCGAGCGATATAGCCGCTGCAGACCAGCTATCAGAGCTTCAAAGTCGCGTGGATCATCAGGTTCAACTGCCACACGGACAATCGGTTTTGCTTGGTACGGCATCTTTGTCAAGGACGGGCAAGCCAATGCAGATGACAGCGTCGCCGTCTTCAACACGTATTCCTGCAGACCAGTTATCCCGACAATATTACCTGCAGGCACCCGGTCTAGCTTGTGCAAATCGCGTCCCATCATCATGTAAGTTTTAATTAGACCGCTGCCAATGCGCTCAACGTGTTTTATCGTCTTCAAATCAATCGTATTATCGTCTATGTCTCCAGATATGCCTTGGAACTTCGGATCCATCACATAAACTGGCTGCCCTTGCCGAAGTACACCAGAAAAGACACGTCCCACACCAACATAAACCTCGTCTGTAGCAGCGAGTCCCGATTGATGATAATCAGACAAAACACTTGCTTCGACAGAGATGACTTTGCAAATGTAAACAATTAAAGGTGCGTCGTCTGAAGTGTTACACAGTTGAAGCGAGCGAAAAGTTCGAGCCTGCTGAGGCGATTGGCTTATCTGCTCCAGCGACATAGTGCACAACTTTTCGGCTCGTTTAGCTTGAGCTGACACTGGGCTCGGTAAAACGCGAGTGACCATTTTTAACACAGTGGCCGCTAGTGGCAGCCATTTGCGCATGACAACTTGAGTCGCAGACTTTCGATCCGTTTGCTTCAAATCGCGATCCGTCACTAATTTTGCAACACGAAGCTGTCGCGTGAGTTTGCGAAGACTTTCCAAGTCTGCGTCTGACTGAACAGGTTTTCCCATCGTTGTGTATGTCACCCAAATCAAGTCGAGAATGAACGAGCAAAACATTGTCTGGCTATTTGAAGTTGGTGGCTTTCGCACAATCTTTTTCGTTTTACTATTGAAGTAAAAGTCACCCCACAATGCTTGACGTATAACACGCACCGGCATATCGAGTTTATTGGCGTAGAGCACTGCAAAGTAGCCAATGCCAAAGGCCCATCCATCGGTTGCACTCGCAAAGATCACATTCCCATTCGAGGGTGAAAACAGCATTTCATTTTCTAGCTGTTCTGTCTCTTTTGAAATCATTTCATCGGTAAATCTCAGCTTATTTGTATGATCCTGTTCGTCCATCTGGTCACTTGAACTCGACGCTTCTTGGTCATATTTCTCCAATACGTGCATTCTGATCATGGAACTTAGAACTGCATTGGCCTGCTCTAAGATACGATTGAGTCTCTGATACGCCTCCATTGGCGAAAACTGCAATTCGAAAATGAGTCGATCGAGCTTGTTGATCACAAGACACGGACGAATTCCCTCTTTCCACGCTTGACGAATGACAGCATGAGTCTGAGCACACACACCTTCTACTGCATCAATGAGCACTAACGCTCCATCGCAGAGCCGAACGGCAGTCGATACGTCAAAGGAAAAGTCTACGTGGCCTGGAGAATCGACGAGATTAATGAGAAAGGGCTCGGCTTCCTTGTCAGCAACTAAATCGGGTTGGTAAATTAATGAAATGGCACTGGATTTCATCGTAATTCCACGCTTTTGTTCTTCCTCTGTATTGTCTAGATACCGCACCTAGAAACAATACACGCTGTAACCTAAGCCAATGGTTACACATGGATACAAGGTACACTCAGGGTACCTTGCCTGCGAGTCGCTCCGAAATAATGCCATTGGCCGACACGAGACTGTCGCTTAGCGTCGTCTTGCCGTGGTCAACGTGTGCTAGGATACAAATGTTGCGAATGCGCTCGGGCGCATGCTGCAGCGCACCTAACAGCTCCGGCGTCACGCGGGTCGTCATGGTGAAGAAATGGAAATGGTGTGGTCTACACGACGAAAGTGATGGTCGTTGAAGTGCCGTAAAAATGAATCTCTTCCATGATTGTCGCCCCTGAAAAGATTCTTGCGCTCTTACTTTGATAACATTACTATGAATTGTGACAGTGCATGCAAACCAAGTGCGAATTTAATCTTTACATTTTCTTAGAATTTGACAATAAAGAAGGCATAGAAGAAGAGTTTGAGGTGTAGAAACAATTGATGTAGAAGCTTTGATTGAGTAGATGCCTAAGCTCATTTTAATGGATCAAGTGCCTTATCAGTATCCAAAGTTGTATGCCTACGCACGGTGGTGGCGGTGGTGGTGGCGCTTCTTCGCCTTGGTGCAGCGGTGGTCCGATCCATTAGGTTTGCAGATCTCTTCACTGATGCAGTAGGGATAGTACCACACATTAGTGCCATCATTCTGGCCACAGAGTTCTCCTGGCGAAAGTGTCGCAGGCTTGCATTGAGCGTAGCTACTTGAGTGGACAACACAATAGCTCGTCGGGTTGGAGCAGCCCACATCGCCACTTGTGCAGTCGGCCCAATCAGCCACGTAGCTCAAGTACACGGTTTCATCGGAACTCGAATCGTCACTAGAGTTGTCGTCCGCGCTGTTGCCAGTGCTTGTAGAGGTGTCACGCTTCTTCTGGCAGCGCTGTACGTTCTGGCCGTCGTCCGAATTGCGGCACTCGTAACTCGGATCCGCACAGCACGTGCTGCCCGTCCAATTTTGTCCATTGCATTGGGATTCGTTGGTTATGGTGCACGATTCTTGGCCATAGATACGCAGGTGAATAGAAGTCTGGCCGGTGGCTGCAGTTGTAATAAGAGCGGTACTGACAGCGGTCGATAGCGCAGCAATGTTCATCGTGAATCCTTAAGTTATGGAAAACGGACGGAAGCTATAAGATGCAAGTTGATGAATGAACAGACGACATTGCTCGCATTGCGATCTTAAAAAGTTGTACAATTTATGTGGTAATGGTCTTAGAAATCTTTAGTGCGATGATGTGGGTGCGCTTTTGACAATGATTTGGACGTTTCATCATTGTATATTAAAAATCCAGGTTATCAAAAATTGGGCAGAATCTTAAAACAAATGGACCACTGAATATTTGGGAGTCATAAAAATGATCGTCATAACTATTATTGCTGGTATGCGGTAATCTCTCCTGTATAATTGAACTCGACACAAAACTAAAATCCTGGTCATTTTATCGCTTCGCGCATAGCAGCAAAGAGGTGAGCCTAATCATTGTAGATGTTGGATTGGCTACGGCACTAAATTATATGAAATTTATAGGATACGCATATATTGTATCTACTATGACAATTGAGACAGGGCAAACATGGTAGGGTCATGAAGGACGTGAGCAACTTCATCGTGGCCATTCGACTAATAGTCGATTCTTTTCGTCGGTGCTGTTGGAAAAAATTGCAGGCCAAGTCATGCCATATATCTACAAGACCCCGAGCTTATCTATGTAAGGTTCTCAAACCATTCTTGTGTCGCGGCGGCGCCGAGTCTCCGCCCAAAACAGGCGTGACTGTTTAGCTATCGCACCGTAGTGCTGCCGATCTGTATGGGAGATCATGAAAGTTCAGGACTTGCAAAGCATGACAAGCATATTGGGCGCTGCATGTCAAAAAGCCCGATACTACGGGCAATCATCGAAATAATGAAGCCGAGAAACAGCTAATCGTACTAAAAATATGATGCATATAGACTTTTATGCTATTGTACGCCCGGACTTTTCTGCGTCATCGTTGAGAGTAATCCGATTGGCAGCTGATCATGGAAAATATTGACACAAGCTATAGGCCAATCCGGTATACCGTAGAAGATCAACATGGGAGCAAAGCGCCAGAGTATTTGCGGTAGCGGGCTAAAAGTCGAGCTCTCCAGTACGCTTCGCATTTCAATCACCAGGTACTTGATCGTTGAAGCGAACCGCGGGTGCACTGGGGTACTGGTAATCGATACCATGGACCATTACTTCCCATATATGTGCCGAGCATTTTTAAGCCCTGTTTATGCAGTTTGACGATCTGCACAACGTGAGTCATCCTGATCACAAAACATGGAAGCTTTGACTATGGAAAAAAATCCGCAGAAGGATTTTGCAAATCTTTTAGGAAAAGGTGCTCAATGCACAATTTTCAAATGTATCGGTCAATCCGTTTTGCAAAGTGCCACAAGGGCGTCGACAATGACAACGGTCGAGTGCAATAACTGGAGCTATACAGAGCTCGAATTAACCTCCCTCCACTATTTGCTACAGCAGTGCCGCAAGGTCAGCTTTGAGGCCGATGGTCAAAGGTTCACTGAGTGTCCGAAAGCTTTAGCGAATGCAAAAATGACAAAAATATATTTTTTTTTCCTGTGTTTGGAACCTTGCATACTATGTTGATTAGCATCGCATTAGTTCCCTGGTGTCAACCTAAGTGGAAAAGAGGAAAGCAATAGCCTTAGGAATGTACGATAGAGTCAATCGTAGATTTGTACTTAGAATGCGTGTCGACTGTCCAGTGTAACTAAATTTAGGTTTGAGCAGTGAAATTTTTCGTCAGCGACACGATGGCCGCCACGCTTCTAAGAATTAACTGATCAGGACACCGACACTGCCTAGGAGATACCAATATTTTTTTACTATATGATTACCTACCGACATCTTTCGCATTATTCGGACCAATTGTGGCTGGGACAAACACTTTGTTTGCAGCTCGCAATACGCAGCATGAAGTGCCTCCAGCCATCGACAGGCCAAAGATTGGACGCAAAATGTATCACACGCACAATATGCTTCACTTATCGTTAAGCCAGCTGAACTAGCATCAGATGCTAAGACAAGAGCTTTTGGTAGTGTAGAAAACGCCGTCAGCGCATGCAAGGTCTATGTAGTGCTCACATAGATGCAAAGACAAGCGTACGTGAGACCATGCTGCTCTTTAAGACTGTATACTCATTGTGTAAAACATAAATAAATCTTGTATTTGAAAGCAAAGTTTGTGGACACCGTTGATAGCTACGATGAGTATAGAAATTGTGCCTATCGTGCAAATCAGGCTTATCGAAACTTAAGCTTGAGTAAGTGATACTTGTATTGCGATTTGGAAATCATTAGCGCTACACAATTCTGCATATAGCTCATCGTATTCAAATTTCGAGACTGTGCGGATGCACATTCCGGCAGGTAATACTCATAGGATACTTGCTCTCAAAATGGTTGCTAGCCAGACCAAAACTCTAAAACCGACTGAACTTCTCTTGGTGGCTATGGAAAATGGTAGAAGCAGTTGTGTATCCATACGGTCGCTTTGTATGCACGAAATGAACAGTACCAATGATTTTCAATGAGTCGCCCAATTTATCAAGTCGGCTTAGGTTCAAAAATAATATGGAATTCAGAGCTTAAATGCTCATAAGCCTTTCAGGTCTAGACCAAAAACTTCAAATTGCAGACTTTCTAGACAGACAGTGATATCGCCAGTGAGCCAAAGATCATACGTGGTCAATTTTTGACCATAAAAATAGAAATACGTGGTTTCTTTTAAGGATATTCCATTTAATTGCTGCCGCCTTACCCGATATGCGTTTCGGGTTTGTAATCATATTGAGCGAATCTTGAGATAGAGAAAGAAACAATATTGTTATTTTCCTAACTACCGCAAAACATGGTGCTATCACTTTGTAGACTGCGTTACGTGCTTCAGTGTAGATAGCTAAAGGCTACTGAGGGCAGCGGTGCTGTCATCGCTCTTTACTCAAAGAAACGGGATATAAAGTCTTTGATCTTTGTTTATTCTATACTTTAAAAAATATAGCCTAACTGCAAGAGGTAGTGCTTGTCTTGCTCGTACACTTCACTTATTCGAAGTTTTCGAATAATATCTGATTTTTTATCAAAAGTCCCACACATCGCGTAGTCAGATAAGTTCTCTTACCGAATGAGTAGAAGTAGCAACTATTTCAATTGATGCTAACTGCGCTCTTACAAAGAATCTTTCATATGAATGATTTAAATAGATTACTTAGTAATATTTGCTCTCGGGCATCTGCAGGTCTCTAACGAGTCTCACCCTCGACGCGACGGTCTCCAGCACCGGGCGCCACCTGGGCTCTTACCAGGTCAGAGATAAACAAACTAATGGAAGACCCTCAAGACCTCGGTGCTGGCTGCACTGCCCGCCGAACGAGACCCGACGTATGCGGACACCACTCTATGCCGTGGACTAGCCAGATTGAGCCTAGCACGTGCATAACTTGGCAACGCGATGACGTAATACAATACAATACAATACAAGACATTACAAATTGGGTGACAGATGGTAGAACGATATTTCAGTAACAATGGTTCAATCATAGACATCAGGCTAAGGTCTTTTGTCAAGAGGGAAACAACCCAGATTGATCGCTAAAGTCTCTAGATAATCTTCCGAGTGAAAAAGGAAGTAAAAAGTAATGACAATCAGGAGGAAGGCAATTCTCGGTCCAGTGGCAAATTACCAGGACGCGCATGAAGTTGCGGAGCGAAGCGAATTTCAACGCACGCTAGATTAAGAGCAAGCATCTACAAGTATCATCTAGCATACTATCCCCTGGTAATAGTGATTGTCAGACCATGTCGCGTTTCCTGGCAGCTCATTAGTAGTAATTAATGCCACTTTGAGTGACCCTTTTAGACTCTCTCCCAACAATATTTACACAAGCCGAATTATAACTTTTTATCATCAGATGTCATCTAAATGATTCAAAATAGGCTGAATGAGCAATAAAACCGTCGCAAGACACAAGGCCCTGACTGATTCGTCGTTCTTATCAGCTGATTGTATGACTAGGTACAAGGAGTGTTTTCAAGAAATAATTTATCCTTACTGCGTCCGAGGAAACGCGACGACATATAAGCCTAAGCACGCTATGACGCCGGATACAGCTTGATCACTCGCAAAGCTCTTTCGCACCGGCGGTCGCGGGTAGCCAGGTAGACAATGATCCGCCGACCTCGGCACCAGAAAAAATCTTAAATGCTCCCCTTTACGCCTTGATTGTGAGCCAGTGGCTTGCAATGCCGTGTCAAGTCGCCCAAGAGGGGGTTCTCACGCTCAGCTGCACCAGACAGCGTGCATCGCACACCGCATGCTCTTACTCAATTTCAACCTCATGCCGCAATCACTTCGATATATAGCTGTGCCTGACGAGTCATCCAATAACTCTTTTGAGACATAGGCGAAAGCATGCTTGATTATAAATCTATCCGATTGTGGTCACCGAGAAACAGCGTCGGGTGACATAGAATACTTTGGTGCTGGATCTTCTCCCCTACAGATGCTTAGTGAGACGCACGCGTAGCTGCGCTGCAAGATCCACAACAATTTTTTAAATGCGGACTACCAAACTGCTGAGTGGCTTAGAATTGTGTGCCGTTTCTCGACTTATGAATTGCTTGAGGACGATAAAAGCCCTTTGATGTGATGGCGTAAAATCACCTCTCCGCCAATGCTTCATTTGCAACGTCAATGAATAAAGTGAGCCAAACCTTCGATTTAAAAGATAAGCTAAAGGTTGGTTACCGATATTTAGTGGACTGCCTAAGCAGCTTCATGCTTCCCACAGAACGTCTTCCGATGCTAGCCGAATTGAGCTCTGCTTGTGGTCCAGTGCTCTTAGCCCTAGTGGCAAAAGACTTTGTTTTGCTGAAGATGTTGATCACCATGATTGAAAACATTTACAACACCTGGAAGCCTCATCTAAGTTTGCAAAACTTCTTGAAGGAAACGTACCTTGTTCACGTCGCCGAGGATACACTTTACGTGATAGTGGCACTCACCCTTTTTTGCAAGAGAAAAGAGAAAAACGATGTCGCTGCGTCCTGCTACGCACTAAAAGCTCTTTTGCTTAAATACATCCAAGACTTGTGTTAGTGGCTTTACTTCAAGCGCTAATGAATACCAACACTGACGATTTCGACTGTCTCCTTCACTCATGATGTGGGCGTTGCAAGATCGAGAAAGACAGGCTTTGTCCATCACATTTCGACTTTCAAGCGTGTATTTAAATCGTGTCATGATCATTTTTTGCGACTCACGCCCTCCAGTACAGAAGCTATGGCACTCTAAACTCAAATTCAGATTTTGGTCCAGCTGATGGGCCTATGCATAGTCCACAGTCGAGATCTTGAGTCTATACGGTTAGCCTTTCATGACTTTAGATGGTGCAATAAAGCATTAGTTCTGACGGCAGTAACATCGATAAATTTATAAAGTCCATTTCTTTTATTTACATTGGGTATTCTACTCTTTTCAAATTAGCATAATACTTTGAGCATTGTAACTTTCAGCCATTTTGTCGCTCTTCAGACTTAAAGACTTTGATTTTCTTGCGCATTTTAGGAGGCTAAATCAGAGCCATTATGCGGTGGCGCTAACGGAGTGTAGGGTTAACCATAAGGATCGGCGAAAATTTTGTCGATGCATAGATAGCATTGTTTTATACAAGCCCAATAAACAATAACGTGCACTTAAATAAATGCGGACACAAAGTGCATAACACGTCTTAATCGATTCAAGTAACTCACCCTTCCGAATTACCAAGATTTGCACGATAATATCAGCCTAATACAAGCACACTAATTTACTCTTACCGATAATTCCGTGAAGCAGAGACCTAATTTGAGTCAACTGACTATGTTTTGGGTGACGCCCTCCTTCCAAGCGCGGGGGCTAAATGCTCGCGCGCTTCGGGCAGGTGCTCTCGGGCATCTGCAGGTCTCTAATGAGTCTCACTCTCGACGCGACGGTCTCCAGCACCAGAGCGCCACCTGGGCTCTTACCAAGTCAGAGCTAAACAAAATAATGGAAGACCCTCACGACCTCGGGGCTGGCTTCACTGCCCGCCGAACAAGACCCGACGTATGCGAACACCACTCTATGCCGTGGACCAGCCAGACTGAGCCTAGCACGTGCCTAACTTGGCAACGCGATAACGTAATACATTACATGACTATGTTTTCGAATTTAAGGTCGAGGATGCCAGCAAGAAACAGGACATTTACATCCTGATATACATGTTACTACACCCTCTTAAAAGTGATGCCTGCTCCCAACCTGTACTTCTTATGACAATTCTTTACCGCTGATTGCATGCCGCTAAGCGAGTCATTTTACTCGAATGATCAACGAAGACAATAAAACTCGTGCTACTTGTCGATTCCCTCCACAGGTAATTGGCAAGGGCAAGTCACTTTATTGAATTAGCCAGCTCATGATGATTTTGGCTCTGTTCAGAAACCATGCTCTTTAAAAACACTATCTAAATGAATATTATTCTCCGTGTCGACGATGTACTCATCTACGTTATCCTATTCGTGCAAGCGCTTTAAGGTGGACAATTTGGGGCTTGTACACCGAACTTTTCGTGCTCTGTACGCAGACGGACAAAATTATCATCAAAGGTATGTCCGGACCTGAACAATTATAACAATATACAATTGAACGTTGCAGGCAAGACATCCCACTCCTTAAGAGCATATCGCCATGAGTGCTAAAATGCGGTCAATGTTATGACCCTTTCTCGTACGAGAAATTGATCCTACCCGTCGACTAAGTCGGGTGCGAAGCACACTTTACATTCCACTATGCTGTTTAGCAGCAGCGTCTTTTCGCAAAAAAGTGTCTGTGACGGGTTGGTGGCTGTATTTAGCCTGTGGCGCATCGTACACATTCAATGTCAGGACATTGAATGTGTACGATGCGCCACGTGTCATTGCTTTTCTTCGCTTGTAATACCTTGATGAAATGTAATTATGCTAGTCACGGAATGCGGCGAATGTTGTTTTCGACAAGCGTTTCTCGGTTGTTATTGTTTCGCTCCACGCACATTTGCAATTTCTCAATTGTGGTGCCTCGGGCGAAAACCGATCATGTCATACATGGCATTCAGTAGGTGTTGTCTTGTTGGCAGAATCTTGCCTCAAGTGCCTTGGCTGATAAGCAAACATGCCATTCACGGCATGCAGCGGGTGCTGTTTTTTAAAGCGTTGATCACGAACCAACGCGTTACTCTATGTGCATTGTCGCTTAATTCCCCTCACGCCTTGTAAAGTCACCCAAACCATTCATGGATGCTAATTTCTGCGAGCACAGCACAGTTAGTAACGTAACTTCATCTACTTCGATAGGTCCTCTGTCCCAATACCCGGACCAAAAGCCGACCAGGCCATTCACGGCACGCAGTCTGTGTTGTTCTCTACATGCACTCCACCAAGGTCTGTGCTCCTTTTCACGCGTATATCCTCGCGTTAATGCCTTCGCTAAAAGGCAGCTTTAATCTTTACGGCATGCAGTGAATGCTGCCACTGCTCCACGATTATATGTCAGTTTAGGCGCAATAGTAGAGTCTCGCCTTTTTATGCCTTCGCTTTATGTAGTGAACAGCATGCAGCGAGTGCTGCTTCTTACGAGCATTTCCCAGGATTAAGTGCCGCTTCACAATTGAGACTGTCTACAAAGCTACCGTTAGTGCTCATTTTTGACATACCTACGCCAAATACACTGATCAGTCCAATACAGTGTCAACGCCAATCGAGCGTCTTCCTCCTAGCGAAGGGGGATCGTAAATCTCCAAATGTCTTTTAGGATCAACTTAGATGGTACTCAAGATCTTTGATCTCTGAGCAAAAAAGATCAATAGAGATGAGATCATGACTCGTATTGAGGCTCATGAAGTCGTGTAATCCTAAATGTCAATACGAAAGCAGAATCTAGTCTCGAGTAGCTGGCAAATGAGCTGTACATCACGGCATATTGTATACAATTGTCATTAGTATCTTGGACAGTAACTATGAAATATTCTGAGCCACTGTTTTATTGCACACCCAAATGATCACATTTTGTATCTGAAGGATATCAATAAGTATTTGCATAAAGACTAACACTTACTCTTGGGGTCATGTGCTTAGCAATTTGCGACTCCTATTGGATCTAAGCACATTTGGATGCGCAGTAACCTCCGTCATCACTTAGATTGTGAGGATGCTCCCTAATCATGAGACCGCTTCGTTCAAGCATTAAGAAATGGATGACATAGTTAATTGTACGGCGGAAATGAATCATTGTTCAGAAAAAATTGAAGCCGCTCCTAGTGAGCGCAAAATCCTTCGAAAAGCAGAAAAGATATAGCATATTTACCTTTCCGATCAAAGTCAAAATATCCTTTGGGAGCAACAGAGGACGGCAAAGGTAGTTCAAGTTCGGTATCTTAGCAGGCTGATGTGCACTTCCTCGATTGAGGTACCCGAGGTAAATTGAAATATTGACCACTATTTATGCGCAGCATGTGAACCGTATTTACGTGCATCCTACCAAGGAAAAAAGAACTTGTAGACATTGTCCAACACTTAAGAGCTCTTCAGAATGAGAGGCTTGAAATCCTCCTTCCAGGACATAGTCTTTATTAACGGACTGCGTACGTTCGCGGCTTCACCAAATCTAATTTATTGATGCTGTAGAGGAGGCATTGACTTCCGGGTTTAATAATCAGAGAATAAAGGAAAAGTGACAGAGCCAGAGCTCATCGGTCGCTAAACACCCACAAATCTCGGCTACGCTGTTGATGCGGAGGAAGACAGAGTTCTGAGCGGCTGGTCACCGTATGACATCCATCATTGCGGCTGGGACATCGTATATGTTAAGCATTAAAGTTCAGCAAGTCAAAAAAAATTATTTATCAAATAGTCGTCTAGTATGTCGCAGAAATCAAAATTTGACAGAAAGGTCAGGGTAACTCACCTTGAAAACCCGCAGTTCTGTCGGGCCTCGGGAAGAAATGCAAATTCGACAGAGTTTTACCCTAAAGAATTCTGGGCTTTATAACAGGGCCGTGCTTACAAACCTGCCTTGCTGGTGATTTACAATAGTCGCAAGATTTCCAAGAAATATAGATTTCTCTAAATCGTCAAGCGTAATCGCTTGACGCTAATCTGACGAATAAATCAGTATTGTGCTTATTTACAACGACCTCACCTGCATGACAATTTACAACTCGCTTAACGATAGGAACGAGGATCACTATATGTAGAAGCCTGATGAACATAAGGTTTCCCCGACTAATAAAAGGGCAACACGTTGCTTGTGTCACGCTCCCACTTCTAGATAGGTCCGTGAAGAAATTGCCGCCGCAGGTGTTTTAGCTCCATTATGTAGGTTGAGTGCTAGAAGCGTAATTGATTGCATCATGCGTCTTCATATATATATAGGTCTTCGTACCAATGACGTGGGATGGACCAGTTGAACTCGCTTACACGTCGGCTTCTTTACGGAATTGCCAATACCGGTAAGCGGTTGAGAGATCATAAGTTTGGCTATGTCTTTGGATGGATAAATACACGAATATGATGATATATGTGGCTGCTGGATAGAGATTGAGCGTTAAATACATGTTTCAGCGGTATCTATGGGTACGATGATTTCTTACTATGGCTTTTTGAATACGACAATGTCGGATAGAGACCTGCCTTCTACCGCTGCAAATTTGCGAGTACTGCTCCACCCATTGGATTTTCGCTTGCCAATGTTGATAATAGAATATCCGCCGATAGATAGCCAAGCAAAAAAAAATCACAACGTGCTTGAAGACGCATTGCGGTGTATGTACGTTGAGTGAGGCCGAGTGACTATCTGTAGTTGAGTTTGCACTCATTGATGGGGTCTGATCATCAACATGTTTTTTACAGACTACAGCACTAATGTCCTGTTATTTTTTCGAGGCTTTATTTCTTGAAGAAAAGTGAAGAAAAGTTTTTATAGAAAAAAATTCACATCCCTAATTTGAGCATCAATTATCCGACTCTGCGAAACCTGATTACGCATAATCAGAAGGGCAACGGATGCTACCAATACATCCAAAAAGAATAGTTAACAGTTTCGAGATTTGACATCAAGACAAAGGCAAGAGCAGCTTTGCTGTGGTCCTTCTAGACAAAAGCACTTTCTGATTAAGTGCGATTTGATGCAGAGGCGTTCTTTGAATGACGCAAGCTTCTTATGATGCGGTCATTTTTCCCACTTTATAATTTTTTTTGGCTCATTTGAGCGGCTTCGTCATAATAGGCTCTCGCGCTTTCGATCTAGAAGTAGCGGTGTTTCTTAGACATGTTGCAATCTTTAATCGGCACGTATATGGTGAAAGTAAACCTTTCCCGCGCATAAAGCTCAAGCTCTTGAAATCTAGCCTTAGACGGTGCTGAGGCCGAGACGTATCTGAGATATACACCGCGGAAGCAAATTGCATTCAGCCTTACAGAACGACTTTGTATAGTTATGCTAGGTTTGAGTCACAGCATCTATGATGTTTTACCGGAATCTCTGTTCAAACGGTGGCGATTACAAAGCGAAGGGGTAGATACAAGCCATCCTTATCTCAAGTCTTTTCACGACGCCGAGCAAAAGGCCTGTGCGCGATAAATGTGGTGCTAAATGCACAAGCATAGCTGCTGTAAAGCCTTGCTGGATCATATACTTTTTTCGGGCCAAAATCTTTACATACATGCTACGCAAGGAGTGGTTTTCGAAGAGCTCTCGTGGCGCGCGAAACATATTAGTGTTCCACTCGGCGCCATGGCCTGCATCGCCCGAAGTTAGCTTAAGCATAAAAAATTTCTCCGCCTCGTTGGGCTTGTTGTCCAGATGTTGAGCGGGCCCGACGACTTGCGTCGTCCTCAGCAGGAGCGAGTCGCAAGCTCATCTCCCAGTGCGTTGGACATTGGTCCCACCACCAAAGATTGTTGTTTTCGAAACATTGCTCTTCCTCTTGACAACAAAATGTATCTCTCTAAACTACACTACAGCCTTTCTTGTTGTTACAAATTAGGACTTTTAGATGGTAAGGATAGTAACGACTACTCTCCGAGCGGTGAGAGTTCTTAAAATCGCTTTTATAAAGCTGGATTCCTTCGCAGCTTGTGCGACCAAAAATTTATTCAAGACCCCGTGGTGGTCTTGCCATTTTTATTGCCCGCAGGTGGGCGGCCGGGTGAGAAAGGTGCTCTTTCATCGACGTAGTGAACTTCTTGATCCTCATTTAGCGTTTTTTTTTTTAAGCTGCAGTCTATTGCACAACTCTACTTTTCGAAATCGGATATTTGAAAAGTCACCAATGCCTTGTTCGAAGTACTAAGAAACCGTAGTAAAATCAGCCTCGGTTTTAAGGTTTTTTAGCTTATGTGCATTCAAATAGCATCTACTCGATCTTATAATGATACCAAGTATACATTTTTACCTGCGTTCAAAACGTCAACCTCCTTTTGATGTATTAGAGAGGCTGGCGTATGGCGACAAATATGGCTGTGCGGTTGCTCCAGTTCTAGCTGCAGAGTTCTGTAAATTTTGAACCTCTTTCAAAAACTTGAAACTGGTCTGGCTTGGAGCTGGTGACAGAGGGAGAAAACCATCCAATTGGTGTGCCTCCGACGTTGCATGATTTGTAGCTTTCGGTGTCGTAGGTTGACTGAGATTTGGCAAAAACGTTTGCCGTCCTACGACATTCGAGCTCGACTTGGGGCGCTCAGCACTGAACGAAGTCGCAGGTGAACCCACCTTTGCATCTCCAACCCTCCTTTTTCCATTAGTAAGAACCTGTCCAATCGTTTTCGAAGCTTGGTGCCATTTCTTGGTAATTTTAACCTTTTCCATCGTTTGCAAAATCAAATCCCGTTGGATTTTCGTTTGCATGGCCAAGTGCTTTCGACGAGTCACAAGCGATTCCTTTTCATTAAGCATCTGTTGCGTACGCGCTTCCGTGTCGTGTAATTTTCGCATCATTTCTAATCGTTGGTACTCTTGCACGCGTTTCATACGCTCGACTTTGTCCATCTTGAGCTGGGCTTGTACTTTGCGATACTCACACCGCAATCTTCGTTGCTCTTGTTGCTGTTGCTGCACTTGTTGTAAATTGCGATCCATTTCCTGTTGACGCTCAAGGATTTCTTGCTTCTTTCGCGCTTCTTCCCGTCGTGTTTCCTCCAACACGAGCAACCTTTTCCTCTCCACTTCTGCTTGTTGTTGTAATTGCAATGCTCGTATCCGTCGTTCCTCTTCCTCGTGCTCTTTTCTCGCGACGTCACTCGCTTCTTGCTTTTTCTGCATCTCTCGTTGCCGTTGTGCTTCCAGTCTCTTCGAAGCCTTGAGATTTTTTTGTATCCGTTGCATAACTTCCCGTCGTCGTACTTCCATACCAATCGCTCGTTCCGCACGTTGCTTTTCCACCGTTTCTTCCCGTGCTTTCTCGGCCACCTCCAACTCGTGCAGTCGCTTTTGCACTTCCAATTGTTGCGCACGCAACAGCTTTTCCGTCTGCGCTCGATGCTCTTCGGCTTTCAGCTTGCGTTCTTCTTCCCGTTCTTTGGCTTCAAGGCGTCGCACTTTATCTTGTTGCGCCTTTTCCTCGGCAAGTGCTCGGTCGCGAGCGGCCAATTGCAGTGTAAGTTCTTTGCGTCGTGCTTCTTCAATATCAAGCTGAGCTTTCTTTTGCAACTCTCGTGCACGTTTATTCGCTGCCACTTCTTGTGCAAGACGCACCTTTGAACGCTCCATGGCTTCGTGTTGGCGTCGCTCCCGTTCTACTTTCTCAGTCGCTTCTTGTTGCAGTCGATTCATTTTCATTTCAAACTCGAGCATTTGTTCCAATTCGCGCTCTTGACGCTGTCGAACTTTTTCCAGTCGCTGGCGTTCAATATCCACCAATGCAAAAGACCCTTTCCGACTCGATGCGATTGAGCTCGATGCTTTGTTACCCTTCACTTTCGACGAATAAACGCTTTCGGCTTCGGCAGCCACCACCTTTTGCTTTTCACTTCGTACCACTTGCATCTCTTCATGTCTTCGTAACGCATACGCTTCGTGACGCATCCGTTGCACTGCCGCTGTGACTTCAGCGTCATAGAATGAGTCGAAATCACGAAGTTTTAACGTTTCTGGATTCACGCCAGAGCGTAGACAAGCTTCCGCGGATCGTGGAGTGAGCACAATGCGCTCAGGTGGTGGATTGAGGCCACACGATCGAGCTTTACTTACTGATGCAAACACGTCTTCAATCGTCAAAGCTCGTGGCTTGAGCTTGCGAGTCTTGGCCGTTGGTGTCGCTTCAACATGATCGTCTCGAGTAATTGTCTCAAGATTTAAATGCATTTCACTTGCTGGGATGGCTACATCCTGCGACTCGACGTGCATGGTAATGAACGCTTTAAGACTCTTGGAATAGAAGTAGGCATTGTATTTGACACGAATATAAAAGGAAATGGAGTTATTTTCGACACGCACGGTTTCACTGGGTTCCGTCCATTTGCCATGTCAGCACGATGGCACGCGCGTTGCGGGTGGTTCCTTGTGGAAAAACGGCCACGTGCGCACAATCCGACCGACCGCTTGAGTCCGACCTTCGCGCAACACGAGCGGCACATCAGGACGAATGTATTCCGGCCAGTACATAAACTCAAACCGACACATGGTCGGAGCAGGCTGAAGCGACTTGGTCAAACTTGCGCTGTCGGGGACTCCCAAGCGCACAATCTTGGCCATTTGGCGCACTTGACCCGTGTGGATCACTGCTTGGAAATTCTCGCGAAACGCACGTGCATCGGGCAAAAAGTGGAGCTCGGCATCAAATTGACGAGTTGCCATGGGGCGAACACTGGGGTGGACCAGCATGGTACCCTTTCGAATGCGATGAGCTGGCTGCGCAGTCGAGAGAAAGCGAATGAGCACAGCTCCTGTTTCACCAGCGCTTAGAGTTTGCGCTGCTTTATGTTGCACTTCAAGACTTTTCACAACAACGTCACAAAAGCGGCCGTTGGCATCGGGTCCGAGCAGCATTCGCTCTTTGACACACAAGGTACCAGCTTGGACCAACCCAGTTACAATAGTACCCGCATCTTCGATATCATAGGCGTGGCGAACTTGGAACTCGACCGGTGTCTTTGCTTTAATGGCCCACAAACGCTTTGGTTCAAGTATTGCGAGATACCCTTGTAACACGTCCAATCCAGTACCGGTTACGCTTGAGATTTGAAACACTGGTACAGTCAATGTACTCAGAAGTTGCAGAAGGCTTTTTTTTTCGTCCATTTCGGTTGTGATCCTTCCCGGTGCAAGAGCAATATGCTGACGTGGGCAATATTTGGTCACCAGGTCGGCAATTTCAACCATACACTGTTGGATTCGATCCTTTGTTGCAAGATCCGTTTTCGTCATTACCACAAAGATGGCTACATTAAGTGCAGTCGCAATCTTCATGTGTTCACGTGTCATATCACGAACACCACCGACAGCATCAATTACAAGCATCGCATAGTCTGGAAACTGTCCTGCTAGCCCCGATGCTGTGCTCTTTAAGTACTTTGGATGGCCTGCGAGGTCACTTAAGATAATATAACTCTCCTCGCTTCTTCCTGTGTCCATGTTTTGAGTCCCATCGTCACTATCTCCAAAGTCGCAAGAGCGAAGTTCTTCCAGATACCGGAAATGACCGTCTGCGGCAACAGCAATCGTGTGCTCACTTACACTCGATGTGCAGCCATTCTCGAGCTCGTGACGATGACGACATACTTGCATCCTGGCGAGCCCAGCCCCATCGTCGAGACAGCCTCGTGTCAAGACTCCCACTAATGTCGACTTGCCACTCTCAAAGTCTCCAATCACCGACATCCGAAGCCTCTTGGTGGCACTTTGTTCCAGCACTCGTACGACTTGAATTCGCGCAGCTTTGTGGCTACCATCGCGTCCTCTACGGAACTTCGACAAGGACATTTCTGCTTGCACGACACGACACATGCTACAATTATCATTGACGAACGTTAAACCATCGTCTAAATTAAAGTGCCACGTGGGCTTAATGTAGCCAAGAAGTAGCCTAATTCGTACCGTGCTAATGTTCCCAAAGAACGTAACATGGTTTCCTCTGTAAGACCCAAAACCTCTCCATCATCCTTCACGCCAAGTTCGTAAAAGGCCGTGCCTCTGCCTTCGTTTAGTCGCCAGTGCATCTGCGTCGTCAATTGGCGTAGGCGGTCGGGCGCAAGAGTCAGCAATTGCTGCTTGTACTCAATGTTCCCTTCTTCCACCTCCACTGGTAGACGCTCCGACGCCTCGGGAAGATCTGAGCACGCATATTCGGCTCGTACCTGGCAACACAAAGTAGCCAACCCCGAGTCCGGAAGCGTTGCCATATTGGCGAATGCGCGAGCGATTCTTTAAAACTTAGTATCATACCTATACCATCATTTTACACATGATTAAGCTTATAAGGTGCAAAATGATTGTACACGTAATATATTATAAAGAAGGGAACACTATACGTACTAAGTAAGTTCTATTTTTGTGATGGTCTCACATAGATCTTTTTGGCTACGATGAGTAAGTTATTAGCTCTTTTCACATCGAGTTTGCTATTTGTCCGTTCTTATTGAAATTCTAACGAAGCGTTGTGGAGATGTTCGAAGTCGAAAGGAGTTCTGTAATTTGGTGATTTAAGTAATTTTGCGAGGCCTCAATCATACACTGCGCGGGCTGCCGACTAACTACACCAATAATCGTGAGATTGCTAAGAATCTCACCCGATTTCACTTTCCTGGTGGCTTTTGACTTAGTCGTGCTTGCTATATTTATTGCAATCGTCTTGAACGTCCTTCTAGGCGCTGTTAGTACCATCAAGCTCAGTTGGTTAGAACAAGAAAGTCACCCGAGGATGGCCAATCAAATAGCACGTAACCGATCAGACTGAAAACTATGCCTACTGTAAACACTTGTGCTTTGCGTAAACACTCATTTCTTCTCGGGATCCAACTGCCTTCTAAGACAAAAGACGTTGCTTAGATATTATAATGTGGTACAAGTCTGCGCGCGACGTGACTCTTTATATACGACTTGTCTTACCTAAAAAAAGATCTGCTGCAGGTACATTGGCTTTTTGTGTGGTCCAATGAAGCTTCGTTTTCTCTATTTAATCCTTAAGCCTGCTACAATCTACTTCTGCAAACTTCATGACATTTGTGAAGCAATTGACCTGTTTCAGCGTTGCTACAAACCTGGTGAGTATAAACGATGGGGTGCGCTCAGTCATCATGTCCGATTCGATCCCTATCTAATTGATCGATCGCGGCTGGTCTTATTCGCAAAGCGTATTTACGTAATTTATTGTAATATGTCCTACTCTTCAGCCTCAGGGTTAACTCAACTTTCTATTTAGCCATGATAATCTAGTAAAGTGTTGTTTGAGCAGTCGATATAGGCAGCTGGGTCGTGCACCTGAATGACATACATCCATAGGATCAGGTTGTGACACGCAAAAATATCAAATTGGTCCATAAAATACTTATAGCAGCCATGCAAACATCTCACCATGTTGATACTCGCTTAACATTTTACCACAACATACCGAACATCGTTCAATTGTAAGATGAAATCTTTAGCTGAGACTCAAGACTTCTGTAGGATTTGGTAGGCGTGAGAATGCGGCTCCAGCGATGGAAGAGTGTGAGGTCATCCCTGGTCCAAAGGTGGCTAAATACAGTTTTGTTGTAAACAGTATCCACGTGCAAGATATTAACGCTGCGCTGCTGACGTCTTTCATGGTGGATAGCACCAATCAGCTCGTCTTTTAAGCTAAATAGCTGGTCAACATGTTAAGCATTGTGCACATTCTCCCAGATCATGCACGTTTTTCAACAAAATATAAAGATTAACACAGTTGATTGAAATCGACATTTGCGAGTGGCGGACGCCGCACTTTAAGGAGATATTGTGTAGATCTTAATAAAGATATGGAGGTGCTTGTAATGGCAACTTTGATTGGTAGCAAGCATCCAGTGGCGTTCATGGGGATGCTGTAGATGTAATTATCCATGCTGACTACCACGGCATCGGCCCAAGATTGATGATTAATCAATAAAGTAGCCGCGGCGAAGTACTTCGACTCGTCAGCAAAACATTGCAATAGTAGTGTGCTCTCAGCTCGGCACTTTGGTTTTTTTGCTTTGTATGCTGTGCAGAAGTACAATGAGTTCGCTATAAACGCCACGACAGACTGGAAGGTCATTACAAGAGAAAAGCAGCACTTGTAGCTGTTTAAATTAACCCATTGTACTTTGATTTGGATGCGTTAGTAGCTAACGCTCCATGCCGAGATTATGTAAAATGTGCAGAAAGTAAATGGGTCGACGAAGCCAAAGAGCTCGTTTTATCAAGCAAGTCGAAGTAATCATTTCCTAAAGTGCTGATTTGATTAAAACTATGAGTCACCTAGTACATACCGCGATAAAATTGTTGATTTATGAAGCCACTAAGACGCTAATCCTGCGAATAAAGTCGCCTAGAAGGCACTTTATGCACAAAAAGGGGTTGGAGAGATGCTGCTTGTATATGCACGTCTTATTGCTGCCACATCGTACAGCGCTAGCTCATAACACATAAAGCTTAACGAATTCGCCGTTTGCTGAAATTCGTCACAAATATTGACATCGGATGCAAAAATTTGTTTGCATCGGCTTCAAAGCGTTCGACAAGACGGACAAGCCATGCATGAGATGAACGAACGGCTTGCATGAATGAATTGTTAAAAGACGACGATGAGACCTCGGTTGTCATGAAAAGATACTGGTGAAATTAGGTATATAACTACCATTTCGGACGTAAATCACTAATCTATTCGCATTGTATTTCCGCTCTTTTGAGCGCCGCCAAAATCATAAGAGGTTATATCAAAGTAAATGGTAAAGTGCCTTCCCAGTCGTTGCCAAAACATGCTCCGACACTTAGCAGCAGCTTACCATACACTTTTGAGAAGTATAAGGTCTGTTTAGAGGCCGATCACCATTCCTTCTAAAGCATAATCATCCACGTTATGCTGCTTACTCCTAGCTCAGCCATAAAATTACGTACTTTTGCATCAATTGATGTCTTACTCTCGCCCAATTTATCGCTAAAAGAAGAAAAAAAAATTCTATGGTCGCGAAGCCAACGAAGCTTAATTTACTGGCTTCCTCTTGCATGTAAAAGTAAGGTAGCAAATGTTCTTCGACAATAAGTTATCGATGCCAACTCTTTCCACGTGGTCTCGATTGTCCTCAGCAGATCGTATTCTCCGAACAGTTTCTAGTAACTATTGCCAGCTTCACTGCAAGGCTGCCGTTTCTTTTTACCTAGACTAAGCGTGAGTTTAGGTGTCTGATATCTTCTTTTTGTAAACTAGACGTTGCCGTTGTGACTCCAAGCACTCTAGACACCAACCTCGTCTAGGCAAAAGAAAAAGTTGCCATCAAGTCCACACTGATAAAATATACAGTAGAATACGCTTAGGATTGACTACAAGTGCTACCAAGCATATGACACGAAGGTTTTGGAAAAGATATACAATCGTTCGGTGAACGACAGTAAACTGTTTCCGATCTGAAGGGAATTGACGTGTGCAATAACTTGATACTTAAAAAGTTATGAATTGTAGCAACCATTTCCTAAAGGTTCCTTTGACGGGAAGTCAGTTTTCACTCGACTGCATGTAACGGCCCGCTGCATGTCTATCAAAGCCAGTGGCCCCAATCAAATTTAAATGCTACTAAATTTTTGTAAAGTGTCAAATTTTGACAATTTGTGGAAGACGTGAAAAGCAGTATCAAGTATGCGCTGTATGTCAGCATTTAGTAATTCAATTATTGTTTGAGTACCGACTTACCGCACTTAAGAGAAAGGTCCACCAGCCACCAAATGACCGACGTCGAGAAGCCGCTGCTCTGGTGCGTTGACGAGCGAAACTTGGCCACGCGCCGTGGCCGCGTCGTACGCAGAGTAGCTGAACGCTATCTTCGCGACGATTTGAGCTGTTCACTACCCGGATGTGTTCTCTGTAGCGCGGACGACGACGCGTCGGCAGCTACGCACGTACTGGGCATGACCAAGACGCTCTTGGCCGAAAATCCGCGTGATGGCGTGTATCTCTTGCCATCCATGAAGACAGTCTTGCTACAAATGGACGTGTTAGAACTCAGTATCAAAGCAAGAAAAAAGACAAAGAGCGGTGAGCAAGCAGGAAAAGCTCTTAGAGGCGATCGTGAAGACCACGAAGTCTTTGCGGACGTTTTGGTACTCGAGACGGTGTGGGAATTTGTTAAACGCCAAGATTTAGGTGTCTACAATCGTCTTCGTGCTTTGTTAATGAACGCAGATCGACGATTTGTAGTTTTCGCCAATGAGCATCATCGATCTTGCTTTGTTCAGAAGAGAGAGATGTTACCTCGAGGGTACAAAGAGACTAGTGCAGAGGTGCTTGGTCCAGATGCGTCTTTAGAGACCGAAGAAGAACGCAATGAACGAGCGGTTGCTACTGCTTATAATTGGTACGTCGATCATTTGCTGAAACTCAACCGTACGGACGTCAAGATCCTGTTTTTAGCCAATGACGATGCCGATTTAAAACAAGCCGAAAAGCATGGCGTGAAAGGAGGTACAACGATTGCCGAGTTTGTAAAGCCTTTAGCAGCCAAGTACCCAGAGTTGCAAGATCTCTTGTCTGCGTCTGCAGCAGAGGAGACGAACATGAGTCTTGAAGGGGTCAGTACCACCAAAGGACGACATCGAAAGCAATTGTACCCAGAGCATTTAAGCGCGAATGAGTTATTAGCGGGTTTGAAATCGCAGAGGTTTTTCAAGGGTACAATTCGATGCAATCGAGACCACTGGCTTGAATGTCACGTGTTGATCCACGGTACTAATGGTGTCAAGATTCCTGTTTTACTGCAAGGACGCGAGCACATTAACCGTGCAATTGATGGCGATCTCGTGGTAATTCAGTTGTTGCCAGCGGATCAATGGAAGAAGCCGTCGGATGCCTTTGCTACGAATGGAATTGGTGAAGAGGATGAGGAGATAGAGGATAGACAGCTGGAACAAACTGGTGTGGCCGAACCCACCATGTCATTGGAGCAAGTAGCGCTCATTCAAAGTGATACAAAGCCTGCAGGACGAGTAGTAGGTATCATAGAACGCAATTGGCGCAAATTTTGTGGCTCGGTTGAGCCTCCGCGTGACGGTGCGACACTGAAACTCTCTGGTCAGTGCCTTGTCGTACCCGTAGATCGAAAAGTTCCGAAGATTAAAATTCAAACGCGGCAATTGGATGCACTCTGGGACAAGCGTATTCTCGTGGCAATTGATTCGTGGCCTGCGTACAGTAAATTCCCATTGGGTCATTACGTGCGTACATTGGGTGTGATTGGCGATAAAGAGACCGAGACAAGCGTGTTGCTTATCGAGCATGATATTCCTTGTGACCAATTTAGTGACGAGGTCATGCGGTGTCTGCCACCTGAAGATTGGCACATTACGACTGAGAATTCAAGTGGTCGGCGCGATTTGCGTGATTTACCCGTTTGCAGTATTGATCCACCAAATTGCAAAGATATCGACGATGCCTTGCACGCAAAGTTGTTGCCAAATGGCCACTTGCAAGTCGGTGTGCACATTGCCGATGTCACGCACTTTGTTGCCCCTGGTAGTGCATTGGACGAAGAAGCAGCAGATCGTGGCACTTCAACGTATCTTGTGGACCGTCGTCTCGATATGTTGCCCGGTTTATTGACAACGAAACTTTGTTCGCTTACGTCTACTGAAGATCACTTTGCCTTCAGTGTCTTGTGGGAACTAAAACTTTTAGGTGCAAATGACGTGGAGGTTGTCGACGTGCAATTTTGCAAGAGTCTGATTCGTTCCGTGGCCTCGCTTTCGTACCAAGAAGCACAAGAGCTATTGGATGATCCAAATGCTGGAGATGTTTATGGTTACAATTCAAAGCCCAAAAAGAAGAAACAAGGTGAGAGTAAGGATGACTTTGAACGGCGTCAAGTACTTGGGAGTGGCATCAAGACACTTAATGTCATTGCTACTCGTTTACGTGCGAAACGGATTGAAGCGGGTGCATTGACACTTGCGTCACCTGAAGTAAGATTCGTGCTGGATACCGAGACACAGAACCCTCTCGATGTTCAAATGTATACGCTACGCGATACCAATGCCCTTGTAGAAGAATTTATGTTGTTGGCAAATATCACAGTAGCGAAAAAGATTGTCCGACATTTCCCGACCTTTTCAATGTTGCGTCGACACCCTGCCCCTTCCAAGCGCCAGTTCGACTTGTTGTGCAGTCAAGCAAAGGCTGTAGGGGTTGATTTGCATGTCGACACGTCGAGACAGTTGCAAGATTCTTTGGATTCAGCCAACTTGGACGAAAAAAAAAAAGGCAAGAGGAAAGGTCCCAACAATCCGTACTTTAACAAGTTATTGCGCATCATGACTACGCGCTGTATGATGCCAGCGAGTTACTTCAGCTCGGGTGAAGTAGCGCCATCGGAATTTCATCATTATGGACTCGCTGCACCCATTTACACTCACTTTACGTCCCCCATTCGACGGTATGCTGATGTAATCGTGCACCGGCTGCTGGCAGCGGCGATCGGAGTCGCACCGTTACCGCATTATCTTGAAAATAAGTCGCACTTGAACGAAATTAGTGATCAGCTTAATCGACGACACCATGCGGCCCAACTTGCTGGCCGCGCTTCAGTGACACTTCATACGGTTTTCTACTTCCAACAGTACCCTACCCGCACAGATGCGGTAATTACGAAAGTCAAGAATAACGGGGTAGGGGTCTTGTTGCCTCGGTTTGGGATTGAAGGCATGATTTTTCTTTGCGAGAAAGGCAAACAGGATGATGATGAGGTGGTACGGTACGATGGTGACCATCACACTTTGACTTTGCTACAAAAAGGCAAGCGCACACTGCAAGTCTTTGACCGTGTCCGTGTTAAAGTGTACGTGGCGCTTACTTTTGGCAACCGCCAGGAGTTGAAAATGGACTTGCTGGACGAAGGCGATGACGAAGACGACAAGCTTGAGAACGAAGATCAGAAAACTGCAGAAGCGAACCTTCGTGCGGCTCGCAAGAAACGCAAGGTAGCTGCGTAAGGGCTGTCGCCTATATGAATTTAGATTTTCCTCTTTTACACTACGCAATATACAACGAGTAGGCTAGGAGTACATTGGCTTAGTATTTCAAGGCAATTCATACAATTATTGGAGGGTTTCGAGATTTTCCGAAACGCAACGCGTCATCGGAATGTAAAGAAAACTTTCACAAGTATTACATTGAGTGATCCAATAATACTATCGATTGCTCCTCAATTTGATCTTATTTATGACCAATAGAGTCACAGTCATATCAACTAAAAAAGTCAGACTCGGGCACTGATTGTCCTTGTATGCTTCCAAATGGTCATCTTTTCCTGTGTCTGCTTATTTTCTTAAGAGGCTTGTGTATGGTAAGCGTCAGTTATGGCTCCAACTCTCACGTTCTTTGATTTTTTAAAAGGACTCGGTATCACAACACTGTAATTACACATGGGAGCGGAATGACGTCACAGTACACTCCGAAAGATAACTGTTTACGCATTTCATTTACTCGGTCTCATCTTGCATTATATCATCAGCCATACAAACTCGATTTGCATTAAAGATGACCAGCGTCTTTACAAAGAACATCGTGTTAGTGGAGGACTTACGATAGAAAGACTTAAACAGAGATTCTTTCTACCCACAAAGCCGGCATTTTAGTGACAGAAAGTGTTTTTTAGTCCACATAGATCGGTTTAAAGAAAAACTTCGCCGGACGATGTAATAGCTTACAAACAACTCCACCTAATAAAGTAATCAGTCAGTTATCAAGAGGGAAAGGTTCCAACGCAAGATTCAAAGATGAGACATTCGCCGCAATAGCTGACCTATTCGGCTGCGTCCTTACCGCGCCGTCCGAAAATTTTTCCACTATGCGACCCTTGGAAGGCGGATCACCTGCCAGAATCGTAAAACGAGCTCCGTGGACGGATACACTAGAGAATACCCTTAACAACTCCTCTAATATTGAAGTTATTCCTCCTCTAGTCAGCAGTGAGGAATGTATTTGGTAATTACAGTGTCGCGTTATACTAAAGAAACTATCATTGGGCACGCATTGCTTTCATGAAAGCTCTGACAAAGCCACTCCTCCACAGTAGGACGCGTGATCGGATCACTGGGGGCCTCATGGAAGCAGAATTATCGACGACGACCCTAAATGAAGAAGAAATACTATTTTGCAGAGCAGAAAGGGCGGCTTTGCTGACCGAAACCATTTAAACGATGTCCTTCTTTCATTTTCTTTAAATCTTATTCCCTTCAACTCAAAAGATGATGAAGGCACCGTGGAACTCGGTGCAAACTGTAGTAGCAATCTAAGCTGGAGGCCAAAAAAAAAACCTCGATTGTCGCCTCACCAGCATGCCCACACTATAATTATGGCATCAGAAGGGAGGGTGAAAGCCTAAGCAAAATCTAATTATTTGATTAAAGGGAATTACAGGAGATAGAGGCAAAAGCAATACAACGTGGTCGGACGATCTAACGGAATACGCTTATCACAAAAAAGAGCTCAAAAGAATGCTAAATGAGAGGCGGGGTATTAAGATCCTGCTTTTAATCATGCAAAGTATTTGACGGGACTTATTACTTTTACATGAGCAATGGCCACTGTGAAAAGAATTACAAATGAATAGGCTTTGTTGTGATTGATTGAGGAAGCTGGGATTGCTCTGAAACGCTTCAGCACGCATGACCTTATTGTGTCTTTATCTAGATGCTTTGTTAGCTACGCTCAAATAAGCTGGCACGTGGAATTCTCGATGATCGAGGACGAGTTGGCAGTTAAGTCAGAAAATTTGGTCATGCTGATTGACCCGGCGTCTCCTCGAGCGTTTCCTTCAATGCAGGCATATTTTGCCGTCCAAACTACTTAGACAGAGTCATCAAGACAAGTACGGCTTCAGCGTCCTTTCCATATGAATAATGCAAAGAGAATTTTCACGAATTGGTCACATATTGATAAGATTGAATCGGGCATAATGATTGTTGAGTCCGTGCTCATATGTCGTTTAGCATACTAAATCCGGCGCGCTAATGCACGCCAGTCGTACACTGAAACCAAACAAGTTGATCCAGAGAAGGAGGTCCTGGCTTTTTCTTGTATGTTCTACGATGTTGGTCTTCATTCATCAAGTTACTGATCGGGTAAGGTTGGCTGTTCCAAGATTCTGACCTGCAATGCATAGTAAGCAGCAGGGCTACTTTTGTGTTATCGTAGTCATTACTTTCACTCATACTTAATTTTGCAATGGTGACTATCTTCTCTTAAAATGCGCTAGATGCAAGAGATGGGTTCTTGGGACAATATCAGCAAGTATCACTTCTCAAATAAATGCAGTTTCCATCTTTGCCAACGAAGTCCGCAGGCAAATTGTCGGGACCCCAGTTACGCCTCAATTTTGCAAAGAGCTGAAAGTGATAAGCTTTGATGTATTCACTGGCGTGGAGGTAGTGCGCGCAGCAATACCATATGAAAACTACCTAGGCTTTCAGTTGCAAAGAAGACTAACATGCAGACAGAACGCGTGTTATTAAAAATGCGAAACTATAGTACCGAATCGATTAAATGGTAAATAAGGCGAAGTGTCACGGTCTGCAGCAACATATGATCTGCTGGCGAATATGAACAATGAACATCTGATTGTTTGTGGCAACCCAGGTCTAGTGATCGGGCAGACACGTGGGTAGGTTAAGCATTAGGCCTGGGTCCAATGCCTTTCCGTGGATGTAGATCAGCTAAGAGATTGGCCAATACAAAGAAAGATCTTCGTGTCAAAATGAAGTGAAGACAGAGCGCTGGTTTGTGATTTTAGTAATACATTAGCAAGCAGAAATCGACACTGTCTTCGGAAAAGAATCATGTGGACCTAATTATGCGTAATCGGCAACCAGAGCACCTGGTATCAAAATAACGGCTGGGACGCAAGCATGGCTGCTAAGTCATGATTGTAGTCTCGTCAAAACACTTTCCAAAGGCACCACAGCCAGACATGATACATCAAATCAGAGTGAATTAAGCACTCCGAGTCAAGCTGAACGGAAAATAATAGCGGTGTCTGGTCAGATTCGGTGCAATTAAAGCTTGAACGTAATTTGAGGCCTACTATGTCCATGAGAACAGGATTTTTTGCCTATTGTCTACAGGCGGAGAGGTCTAATAGTGGGCGCGACCTGACTTTAAAAATGGTATGACCGAAAATTTATAGCCTCATTATGTACGAGTTTGGGTAGAGGACCACAACGACTCGAGCAAAGGTAATAGTGGACAAATGCGCATGCTCACTCGCTATGTCTGTGCGAGTAAATGCGTGGACTGTGCAATAGGAATGGGGCATTTAAATCTTCTATTAAATTTGCCAGATAGTAATGTACAAAAAGCTTATCCTTACCAGTACATCGCGATGAGCCGTATATTGTCTCTTTCGTGATCTTGTAGGGGTTAACATAAAACTCTCGATATAAGATGATCGAGTTTACAGGGTATGTAGTAGCTATTGAGAACCTCCTACACAATCATTAACCGATTTGAGATAGATGTGATTCATCGCTTTAAAGTCAGTGGAGTGATCCGACAGAGGCAGTTTCACGTCAATTTTTTTAGCATTTAGTTGCGTACTGGGGAAAAGTCAGCGTGCTGCGGTGGCGTATCAATTTCAAACTACAAATAGTCGGTGCACGTTCGGTTCCATCATCAAAAATGTATGCTACAGATGAAAATCCGCAAGATTAAAACACGGGACATTGGAACATTTGGCATCCACTCTTATACGGTACAAGGTTGAACTCGGGATGAAAACTGCATTTTATTCGATACATGAAGCGACGTTATCACTCCGAAGCAATCGGCGGTGAGGTTTTGAGTTTTGCAAGTGGCGATAACAAACTTTACGGCAGTACCACTACGCTTGTGATCAAGTGAGTTAGGTATTCCAGCAAGCTAACAAATTTCGAGCAGTACAAAAATAATCTATGATCTTATGTCGTTGGACAAGTAATCGGGCTAAGGTGTTTGTGATCACGTCGGGGAAGGCGATTCCCATGACTAGCTCGCATATGACAAGAATCTCTCCGGGTGAAAAATGGTGGACCAGCATGCGGCTCGACTGGAGACCGAAGAGACGAAACATCATCATTCGACTTACATGTGTCCAAGATCAAGCTGGTAAAATCTGTCTAGGTCGCCCATATGTAACGCTTACCATTAAGAAAAGCGATCGGATACTCAAAAGAGGCTAAGAACAAATATAAATGTCGACTCATCTATGATAAAGCGGATCGCTGACGTAAGCTCTTGTGTCGTACAAGATTTAGCCGCAATTAATGCAAATTTAAGACAGCTATAATGAATAAAGAAGGAGGATGAGTAAGGTCCGAGTTGGGGATACATGCTAACAGATCTTGATCGAAAGAGGATTGAGGCATGGCAAGGCTTTTTAGTCGAATGGAAAGTAAGCGGTAGATATTCTTGGTGGGGTTGACCCTCATTGAAAAATAAAAGAAAGCAGGGCATGCGGATTGGCTGCGGGTTGCGATCAATATATTGATTAATCCTTGCAAATAGGAAAATCTGATCATGCGGATGAAGCTAGATAAAAGATTCACCAACTCTGCGAGCAATATAATCAAGAAAAAAGAAACTGGGAGTATTAGAAATCTGTGAAAAGTTAAAAAAAATTAACTTAAGTTTCTGGTATGAGCATAAATAGGTGTGAAATAACGAGATGAAGAGCTAAACTTTCATCTCGTGAGAGTTTAAAACTACGAAGCGAGTGTAAAATGAGTGACGCTTGATGCAAGTTGGCTTTCTAGCAATAGTAATTGTTCCAGAATTGTGGCGAAGAATGATCTATTAAAAGCTTTAAGGTTCATATAAATTATTACGAGAGCCCCAACCGAAATTTGATTCCAGCATCCCCGGGAATTGGAGAAAGCATGTTGTCTGGAGAATTTCAGAATCCTAAAAATTGCTGGAGCTTGACAATAAAATTAAGCCTAAAGAAGTTATGCATCTTTTAAATCAACGTTAAATCTAAATTCTTAAGCCAGAACGTCTAAGAAGTGCTGAATGAACGTAGAGGCTTTATCCCATATCGACCATCAGATTGCATGAGCTTGGAGAGTTCTTTTGTAGTTTTATAGCGGCCAGGATTTAGACTCGTTCCACGCATGGGCATACACCAACATTTAACGTGAGCTCCGTGCTTATATCTATAAGCGATAACCTCAATAAAATACTAAGAATACTTTTGCTCTGATTTTTTGAAAAGTTCCACTGCTTTTTGATGTATTTTTTCGGGCTGGTGATGACGTCAATTTCATGATAAAATTTCTTAATGAGAGTTGATATTGACTCTGAGTATTTTTAAAAGATTTCAACTCCTTGGATTTCTGCCAATCTCTGAGCCCATGACATTCAAATTCTAATATATAATAAATTGATCATCTAAAGTGGGTTCGTACTAAGCATAGGAATGACTCATTGATTATCACTGAGGGGTTGACCGAGGCGGAGAGACATTTTACTTTAGGTGTAAAATTAATTTGCACAAAATTATGTTCCGCGCCTCGAAAGCCTTCCGTGTTTGTCGCTTACTCCACCTTTGACAGTGATGCAACTCGGTTGCCGGTCTTAGCAGATTTTCTTGAAGCGTCAAAAATGTTGCTCAACTACATTGCTTCGTTTGTCGAACTCGGATCTATATAATTGCCGAAAGCTTTCCCTGAAGCTTTCAACGGCAACCTGGCGCTGGCTCTTTAAAAATACTCAATGTCCATTTGTTATAGATCAGACAAAACTAGGCAAGGCTCAATTAGCCAGCACTAAAGGTGTGCAAAGGGAATATTTTCTGAATTTCTTTTTATGTAAATCATTACTTCTTTGGCGAAGAAAGTACTAATAAGCTCAAACTTCTCGTGTTGCAGTAGCAGTTGCCCAATGACAGAGGGATTTGTGAATAAACCTTGCGTCTAACTCCTCTCCTTGGTGAAGTTTTAATAGTGACTTCTTTATCAATGTTGCTCTCCGCAGCAAAAAGTACCATTTCGATAATATTGAATGCTTGCCGCACACTTCTTTATTGTGAGTACTCTTTACTGCTCGCCCTTGCTCTAACAAAGTAACTTGATTTATATGGCTGTGGTCATGTTCTTTTATGTTTCGCTTGAGATCATTTCTACGATATCATACTCAGGAAGGCCGCACAGAATTGAAACGTCAATCGAAAGTTGCTCTAAATGCCAGTTCAGAGTGAGTCATCACTGAGTCACCACTATGGTGACTCATCAGCGTATTTCATTTCGATATCTATGTATTCTGTATGTCAGTGTAGTATGATCTTTATCTACCTGAAGCACCAATTTTATCAATGTCAATAAAGGTATATCCTTATAAGGGACATAATACTTTAGTCGAGGGAAAGGCGAAGTCGCAAAAAGTGATGATTCATGGTGTTTCTTTCAACAAGAGTTAGTGGACTTATTCACATTCTGATGACAACAAAAATCAAATACCATTTTTCTAAAAAAACGGTTTTGATTTGTACGTGTATACTGATTTGTAGATAAAATTACTAGAGAAAGAAGCTAGTTGGTTCAGTGGCTGAATTTGTTCCATTCACATGTCGCTAGCAAGCTTCGGGAATCGACAGCTAAAGCTTGTCGAAAAACTAACTTGAGCTAAGCGGTGGCAAAAGAAAAAAATGCGAGCATAAGATAAAGTTGCTTTGTGAGCTCGGCGTCTCAACTGATGCAATAGATGGCCCAGTTGTTTATTTGTCTCTTATTGTGAGCATGGCTACCATGAGAAAGACCTTCCAATTTCTAAAAATGTGGTTTGTTTTGATACAGGTGAGAATGACTGATCGTGGTGAGGAGGGTATAGATTTGATTGGCTTGCTGCAAAAATACAAAGTTGTGAGAAATTGCAACGTGAGAGTCATTGTCATCACCGTCATTATTAAAGAGCAGCGTTTTTAAAAAAAGATTGTGGTTTCTCGTAGACTTAACATCAGAGCAGAAACTTCTTATGTTTCTAAGAAGTGACCAATTGTATTTCTTTAATCAGAGTATTTACCAGCTAATTGGAAACATATGATGTCATTGGACCATTGTATAATATTTTTGTTCGCAGGAAAAATGATTATCGTCTCTTAGTGGTGTTTCGTTACGCGAGTGCCACCGCAACGCCGCTTCCTCCACGTTTTGTGCAGTGAGTGTTTGTCCCCACTAAAAAAGAAGTTGTGAAGTTACTACCGATACATTTTAATAGGACCATAACGATCATAATGTCTATACACTGTCGGGATGTAAATTAATTAGATTACATCCGCGGATGTCACCATTGATTGATGTTTTTATGGATTGGTTGACTTTAGATTTTTACCACTGTTATGATTGGGTCCGTTCATGAATCATTAAAAGCCAAAGCGACACTTGCTACGCTGCCTTTTATTCAACCTCGTACTAATGAGTACAACTCTAATTCTGATAATGGAAATTCATCAAGCAAAGCTGAAATTTGTTCACAATTTTAGTTATATGGTCCGTGTGAATTGAATATGATGTTTACCAAGCAGTGTGATATCGTCAGTTAGTCTCAGTTTCTTGCATAAAATTATTACGGACTAAAATTTCGAGCAAATTTGTGCAAATTCAGTTTATTCATGCGCGTTATTGAGAAAGCACAGGCAAAAAAGGAGACAAAGAAAGATCAAAAGGCCAATAATGTAATCGTTTATGAAATTAACAAGCGATATAATTAGCTTCGTAAAAAAGGGTTCTGTAATAAGTTTCATCTGATTGCAATAGTCGATACCAACTTAGAGGCAAACCATATAACGTTAAAGCCAAATGTACTGCAGGTGGGCGAAATATTAGTAAAGCTAATTATGCTTTTTTTGCATGTATTAAAGAGCGAAAGCTTCCATCTAATGTTGTGCGCTAATCGGACGTCTAAGATCTGTTGCAGATTTTTTAAACATCGACATTTATAGAATTAATCAGTGTCATCCTTTAAAATAGTCCACATAATACATTGAGAAGGCTTTCCGCTCGTTTCAGCCCATCTGCAGCATTTGCTATTTCACTAAGAACGCATGATGCTTTTTCAATTTCGCCAATTTTTTTATCGCCAAGTCAATCATGCATATTGGAAAGCCACTTCACGACGTTGTTGACTTGTTCGTCGTTAGTCACTTGTAATATTTGTTAGATGAAATGATTGTGGCTGGATGTCTGTCAAATCGACACACACGAGGCAGTGAAAGATGTTACGACCCGCAACTAGATTAAAAAGCGATTATGGTTGTGATCGATATATCGTTTATCATCAACACGGCTTTCACTGGCAATGAGATATGTATTGGCAGTCATCAGCTGCGATAATTAAGCCAAAGCTATCATTTGTCAAATCACATGGATGCCTAGTCAATAAAACTTTTATATTATTTTGTCAGACTATTGTGTACAATCTGCATAGAATCGTTAGTAAACTGCTTATAGAGCGATTTATTGGGTCAAGAAATTTATCCAGTCGACTTGATAGCTTATTCTGTCTAATAAAGCTGCGATATACTTCGTTGGCGGGCATACAAAATTACTCTAAGGGCCCGTAAGAAATACTATAGAAGTCTTGTCAGTGATGCCTCGCGATTCTATTCCGTGCCCTGTCAACGGGAAAGGCTCCTTTGAAGTAGTATTCCATCTCGAATCAGCTCGATATATATGCCGGATTACAAAGACGAAGCTGGAGAAAGGTTCGTCGTCTGATGATTGTTAAGTTTGACAAGCAAATCCCTGGTAATGAAGTGGGTGAGGAACTTGAGCGGAAAATCAAAATTGATGAGTCCGAGACGTCCTTGTATCGATGCCGCTCGAAGTGTGTCGGGTTCACAGTCAACCAAGGGGCAAGAAAGTGACGGCATTTGCTCCAAAGTCGTTGTATGGTAGAAACCATGAGCTTCGCAAGACTGCTAACAACAACTACGGAATTGCTTACGGAAGCGTAGCATATAAATGAGGGTAAATTATCAAGATCTGAATTGCGGGGACACTGGGTCGTTTAGATACGAGAGACAAGTTAACTGGAAAAATTGCCTTAGAAGCATTTGGCACTCACGGTAAGATCAAGTATGACGAATTGAAAATCTGCACGCATTGTGGAAATAAAATTAAGTGATTGCCGTAATTTTAGCGAATGCGATGCCAGCAGTACCGAACGATACTTCGTTGATGCTAAAATATTGTCTTTTGCATGAGTCGAAACACCCTGAGACCGACGATTGACGTGTGGCGATGACTGATAATAACGGCTACTGTACCATCAAGAAAATGCAGTTTTAGCTAATCAACTCATGCACCAGAACTCTTACTTTACATTTCCAAAAACAACACCTCGTGTGATTCGTACGTAGTGACATCAAGGACAAAAACGCGATGACTGGAGAAGGTGGAGAAACTGAGGTCGCCCGTTCCGAAACCGGTGACTAGAGTGTTTTTGCTGCTTTTTCATGACAGAGCGACAGAACATTCTTGATGTTCGAGGCAGTTGGCGAACAGAAAGAACTGTCAAAGTTCAGATGCGCATTAGTCGGAGGGGCAAGAAGCGCTGCAATAAATAAAATATCAACAGCTGTAGACCAAATTTTAAAATCGGTATTATATTTTAATCTCTAACAAGTCAAGCGACCATCACTGAAGACCAACTAAATGAGGAATAGGGGCTTAAAATGGTACGATGAGGGTGAGTCTTTGAATGGGTTAAAAGATGCGATGGCGACGAATATGCCCAACAACATCACATGCGACGCGGATGAGCTGCAGTCGTACTCCGCGTGGCACGCTTATGGCCACGATTCGATGACTTAATTTGGTTTAAATCTATGTGTCTAGTCACACCTTTATTGTGCAAGTTAGGGCTGTAATTCCATGTGCATTGATTGATGCGTTGATCCTGATAGTAGACAAAATTTACATACTAGCCCAGTATACACCGGTATCTTAAGAAGTGTTTGGCTACTGATTGGTCTCAGTGCGACATCCCGCGATAGAGGCAGCTTAGTCCTAGCGCGTGGGTTCTGGTAGCTTAAATCTCTTATTTGATTGGTAGCAACAAGGTTCTGAGGTTATTTTAGCATTGAAAGGAATGTTGGCGTCATTTGAGGAAAAGACAATGGCGCAGAAGGTCTGGTTCCAAGTTGGTGGATAAAAAAAGTTGCCACGTTTTCGCGGGTACTGCGGCAGGTATAGTAAATAGTGCTGATGCCAAAAATGTTGACGACCTCCGCAACGAGCTCCATGCATGGTTTGCCAAAACACAGTCTTCAGGAAGAGCCATTCTAGCCCATGTTGCACGGATACAACTGAGAATCTACGCGGATAAAACGGCGTACGACGCCATAAATCTTTTATAGCATTGATTGGTCTTGAAGAGGACAGAAAGGGTGAGCTCATCGTGGAATAACACGGGAGCCTCGGCTGCTGCCGGAAAGAAATAAGCAGCACACGAAAGACGTTAATAAATTGAATACATTGGTCGCCATTGCACAGGGAGCAGAAGTGGGAACTGTATCGATAATCTCACGACAATCTTTGGTACAGCATTCGACAACGGCTTGTACATCCGGCAGGAGTATTGAGACCTCCATCAAACACGATCGGCGCTAGATTTATCGATTCGTAAAATCCTTGTAGTTGGCAGCCCAAGAATCGGAAAGTCGGTGTTTGGGGTATTCTCGCTGCTTTTCCTTATGATAGAGAAGAAGGATCTAGCCTACTGTTCGCTTGGTGATCCACTGATCTATTTCACTTGTAGCAGCACGCATGGTTTTGAGTGTTCGGATACGCCGTGTGTCGGAAAGAAATACGATGGATTGTTTGATGGAATTGAAGCCGGTGGGGCATCGAGACTTTGGAATTTTAAGCGTAAGCTTCTATTCGCCAGTCCGCGCACTGAGAATTACGAAGAGGTTGTCAAGGAGAATTGCTTGAAGGTGTATAGAATCCATGGACCAAAGAGGAGTGCCAGAGATTTGCTGATACGATGGAGTCGAAGGACCAAGACGATTGGTTCCATAGGTTCAATCGTCCGGAGAAGTTGAAGGAATTGAGGTCGCCTATGAACCAGCGAGTTTAAAGATTTGACATTGATAATTTAACCTAATCGAGTGTTCCTTAAGCGGAACTCAGCGTCATTGGTCACTTGCATTGCATTGCTGCATTTTTTGTTTGAAAAAATAAGCAACTACCTTTTTCTTTGAAAAGCAAAGCCGCGGTCGGCTTTTCTTTTAACGCCTCTGGAAAATCTGCTTCGAGCTCGAGCGGTCGAGATTATTGAGCCTCAAGCTAACTTTCAAGATCGTGTGCATTTGATCTATTGCCGGTCGAATCGTTCCAACATACTGGGTCACGTCGATACAATTTTCGTTGTACACTTTGTCCCATCCGCATTTGTGAAGGATTAAACAGTAAATTCGTCGTAGAATTCGTTCGAGACGATCAAAAGAAGGATGTGCGTATAGCCTTGAAACTCCTGGCGCTGCGTCAAATCCTGATAGACACTTTTCAACTGTTGTATTTAATGGGTTGAGCTGTGGTCACTGCCGATTGAGCGTAGATGATACGACCATCTTGTGGGATTACAAGCACACCATCAATTGCTGGAAAATCTTCGATAGCGGGATGTACTATACCAATCTATCCTGGATTACGGATGACGCTTGAAAGACCTCGGACGTTGCATTCAATAAACCATGTCGCGTGATGGTTCCGGCACCGCTTCCTTCGAGTGTTCATAACAAAACTTGCTGGTGGCAAGTTCTTGCAGCAGAAATTTCTTGGTTTCTTTGCCTCGCCACGACTGCAAATTCGGAGCTGCAGTCTGCAACAATGAGTGGATTTCATCTATCGAACCAACTTGATAATGCGCGTTCATGATCGCCTCGACTGCCAGAAATGAGTACGCCAAGAAAGCACGACTAGGCTCATTTTCATCGCGATACAAATTGAACGTGACGTGCTTGATTTAATCATAGAATATTCGTTGCCAGAGAGACCGTATTTTCTTTTTGAGCTCATCGACCTTGTGAGGATTCTCGTCCTTCACTCGTTGTACCAAGTCATCAGACGTTTCAAATGAGTGAAAACACGAATCGCGGTTTTTCCTCAACAATTGGTATCAGCCGTAAAACAGCTCGTACTTGCCTTCAATAAGGTCAAAAGAATGATAAGAATTCAAGGCAGTTCAAGAATAAATTCAAGACTCACATGAGACTTGACGTTTTCACCGAAATGCTTCTCATTACGCCAATCATAAAGCGCTACTTCCTAATTTGCCGGCTTGAGCACAAGTGCCCGATCTGCCCCGTTTCTGTTCAAAGACAGTTCCCGCCGCCGTCGTCAGTTCTCTCCGAGTACTGTAGACCGCAGCTACGCCTTCGTCGCCGCCGTACGCACCTCCACGTGAGTGCTACCGCCGCCGACAGTTTTTTTTGTCTTCTACCGTTGCTTCTGTCTCTCCACGCGGAAGACTTTTACTTCGTCGGTTTCCTTCTACCGTCGCTTTCTCCGGCTGTACAGTTGTACGGCCAATTTGGAGTTGACGAGGGTGTTAGTCGGACTAGTTGCCTCTACTCAGACAAGGCAACTTAATACTTTGGTGTTGTCTCCTCACTGATCGCGCTGATCACGCGTTTGCCTTTTGGCCCATTGAGAGAAGTTGTGGGTAGTTCTTACTCTCACCACAGTTGATCTGCCTAGCTGCGCTTACTAAGAGGCTAATTGGTAGAATGGCTTCCGATCCTAGCTCTGCTTCGGCGAAACCATCGGCGCGTCCGCCGCCAGGAAAGTACCGCAATTCCCGGCCGCAAAGCCGACCACCAGCGCTTAATCGTCCACCTGCGCCTAACCGCTCGGTGCCGAATGACAACGCTTTTGAAGAAAGCATCGCTCGTTTCAACGACCCCGACACTTCGGAGGAAGAGCGCTGTCAAAAAGCTTTAGCGCCACTTCCATCGCCTGTCGATGCGAAGCATTGCACGCGCATGTGTATTCCAGCTGGTCGCTTAACTGCTGAACGAAACATAGACGAGCTTTGTGTATCCTTGAAGGTGGATTATCACCCGGAACCTTGGCGCAAGTACCTTCATCTGGGCTGCGTCCGCGACTTCGTGTGCATTCCTCATCAAGGGATCGGGTTTGTCTGCTCATTGAATGAAGCTCTTCGTTGCCTGGGCGGGATAACCCTCAAGGTGTGTAACACCTTAATTACTATTCGTAAGTATTCGCTTTTCGACAAGCTATGCTTTGTTGACCTCCAGCGTCTTCCGTTTCGCGTGCCGGACCTGGACATTTACGACTGGTTTGTGGGACGTAACGCCAGGTCCGTTCTGATCACGGCTACGCACGATCACGGCATGGTCAAGTCGCGAGCACGCACGGTGTACTTTAACGCTATGTCTTGCCCATTCGGGTTATTTGAGCCCAACGGAGAGCCTCTTCGCGAAAATTTTTTTCGATTCGGACGACAAACCATTCTTCGTCCAACACCGCCTTCACAAGCATAAGCGTGTGCGCCTTCCATCGCTGCGTCCAGCTGCGCGCAAGCCATCCGGCTTTCAGACGCCAGTATACAGAGCGGAGACAAGACGGATGCGCCAGTTTCGGCGAAAATAGCTGCTTCAACAGGACCAGTATCCACTGCTGGCTCCGCGCCTGTCCCTACTTAACTGGATAGTTCGAAACAGTCTGTGGTTGACGCCTCGCCACCAGACAAGGCACATCGTCAAAAAGGTCTTTCGGGACCACGCTCAGCAAGGTCAAAAGCCCAGCTGTTTATTCCTGGTACCGTACCTGCTGATGCACCTGAATGGAAGGTGATGCAACATTCATAGTACGGGTTGCTGAATCGTGCCGGGGAAAAGCTCATAGAGCCAGGCACGCCTGTCCCATAAGACCTTGCTCTGGACACTTCGGATCCATCGGCGATGACACATCGGTCGCCGATTCATCCAAATTACTATGAAGTCCTGCTTGCGAATGGATACAACATTTCTCTGCCGCCAGACATTGACCTAAGTGTGGGGGAATCTGCCGAAGGAGACGAATTTTATGGCTTTCCTTGTGATATGCCGTCGGTTCCGTCGTCAACTATTCGCTCGTTAAGACATGCACGACGGCTGCCACTTAAGGTGGGACAAGTTTCGGCTGCGGAGCTTGACAGCATAATTGCCGAATTTATCGCCAAGGATGTACTGGCCTTTACGTCGCATGAAGATGTGCTGGCCACTATTCAAGCACAGCCTGCGTACTTTCGCCATTGTTCAAAATTCCCCTTCAACGTCAGCAACAGCTTGTAACGGATCACGCAATCTACCGTACGGTATGCGCGCAACCGCTACAGGGTCGCGAACCATTTGATTTTCTGTCCCGGTTTCGTGCTCGAATTAGTGCAGTTACCGAACTCAGACGCCATACCAACTGCAGTTTTTCCGGAAGAAGATGCTCGATACGCAGCCTGCCACTGTGCCTCGAGCGATTAATTTTTGATGATCTTCTCGCCTAAAATTTATGTCGATCCGCTGAAGATACAGGCATTGCTTCCTCCGCAACTGCCTCCTAAACGGATTCGACATGCACCGTTCCTTTTATGGAGCGACCTCATCTTGATGTGCATAGCACACTCAGATGTTGTAGAGCACTTTCGTGATCATGATCTCACGTTTTTACGGCGCTGACATATCCATGCGAATTGGAGCTATCTTTTACCTTTGAGACCGCGCTTTCATTTTTGGTGCGCCCTCAACTCTAAGGAGGTATGGGCCTTTCATGGAATTTCGCTCAACATTAACGGGTTGAATAAACCTTCACTAAACATGTATGAGCGACTTCTCTCGACGCATCAGTTGGTTGCGTTTCATATGACGAAGTTCAACAAAGAAGATTCACTTCAATCCAACGAGCACTTCATACACGTAGCGGACTCCGGAGCACGCTGTTTTTGGTCGGATTCTACATCTCTGGTTTTCAATGGAAGACATGGGGTCGGCCTCGTTATGTCTTCGTCCTCTCCTTTTTGTGAGGTTATCGATATTACGGCCAGTATCTACAAAGAAGAGTTACGAAACCGTTACTTACTGCTACAAACTTCGCTTGGCGGTGAATTGGTGTATGTACATGTAATGTACGCACCCGATGAACCCATGTATCGCGGAGACTTTTTTCGAGCACTACCAACCACTTCGCGGCAAATGACAGTAAATTGGGAATGGGTGAATGCATTAAACACATTTTCGTCGGGTATTTCAACTTGGCATTGAATAACGTCCTTGACCAGACGGCACTTGATCGACCTCACTTGAGACGAGGTCGAAGTGAGCTTGAGGATTGGCTTGGGGCGCTTGTATTAGTCGATGCCTGGGCTTCATGAACCCAAAAACCAAGGACTACACGAGTCCTTCACGTCGAAATCGACTGGATTATTGTTTTGTTACGGCCGACCTGCTCGAGGACAATTTAGTGTCAGTCACTCATGTGAGGGATCGCAAGTGGCATAACGAAGATCGTATACCGGTTGAGCTTTGTCTATCGTCCAAATGCATACAGCGACGGGGCCGCCCACCGTGGCGGTGTCCAACTTGGTTGCTTCGGGACGCAAAAGTTTAAGAGTATTTGTTAACTTCAGTCGTAGCATTAGCAAACCGCATCAAAAATTTTGCAGGTGCTAATCCTAGCCGCCTTTTCGATGAGCCCAAATGAGCAGATTGTATCTTTCTTCGGCTTCAATGGAAGGAGCTCCGGAAGGCAGATGAGCGTATCATGTCCGCAAAATTGATGCAGTAAACACGGCGGCTGACTTGATGAACATTTCACCTACAGAAAAAACAAAAATGAGTTAAAACAAGCGAAACTGGATCTCCGGTCCCATCGGGAGGACATTGAGGCCAGAATTGAGTACAAGAAATTTGCCGCGGACTTACATTCAAGCGAACGTGCAACCAGCTACTTCTTTCGTGCACCGCAGCCGAATTTTCTTCGGCCTCCAATAACAAAGCTGACAAATGACGATGGAACAGCTACTGAGGATCAGGCAGAAATAGCGTCCGATCACCGAGAATATTGGAGCAAACTGTTTCAATCCACGTCTGCTGACTTGATCGAAAAACGGTCTTCGACTTATCAACCGCTACAATTCGCTTCAATGTTACAAGATACAACGTCACGACTGTCAAGCCAGCAACAAGCAATGCTTGATGCTCCTATCACGGCAAACGACTTGTACTGGGCTATGATGGCATCTAAAAATGGCAAAGCTCCCGGTCCGGATGGATTACCGATTGAATACTACAAGTTGAATGCGACTTTATGAGCGCGAATCTATGAAGTGGTGTACGACAATCAGTTACAAAAAGGAAAAATGACAAAGTTTCAATAAAGATATCACCTTTAGCTGTTATACAAGTCCGGTCATCGCACTAAACCCGGTAATTATCGACCACTAACCCTTCTCAATCACGACGCCAAACTGGGACCAAAGGTCATACAGTGGAGTCTGAGAGAGGTATTACCAACGATCATTCATGACGACCAAAGTGGCTTTGTATCAGGGCGGTCAATTCGTCACTCGTTACTTTGTTTTCAAGTTTTGCAGGAAATCTGCAAACACAGTACCCTGATGCGTGTGCGGTACTTCTGGACTTTACAAAGGCCTTTGACAGTGTTCTGTGGCCGGCTTTGCACATGGTTCTTCATCACTTCGGATTTGGTGCGACTTTCCGGGCGTGGGTGAAGACGTTCTACAATAAAACATCAGTTAGTCTTCTGCTGAATGGCTGTCCCGGTGATCCCTTCTTTTTGGGGGCAGGCAACAGGCAAGGAGACCCCCTTTCACCAGGTCTTTTTGTGATTTTTATCGAGCCAATGATGAATTTTTACGGGCTCGATTGTCTACAAAAGGGATACCTGTTAATAAGAAAGGCTACCGCATTTATTACTAGCGTTTGCTGACGAATGCACCGGGCTCCTATCTAACTTGGATTATGCTGAAGAGTTTCTTGGATCGGTTCAGGAATATGCTTGTGCAGCTGGCTTGCGGCTCAATATGAAGAAAACGAGCATTATGCCGTTCTCTCATCATGTGTCTAGCCTAATACTTACTGAATTTCGACGACGCTCAAATGTCCATGTGTTAACGCCATGGGAAACGACTGCTTGGTATTTTACAAGGAGCTACTGTTACAGCGGAACAGCGATTAAACGATGTGCTAAAGAAGATACAAGCTCGGTGCGCCCTTTGGAAATACAGGGCAAAGACGTTGCGTGGCAAGGTGGTAATACTACAAAGTATAGTCCTACCAGTGCTTTGGTACACGGCAAGTGTCACCCCTACACCCCTGGCTACGCTCAAGCGAGTTGACCTTATCGTACGAGATTTTGTCAACGCCAATGACACTAGTACGTCGACTGCCAACCCCGGCAAATTTGACAAAGAGTGGATATACACAAGGATTTGTAATGGTGGTCTTGGGCTTACTTCGCCTAAAGCCTTCATTGACGCTATGCACCTAAAGTGTCTTCGCGATGGTATTGCCGCTACGGTGGCGACGTCTGCAGAACCCCGCTGGATGGAGCCAGCATTGGCTATCTTCACTGAGACTCTACAACCATTGGTCGAAGTTTTCAACATACTATACTAACATGAAAGGAGGCCTGTGGAGTCATCTCCCAGATTACTGGCGATGTATTATTAAATTGTGGACCGACTTGCATCACTTGCGGGGAACAACCAATTGGAAGTTGTTTACGCAAACTATGCCTTTTGGGATAACAATCACTTTACTTTTGGAAAGTTGAAGGCACCTCTACGTTGTGTTAGTCCAGAAAGGGTTGACAAACTCATGGATACGGGCTTAAACCGTCTTCAAGACTTTGTAAATCTAAATGGAACCTACGCTACGGCTGGTTTGCTACGAATGCTACTGGATGAGGATGACTTTGCTAGGCCAAGCTCATTGGTTAGACTAGTCAACGCCACTATTCGCCGCCTAAGTTTAATTACTCCAAGCGACGATCCATATTACGGACCTTTCAGACCCGTTGAGATTGAAGCGGCTTGTCATGCATGGAGTTTAGATGGAGTGTTTGTCATTGATATGACCAATCGCGATTTTGTTAAACTAATTTTAGCGACTCGCAAGTACATAACCGCTCCGGACTTACCTCTACGGCAGCTTCAACTTCATCCTCTTACGCTACCTTCGCGTACATGGACCGCGGAGTATGCGTGGAATCGTCATGTTCTTCCTGTCTGCTCTGATGTCAAGTTTCGTCTAAACATAATGCACTTGGGACTAGATACAAGTTCAAATGGAGAGTACAAGTCGACAGGCCGCTTACCTGTATACACGGGTGCACGGACATTTAAGACGCTAAACAATTATTTTGGGAGTGTCCTGTGGCTCGCTATCAATGGAATTATTACCTTAGACCTTTCGATGACCTCTTTGAAGGAAATCTCGATTGGACTTTGGTAGTGGTTTTGTCATCTTACTTCTACTGCGACCAAGCTTTACGGAGATTAAGCTACCCAAGTGGCACTCAACATTGTTCGATGTTTCTTGTTTCGTGCAATTTGGCTGCACCGCAACAACAGACTATAAATTGCAGAGATTTCTACTTTGGCGGCCTTTGTCAGCAACCATGCTCGAGCCTACATTAAATTGCACTTTCGCAAGCTCGCAGACATTGTCTCACGACAATCCAAGAGCAACTTAGCGGCTATAGTTGCTTCTATATCAAGTGCTCTTCGGCTGAACGTGAAAGAAAACATGGAAAACGAACAAATGTTATGAATCAATCGATGTAGACGATTTATTACGACATTATTCACGGCTATGGCTAATACTACTACTACTACTACTACTACTACTACTAGGACTACGACTTCGACTATGACTATGACTATGACTACGTTTATGGCTCTATAAAATTGTCTATGACGATGTTATGACTACAATCTGGTTACAGTTTTGAGTTGCGAAGTCAATGCGACTTATTGCCCTCTTAAGTGAGTGCTTTTTTTTGGGGGTGTAGAACCAGCGTTGTCCTCGCTGATTCCATAGACCGACTGGGCACATTGGCACAGACCGGAATATTATGTGTTATTATAGTTCGGACAAGTTTGGGACATTTTTCGGTTTTTTTTTTAGGGAAACTATGAGAAGACTACCGCCACAATACGGCTCTCAAGCAGTTCGTGAATCACGGTTCAAACCAATCATCCAACATCAATGCACTTGATTGTGCGCACATTGACATCAAGATCTCGACAGGTACCTTATCCACTCATAGAGCACCATTAGTGCTCAGTAATGACTTCCTTACAGAAATCATCTCTTGAATTAAAGCTTCGAGCTGGATGGGCTGTTCACTTTTCCTCCGCGAGGAGTACTTTACTGGAAAGAACATATTGGACCTTCTCGATCTTCAAGCCACATCTCTGTGGAATCCGATCAAGTCAACACAATGTACCTCGCCAGCGTATGTAAAGTCTCGGTCGGTGGCATTTACCTGCCACCAAGGCTACTTGCTACTTACCACCGACACGTTACTCAAATCTTTCGTGTCTTGGTATAGGAGAACGTATTCTATTCTATACCTTGCCATTATTATTTTTTAGTTTAGATAGGTAAAAAGTTAATGAAAACAATTTACCCATCATAAAGCGCTGGGTGCGTTGGAACCCTTCAGGGAAAGTCGATGGTGTTTGCCGCTATACCGTTTTTCGATAAAAAGAGCTCATAAATATTATAAAGAAAAAACGCTTTCATTTTCATGCCCATACAATCTTTTTTTTGGACGTTTGCGTAAATTCAGGCGCATTACTTGCCTTAACGATGGTCTTCCAAGAAGAAGAAAGTGTTTATCTAGTATTTCAGTAGCCTTTGTGCTTCTATGAATTAGTGAAAGTTTTGAATGCCTCAGCCCTGTTGATCGATCCCGGATACGCGTGATTCGTATTTTTGAGTGCAAATTTGGTGAGACATAACTCGTCGGTCTAGCTGTAGTGCACATAGTACGCGATAAGTCTTCATATGATTATTTGTCTTTGGGTGAAGTGCATAATAGCTGCCCAGGAGTTGCAATTTAGAGCTTGAAGCAGTGTGTCGGGTATGTGATGAGTTGTTTTCGACGCACAAGTGAGCAAATTGTATTCTGAGCTCACGAATGTAAAGGACTTTGTCTTTGACGGTTAAAGCTCGGAGTGTATAATCCTCAAAGCTCATCTTATTTCAAGAAAGGTATTCGCATTAATTTGTGGTTGCGAAAATGCTAGGAAGATTTTGAAGGTATCTTCTTTTCGGGTGCGAGACCTCCTTGACTGCTGTCACCCTCCAACGCCGAATTTGATTCTGGGGCGTGACCTAACTTTGTGCTCACTGCACGCGCGTAGCTGTCGTTAGATAGCGCTGGGGTGTTGGCTCCTATGGGTCTTCCGAGAGCCCTCTCGGAGTGCAAAGCAAATTAGCATCCCATGACTGGCCGAGAAATACCCATCCAGAAGTTTCTCTTCTTTTTGGTCAGACTCGCTGCTAGAGAGGTATTGAGTGGACTTTTCAACGACGGTTACTTGCGTTAGAATTCGACTGAGAATGTTTCAAGCACACTAGGTCAGAAAACTTCCAGCACCTGACAAATATGAAAAAAATGTCGTTTGCGACTCTCATGGCTCACAATCTTGTAAGGATTGTCTTCAAGGGCATTTATGATCGAGTACCGACCCCTGGCACATTGTTCCTGTTCTTTTGATTGAGTCTTAAGAAAACGGAGGGTCTGATGCTAAGACTACTGCCTTTTCTTGTGTACACTTGGACGATGAGGTGGCCGGTGTGTACAAGAGTGCATGCTGCGCCCAATACTCATCGCCCCTACAAGAGGCGTTTACTAAAGGCGTGCGTTCTTTGCTGGTGCGGAGTGGAATAACCTTTCAGCCTTATTTACCGGAACAGGTTTTTGGCAGGATGCCTTAATGAATTTCTGAAGTGCAGCCTTAGGCAGAGACGCCGACTTCGGTGCAAAGACACTTGTGGATGCCAAACAACCTTCTCTAGTGCTAGTTTATCCATTGACAAATGACAGCGTTAGCCTGCAGCCCTTGTTGTTGCCTGTTTGGTCAGTGTTTTGAGTCCAAGCGACTTCTCGTAAAAAAATCAACAAGAGATCGGTGATACTATTTTCTCTGTTACTTAAGGACGATGAAACAGGCCGCTTCAAGAAGCCGAGCTTTGGTGGCAAAAGCTAACTTCTAGTTTCAAATCAGCCAAATTCTGGTACTCTATCGGTATACAGATCGACTCTCATATTGAGTTATTCCAGACGATACTGTAATGAAAAGAGGTTCCATTATTGTGTAGGCGCCTATATGCATTGTGCTTTAGAGAACTTGCTGTTTTGTTAGGTTACACACAACTATAAATTATAAGTGCTACTTTGTGACCCATTGCACTACAATTTGCTTTATAAATCTTGTGGCTGTACATTGACAGTGTTGAGGTAAAAACTCGTCAAATCATTCATCTCGGTTGATCCTCATAAATCCACATTGCTCCAGTGGTACACTTTCATATACTATGGATAATGTGCGTCCTTGAAACTTAGTCTATATGAGGTGTTGACAATTTATATAGCAAAAAAAGCAAATGTGGAGGAGACCCTGATTTATCAGCATGATTGCCTGAAATTAGCATTCTTTACTCTGCACTCGAACTATTTATGATATAATTCTATTGGTTTTTACAGTTCTTCGGTCACATGATGGAGCCGCAGGTGGTGACGGACTTCCTCCGCTACCTCGAAGACCCAGATGTGGCCATGGCCGTGGCTGTAATCAAGGCACTGACAGGAGTCATCCTTTGCAGCGAGGCCAGCACGATGATGCAGATGGAGGGTGAGCTTCAAGAGGCAGCGCAACAGCTACGTGCCTTCCAAGCTGCAGATGACACCACCCAAGCCACACGTTTCCACAATTCGATCGCCACAACTGCCGGTTGTCAGTTGTTTCTTCGCTACGTGACGCGCTGTTTTCTCGAATTTGATGACTTTGATCTGTGCCGCTCGCAATTGATTGATCGGGGTAAACTCTTTGCCGAGACGTCGTTATCAAGTCGAAAGCGTATCAGTGATGTCGGGCATAATTTTATTCGCGACGGCATGGTACGTACTGATAGCAATGTCTTGTGATGTGGTCCAGTAATACTTGATATGATCCCATTATTGGCACTGGACCTTTAGAAAGTGCTGACCCACGGCAAGTCGCGCGTAGTGATTGCACTGCTACGCGAAGCAGCTAAAACGAAAAACTTTTCCGTTTTTGTGACGGAAGGTCGAAGCAATGGTTCCGGGTTTGTTTTACCTACTCTTGATATCTAAAATGTAATAAATTACGATGTGCAATGAGTAGAGTGAGAACGGCAAAGGAATTGGCAAAGGCTGGGATTCCTACGACAGTAATTCTGGACTCGGCGGTGGCGTACTACATGGATCAGCTTGACATTGTAATCGTCGGTGCTGAAGGCGTTGTGGAAAATGGTGGTATCGTTAACTCGGTACGATGAAAACTACAATGTAATGAAGAAGAACGTTTCTTTGCTAATTTTTGCTATAGATTGGCACATACTCGATTGCAGTCATCGCAAAGGCGCTGAACAAGCAATTTTACGTGGCAGCGGAGAGCTACAAATTTGCTCGACTCTACCCATTGACGCAACGTGACGTCCCGCAAAAGCAGATGACTGCTATCTCCAACGATATTGCAAGTGGAGAGTTTGGTGGCAACTTTGTGGAAAATGTATCGTTCGCGAGCCCATTTTTTGACTACACTCCGCCCGGATTTATTGCACTTATGTTCACAGATCTGGGTGTGCTTACTCCTTCTGCAGTCTCGGACGAATTGATCAAGCTATATCAGTAATTACGCATCATCAGGTTGACAATCTCCATACACGTTTCGAAAGTAAAGATATTCTTTCGTCGAACTAGACACTCAATGTATCGAGTAATTTTCCGTTGATTATTTTGATGTAATATCATAATATTCACACTAAAGTGTGATTTTTGACTACGTCCATCTAATTGGCAGAAATTGTACAGAGCACCAACCAACAAGCGTTGACAATAATTCTACCAACAAATTAACCTCAAGGATGATAACCGGATCAGAGAAAACCATTTCAACCACTTGTTAAAAGTATTCTGCGTCGAACGACGGCATTTAAAGAAATCCTGCGATGGACAAAACAGATGACGTTTTTAGCGAAGAAGAGTGTGCGCAGAAGCTTGGCAAGAGCTTTCTGCGAAGGCGATGTAGCACCACTAAGTACGCTCGACCCTGATATCCGAAATCGGCATGCAAGTTGGTGAAGTGGCGTCCGACAACAACACCGGTAGCTTCTCCTTATACTATTAGCGTCCTGTGGTTCGATAGTTAAACTATATCGAGTCAGTTCTCAATATATGCTATTGCCGCGGTCTTCCTTCGTTGATTGAGATTTTTGCTACGTTAAAAAAGACACAACTGTACTATACACACGGTCATGATACAAAAGCTTTTCTGACAATATGGTTTAAATGCGATTCGGACAAGAGACAAGTCCGAGGACAATTTTGTCTTGTCGAATTATACAAATTGCAAATCTGACGTGGATAAAAATTGGGTTTCCATTCGTAACACTTGCAACGCAAAGTCGTGGTGGTCGTCGTAGACAAAGCGCGGTCGCCAATGTTTGCGCTATTGTCGAGAAAGACTTACGCACAAAACGCAGGCAGAAAAAAAATGGATTATAAAGTCGTAAGCATTTTAAATTTGTATTGTGCGCCGATTTTGAAGCAAAGTGACGTGCCGAGTTCCCGTTTGCTAATACATATTTGAGCCACCGCTCTATTCAGAATCGCTTCGTTCCGCAACAAGTGTAATTTCTCTCCAGCAGGTCACACAGCTGGTAATACTGCTAAAAAAGTAGTCTAATATAATAACTGCCAGTGTGCTTGTGACATTCTCTTATACTTTAAGCGGCGCAAAATTTCCGCCACAAGGCCTTTTCATTAATGTGGAGTAGCCAGGCTTTCACTTTCATAGCCATTTTTATTGGCGGGGGGGATATATTCCTAGTTTCTGTGAAATACTCAGTCATCGAAAGGAATGACTCGTGTACGTTTAGTTCACTATCCGTCATTGAGTACTAACGATAACTCTTGTGTCTTAGTCCACTATTAATCATCGAGATATTCAGCAACTTATATCTTTTTCCGCTGTTGAAAATAGAGTATCTCATGGGTCGTCACACGGAGTTGAGCGCTCAAGCCGAATGTTGGCTTTCTGCAACGAAATAGCATTTGAAACAAATGGCTCGCATGTTTTAGACTCGGCATTTTTACCTTTTAAGTACAATGAAAAAAAGATACAGTTTGTTATTTTCATAATGTCAAGCTTTAGTGCTACGAGCCAATTTTCCACGGGAAAAACAAAAAGTTTTTTTCCAAAATATTTCATTCTTTTTCCATGTTTTTTGTGCAAGGTGCTGTGTAATTCAGTCCCCCAGGAAGCGATTTGTAATCAAATCTACGCCAATGACAGTTGGTTGGATACATGAAGGATAGCAAAACTTTTGGGATGGAGGAATTACCTCTTCGCACCTTTTGGACGAACAGTTTGCAATGCTTGAAATACACGCTGGCTTGTATCGGTCTGAAGAGTGGCTGCATCTTTAGTTTTCCAGCTGTCAGACAGATAGCACGCGCTACAGCCTTTGAGATCTGCGAGCAAATTATATGCACGAAATACCACGCAGCATTAACTCCGTTATCCCTTGCGGTAGCGTCCATTTTATGTTTTGAATCGGTGAGGTTTTGGGATTCGCTCGTGAGAAAAGGAAAGGCGAATTCTCTCCTTTTTGAGGAAGAAAAAGTGAAGTAACTAAGGCGTCCTAGATCAGGTGAGCGCTGTGCGCACAATCTAATCCAAGAGATAGCAGCAATTTGTCCAGCGATCTTTGATTGCTGCCAGAGCTCGCGCTATTTTGCCTGTATTTTAAAAGCGCGTGAATTTCATCTATATATGCAGAAGCTAAGCAGATTGACGGTTTCCATTATCAAGACATACTTTTCAGACAAGCTTAATTGATTTTACTTTTGAACGAAATCTCTGCGCGCTTAAGGCTTTTTGTTACAGACAGCAAGAAATGAGAGACGATAAAAATGCCCTTGGAGGAGAGTACAATCATAAGCCAGCTCACCCCCCTCCAAGTTGATTGCTCGAGTTAAACAACTAATAGCGGGAATAAGTCTGCACCATTAGTGCTTGGATAATGGACACTCTGAAACTTAGCCAATGGAGCTTGGCATCTCACAAAATATGACCTAGCTGCGGTGTTAGGATAGTCATGTGCGATGTAAGAAAGAACATTTTTGAGTCTTGGCAAATAGGACGTTTCGAGAACTTTGCACTCCAACAAGCTATTGCAGTTGATCAAAATAAAGCTGAATGACGCTCAGAAAAGAGCAACTTAAGCAAACTGGTACTGGGGTGATTAGTATATAAGGTATTTCGTGGCGACTCTAAAGTCCGTGAGTATAAACAAATTCGACTGCACAGAATTCTCTGACATAAAGAAGTATGACTTGGTTTGGGCGTGCTGTGGCTCGATAAATACGAGACTTGGAACGGTTGGTATGACATTTATTAGGTGCCAGCCGCTCAATCTTGCTCAACAGGGCTGAAATGTGCCATATTTCCACCGCTCTTATGTGTACGGTCTATTTGAAAAATAAGCTTGAGCAGTAACACGCCCGAATAGTACTATAAAAGGTATTGAGCGTTCTGATAATACCACAAAAGTAGTCGGAATGACGTCGTTTAAATTCTTCTAGCAGGTGGTCAAATTCTGCTGCGGATGCCTGCTATCAAAACTTCATCAATTAACAAGCTTAGTCAAATTCGTCCTGCAGGTCGGTTACAAAGGGCCAACAGCCGCGATAATAAAGTTCTGTCGGCACATAACATAGACACACCTGGAAGATACTTTCACAAATAGAAAACAAGAAACTGTCTCATGAGTTTGCATGATTGCAATTGAAAATGGATACGAAGTCGATTGTATTCACAGGAAGAATCGACAATTTAACTAGTCGCTGTGTTGCGGCAAGTGCAATTTGATTGAGAAACCGCTATATGATTTAATATCACTAAATCTCGAAGAGCTCAAAGTTGCAGCTCGAAATACCTCAGCGATGGTATTTCAATAAATGGAAATTCTAAAAACAAGGCTTTACTCTCGACTGTCTTGATCTCTAGCGTACCTTGCGGCTTAGCCAACATCATTCAAATATTGTGAAAATTCTTTATCAAAGAATTTCTTGATGTGGCTAATACCACCGTTCATAGCCGCTCTGAAGGATCAGTCGGCCCGAACTTGTAGGTCGTGAGGGTCAGTGACCATCAAAAATGCGCCTCAGAACAAGCTAATTACTTAAACAGGTACAGTGCTGGCTAAATGAAGCTAGCAAAGCGTCTCGTAAAAGTTTTGAAAAAATCATGTTAGGATAGCCAGAATGAGGATGCTTTTAGAAGCATCAAGAAGCCCTTCAGCAGACGCCTTTCTTACTTTTTGGGATAAAATGCCATGAATTGTGCTTTTGACTATCCCATTGGTCGTGCATTGCTGCAGCTTGATAAACTGCTTCTTTGATCCAGCTACCGAACGAGACACCGCTTTTAAGGACAAAGATATATTTTCCATGAAATACGCACTCAACAACAACCTCTGAATTCAAAGCTTTTCCTATTGTATTTAATCATGTGTCGTTTAGGACAGCACCAAATATGCCACAGTTAGCCAAAACAATCGCGAATAATCTTTTTTTGCGTAATATGACAAACATAACTCGTGTTGAATACAAGTTTGGCAGACTTGATGTGCTCGCCGATGCGCTTTCGCGCATGCCCATAAATGAGTTAGCTCACATCAGCAAGGCTGGAAGCTCTTGTGATATTAAAGTTTGACAAGCAAACATAACCTATATTTTTTGATAATCTTCTTTATCGCAGGAAAAGCTGCCAATGCCGAGTCGACAGCAACCAAATTAGCGCTATGGGTGGCAGAAATCTTGAAGAAGTTCTGGTAAATCCAGCCAATGTCGCTGTCTTTAGCAACGAAGGTCCACAAGACAATATACTTTTGGGGGCTTATGCTTTATTTGACGATCATTTGGTCTGAAAGAAACGTTTATCTCGATCCCCACACCACCGTGGTGATCCCACATGAACAAGTGCGTAGCCGCCGTGGACGTATTACCTGCCAGCGTATTATGACCCGCGATTCACACGTCGGCTGCTGCTACTTCTGGAGGTCTATACTTCTCGGCATAGTGCCGTCTCTGCACTTGACACCTATTTCAACTGGTAAACACGCGGCAAGGCTGTTTAACTACTAAAAATCATTAAGGTTGCTTACAGATATGAGCCAAAGTTTGTTTTAGTAAAAGCCCGAAATGTGTGACCAAGGAATTAAATGTTACCGTGGTGTACTTAGACCCATTGGCACTACTAACCGCTACCATAATATGATGCTCAGCGCACTGAACGCGATGAGGTGAAAATGCGATCTATGATAAGAATAATTTCAGCGGACTTTGCGACGTACACCCGGTACACACTCTTGGCACGGTTGTTTGTACAGCACCAAAACATGGTATTAGTAGGCGTGGAAAACATCAATGAGCTCACACTGCTCAATCGCGGTGGTCAATACCTAATGACTCAGTACTTTTCACCTTTCTCTTCTATCCAATGGAAGTTTAAAGATTGTCTCTGGATGCCACATCTGGCCATTTCGTTCATATAGAACACACCGGTACCTTGAGATCCTTCGAAGTTTTTATGCGAAGGCATGGCGTACGCTGCCAGTGAGAATGATCCAATATACCTTTGTCTAGGACGGAGAATGTACTTTCGTCGTCAATCTGGTACTTCTGATACAATTTTTGCAATTGGTTCGTACAAGAATTTAGAAGCCTTGCATTTGTTGAGGCTTACTAACGCTGACACATGTGGCAGTGCCTTTGAATGGAAGGCATCTGCGTGAGTTGGGCAATTACTTCTCCTGTGAATAAGATTTCTTTGCCAGTCATGAGGCCGTTTGTGACACCGAGAACTCGCATCCTTATTTGATCTCTAAAGCTGTGCTTACCACTCATGGTGACATTTTGCTGCCCACCTGCGCCCTATGTTGTCCACTGTATCTCTCGGATCTATGTTATCCACCTAAATCCAAAATAGAAGCAATATGCTACCCACGTAAAAGCGCTTACATTTGCGACTTTGGTAGCGATGGTGCTGCCGGAGGCGCTTTTTTACTACTTAAGAAGGTCTATAAGGCGTTTCTAATTTTTGCCTTCGAATTTTTTTCACACATCTCACGAATATCTCGGGCGTAAACTTCTATTCAAAGGAGCCGTGTGACTAACAGGGGTGGCAACATGACTTACCACAGCCCTGTTATGCAGAACTGGGTGGCTATACCTATGGCCCTGTTTT